>JALMGF010000301.1:0-600000 GCA_023333645.1 Sceloporus occidentalis
GTGGCCTCGCACTAAAGTGGCTGATGTGACTGCACAACCGCTAGGGCGGTCTTAAATGCGGCGCTAAAACCCGCAGCAACCGGGATCGCGGGGTCGTGATCACTTCCTCAGGGGCCCTGCTGCTTACATGTGTCTCTTGTTTTGGCCGTTTTGTTTAGATTTACCTGATTTTGCCCCTGAGCACAGGCATTGTCATAGGGCAACTCAAGTGCTCTCCTCACCTTGTGGTGCTGGCGGGAGCTGCTCTCCTTGCCTCTTTGAAGTTACTGCACTGAGGGTCTATCCCAAGTTTGTGTCTTTCCTCTAGATTTAAAAGTTTAAGAAAAAGTAGCTTTCTATGGCTGAATTAATATATAAACTTAATTACCTTTATCACTGAACTTAGTGTGTAAAATACATTGCATTTAGAAAATACAAAGTCAATAAACCATGTGTAGAACAAACATGCTTCAGCAATTGCAATAAATTATAGTGATGACATAGGTTGTGCTATTGCTGGTCACAATTGAGGTACCTGTCCAGTAAAGGGAAAAACCTGCCTTGGGTTATTCGGGTTATGTTCGTCTAATATAAAAATTAGTTTGATTGAAGCATTTAAGTCTGACACACGGTTTTCCACACAATTTTTTCCCTATGCATGTGGTATGTATATGGTTTGTTTCTTGATGAAGGTCCGGAATTATGAGATAATAACATTGCAAGACCTTGTTACCACTTGAATAAAATAAGCTTCTTTTATCTTCTATTAAGAAGAACTCTGAGTGCTTTTGGACTTATATATTTAATGATAAACAGATAAGACAATTATTTAAATACATTGAATTTATAAAAAAACAGTTTTATAGGTTAAACTTATATTTATTTGTTTTAGGTCTGTGGCAGAAGCAACTGAAGTTGATCTTAATATGAGAGTTGGGTTGCACACTGGCCGTGTTCTTTGTGGTGTTCTGGGACTTCGAAAATGGCAGTATGATGTCTGGTCTAATGATGTCACTTTAGCAAATGTAATGGAAGCTGGTGGATTGCCAGGGTATGTTTAAAATGACTTTTTATATGCAGATATAATACATACTCAGATGCTTGTACTGTATGAGGGCCAGCCTTTATATGACCTATCAAGGAAGTTAGTAAAAGGGTCATTTGGCTATCTTTAAGTGCAGATGAAATACTACATGGCGCCAGAAAGACATGTTCGTCAAAAACAAGATGTCAAATAGATAAATACAAATGCGAATATGTACAGTGCTATAACATACACCAAACACTTAAATATTGGAATTAATCTGAATATTCATGTGATTTTAACTGTAAACAAACAATCTATAATGATCTTAGGTAGGATATAGCTAAATAATCATACCTGGGAACTTCTGAGCCCCAGCTACCCAGAGCCTTCCCTTGCGGGACGCGGCCAGGCCTGCCCACTGACGTCTGCGGGCAGTCCTGTGACATCGGTGGGCGGTCCCGCTGCCATCGGTGGGTGGTCCTGCTGATGTCAGTGAGCTTTCCGAATTATGTTGGGGCGTTCTCACTAACATCGCAGGAAATGCCCCCATTTCTTCACCTGGAGTTCCCAGGTATGTAAATAATGCACAAGATATCCAATATTATGATGTATTTTATCTCTTTACTCCAAGCAGTAACATATAATTGAAGATGCAGAATCCATAGCATGATGCTGCCCTGTTCAAACTCCAAACAAATAGCCATCTTACCCCTAGAGCCAGCATCTTGGAGTCAAAAGAGATGAAAGCTCCAACAACAGACTGTGATAGAATAGTATACAAGGAAAATGAGGTATAAGATACAATCCTGTTTATTAATTGCTTTGCAACTAGTCTGGATCCCATCTTGTTGTGGGAGAACAGTAATAAGCAGCACTCATCGTAGAATGAGAGTAAAATACCAAAAAGATCAGGTGAAGGATTAATCATGAGTAGGAGTTTTAGAAAAGTTTTACATTTTAAATCCCAGTGTATTTATGAAATAGTTATTATTGCCCCTTTAGAGACGCTCTAACATATGTGATAATAGAACTTTTACTTGTAGAAATTACCACTTACTTACCAGAATTCGGAATGTCTAGAATAATATTTTGAGTAATGTTACCTTGAATAAGTGACAGAAACACCCATTATATTTTTAGAAAGTTCATTCATTTCAGTCAATTGTTAAACTATATACAGTATCTCACAAAAGTGAGTACACCCCTCACATTTTTGTAAATATTTTATTGTATCCTTTCATGTGACAACACTGAATAAATTACACTCTGCTACAATGTAACGTAGTGAGTGTACAGCCTGTATAACGGTGTAAATTTGCTGCCCCCTGAAAATAACTCAACACACAGCCATTAATGTCTAAACCTTGACAACAAAAGTGAGTACACCCCTAAGTGGAAATGTCCAAATTGGGCCCAATTAGCCATTTCTCCTCCCCGGTGTCATGTGAATCATTAGTGTTACAAGGTCTCAGGTGTGAATGGGGAACAGGTGTGTTAAATTTGGTGTTATCGCTCTCACACTGGTAACTGGAAGTTCAACATGGCACCTCATAGTAACATAGTAACATAGTTCATAAGGTTGAAAAAAGACCAAAGTCCATCAAGTTCAACCTATATACATATTGTGTCCCTACTGTGTTGATCCAGAGGAAGGCAAAAAAACCCTTATGAAGCAGATGCCAATTGCCCCATACCAGGGGGAAAATTCCTTCCCGACTCCAAATATGGCAATCAGAATAAATCCCTGGATCAACGTTCTGTCCCTATTAATCTAATATCCATAACTTGTAATATTATTGCTTTCAAGAAACACGTCCAGGCTCTTTTTGAACTCTTTTATTGAGTTTACCATTACCACTTCCTCTGGCAGAGAGTTCCATAATCTCACCGCTCTTACTGTAAAGAACCCCCATCTGTGCTGGTGTAGAAACCTTCTTTCCTCCAACCGTAGAGGATGTCCCCTTGTTATAGATACAGTCCTGGGTATAAATAGGTCCTGGGAGTGATCTCTGTACTGTCCCCTTATATATTTATACATAGTTATTAAATCCCCCCTAAACTGTCTTTTTTCCAAACTAAATAACCCTAATTCTGATAATCTTTCTGGGTACTGTAGTCCTCCCATTCCTCTTATTACTAGACTTGTGCATTCGTCTTCGGGCGAACATGGAAACGAACACGAAGAGTGCGTTTTCGTGTTCGTTCCGAAGACACGCCGAAGAGAAGACGGCGGCGGTAAAACGTAGGCGAAGACGAAGACACACACCACGAAGATCTTCGTGATTGTCTTCGTCTTCGTCTACCATTCCCCCCCTTCATCTTACCTTGTCTTGTCTTCGCGGCTTCGCGGCATCGCGGCAGTTCCCGGAAGTGGAAATCCGCAGGTTCGCCGTCACGGGTTACAGGGCAGTGCGAATGAGCCTATTGGTCGCCTACAGGGACCTCCTCTGGCATCAACCAATTGGTTGATGCCAGAGAAAGACCCTGCAGGTGACCAATAGGCTCACTCGCACGGTCTTTGTAGCCCCTGACAGCGAACCTATGGATTTCCGCTCCCGTTAACCCCTTCGATGCTGCGTTAACACAGCATCGAAGGGGTTAACGGGAGCAGAAATCCATAGGTTAAAGGGCCGTGCAAGCGACCAATAGGCTCACTTGCACGGCCCCTTAACCCTTTAAAAAAAGGTTAACCCCTAACTAATTGAACAGGGAGGGAGACCAGTGGCATCGGCAGTGCCGATGCCACTGGTCTCCCTCCCTGTTCAATTAGTTAAATGTCCGTACGAGCGACTTTATTGGTCGCTCGTACGGACATTTAACCCGGCACAGACTAACTAATTGAACAGGGAGGGAGACCAGTGGCATCGGTCTCCCTCCCTGTTCAATTAGTTAAAGACCAGTGGCATCGGCAGGGCAAGTTGCAGCATTGGGGTTTTAAAACCCCAATGCTGCAACTTACCCTGCCGATGCCACTGGTCTCCCTCCCTGTACAGAGTTAAATGTCCGTACGAGCGACTTTATTGGTCGCTCATACGGACATTTAACCCGGCACGGACTAACTAATTGAACAGGGAGGGAGACCAGTGGCATCGGTCTCCCTCCCTGTTCAATTAGTTAAAGACCAGTGGCATCGGCAGGGCAAGTTGCAGCATTGGGGTTTTCAAACCCCAATGCTGCAACTTACCCTGCCGATGCCACTGGTCTCCCTCCCTGTACAGAGTTAAATGTCCGTACGAGCGACTTTATTGTTCGCTCGTACGGACATTTAATTAATTGAACAGGGAGGGAGACCAGTGGGATGTGCCGGGTAAGTTGTAGCATTGGGGTTTTAAAAGTCTGCACGAGCGACCAACAGAGTCGCTCGTGCAGACTTTTAAAACCCCAATGCTGTAACTTACCCGGCAGATCCCACTGGTCTCCCTGTTCTATCAGTTAATAAATTATAGAACAGGGAGACCAGCGGGATCTGCCGGACAATTACAGCACCAGGAGTATAACAGTCTGTACGAGCGACCCTATTGGTCGCCAGCAGGGGGCTCGTCTGCCATCAACCAATGGCAGACGAGCCCCCTGCTGACGACCAATAGAGTTGCTCATACGGACATTTAAACTCCTGGCGCCAGAGCGGCTTTAACCCCGTTTTAACCCCTTAACCGGGGAAAACGAAGAAAACCCGAGCACGAAGAATGTCCGCGAATATTCGCCCGAAGAGAAGACAGGACCAGGCGAATATTCGCGGAATACGAAGTTCTTTTTTTTGCCGAAGACGAGCACGAAGACGAACACGAAGAGCCCCCTGGTGCCCAAGTCTACTTATTACTCTGGTTGCCCGTCTTTGAACCCTCTCCAGCTCCACTATATCTTTCTTGTACACTGGTGCCCAGTACTGTACACAGTATTCCATGTGTGGTCTGACTAGTGACTTGTACAGTGGTAGAATTATTTCCTTGTCGTGGGCATCTATGCCCCTTTTGATGCACCCCATGATTTTATTTGCCTTAGCAGCAGCTGCCTGACACTGGTCGCTACAGGTAAATTTACTGTTAACTAAAACTCCTAAGTCCTTTTCCATGTCAGTCGTCCCCAGTGCTTTCCCATTTAATACATATTCCCAGCCTGGATTTTTCTTCCCCATGTGCATAACCTTACATTTATCTGTGTTGAACCTCATCTGCCACATCCCAGCCCAAGCCTCCAACCTATGCAGATCCATTTGTAATCGTGCACTGTCCTCTATTGTGTTAACCACGTTACAGAGCTTAGTATCATCTGCAAAGATTGATACTTTACTATACAATCCCTCTACAAGGTCATTAATAAATATATTAAAAAGAATAGGACCCAAAACTGACCCCTGTGGTACCCCACTAGCAACAGTAACCCACTCAGAGTATGTACCATTAATAACCACCTCTGTTTCCTATCACTGAGCCAGTTACTTACCCACATACACACATTCTCCCCCAGCCCAAGCATTCTCATTTTATGTACCAGCCTTTTATGTGGCACCGTATCAAATGCTTTGGAAAAATCAAGATATACGACATCCAGCGATTCACCCCGATCCAGTCTTGAGCTCACCTCCTCATAAAAGCTGATCAGGTTAGTTTGACAGGACCGATCCCTTGTAAACCCATGCTGATATGGAGTCATACACTTATTTTCATTGAGATACTCTAAAATAGCATCTCTTAGGAAACCCTCAAACAGTTTACACACAACAGAAGTTAAACTAACAGGCCTATAATTCCCATGGCAAAGAACTAAAAAAAGATATAAAAAAAGAATTGTTGCTCTTCATAAAGATTGCCAAGACTCTGAAACTGAGCTGCAGCATGGTGGGCAAGACCATACAGCGGTTTCACGGGACAGGTTCCACTCAGAACAGTCCTCGCCATGGATGACCCAAGAAGTTGAGTGCACATGCTCAGCATCATATCCAGAGGTTGTCTTTGGGAAATAGACGTATGAGTGCTGCCAGCATTGCTGCAGAGGTTGAAGGGGTGGGGGGGGGTCAGCCTGTCAGTGCTCAGACCATATGCAGCACACTGCATGAAATTGGTCTGCAGGGCTGTTGTCCCAGAAGGAAGCCTCTTCTAAAGATGATGCACAAGAAAGCCCGGAAAGAGTTTGCTGAAGACAAGCAGACCAAGGACATGGATTGCTTGAACCATGTCCTGTGGCCTGATGAGACCAAGATAAACTTATTTGGTTCAGATGGTGTCAAGCATGTGTGGCGACAACCAGGTGAAGAGTACAAAGACAAGTGTGTCTTGCCTACAATCAAGCATGGGGGTGGGACTGTCATGGTCTGGGCCTGCATGAGTGCTGCCAGCACTGGGGAGCTACAGTTCATTGAGTGAACCATGAATGCCAACATGTACTGTGACATACTGAAGCAGTAGAGCATTTGTGAGATCAGGCACTGATTTTGGACGAGAAGGTCTGGCTCGTAATCTCCGTTCCAGTTCATCGCAAAGGTGTTCATTGGGGTTGAGGTCAGGGTTGTACGCAGTCCAGTCAAGTTCTTCTACACTAAGCTCATCCAACCATGTCTTTATGGACCTTGATTTATGTACTCAGCCACAGTCAAGCTAAATTAGAAAAGGGCCACCACTCTTAAAGAAGGCAAACAAGGTCTGGTAAGTCTCAAAACCAGAGTCCTCGATTAAAGCAAGGGCACAGTGGCATATAGGGGGTATAAGGCATTTTTGGGGCAGAGTGGCAAGCCTGGGAGCAGATGTGCATAACTGGGGGTCAGGTTGGAAAATAAAAGGAAATAAAAACAAAAAAAATATTTTTCTCAATCATAGCTTTTATTAAAAAAAATAGTTTACATAGTTTACATGAATTAACCTTTACTAGTAAAACTTTTTTCCTATAGGGTGGTCTTATATTCAGACTTTAATAATCGAGCAAATATGGTTCTATTCATATTTATCAAATATAAATAAATTAGTTTAATATAAATGGAAATGTCATTCACTTAACTTGTCAAAACATCAAACATTTAACCATAGTAATACTGACAGTTTATATGTCACTTGAACATCTGCACATCAATACTTCACCTCAGTACTTCACTTGAATATCATACTTGAATGGAACATCAATATTGGTTTATTATTTCTAAAAGATATAAGTACACCAGTGGCCAGTGTTCTCATAAACATGAGATTGCTCACACACAATGTTTAACCTCTTCACAACATGTACGGGGTCACGATGTACTGCATTGGTGACAAAGCCCACTGCTATTAATTATCTGCATTGCCACAATTGGCAGCTTTTCAGGATCCACGGAAGCCTCAAAAGTGAGGCTAGCCATGGATCGTGGGAGGAAAGCCCTCCCCCGAAAAAAAAAATGTTGAGGCGGCCAGCTAAATCAGTGCTTAGGAGGTGATCGGTATTCGCTTCCTAAGCATAATATGTGTTGCTGACATGCCTTGATATCGAGGCATGTCAGTAACACAGACATGTACCCCGATCGCCTTGTGATTGCTCCGAAGAGCAACCACAAGCGCCGTCAGTGAATGGCGTTGACGCCATTCACAAGATGGCTGGCGCCAACTGTTAGATCAATGAGTTCACAGAGGGTCTATCTTTCAGGTTGAATGCAGGTACTGCATTCATCCACACAGGTCAATGAAGCCCAGCTCACTAATCACAAATGTGATTAGTAAAATAAAATATTAATTAAAAAAATCATAAAAAATATTAAAGAAATTTAAAAAGAAATGGTAATATGTCTAACATAACTGTAAGGGCCGCTCTAAGTCAGGCCCCATTCAGGCTCCGGAGCTGCTCATCTCTGGTTCCCTTGCCTTGCCTCAGTTTCCTTGCCTTGCCTCAGTTCCCATGTTTTGCTGTAATGCGTTCCTGCATTTCCATGTGATCTATCCTGAACCTCTGATTCCTGGATTCCAGTCCTGCTCTTGGCTTTAGCTTATGTTTCCTTTATAAGTTGTGCCCTACCTGTTATGTTTGTCTCAGTCTGCAGTCTCAGGTGGGCTAAGCATACTATGGCCATATGTCCTAAAGTCCTAGGCTAGACCTGTGTCCATGTGTGTCTGTATTTTGTGTACCTTTTCCCTCTTTTCCCTGAATCATCTGAGGATTTCGGTTCCTCTCTCCTCTCCCCATGTCCCAGTTAAGATGTCCTATCCTTGCTTAAAGGAGAAGCGTCTGAGGATTCTGGCTCCTCACTCCATCCCTTGTGTTCTTGTTCCCTGTACTTTGTTGTGTCCTGTATCATGTATGTCTTGTTTGGCTATGTTTCTTGCTTGGTCTCCCTGTTACTTGCTTGCTATGTCCCTGCTGTTACTCTGCTTAGCTTCCATACTCCCAGCCTGCAGCACCCTGTACATGATTCTGCACATAGTGCTATGTCTCAGGGTCCCTACAGGATATCACTTTGTTTTGTTCTGGACAACATCTGCTGCTATGTCAGGGCCCTGGTATGTGGCTACACAACCCTAGGTGCTGAACACCCGGGTGAGTGCAGTCGCCCTGCACCAGGCCCTGTCCATCTCCGCTACTGCGCAATAACTCCTGAAAACTATCTTTGGGTGCTCTGGGTCATTACAGTTGTCTTTATGGACGCCCTGACCATGGCTAATATAAATGGGAATGGCATACTCACAATAACCTTAGCTGTGAACCTTGGCTAGGAATTGGAAAAGCAGCTGCTAAATCTGTAACTATTCTTTGTTGACTCTTAGCAGTGAATACTGACGCTGGTAGACTTTCACAGTGATCAAGAGTAGGAATTGGAAAATGAGCTGGTGATTTTTCTTCTATTCTTCTTCTATTGCATCCTCTCTTGGTGGTACATGTTCAGTGGAATTTTCATTTCAAATATCTTTTGAATTTCTTCCAATATTGTAATAAAAGCTGCTGTTTCTTCGTTATTGAGGTGGAGCCTGAAAATGTACATTTTGCTTGGCCAACCATCTGGTTGGCTGAGTGCTGTAGGTACTGCAGTCCATGACAGCTGGTGTGCCAAGGTTAGCTTTTAATTAGCTGCTTCCCTCCCTGGCTAGCCCCTTGATTAAAATTCCCTGTTTCCCCTCCCATGTCAGTGTCCCTGCCTCCCCCTGTGTGGATTGCACTTCTAATGATTCCTAGCCAGCAATTTAGCTGGTTGAGCATCATTGTTACTGTGGTCCACTCTAGCTGGTGTGCCAAGGATTAGCTATCATTATGCAGTGTGTGAGTGTATCAAAGTGCTCTATGGCAATAAAAGTCAAAGTAATGAAGAGCCCTGACTCTATTTAGCAGTCAGGGCGGCATGTGGTTGTGGGGATAGAGGGGTCAAGAAAAGGTCAGGTTATATAACAGGTTAGGGTCGAGGTTACATAATAAAAAAAAAAAAAAAAAGGTGTAGAAGCTACTAGATGCGCTCGCGCCGCTTAGTTTGCCGCGCTTTTTGCGCTCGAGTGTGTCTTGTGCCACTTAGTTTAACCACGTTTTTCTTATCTGAGGTAAAAGGGTATCTCGCGCTGCGCTAAGGGCGGGATTTTGCCCTATAAATAGACCTGCTGAGGTGCGTTCGTTTCACACTTGCGGCGAACTGCTAGCTGACTGCACTGACCTCTCTGTAGCGTCTGGTGAGCGGCAGCTTAGCGGGAGAGCCAAGGGTACGAAGATGGAAGAACTTCTTCTGAGGCGCCCACCCTCCCACCCCAAAAAAAAAAAAAAAAAAAAAAAAAAAAGAGGGTTTAAATATAATCTGTCGTGGCTTTTATTGGGGTTAAGGTTGCCCTTTCTTCTATAGGGTGAACCAGTGGTTTTGGGCTGTCCTGGCTTTAGGGCAGATGGTCTTTGAGTATTTAAGTATGGTTGCACTCTGGGGCTTGTGCCAAGAGTGCTTTATGGTTACAATGTTTATGTTGATATTAAATAATTGGTTGATGTTACTCTGTAAGCTAAATAAAAGACCACGGCCTGTTTCTCCAATTCAGTTGTCAGTGTTTTTATTTATTAGGATAATACGGTATGAGTTAAGCTGTTTATTTGTTGTGCATATCCCTTACAATCACATGTATGATGTGTGAGTGTATCACAGACTCCACAGCAATAAATCTTACAATAATGATCATTGTGTAGGGATGTATCACAGACTCCACAGTTGTACATCCAGGGTGGAGCCCCCAGAGCACAAATTATATGAGGGGATGCAATATAGTTTTTTTTTTAAAAATACACATAGAAGCACTGAACATTTTATGTAAGATGCTGCTTTTTTACCTTTGTATTAAATAATTTTGCTTACATATTATTGCCACATCATCTTTCTGAGTGACATAGTCCCCGTTCTTCTGTGGAGATGTACAGCTACACTAAGGGTTTCAAGCTGGAGCTTATTAAATTAACAGTCAGCTTGCTCATTCTACATTGGAGGAACACCCCAACCGAAGGCATGGACAGTAGTCCTGCACAGCGCTTGATGTCAAGGAGACTGAAGACTTCACTGCCAGTGGCCAACAAATTACTTGAACCTTGTGTGGTAACAGGTGTACTGGAGAAACTGCGACGGAGGAAACAGCTCTCCAAACTGACATATGATGTCTCTGCCAAAGACTTACCTGAATTAAGTGTTGGAGATCCAATCTGTATGAAGCCACTCCCTGGTGACAGGACTGGACGCTGGAGACTGGGTACCTGTGTTCAGAGGGTTGCTCCTCGCTCATATCTTGTGGATGTGGAAGGCAGTCTCTATCGCCGCAATCGAATTGACCTGCGAGTGGCTGAACAACTCACCGAACAAACCCATGAACATCCTGCACGGGACCCTACCGAGGCGCTCAATGCCCCTAGTCCTACTGGACCATGTAAGCAAGGCAGAGACAATACTGCTGTCATATCAGAAGGATACGAGGATGACATAATGCAGCCGCATGTACCAGTATGTTCTTCTGTGCCAAACACACCAGCCAGGAACAATGGCAGCCCCTTATCAACGCCTTTTGGAGCTGAACAGCTCGAGTTTCAAGACCACCAGATAGACTCAATCTGTAGTGTATCTACCAGTAACACAGTATGTTATGTTTTAGACTGTTCAGGATCTGTTTTCGGTTAATTGCTTGCAAATTCTGTATTGAATGCAAAAAAGGGGAGATGTTATGGAGTTATTATGCAAATACTGACCTCCCCCGGGTTAGCCCCCTCATATTAAGAATTTTTACAAAAGATCATTGCATTTGTTAGATCTTTGTTAGATCAGGTTTGATCAACTGTTTTTTTCGTTAGATCTACTCTAAAATAGGCAATATTAACAATCTTTTTCAGGGGGGGCTAACCCATAGCCAGCCCCCCCTCAACAAAAATTTCAACAAAAAGTTACTGATTATGATAGCTCTGTGTTAGATCAGGTTTGATCAGACAAAATTTTTGTTAGATCTAGTCTAATTACTGAGACATGGATTTTGGTAGATATTCGTTAGATCCGGTTAAATCAACTGTTTTTTTCGTTAGATCTATCACGCAGGAGGCGGTATTCACAATCCTATTTTGTGTGTGGGGGATGGGTATACATACGAGTTGGCCCCCCCTCAACTGAAATTTGGCCTTAGGTGTTCAGGTGCCCTGTGCAGACCACCCCCAAATTCCACGGAACAGAGGTAGAGCTCAGCGGGACATAAATTCCAAATTTCAGTTGGAGGGGCAACCCATATGTATACCCACCCACAGCACACAAAATAGGATTGTGAATACCGCCTCCTGCATGATAGATCTAACGAAAAAAACAGTTGATCTAACCGGATCTAACGAATATCTACCAAAATCCATAAAAAAAAATTTACATTTCAGTTGAGGGGGGGCCAACTCGTATGTATACCCATCCCCCGCACACAAAATAGGATTGTGAATACCGCCTCCTGCATGATAGATCTAACGAAAAAAACTGTTGATCTAACCGGATCTAACGGATATCTACCAAAATCCATTAAAAAAAATCAAAATTTCAGTTGAGGGGGGGCCCAACTCGTATGTATAGATTTTTATACTGATTCTCATTTTCCTTCCATTATTAATAAATTTATTAAAACTTGCTTGTAACATGTGGATCCAAGAGCTTGGTATTTTTAGTGGAATATGTCTAAAGAAATACGTCCATTTAGGAAGTATATATGCATTGATCACATTAATTCTACCTATCCAAGATAATTGTATATTTCGCCATTCTTTTAATAGATAATTTGTTTCTTTTAGTAGAGGCAAAACATTCTGTTCAACTATATCTTCTACTTTTGGTGCTATTTTTAGACCGAAGTAATTGAGATCTTGCTGTTTTCAACTAAATTTATATTCTTGTTGAATTATTTGTTTAGTTTGTATTGATACAGTTAATGGAAGAATTTCAGATTTTTCTATATTTAAATTTGAAATATTTGAGTATTTATTAATCGTTTCCATCAGGGCCCTAATTGATTTTTCAGGTTCTTCTATGTAATGTAATCTGCATATAGACATATTTTAAGTTCTTCCTGTAGAAAACAGAAGCCTTTTATCTTATAATTTTTTCGTATAGCAATTGCTAAAATCTCCATGGTCCATGGTTCGGCACATCGCGGATCGGGTTGACAGATTACTGGGGGGGGCTGGAGAAGACCCAGCAGTCATGGTGCACATTGGCACCAATGACAAAGTGAGAGGTAGGCGGAGTGTCCTTAAAAATGATTTCAGGGACTTAGGTAGCAAGCTTAAGGCAAGGACCTCCAAGGTAGTATTTTCTGAAATATTACCTGTACCACGTGCCACACCAGAGAGGCAGCGGGAGATTAGGGAGCTAAACGAGTGGCTCAGAAGCTGGTGTAGGAAGGAGGGGTTTGGGTTCATGGAGAACTTTGCCGACTTCTCTGTCGGATACAGGCTCTACGGTAGGGACGGGCTGCACCTCAATGGGGAGGGTGCAGCTGTGCTCGGGGAGAAGATGGCCAGAAGGGTGGAGGAGTGTTTAAACTAGGTAAAGGGGGGGAGGGAAACTACAATATAGAAGGGGAAGATAGTGTAGATAGAAAGCTGGGGCTTATAAATGTACCTGGGGGTGGAGCGGAGGGAATGAGGGGTTAGAATAGTCAATAGGGATAGGCTTCATAGGGAAAAAAAACATACACCTCTAAATTGTATGCTTACTAATTCTGACCAATAAAACTGACGAACTGGAGTTAATAATGTCTGAAGAAAACTATGACATAGTGGGTATAACAGAGACATGGTTGGATGATAGCTATGACTGGGCGGTTAACATACAGGGTTATAGTCTATTCAGGAAGGAACGAAAAAAACGAAAAGGGGGAGGAGTTTGCCTTTATGTAAAGTCCAGCCTAAAGGCCACACTGCGGGAGAATATATGTGAGGGAAATGATAATGTGGAGTCATTATGGGTAGAAATATATGGAAAGAAAAATAATAAAATACTGATCGGGGTTTGCTATAAGCCACCAAATATAATGGAAGCAGCAGAAGATCAATTATTAAAGCAAATAAACAAGGCAGCAAATCACAATGAGGTGGTTATTATGGGGGACTTTAACTATCCCGACATAAACTGGGAAACAGAGACCTGTGAATCTCATAAAGGAAACCGGTTTCTGACTATAAGTAAGGATAATTATCTGTCCCAAATGGTACAGGACCCGACCAGAGGGGGCGCCCTACTGGACTTAATATTAACCAACAGACCTGACAGAGTAACTAATGGGGAAAAGAAAAAATGTTGGTGCGCTAAGCTAGTCACAGGCTCAAATAATACAAATGTATAATACGAGGCCTACCAAACAGGTGTAAGCATGCTGCAAAAACAGTGTATTGGCTGTACAATGTATACAAAAAACAAAAACTGTCTGCGCTTCTTACCCTAATAAAGTTGGCAACAAATATATAAACATAATATAAATGAGAGGTTTTGGTTATATGAATTGGCCAAAGCATAATTAAGCTCACCCGCCACGTCAAGGCACACTCTCAATAGGGTGAGAACCTACGCTCACCTCCTACATAGTGGGCACACAAAGCAGTATAAACTGCTTTGTGTGCCCACTATGTAGGAGGTGAGCGTAGGTTCTCACCCTATTGAGAGTGTGCCTTGACGTGGCGGGTGAGCTTAATTATGCTTTGGCCAATTCATATAACCAAAACCTCTCATTTATATTATGTTTATATATTTGTTGCCAACTTTATTAGGGTAAGAAGCGCAGACAGTTTTTGTTTTTTTAGAGTAACTAATGTGCAGGTCAGGGGGCATCTAGGAAATAGTGATCACAATATGATACATTATAACTTGTCCTTCAATAAGGGAACTCTTAGAGGAGCCACAAGAACCATGAACTTTAGGAAGGCAAAGTTTGATCAACTAAGAGAAGCCCTTAACACTGTAAATTGGGAAAATGTCCTCAAAAACAAGAGTACAGACACTCAATGGGAGATTTTTAAGGATATCTTAAATTCTCACTGTGAAAGGTACATACCGTATGGGAATAAAAGAGTCAGGAACAAGAGAAAACCAATGTGGATAAATAAAAATGTAAAGGGGGTAATAAATGGCAAAAAAAAGGCATTTAAGCTACTAAAACAGGAAGGCAGTGAGGAAGCACTAAAAAGCTATCGGGAAAAAAATAAAATATGTAAAAATCAGATAAAAGCAGCAAAAGTAGAGACAGAAAGACTCATTGCCAAAGAGAGTAAGACAAACCCCAAAATGTTCTTTAACTATATAAATAGTAAAAAGGTTAAAAATGAAAGCGTTGGCCCCTTAAAAAGTAATGAGGGAGAAGTTATAGACGGGGATCAGGAAAAAGCTAATCTATTAAATATATTCTTCTCTGCTGTATTCACAGAGGAAAATGAAATGCCAGGTAATATACAGCAGGATGAGATAACTGCCCCAGTACATGTCGCCTGTCTAACCCAGGAAGAAGTGCAGTGCCGCCTAAAAAAAATCACAATAGACAAATCACCAGGTCCAGATGGCATTCACCCCCGCGTTCTTAGGGAGTTAAGTAATGTAATAGACAGACCCCTATTTCTAATATTCAAGGACTCTATAGTGACAGGGTCTGTTCCCCAGGACTGGCGCATAGCAAATGTTGTGCCAATATTCAAAAAGGGGACAAAAAGTGACCCGGGGAATTATAGGCCTGTTAGTTTAACTTCTGTTGTGTGTAAACTGTTTGAGGGTTTCCTAAGAGATGCTATTTTGGAGTATCTCAATGAAAATAAGTGTATGACTCCATATCAGCATGGGTTTACAAGGGATCGGTCCTGTCAAACTAACCTGATCAGCTTTTATGAGGAGGTGAGCTCAAGACTGGATCGGGGTGAATCGCTGGATGTCGTATATCTTGATTTTTCCAAAGCATTTGATACGGTGCCACATAAAAGGCTGGTACATAAAATGAGAATGCTTGGGCTGGGGGAGAATGTGTGTATGTGGGTAAGTAACTGGCTCAGTGATAGGAAACAGAGGGTGGTTATTAATGGTACATACTCTGAGTGGGTTACTGTTGCTAGTGGGGTACCACAGGGGTCAGTTTTGGGTCCTATTCTTTTTAATATATTTATTAATGACCTTGTAGAGGGATTGTATAGTAAAGTATCAATCTTTGCAGACGATACTAAGCTCTGTAACGTGGTTAACACAATAGAGGACAGTGCACGATTACAAATGGATCTGCATAGGTTGGAGGCTTGGGCTGGGATGTGGCAGATGAGGTTCAACACAGATAAATGTAAGGTTATGCACATGGGGAAGAAAAATCCAGGCTGGGAATATGTATTAAATGGGAAAACACTGGGGACGACTGACATGGAAAAGGACTTAGGAGTTTTAGTTAACAGTAAATTTACCTGTAGCGACCAGTGTCAGGCAGCTGCTGCTAAGGCAAATAAAATCATGGGGTGCATCAAAAGGGGCATAGATGCCCACGACAAGGAAATAATTCTACCACTGTACAAGTCACTAGTCAGACCACACATGGAATACTGTGTACAGTACTGGGCACCAGTGTACAAGAAAGATATAGTGGAGCTGGAGAGGGTTCAAAGACGGGCAACCAGAGTAATAAGGGGAATGGGAGGACTACAGTACCCAGAAAGATTATCAGAATTAGGGTTATTTAGTTTGGAAAAAGACGGTTTAGGGGGGATTTAATAACTATGTATAAATATATAAGGGGACAGTACAGAGATCACTCCCAGGACCTATTTATACCCAGGACTGTATCTATAACAAGAGGACATCCTCTACGGTTGGAGGAAAGAAGGTTTCTACACCAGCACAGACGGGGGTTCTTTACAGTAAGAGCGGTGAGATTATGGAACTCTCTGCCAGAGGAAGTGGTTATGGTAAACTCAATAAAAGAGTTCAAAAGGAGCCTGGACGTGTTTCTTGAAAGCTATAATATTACAAGTTATGGATATTAGATTAATAGGGACAGAACGTTGATCCAGGGATTTATTCTGAGAAAGGGGGCAGCCCTGCCGCGTTCCATTTGTCAAATGAAACCAATCTGCTTTAATATTTTGTCCAATTGTCCTCGCCGTAGAATTTAAGTATAAAGATTTAATTGCTGAAGTAAATAAGCCATCAATTCCAAAGGCCCGAATAGAATGGAACATAAAATCCCAATTCACCCGGTCAAAGGCTTTCTCAGCATCTAATGCAAGAAGACAGAGCGATTTTTTTGTAGATTTGTTACATCAAGTATGTAAGTAATACGTCTAAAATTATTATTAGACTTGCGCATTCGTCTTCGGGCGAACATGAAAACGAGCACGAAGAGGCCGGTTTTTTGTTCGTTCCGAAGACATGCCGAAGAGAATACAGTGCCGGCAAAACGTAGGAGAAGACGAAGACTCACAACCATGAAGAATCGAAGATTCTTCGTGATCGTCTTCGTTTTTGCCGCGCAGCCGCCAAAATTTCAAACAGGAGTGAGCTGATCTCGTCTGTTCAATCAGCTCACTCTTGTGACTTCACGCTAAGGGTCTCGTCCAATGCCTGTGCTGCTGTTTTTTGAATTCTGAAGGCGCCTTTATAAGACCAGAGCTTGCCTGAGAGATCCATTCATTTTTCGCTGTGACTGCTTTGGCAACACTGCTGTGCTGTATCCGAGCGTTACAGAGAGATTGTTCTGTTCTGTGTGAGACTGGTAAGCCTTAGCCTGCCATTTCTCACAGTGTACTTCATCCTCACTTCAGTGCTACTTAATATAATTAATAATAATTTGATTAATTTAATTTTTTTTTATTTAATTTGTCATCAACTGTAGTGTAAGTGCTGTTGAGTTGACAGTGCACCCAGTGTCTCAGTGGCACTGGGGTGCCCTTGCCCTGGGCTGGCACTAGTGCCTACTGCCTGTCCTGCTTAAATAAATTAAATAGAATTTATAAATAATAATTTAATAGAGTCTATAATTTAATAGTTCATTATAATATTATATATATATATATTTGTCAGTCATATATATATATACTATAGTATACTAGTGTAGAGTGTACTGTAGACATTCATCTACTAGTGTCTAATTTAAAATCAGTAATATTAATTAATATAATTAATAATTGAAATCATTATAAAATTATATATATTTGTCAGTTATAGTTAGTAATAGTATACTAGTGTAGAGTGTACTGTAGACATTCAAGACATCTACTAGTGTCTAATCTAAAATCAGTAATATCAATAATTCTATAATTCTTTCTTATCTTAATAGTTAATTAAATGTGTTTTGCTCACCTCAGTCCATCAGTGAAGTGAACTTGTTGGGCTAGTGAGTGCAGCCGCATAAGTGCTGTGTGTTTTTGTTCAGCAAGCAGTGAAGCTAACTGTTTTGCTGTGACATTTTATTTTATTTCTAATTCTTTTCAAGAAAAATTGACTGTGATGAGCTGTACTAAGCAAAGCTTCAAGCTACTAGCTGTAGTACTAAAATAATTCTAATCTTCTTTAATCTTAATCTATAATATATTATAAATAATATATAACAATATAAATTCTAATTCATAATCTATAATATAAGTAATTCTAATTCTAAATTCTAATTCATAATCTATATTCTTATAGAATATAGATTAGAAATAAATTATTTCTAATCTATTAATATTATATAACTTAATATTAATTAATAAATCATACTGAATCTGATTTAACCTCACTTTAGCTTAGTGGGTTTGAGAGCGTCTGCCTAGAGGTAGACTTATAGTAAGGAAATATAGCTTTAGGCTAACATAGTAGTAGGCTAAACTCTTAGGCCCGTGTAAATTCAAATTAAAAATAAAATACTGCTAGTTATTAAATAGTTAATCTTGAGTTAATAATTTAAATAACTTTAGCACTTTGCCAGATTGCACACAACAGCACAGTGCAGTAGTGCATAGTTTTACTTTTTAAGCAGCAGCACTGAAGAGAACTTCCTCTAATTTTTTTGTCTTTAATTCGTTTTTCCTTTTTTTTATTTTTTTTTTATTTTTTATTTTTTTATAGTTTTTTAAACACTACACTACACACACAACACAAAATTTGAAATGTATCCTCCTTTTGGGACTAAGGAGGGGCAAGCTCCATCTACCACCACCACCACCACCACCAGCACCACCACCAGTTCTAAGATGCAGCCTTTGCGTCAGTCTAGTCGGCCAAGTAGGCCAAGCTCTCGCTTATCATTTGGGGAAGCATTGCTTGAAGGATCATCAAGTAAAGGAAAGGCACCAAAAGCAGGCAGTAGTAGTGCGGCTAGGCCCACAAGCTCTATGGTTTTTTACGGAAAGCCTAAAGCACCAGAAGCACGTTCAAAGTTAAAGGGTAGCACAAGTAGTACCAGCCCAGTGACTAAAAAGAAGTGCCTTTTGCCCCAAGCAGCATCTTCCCCATGCACAAGCAGCATGCAAGGTACCAAGCAGAGCCAAATTAGCAGCAAGACTCAGAGGGGTCCCAAACAAAAGCGATCTCATTCCTTTGTAGGGAAAACCACCACCACCACCACCCCCACCGCCTCTACCACCACTAGTGCTGCGCCTACTGTTCCCACTGGTACCGCCACGCCATGTCCTCCTAGTACCTCTAGCAAGCCACCAAGTCCTTACAAAATTTTTGTAAAGACAGTTAGAGAGAGGGCTACACATAGTGGAACTCCACCTAGCGAGGTAGCAGAGGAGCCTGAGACTGAGAGGCCAAGTGCAGAGTCTATTCTTCCTGCTCGCACTACTAGTAGTCACGAGTCTCACGACGATATCAGTCTTAGCTCCAGCCTAGCAGGAATTCCATTCGATCTGGCTAATGAAGAGCTAGACTATGAGCCAGAGGAAGTAGAGGAGATGAGTGGTCAGGAATCAGATTCCTCAGGGAGCAGTGTCCAAATGACTAGTGCACAATTTTCCCCTGAGCCTCCACCTTCTCCGCTACGGTCATCACCATCACCACCACCACCAGCAGCAGCAGCAGCAGCAGCAAAACCTAGCAAATCTAAAGCATTTAGCAGTCCCACTATGGCCAGTACTGTTACCACCAGTCCCACCACCACTAGTTCTGCCTCTGTTCATCCACCCCGAGCAGTAGGAGCAGCACCCAAGGCACACTCCAAGGCTATGCGCGCCCCAATTTGGGAGCACTTTGAAAATGTTGAAGAAGGGCGCTATGGAAAGTGCAAACATTGTGGGAAGCTAATAAGCAGAGGGAAAGTGTCTGGCCATTTTACCAGTGCTAGGATGAAGCATCACCTCAGCACTCAACACAACGCTGTGCTATTGGGGAAAGATGCAGAAGTAAAACTTAGTGCAGGCAGCATAGCTGGTGGCTGTGGAAAAACCCCAACAGCTTCTTCTTCTGAGCCAATAGCAGCAGCAGCAGCAGCTAGTGCTGGCAGCCAGAGACCAAGGCAGGTTGGAGCACTGCATGTCCAGCCCACCCTGGAACAATTTGTGGCATTCCAATCCAAAAGGTCAATGCCCAAACAGCAGGCCAATAAAGTAAGGCGACTGATTGGTCAGTTCATTGCTGTTGGGGGGGCATCCTTCTCTATGATCGAAGGGGAGCCTTTCAAACAATTGATGGCGGCTGTGGCTCCACAATATACAGTTCCGTCACGTTCCACTTTCAGCAGGAACATTGTCCCCTCATTGTATCGGTCCTGTGTTGCAGCAGTGAAAGAGGAGCTTTCAAAGGCTGCTGGTCAGTCTGTTCATTTCATTACAGATTTGTGGAGTGCACCTAGCGGCCAGCATGCCTTTCTTTCTTTGACAGCACACTGGTGGCAGCCCGGTGTGTCTAAGGAAGCTGCTGCAGCAGGCTACCGATCTTTCCTTCTCCATGCAGAAGTGATGGATGAAAAGCACACTTCCCAAAATATTCTGCATGCAATGAGGAAAATGTTTAGCCTTTGGGTGGGAGCAGAGGCGGGCACCAATGTTGAAGTTGGTTTTGTGGTAACTGACGGAGGTGCCAATATGGTGAAAGCGCTGCGAGATGGTCATATTGTTGGTGTGCGCTGTGCAGCCCAAATCATCCATCTTGTAGTGAAGGCAGCAATGTCAGAAGGAACTAATGTGGCAGCAGTAGTTCTGTCCCACTGCAGAAAGATCGCTGGGCACTCTCACAATAGTGTTAAGGCTAGCCAACTTTTGAGGGAAGAGCAAGAGAGGTCAGGTCTTCCCGTACACTGCCTACGCCAGGATGTCAGTACACGGTGGAACTCCACGTTAGACATGCTGGAGAGGATTTTGGAGCAGCAGAGGGCAATCCATAATCTTGCCTCAGAGCACAATATTGGGATTACCTCTCCATTGAATAGGGAGGATTGGACAGTGATCGCCCAGCTAGTGGCAGTCATTAAACCATTCAGGGATGCCACAAAAAATTTAAGCTCAAACACTGCCAGTCTGGCACAGGTAATCCCAGTGTTCTCCCATCTAGGCAGCAAGATGGATGTGTTCCTTGGAAACCGTGAGGCTGTTCAAGGTGGCACTCTACATCCTGACGTAGCAGCCATTGCCAGGAAGCTGAAGGATCTGCTAAAAGTACACCTTCGCAAACGAATGGAAGAGAGTCCCGAAATGATGCTAGGGTGCCTTTGCGATCCAAGAATAAAGGGAAAGCTAGCTTTGAAATTTAATGTTCTCAGTAGCTACCGGGAGCAATTGGTCAACAAGGTGCGTGACTGGCAGCGTAAAATGGGAATGCTGTCCGAGGAGGGAGAGGTGCAGGAGGAGGAAGAGATGATGTGGTCTGCTACTCCTAGCAGCAGCATCAGCAGCAGTGCCACAAGCAGCACAACACAGCTGAGTGTGTGGCCTGCACTCTCATGGGTTACGCAGCAGCTACTATCATGTCTGCCAACCACTGTTCAAAGTGAGCGCGTGTTTTCTATGACTGGAAACATACTGAGTCCACAGCGCTCACGCATGGCACCTCATCTGATGGAGCAGATTGCCTTTCTTAAATTCAATCTGCCCAAGTTGGGTTACCCAGCTCTTAGCTTGGAAAATTTATTTTTTTTCTCTGTAATGTTTAAGGTAGTTTCTCCCCCTGGTTGCACGTGTTTGTGGTGTGGCAACGTCTGCTACCTCTGCCGGTGTAGCCAATTTACGCTAGGGCCTAGTGTCTGAGTTCTGGAAGTCCGCTCCCAAACACCATGGACTGACAGACTTTCATGCTTTGCCCTGGGGTGAAACAGGTGAGCGGGTCGTCAATTGCCCACTCATTCACCTTTTTCCTTTTCCAACGCTGCTGCTGGTGGTGGTGCCAGCATCTTTTGCCAGTTCGCTTCCTGGCTGAAATCATGCCTCAAATGTCCCTAATGGAGAGGGTAGTTTCTCCCCCTGGTGGCACTTGCTGCGGTGTGGCAATGCCTGCTACCTCCGCCGGTGTAGCCAATTTACGCTAGGGCCTAGTGTCTGAGTTCTGGAAGTCTGCTCCTAAACACCAAGGACTGACAGTCTTTGGATGTTTTGCCCTGGGGTGAAACAGGTGAGCGGGTCGTCAATTGCCCACTCATTCACCTTTTCTAATGCTGCTGCTGCTGGTGGTGGTGCCAGCGTCTCTTCTCTGCCAGTTCGCTTCCTGGCTGGTGTCATGCCTTAAATGTCCCTAATGGTAAGGGCAGTTTCTCCCCCCTGGTTGCACTTGCTGCGGTGTGGCAACGCCTGTTACCTCCGCCAGTGTAGCCAGCTTACGCTAGGGCCTTGTGTCTGAGTTCTGGAAGTCCGCTCCCAAACGCCAAGGACTGACAGTGTTTGGATGCTTTGCCCTGGGGTGAAACAGGTGAGTGGGTCGCCAATTGCCCACTCATTCGCCTTTCCCAATTCTGCTGCTGCTGCTGGTGGTGCCAGCGTCTCTTCAATGCCAGTTCGCTTCCTGGCTAGTGTCATGCCTCAAATGTCCCTAATGGTAAGGGCAGTTTCTCCCCCCTGGTTGCACTTGCTGCGTTGTGGCAACGCCTGCTACCTCCGCCAGTGTAGCCAGTTTACGCTAGGGCCTTGTGTCTGATCTCTGGAAATCTGCTGCCAAACGTCTAAGACTGACAGTGTTTGGGTGCTTTGCCCTGGGGTGAAACAGGTGAGTGGGTCGCCAATTGCCCACTCATTCGCCTTTCCCAATTCTGCTGCTGCTGCTGGTGGTGCCAGCGTCTCTTCAATGCCAGTTCGCTTCCTGGCTAGTGTCATGCCTCAAATGTCCCTAATGGTAAGGGCAGTTTCTCCCCCCTGGTTGCACTTGCTGCGGTGTGGCAACGCCTGCTACCTCCGCCAGTGTAGCCAGCTTACGCTAGGGCCTTGTGTCTGAGCTCTGGAAGTCTGCTGCCAAACGTCTAAGACTGACAGTGTTTGGGTGCTTTGCCCTGGGGTGAAACAGGTGAGTGGGTCGCCAATTGCCCACTCATTCGCCTTTTCCATTTCCTTTTCCATTTCCATCTCATTATTTTCCTTCTGATACACAGCCAACCAACCAAACATAACACACACAATAACACAAATAACACAGTGACATAACACATAACACACAACACATATAACACACAGTGAGAACACACATAACACACATACACGTACAATGCACAAATCACAAAGACCTTTCCTCTTGTTATTTGTCCTGGCCTTCACTTCTACACTCACTAGCATTAACGCTATAACTCACACTTCATACTATAACATTTTTCCATCCACATACCTGCCAACAGACCCAACTTTTTCAGGGACAGTCCTGCTTTTTTCCAGTCCTGTCCCATCTAATTTAGCTATCTAGGTATGCAAATACACGTTGGTAGTTATAGCTCGGTAGGTAGCACTAGTATAAACATTAAATAAATATAATAAAGTACTAAATAATAAATCTAACTTTAAAATACATTTAAATAAACCCCTTAATTTTTTAAAACCCATTAAAATTAAAATTAAATTATTATTTAGACATAATACATCTTTAACCAAACCAGTGCACTGCTACTAATCTTAAACATAACCGTACATTAACCCTAAGCTATTTTTTAGTTCTTGTCCAACATTTTTCCATCCGCATACCTGCCAACACACCCAAGATTTTGGTGGACAGTCCTGCTTTTTTCCAGTCCTGTCCAGTAAAAGTTGGGTTGTTGCAAAGTATGCCATTGTGAATAGGTAGCAAATGTTAGGCATGTATTACAAGTGGTCCAAAATCAATTTAAAAATGTAAAATAGTCCCTATTCTTTTATTAAACATCTATGGATGTGTGATTGTGTATGATAGTTGATATGATGAAGTTCCTTGGAGCATTTGTCTCTAGGTCATTTTGTGTACTGTACACCTCAGTACGTGTGTGCAACTCTATTGGTCGTTTCGGCAGGGGGCTGGCCTGCCATCAACGAATGAAGTGCGTTCTGCAATTCACTCGTTGATGCCAGACCAGCCCCTTGCCGAAACGACCAATAGAGTTGCACACACGTTCCTTCACGGCAGCTGCTGCTGCTCCGATGTGTTGTTAACCCCGTATTAACCCCTGCTAGGCAACCGGGAAGGAAACGAAGATTAAACGAGCACGAAGAATGTCCGCGAATATTCGCCCGAAGAGAAGACAGGAACGGGCGAATATTCGCGGAATACGAAGGTTTTTTTCCCCCCGAAGACGAGCACGAAGACGAACACGAAGAGCCCCCTGGTGCCCAAGTCTAATTATTATATGTTTGTCTATTCGGAATAAAACCTATTTGATCTAAATGAATTATACCCGTTATTACTTGCTTCAACCTATTCCCTTATGTTGCCGCATACATTTTCATATCTTCATTAATAAGAGAAATAGGTCTATAATTTCTTATATCTTCTGAACTTTTCTTAGGTTTAAGTATGGGTAATATATTTGCTCTTAATAGTTCTAATGGAGCTTCTCCCTTCGTGTCTATTTCATTAAACATTGCTGTTAAAGCTTTAGTTATATTCTTTTTAAATATTTTATAAAATTCTCCACTGAAACCGTTGGGACTCGGACTTTTTTGATTTTTAAGATTTTCAATAGCCTTTATTACCACTTTTTCCTCTATTGGTTTATTTAGTTCTTTTAATTGTTCTGTGGATATCCTAGGAATAGGTAAATCAATTAGAAATTTTTTAATTTCTTCTGGATGTATATCAGTCTTTAAATTATAGAGAGATGCATAATATTGGTTAAACATACTTCCAATTCCTTCTGGAGTCATATATACTTTATTATCTTCCACTATTTTATAAATACGGTCAGTTAATATTTTATCAACTAGCCTCTTCTTCTATTCTCCAGGCTGCCTAATTTGATCAAATGGCCTCGAATTACACTCTTATAGGCACACCACAATGTAGCCCGAGATACATTTTCATTGTCATTTTCTTGAAAATATAAATTAGTATTAGTTTCTAAATTTTGTTTAGAAAGTGTGTTTGTTGTTTCAATAAATTAAGATTTAATCTCCATTCCTTATGTATAATTTGATTATTTTTTGAAAAGGTTTCCCAAATGATAGCATTGTGATCTGACCATATTATATTTTTAATTAGGACTTTCTTAACAAGGTCCACTAAAAATGTATTTCCCAGGATTAAATCTATCCGTGCATATGACGCATGCGGTGCAGAGAAGTGTGTAAACTCCCTGAGACAGGGATTAAAGACTCTCCAAATATCAAAAAGTTGATTTTTTTTTGATAAAATTTGTCAATAGTCTAGCAGATCTAATTATTTTTTTTTCCCAGCTAATTCCCCTCTTTTTAGCATCTTACCCATTGAAATATCAGGAATGCAACTGAAGTCTCCCGCCATTACCAAATTTGCCCTTAGCAAATCGTTCAATTCTGTTAAATAAATTTTCTAGAAAGTTTACTGAGTTAGCATTTGGAGCATATAAATTTACTATGGTATATATTTAATTTTGTATCTTACAAATTACTATTATAAATCTAGCTTCTGGATCCATCTCTTGATATATTATGTCAACTTTTATTCTATTAGTAAATATCACGGCTACTCTACTGTCATAGAGGAAAATAAAACTTTGATTACCGTATTTGCTCGATTATAAGACGAGGTTTTTTTTCAGAGCAAATGCTCTGAAAAATACCCGTCATCTTCTAATTGGGGTCGTCTTATAATCAGACCTCAAATAAAGGTCTGACTATGAGACTAAGATCCAGATCCCCAGCACCGCTGCAGGGGACCTGGATCCTTCTGTCTCCCTCCCATTTAACACTCCCCCACCCCACACACACTTACCGGTGTTTCCAATTTCCTGCTGTATACCGGGGTAGCGGGTTGACGTCCACGCGATCCGCGTAGACAACTTACGCTGCAGCCGGAAGGAGGTGTGGCTAGCAGCGGGGGTTGTCTGCGTCCATCGCGCAGACCTTCCCCGGCTGTCAGAGATCAGAGTTCCCCGCACCGGAGTGTTAAATGGGGGGGAGACAGAAGGAAGACTGCTGCCTCGGTATACAGCAGGAAATTGGAAGCACCGGTAAGTGTGTGTGGGGTAGTGGGGGGAGTGTTAAATGGGGGGAGACAGAAGGAAGACTGCTGCCTCGGTATACAGCAGGAAATTGGAAGCACCGGTAAGTGTGTGTGTGTGTGGGGGGTGTTAAATGGGGGCATAGGGCATTTCTGGAGGCAGAGTGCTCTATGAAATGCCTTTTAACCCTCTTAACGCCACTCTGCCTCCTGAAATGCCTTATACCTCCCTATATCCCACTCTGCCCCATAATATGCCTTTTAACCACCTAAATGCCAGAGTGGCATATAGGCGTATAAGGCATTTCTGGAGGCAGAGTGGCACATAGGGGGTTAAAAGGCATATCATGGGCCACAGTGCCATATTGGAGTGGCAAGCCTGGGGGCAGATGTGCGTAACTGGGGGGCAGGTTGGAAAATACAAGGAAATAAAAACAAAAAAATATTTTTCTCAATCATAGCTCTTATTAAAAAATGTAATAGTTGACATGAATTAACATTTACTGGTAAAACTTTTTTCCTATACGGTCGTCTTATATTCAGGCTTTTTCTTTTTTTCCTAAATTAATATTCAGATTTTGGGGGGTCGTCTTATAATCAGGGTCGTCTTATAATCGAACAAATATATATTTATTCTTAATTTGACTATCCATAAATTTAAGCCAATGGGTCTCTGGAAGTAAACAAATATCAATTTCATCTTTTTTTAAGAGTTTAACTAATGTAAATCGCTTTTGAGGACTGTTTAATCCTTGTACGTTTAATGATCGAAAACGTACCATCTTAATCTGAATCTTATTTTCATCAACATGAATTTTTTTTTTTTTTTTTTATTTATTTTAGTATATATTCGTTAGATCCGGTAAGATCAACTGTTTATTTCGTTAGATCTATCACTATTTTGTGTGGGGGGGATAGGTTTTATTTCTCTATATGCTTTATTTCCTATCTTTTAGCTTTGTATATCGTTTTCAGGGCCGGCCTTAGGTGTTCAGGCGCCCTGTGCAGGCCACCCGCGAATTCCATGGAACAGAGGTAGAGCTCAACAGGGCAAAAATTCCAAATTTCATGGGGGGGGCAACCCATATGTATGCCCATCCCTGCACACAAAATAGAATTGTGAATACCACCTCTTGCATGATATATCTAATGAAAAAAAACAGTTGATGTTACTGGATTATTATTTATTGTTTTATATAGCGCCATCGAATTCCATGGCGCTGTACAATGGGTAGACAGGACATAACAAGTAGCATGTAATATAACAAGTTGACTAACAGGTGAGGAGGGCCCTGCTCAAACGAGCTTACAATCTAGAGGTAATTTTCTTCTTTCCTGTTTACTGAACCGACACAAGTTATATGTTGTTTTTTTTCAGGACAAAAAGGGTTTTCTTTAGATGTAGTTATTTTGATTGTATAATATAATTTGCTATAAAAAAAAGTATAAAATACGGTGAAAAAGGACTTTTTCTGAAGAATATCTACCAAAATCAATAAAAAAAAAATCAAAATTCCAGTTATTCGATTAGATCTAACAAAAATGTTGTATGATCAAACCTAACGTGGAGCTATAATAATCAATAACAGTTTGTTGAAATTTTTGTTGGGGGGGCAGGTTATGGGTTAGCCCCCCCTGAAAAAGATTGTTAATATTGCATATTTTATAGTAGATCTAACGAAAAAAAACAGTTGATCTAATCTGATCTAACAAAGATCTAACAAATGGAATGATCTTTTGTTAAAATTCTTAATATGGGGGGCTTACCCTGGGGAGGTCTATTTAATTCCTCTTTCATTGGTGATTATTATTATTTTGGTTTATAAACTATATGCATGGTCTCATCCATTGAGTGACTGCGTGCTCCTGCCTGTCCACACAGGGGCACGCAGTTATGCGTTACAACACCTGTGAAGCAATTTTTTTCGCCCACAATGTAAAACTGCACAGCACTGGTATTTCTCAACTTCTTAGAACAGGGCATTGCTAAAACTTAATGTCCTCAATGCGATGCTTAGTTCTCCTTTTATATAGATTGACATTCATACACACATATTCAGATCACACAAAATGGAATGTGCTTGCAAAATGGCATCCATTGGCCCCTACAGTCCTTAACCCCTTCATGACAATGGCTTATTTTATTTTTTGTACCCTTTGTGACAATCGCTGTTTTAACATTTCTGGGGTGCTCATGTTTAGCTGTCATTTTCTTGTTTACTGAACCCACAAAAGTTATATATTGGGTTTTTTCAGGACAAGAAGGGTTTTCTTTAGATGTAGTTATTTTGATTGTATCATATAATATGCTATAAAAAAAAAGTATAAAATACGGTAAAAAAAGGACTTTTTCTGACTTTTACTTGAAAAATCTTTTACTCGTCTATAAAAGCTACTTATCCTAAGTTTAGAAATACCCAATGTTTTTATCTTTTTTTTTCTGCACATTATGGGGCAAAACTACTAGTAGCGTTTTGCTATTTCAAAACCATTTTTTTCTAAATCTGGTAATTCTTCCCCCATGTGCCATTAGCGGGGGTTGTCTGCATCGCACAGACTCCCACCGGCCGCCAGAGTGACGGATACAGGCCCCCTGCAGCGCTGTGGGGGATCTGGAGTCTCATCCTGCTGTTTGCCCACAGCAGGGCTAAATGATAAGAAAACAAAACAAGTAGTTCCGGGGGCCAGGCAATACAAATTATGCTAGACTCCGATTATAGGCCGCACTACCACTTTAAGTGGGGGGGAAAGTGCGGCCTATAATAGGGTAATTAAGAAACGGTTTGCGCAAACTGGCAATAACTGGCTGAATCCCACAACTGCTAAAACGCCACATTTGGGACATGTGCATTTTTCAAATTGGAAATTTGACATCCTTCCCTGTGTGTTAATTGGGACATTATTGAACCCAGCCAATTCAATTTACCCTATCAAATTATTCATTTGACACCCCATGGGCATTTAATATGCCAGTATTTTAACTCTTTCCATGTGAGAAAATAAAGCACTAATTTTAGGACTTGCTCATAAAAATATTTATATATACCGTATTTGCTTGATTATAAGACAAGGTTTTTTATAATCAGACCTCAAATAGAAGTCTGACTACAAGACTAAGATCCTGATCCCCCGCAGCGCTGCAGGAGACCCGGATCCTCCTCTCTGACAGGCGGTGGAGGTCTGCGTGAGGTGCGCAGACAATCTCCGCTGCTGCCGTCACTTCTGCAGTGGTTTCTATGACGACCGTCTGTCACATGGACGGAAGTGCCGGCAGCAGCAGTGGAGGTTGTCTTTGCGCATTGCACTACGGTGGCAGCCGGTGGAGGTCTCTGCGATCTGAAGCATGGGGAGAAGTCTAAGGATGCACTGTTAAGTCGGGGGAGGGTAAGAGTTGGCATATAGAGGGTTAAAAAGAATATCAGGGAGACAGAATGACTAATTGGGGATATATGGCATATCTGGGGCAGAGTGGCAAATAGGGGATCAAGAGGCATATCTGGGAGGAAGAGTGGCATATAGGGGGTATAAGGTATAGTGGTATATCAGGGATCAGGGAGAAGTGGTATATCAGGGAGGCAGTGTGGCATATAAGGGGGTATAAGGCATTTCTGGGGGGCAGATGTGCATAACTGGGGACAGGTTGGCAAATAAAAGGAAATAAAAACAAAAAATAAATTTTTCTCAATCATAGTTTTTATTAAGTATGAAAAAATAGTTTACATATGAATTCATATTTACTAGTAAAACTTTGTTCTTATAGGGTAGTCTTATATTCAGGCTTTTTCTTTTTTTCTCAAATTAATATTCAAATTTTGGGGGTCATTTTATAATAATAATATTTATATATATATATATATATATATATATATATATATATATATATATATATATATATATATATATATATATATATATTTATTTTTTTTATTATTTTTTTTTTTGGCCTTTTCTTTTTTTAAACATTTCCTGAAACTGGAAGGTTCCCCTGATGGTGACATCAGTGGGAAATAATTTTTACATGTTGCCATTTAAAAAAAAAATTGTGATTAGAAAGCTGGGCTCCATTGAGTTGCATGGTTGAATGCAGTACCTGTATTCAACCTGCAAGGGAGCCAGAGTTCTCAGGAGGGTCCTGAGAACTCTTTTCAACTCCTTTATTTTTGGGGTTGGTGTTCGGTGTCGCTGAATGCCTCACTATCGAGTCAATTACAGTGACAGCATTGAAGTTTAGGAGGCGATTGTTGATCTCCTCCTAAACTCTTTTAAAATAGAGAGGGGCCAGACATAGCCCCTGATGCCGATCTTGGTGTTGCTGAATGCCTGGAGGTATGGAGGCATTACAGCAACACTGTTTGGGTGCAGAAAGTGACCGTTAATTAACGTTAATGACGGTTAACAATAACGTTTGTGTAAATACAAATGGACAAGTCTAATAAGCAGAGGTAAATGTAAAAAAAGTGGAATACTTGTAGGTGATAGAAGAGAGTTGACAAATTAGTTCTTTTTGGTGAGTATGGGATGAGTATCAATTTCTTCGTAAGCCCCTTTTAGTGACAATTAGGAAATTAGCACTTATATGGGAAGCAGCACGCAGATGAAAAGTGGCCTATGCCTCCAAACTCAGTTAAGATATAATGGATGGCTGCTGGTATGTACCATCTGATTAATTACCCCACAATAAAACTACAGACACATGGGGGGAGAGGGGGAAATATCTAACAGGCTACTAATAATTGGTTAGCCTTATAGAGGTGGCACGTGCATTATTAAAGCCATCAACCTCTATTTAGGTCCATACCACTTAAACCCATTTTTTTGCTAAGGTATATAGATCACTATTTTAATGGTCTATAGTGTTTGTGCATCACTGTATATATTTATTACCTTTTTTTTTTACTTGAATATACTTACACTAGTATTCAGAACCTTTCTTTTGATATTCAGGGTTTACGATATTCATTTGTATTATGCTTTAATTAAAGGTTAATTCACTAGTGCTGGAAGTGACTGTCACATGTGCTGTTGTTTTTCCATGTGCGCTGTCCTTGCAAAAGGAAGCCCAAGCTAAGAGAGTGATATACCTTTTCTGTTTTACTATTTTTTGGTTTCAATACCGTTTGACAGTCCATTGGCAGATACCCTATCTGTATAGGTATCTATAGTATAGGTTCCTACTCCTTCCATCCCACAATTTGTCTCTTCATAATACTTTATAATGCCCTTGTCACGGACCAGGTGATCAGGTCTAATAGGAGCCCAGGTGCAGGGGATACGAGGGGCTCTGTCTGTACCCCACGATGCATGATGGCTTGGGGTTGTTACAGACAGGTGCAGGAAATAAATCACAGACAGAAGATGCTGATAATAGTTGTATTGCAAATGATGGTACAACATATAAACAAGGAAAGTCTCTTGGCTGGAAGCCCTCTGGATGGGGCACACACGGCTGGAAGTCCTCTGGATGGGGCACACACGGCTGGAAGCCCTCTGGATGGGGCACACATGGCTGGAAGCCCTCTGGATGGGGCACACACGGCTGGAAGCCCTCGGGATGGGGCACACACGGCTGGAAGCCCTCGGGATGGGGCACACACGACTAGAAGCCCTCGGGATGGGGCACACACGACTAGAAGCCCTCGAGATGGGGCACACACGACAGGTAAGCCCACTTGCAGGGCACTCAGCTTTGGAGTCCACTTGTGGGTCGCTGGCCGTAACTCAGGAACCGATCAGGAACCGATCAGGAACCGATCAGGAACCGATCAGGAACCGATCCAGGCAGTCCTAAAATGTTAATGTCAAGGCCCAGACTGAAGGGCTGGGCAGGTTTATAAAGGCTGTAAAAACCAGGAAACAAGGTGCACCTGGACATGGCAATCAGGTCTGAGTGCAGCTGGACATGATAAGCACTCAGAGTGGTTCAGAGTGACAAGGGTGGCCACTAGTGGTCGGGAATGAAAATGAGCAGCACAAAGTTTAAACAAGTCCAGACAGCGAAGGGTGAAACGTTACAGCCCTATGCGGACACATGATGTCAGGATATGTTTCAAGCACACAAGACGCCAAAATATGGTGTCAAGATGCTGAAACGGTGTTCTCTGATCTAGACTTACCTGACAGCATAAATTATAACATGTCCACACGGTTTAAAAACCTAACCCGTTGATGCAAACAACAGATATGACTAAGCTGGGATATAGCAACACTTGAAAATGATATCAAACAGGGCCTGATACCCAGGGGACTACGGGTGCAAAAACAGGAAGCATCAAAAATTTAAAGAGACAAAATTATTTTGCTACGGGTAGAGTGTATAGAAGGTTTGTGAGGAAACAGAAATATGACTGTGACCAAAACTCAACCTCAGAATATGAGTCAAGCGGATCTGAACTAGAAACCTTTGAAGGACCCGACAGTGATAACCCACATATGACCACAAGGAGCATTCTAAGGAAAGTGGTGGATTTTTTACCCCAACCCCCGAATGAAACCCCCACTCCATTCATGACAAGGGGGAAAAGGGGCAACAGACATAGTAACATAGTTCATAAGGTTGAAAAAAGACCAAAGTCCATCAAGTTCAACCTATATACATATTGTGTCCCTACTGTGTTGATCCAGAGGAAGGCAAAAAACCCTTATGAAGCAGATGCCAATTGCCCCATACCAGGGGGAAAATTCCTTCCCGACTCCAAATATGGCAATCAGAATAAATCCCTGGATCAACGTTCTGTCCCTATTAATCTAATATCCATAACTTGTAATATTATTGCTTTCAAGAAACACGTCCAGGCTCCTTTTGAACTCTTTTATTGAGTTTACCATCACCACTTCCTCTGGCAGAGAGTTCCATAATCTCACCGCTCTTACTGTAAAGAACCCCCGTCTGTGCTGGTGTAGAAACCTTCTTTCCTCCAGCCGTAGAGGATGTCCCCTTGTTATAGAGACAGTCCTGGGTATAAATAGGTCCTGGGAGTGATCTCTGTACTGCCCCCTTATATATTTATACATAGTTATTAAGTCCCCCCTAAGCCGTCTTTTTTCCAAACTAAATAACCCCAATTCTGATAATCTTTCTGGGTACTGTAGTCCTCCCATTCCCCTTATTACTCTGGTTGCCCGTCTTTGAACCCTCTCCAGCTCCACTATATCTTTCTTGTACACTGGTGCCCAGTACTGTACACAGTATTCCATGTGTGGTCTGACTAGTGACTTGTACAGTGGTAGAATTATTTCCTTGTCGTGGGCATCTATGCCCCTTTTGATGCACCCCATGATTTTATTTGCCTTAGCAGCAGCTGCCTGACACTGGTCGCTACAGGTAAATTTACTGTTAACTAAAACTCCTAAGTCCTTTTCCATGTCAGTCGTCCCCAGTGTTTTCCCATTTAATACATATTCCCAGCCTGGATTTTTCTTCCCCATGTGCATAACCTTACATTTATCTGTGTTGAACCTCATCTGCCACATCCCAGCCCAAGCCTCCAACCTATGCAGATCCATTTGTAATCGTGCGCTGTCCTCTATTGTGTTAACCACGTTACAGAGCTTAGTATCGTCTGCAAAGATTGATACTTTACTATGCAATCCCTCTACAAGGTCATTAATAAATATATTAAAAAGAATAGGACCCAAAACTGACCCCTGTGGTACCCCACTAGCAACAGTCACCCACTCAGAGTATGTACCATTAATAACCACCCTCTGTTTCCTATCACTGAGCCAGTTACTTACCCACATACACACATTCTCCCCCAGCCCAAGCATTCTCATTTTATGTACCAGCCTTTTATGTGGCACCGTATCAAATGCTTTGGAAAAATCAAGATATACGACATCCAGCGATTCACCCCGATCCAGTCTTGAGCTCACCTCCTCATAAAAGCTGATCAGGTTAGTTTGACAGGACCGATCCCTTGTAAACCCATGCTGATATGGAGTCATACATTTATTTTCATTGAGATACTCCAAAATAGCATCTCTTAGGAAACCCTCAAACAGTTTACACACAACAGAAGTTAAACTAACAGGCCTATAATTCCCCGGGTCACTTTTTGTCCCCTTTTTGAATATTGGCACAACATTTGCTATGCGCCAGTCCTGGGGAACAGACCCTGTCACTATAGAGTCCTTGAATATTAGAAATAGGGGTCTGTCTATTACATTACTTAACTCCCTTAGAACGCGGGGGTGAATGCCATCTGGACCTGGTGATTTGTCTATTTTGATTTTTTTTAGGCGGCACTGCACTTCTTCCTGGGTTAGACAGGCGACATGTACTGGGGCAGTTATCTCATCCTGCTGTATATTACCTGGCATTTCATTTTCCTCTGTGAATACAGCAGAGAAGAATATATTTAATAGATTAGCTTTTTCCTGATCCCCGTCTATAACTTCTCCCTCATTACTTTTTAAGGGGCCAACGCTTTCATTTTTAACCTTTTTACTATTTATATAGTTAAAGAACATTTTGGGGTTTGTCTTACTCTCTTTGGCAATGAGTCTTTCTGTCTCTACTTTTGCTGCTTTTATCTGATTTTTACATATTTTATTTTTTTCCCGATAGCTTTTTAGTGCTTCCTCACTGCCTTCCTGTTTTAGTAGCTTAAATGCCTTTTTTTTGCCATTTATTACCCCCTTTACATTTTTATTTATCCACATTGGTTTTCTCTTGTTCCTGACTCTTTTATTCCCATACGGTATGTACCTTTCACAGTGAGAATTTAAGATATTCTTAAAAATCTCCCATTGAGTGTCTGTACTCTTGTTTTTGAGGACATTTTCCCAATTTACAGTGTTAAGGGCTTCTCTTAGTTGATCAAACTTTGCCCTCCTAAAGTTCATAGTTCTTGTGGCTCCTCTAAGAGTTCCCTTATTGAAGGACAAGTTATAATGCATCATATTGTGATCACTATTTCCTAGATGTCCCCTGACCTGCACATTAGTTACTCTGTCAGGTCTGTTGGTTAATATTAAGTCCAGTAGGGCGCCCCCGCAGACGAAACCGCAGAAGACGATACTGAGCACAGGAGATAAGCAGATAATTAATCTCTCGAAACTAACACTGACGAATGACCATACAACTTGTCAGAATTGCTATAATGAATGTGCTGTCTATTTCTGTTCAGCTGTGTATTGTTATGCTATTACCCTGCCTCCCTTACCTGAAGCCTAGACCACTCACACCTGACCTAATGAACAGGCTTTATATCCCTGCCTCCCAATAACAGGGGTGTGAGTTCATTAAGTTCTTTGGAGCCACAGTTCATACCAGACTCTGGTCTGTCTATTGGATTTACTTGCCTGCCTGTTACCTTGTTGACCCGGACTGCTTTTTGGATTTACCCTTTTTCCAGCCTGTTACCTGTTTGACCTGGACTGCCTACTGGATATCCCATCTTTGCTTGTTACCTGTCCCAGACCCTTTTGGATACTTACCTGGACTTTTCTACCTTCATACTCCCCAGTAGTCTGTATACATGATATGCCTCCTACTCTGCTGCTTATGGTGAGATGTCTCTTTTGCTTTGTGTAATATACCTATAACCAAACATTCCGCTTGTGTCATTTGTGAAGTGTGTTTCTATCACTGTGTTCTTACATTCCTGCGCTCTGGACTCCAACATCCAGTTAAGGGCTGCAATATGATGAGCCTGACACAACTCTCCTGCGAAAAAAAGGCTTGTCATTTGTCCCTACCCCTACATTCAATTCCTTCACCTGGATTAAAGACATCAATCTTTTTGCCAGGAAGCTAGCCCTGCATAAATTTCATAAATTACAGACTGAACGAAAAGCAAAATGCGCAGGACTACACATGTCTCATGATCTTGACCGATCTCTTTGAAAATAGCAGCCTACCTGAAACTCTCACTAATTTTAAAAAAAGAAGCAAGTTCACACCCCACATTGGTGACTATAGGAATATCTCCATATTTGTGGAGATGGTCTGCAAAGACATTGAAAAGATCCAACCACGATGATTCACATGCCAAATGAAAACTATTGTGGAGAAAGCATTTGACAATAACATCATCACCAAAAAAGAAAAGGAATACATATGGAACCTGACACTGACTATACCCACCTTCTATGGACTCCCAAAAGTACAAAATAAATCATGGTTTTCACTGAAGAGCTCCAAGAATACACTGAATCCATAATCCTATGGAAATGATACATCAATGATGTGCTAATAATATTGTTTCATATTATTAGCCCATCGATGATGTGCTAATAATATGAAACAATACAGAGGAGAAGTTCAGAGATTGTGTGTCCCAATTAAATCAGAATGATGGAAATTGGAAATTGGGATACCCGTGCTCAACTTCCTGGATCTCACACTTACCATCAAACAAGACGGTCACATTGATACCACTTTCTTTAGAAAGTCCACTGTCGCGAACAGTTTGCTACACTGGGATAGTCACCACCCCATGCCTTTGAAAAAGGGTATTCCCGTAGGGCAGTACCTACGATCGAGGTATAACTGCACTGATCTCAATGACTTTAAAATTAAGGCAAAAACTTTAAGAGAGTGGTTCAAACAAAAAGGATATCCCAACCGGTGCCTCAAAGCCGCTTACTCAAGGGCCCTCACTTCAGAAAGGAATGAGATCCTGTTGGAAAATAAGAAAAAGGACAAAGAATCTGAGAAGCTTATCAGATGTATAGGTTCCTTTGACTCAGGATGGGAGGCCGTAATCTATGAACAGATACTGGCCCCTCCTCACCCAGGATCATCACCTCAAAGAAGTACTACCCATTAGAGCCAGCACAACGGCTAGAAGAGGCAAAAACATTAAAGACCACCTGGTCACAAGCCACTTCATGACTACTAGAGCACCTAACACTTGGCTAAATAAATGCACGGTAGGGAGCTACCAATGCAGACATTGCGTAGCATGCAAGTACATCCTTAAAAATTATTTTTTAATTGCCGCACAAAGGGGGTTGTATACCTGATTATGTGTGACTGTGCATCCAGATACGTAGGCAAAACCTTTAGGATGTTTAAAGCCTGCATCATGGAACATATCAACTCAGTGAAATACTCCAGGGACACCCCCATCTCAAGACATTTAAAAGCGTATCATGAAGGAAAGGCTCAGTCCCTATGTTTTTGAGGGCTACAATGTGTGAAACAAGGTCAGAGAAAAGGGAACTGGGATAAACGAAAAGAGAGGTCTATTTGATATATAAATTGGGGGCACTGAGCCCACAAGGGCTTAATTAAGGATTTACCTATACCCCTTTTCTCCTGGACTAAATAGGTTACTGGAAACGGAAAAGTGATGAAAACCAGTGTACAAGGAGTTAAAAGGAAAAAATTATTTTCTATACTTTCCTTTCTCCTATTTACCGGATACCCAGCTGCAGCCCATAAACAACACTCTCCTGGTGTTGGAAAATATAGAAAGGATCCACTAGGGGGCGCTCGTGTATACCGGTTTCGAAGAATGGGAGCAAAAATAAAACAAGAAAGAAAATAATAGTGTAGTAGTAAACACAAGAGGTCTAGGATGGAGTCGCTAGTACACTCACAGTGTTTAAATGCTGATCAGGCCTATAGTTGGCAAGGGTGTATAGCGCCTGTAGAGTCTGGATGCCTCTCCGCGATGTTTCCCCACTCCTTCTTCCGAAATCCCGGTATTTTTGCAAGTATTGGTGTATGCTGAGTAACACCGTATTTGCTCGATTGTAAGACAAGGTTTTTTTCAGAGCAAACGCTCGGAAAAATACCCCGTGTCTTATAATCGGGGTCGTCTTATAATCAGACCTCAAATAGGTCTGACTATGAGACGACTAAGATCCAGATCCCCCGCAGCTGCAGGGGACCTGGATCCTCCTGTCTCCGCCCCCCGCCCCACTTACCGGTACTTCTGAGTCCCCGGTGTGTAGCTGGGGCAGCGTGTAGATGTCTACGCGATTCGCGTAGACAACTAACGCTGCAGCAGGAAGTAGGTGTGGCTAGCAGCGGGGATTGTCTGCGTCCATCGCGCAGACCTTCCCCGGCTGTCAGAGATCAGAGTTCCCCGCACCGGTGCCGGTAAGTTGGGGGGGCGGGGGAGTGTTAAATGGGGGGCATTAGGCATTTCTGGAGGCAGAGTGCTCTGTGGAATGCCTTTTAACCCCCTTAATGCCACTCTGCCTCCAGAAATGCCTTTTTAACCCTCTATACGCCACTCTGCCTTATGAATGCCTTAAACCTCCCTATATGCCACTCTTCCCCATAATATGCCTTTTAACCCTCTAAATGCCAGAGTGGCATATAGGGGTATAAGGCATTTCTGGAGGCAGAGTGGCACATAGGGGGTCAAAAGGCATATCATGGGGCACAGTGGCATATAGGGTTAAAAGGCATATCATGGGGCACAGTGGCATTTAGAGGGTTAAAAGGCATATCATGGGGCACAGTGGCATATAGGGAGTATAAGGCATTTCTGGGGCAGATGTGCATAACTGGGGGCAGGTTGGAAAATAGAAGGAAATAAAACCAAAATATTTTTCTCAGTCATAGCTTTTATTAAAAAAAAATAGCTTAGATGAATTAACATTTACCGGTAAAACTTTTTTCCTATAGGGTTGTCTTATATTCAGGCTTTTTCTTTTTTCCTAAATTAATATTCAGATTTGGGGGGTTGTCTTATAATCAGGGTCGTCTTATAATCGAGCAAATACGGTAATACACCAAAGTGTATATAAAGGTAAAAATGAAATTTATTCAGGGCACCTGCCCCAATAAAATGAAATAAATAGTACTAAAACAAAGGTACTATATCTTTATGTTGTATTACCTCGAACGGAGATAGGAGGCAATTTCCTGCTATCTTATCTGTCTTAACAGTTTAAATGTTTAAACCGTGCACTATGTGATATACCCTATCCTATCTTATTTTACCTTATTTTACACCATACGACCCCTCGTATATATACGACGAACAACGTTTTTTTCCCCTCGATCCCTCAGTCCCCCTATACGTCCGATGTGGGATGGATCACTGCACCACATGTATAGAAAATATAATACACATCTCGATCGCTAAGACAATACGGTCATTCATTCTCTTTTCCCCACGTACGAGGTACCTACCTTGGAGGAAGAAGAAGGCGATCACTTGGTGATGACGGACGACGGCAACGGACGGGTCATGACGGATTGACGTCAGACGCACGGACGCCGATAATCCAAGATGGCGCCGCACACAAATAAAAGAACGGTTGCGACTAGTTCCTATCTGGTAGAAGGACCATGTCCTTTACAGGGATAGGAAATAGCTTGCTCAGTGTGTGAGAGCTATTTAATATCCAGCAAAATTACCTTTTGCCCCCTAGTGGTCAGGTCCTGTACAGGGATAGGAAGTATCCAACTCATGTAAAGAGAGCTAGTTTCTATCCCTGTAAAGGACCTTTTGCTCCATCGTGGCCAGGTCCTGTTAACGGATAGGAACTAGATGGTTCATGGTGAGAAATCTATTTACCATCCAGCTTAAGGACCCTTATCTCTCCAGCTCACACAGGTCCCTCAAAGGGATAGGAATTAGACGGTTCATAGTGAGAAATCTAGTTTCTATCCAGCTAAAGGACTTTTATACCTTCAGGTAACAATGGTCCTTTACAAGGATAACAATCCCTAGTTCTCATACTGCAAAGGGACTCATATCTCCAGCTCACACAGGTCCCTTACAGAGATAGGAACTAAACGCTTCATAGTGAAAAATCTAGTTTCTATCCAGCTGAAGGACTTTTATACCTTCAGGTAACAATGGTCCTTAACAAGGATACAATATCTAATTCTAATACCGCAAAGGGACTCATATCTCCAGCTCACACAGGTCCCTTACAGGGATAGGAACTAGACGGTTCATAGTGAGAAATCTAGTTTCCATCCAGCTAAAGGACTTTCATACCAAGGATAACAATCCCTAGTTCTTATACTGCAAAGGAACTCATATCTCTTGCTCACACAGGTCTCTTACAGGGATAGAAACTAGACGGTTTACGGTGAAAAATCTAGTTTCTATCCAGCTAAAGGACTTTCATACCTCCAGCTCACACAGGTCCCTTACAGGAATAGGAACTAGACAGTTCATAGTGAGAAATCTTGTTTCCATGGTCTTACCATGGGCAAAAAGGCAAGAAACAAAAAGGCAGAAACATTGTCTATTAGATTTTATTTAATCTAACCCGGTTTCATAACATACCCATAGATATTCCTTATAATAATTGTGTTAATGGGTACCGACGTGTCCTTTTTATGACTCCAATTGTCTTCCATCTGTCCTGGATTCACACCTTAACCCTGTGTGGTCCCTAATCACCTGAGCAGGAGAAAGACACAACCAATGGAGCCTTTCTTGGATATTCTCCCTTGTGTATGGCGGTCCGACGCACACAGCTGAGCTGTTCCCACTAACTTTGCACTTGTCCGCTGCACAATACTCGGTGGGCAACAGTTTATGCCTGGCTCGTATTCCAAAAAGCCGCCACCATGAGGACGTAATCTATTAATCTACCCATGTCACTAAAAAGTTAATGTTTGGTGAGTGGTTGAGATAGACTGTAGAAGAAGAAAACAGTATAAACATCTAGTTAAAGATAAAAAAACAAACAAAAAAACCCCTGATTTTTAATTGCAATTCCAGATATATTACATGCGTTATGTTCATTTAATTATTCGTGAACATATATTATTATTATTACTATTATTTTGAAACATATACAGCTGTTGCTTTATTTTATCACATTCTCATATACATTGTGAAGGTCTCAATTACAGACATGGCATTTAGTCTATAACAAATGAGTCTATTCACTAAAAAATGATGTGCAGGATAGTTGAGCGGAGGTGCGAGAGACGCACTCACTGGAACAGAGAGAGACAAAGCGAGACACACTCGCTGGCACAGAGAGAGACAGCGAAGCACACTCACTGGCACAGAGAGAGAGTCTGAGACACTCACTGGCACAGAGAGAGAGTCTGAGACACTCACTGACACAGAGAGAGAGAGAGAGAGAGAGAGAGAGACACTCACTGGCACAGAGAGAGAGAGAGAGACACTCACTGGCACAGAGAGAGAGAGAGAGAGAGACACTCACTGGCACAGAGAGAGAGAAACACTCATTGGCACAGAGAGCGAGAGAGAGAGAGAGTCTGAGACACTCATTGGCACAGAGAGAGAGAGAGAGACACTCACTGGCACAGAGAGAGAGAGTCTGAGACACTCACTGGCACAGAGAGAGAGAGTCTGAGACACTCACTGGCACAGAGAGAGAGAGAGAGAGAGAGAGACACTCACTGGCACAGAGAGAGAGAGAGAGAGAGAGAGAGACACTCACTGGCACACAGAGAGAGAGAGAGAGAGAGACACTCACTGGCACAGAGAGAGAGAGAGAGAGACACAGAGAGAGACACTCACTGGCACAGAGAGAGAGAGAGAGAGAGAGAGAGAGACACTCACTGGCACACACAGAGAGAGAGAGAGAGAGAGAGAGAGAGAGAGAGAGACACTCACTGGCACAGAGAGAGAGAGAGACACTCACTGGCACAGAGAGAGAGACACTCACTGGCACAGAGAGATAGACACTCACTGGCACAGAGAGAGAGACACTCACTGGCACAGAGAGAGAGACACTCACTGGCACAGAGACACTCACTGGCACAGAGACACTCACTGGCACAGAGAGAGGACACTCACTGGCACAGAGAGAGGACACTCACTGGCACAGAGAGAGGACACTCACTGGTACAGAGAGAGAGACAGAGAGACACACTGGTACAGAGAGAGACAGAGAGACACACTGGCACAGAGAGAGACAGAGAGAGAGACAGAGAGACACTGGCACAGAGAGAGACAGAGGGACACTGGCACAGAGAGACACTGGCACAGAGAGAGACAGAGAGACACTGGCACAGAGAGAGACAGAGAGACACTGGCACAGAGAGAGACAGAGAGACACTGGCACAGAGAGAGACACACACTCACTGACACAGAGACACACACACTCACACACAATCACTGGCACAGAGAGAGACACAATCACTGACACAGAGAGAGACACACACTCACACACAATCACTGGCACAGAGAGAGACACAATCACTGGCACAGAGAGAGACACAATCACTGGCACAGAGAGAGACACAATCACTGGCACAGAGAGAGAGACACACAATCACTGGCACAGAGAGAGAGACACACAACCACTGGCACAGAGAGAGAGGGACACAATCACTGGCACAGAGAGAGAGAGACACAATCACTGGCACAGAGAGAGAGAGAGAGAGAGACACAATCACTGGCACAGAGAGAGAGAGACACACAATCACTGGCACAGAGAGAGAGACACACAATCACTGGCACAGAGAGAGAGACACAATCACCGGGAGAGAGAGAGAGAGAGAGAGAGCGAGACTCACTGTGAATTATTTCACAGATTCAAGTTTTCTTCTGCCTCCATAATATTCTGTATTTTCAGGAGTTCTGTTAAAGCTTCATCCTCACATCCCATGTTATTGAAAAAGAAACAGCAGCCCAGCACAGCCCATTTGCACGTCCCGCTCTGCTGCTTCTTCTTCTTCTTCTTCTTCTTCTTCCTGTAGTTCTTTGTACCATGTGACCAAACAGTCACATGGTCTGCTGACATCACCAGAGTCCTTCTACTGGGTAGGAACTAGCCGCTACCATAAAAGAACCACGAACATACATAGAAGATACTCCTGAAGAAGCCACTTTTCCAGGCGAAACGCGTTGAGAAAGAGCTCATTTTATTCATATGGACTTTTATCACTTACTTTTTAAAGATATAGTACCTTTGTTTTAGTACTATTTATTTCATTTTATTGGGGCAGGTGCCCTGAATAAATTTCATTTTTACCTTTATATACACTTTTTTGTATTATTACTCAGCATACACCAATACTTGCAAAGATACCGGGATTTCGGAAGAAGGAGTGGGGAAACATCGCGGAGAGGCATCCAGACTCTACAGGCGCTATACACCCTTGCCAACTATACCTCACACACGGACCCGGAAGTATTGACTGATATAAGGCCTGATCAGCATTTAAACACTGTGAGTGTACTAGCGACTCCATCCTAGACCTCTTGTGTTTACTACTACACTATTATTTTCTTTCTTGTTTTATTTTTGCTCCAATTCTTCGAACCGGTATACACGAGCACCCCCTAGTGGATCCTTTCTAAATAGGTTACTGACAACCTATACTTTATTAATATGTAAATATGTACAGTTTATTATTACTTATTATTTACTCTTTTACTACCTCACTTTAGCTTTGCGAATAACATTAGCACCTTCCTTCCCTTAAATCCCATTTATACGGGCCAATATAGCCCTCACTGGCTTATAACTAACTAGCAGGCATCTGAAGGTATCAGCACTCCACCATACTTTGTATAGTACCCAATACTTCTAATCTAGCAGTTAATATTAAGCAAGTCAAATAATACCTTTCCCTGTTGGAATACCACAAACTGTCATACAGGCAGAGGCGTATCTAAGGTATGACACCTATGGCTCGTTCCATAGGCGCCATTTGAAAGGGAGGCACCAGTGAGCAGCGTATTTTTAGCAACCGCTTGGCGCCCCTCATTCTCCTCCACGAGGCCTCTACCTCCCATCCCTGCTGAGCGCCGGAATATGACATCATATTTCGGTGCTCAGCAGTGGGCACCAGCAGAGGGCACCAGCGAGCGTCTTTTAAACGCTGTCTTTTTTTTTTTTTATGCGGAGGAGAGAGAGGGGCTCCTAGCAACCGCTCGGCGCCCCTCGTTCTCCTCCACGAGGCCTCTGCCTCTGTCGTGGTGCCGGCATTTCATGCTGAGCGCCGGAATATGATGTCATATTTCGGCCCTCAGCAGTGAAGCAGCGGGCACCGCAGCAGAGCAGGAAGACAGAAGCCTCATGCTCCCGTCACTGGACCTAAAAGTGAGAGAACTACAAAGGGGGAGAGGGTAGATAGTGAGTAGGGGGGGAGAGGGGTTAGAAAGTGATAATGGAGGGAGAGGGGGGTAGAAAGTGATAAGGGAGGGAGAGGGGGTAGAAAGTGATAAGGGAAGAAGAGGGGGCAGATAGTGAGAGAGGGAGTAGATATTGAGAAAGAGGGTAGTAGGGAAAGGGGAGGGAGAGGGGTTAGAAAGTGATAAGGGAGGGAGAGGGGTAGATAGTGAGGAAGAGGGTAGTAAGAATATTGAAATAAGCAATGAGTGTGAATTAATGAGGGAGAGCATGAGTTAATATGTGAATGTATTGTCTGGATGAGGGAGAGCATGAGTTAATATGTGGATGAGTTGTCTGAATGAAGGAGAGCATGAGTGTCGGGTTTAGTAGTCGTAACCCAGTATGCAAGGCTGGAGACGTGGGTGAATCAAAAGCGAGGTACCAATAGGAATGAGACGTAGACGAACTCAGGATAAGCAGAGGTCAGTTCAGGCAGCGAAGGTTCAGACACAATAAGGCAAGCGAAGAGTCAATATCCAAGGAAACAATGATAAGGAAGCACTTCCGTATATCCGTAGAGAGCACAGTATATCTGAGCACTGAGTCAACTAAAGGACACAGATCTATAGGAAGGAGGGAGGGATACTCCCTCTGATGTCAAGATTAACCTGATTCCATACACCTGGGAATATTGCCGACTGTGCCTTTAAGAAGAGGATTTGTATGCGCGGGCACCACTAGAGGGCGTGCGAGAGACGGAACGTGTTCTACGTTGGGACGGCCCTGCAGTTGTGTTCCGGCCGTCCTGAAGATCACAGTGCCGGGAAGAAGATCGCGGCACAGTCAACGCTGGGGAGTGAGCGGGTCTGCCACGTTGAACCCCTCTTCGTGCGTTGCCATATCGGCGACGTGGGTCGAAGGAGGACGTGGCATGGGACCAAGGTGAGTACCGCGGTGGGGACCTGACAGTGAGTTAATATGTGGATGAATTGTCTGAATGAGGGAGAGCATGAGTTAATATGTGGATGAGTTGTCTGAATGAGGGAGAGCATGAGTTGTCTGAATGAGGGAGAGCATGAGTTAATGTGTGGATGAATTGTCTGAATGAGGGAGAGCATGAGTTAATGTGTGGATGAATTGTCTGAATGAAAGTGTGAATTAGTGAGTGACTGTAAAAGTGTTTATGTGTATCATAGATGTATAATTGTGGAAGGGCAAAGATGGCACTAGCAGGAGGTTTGAGCCTTGGGGACCAAGATGGCACAGGGAGGGTGTATATGGGACAAATATGGCACAGGCCGGACTATTTGGGGACAAAGTTGACTTGTGCTGGGTTATTTGGGGACAAAGATGGCAAATCTTATGTGTGTTGTCTGGGTGCTGGTCAGGTTCTATGTGGGCAGTGTGGACGCCAGGGCTGACTTTGGGGTGTGCAACCTGTGATCTATGCCTGTAATTTAGGGGGTTTTAAATATACCTTTAATGCCGTGTTTTTATGTGAATTCCAATTGATCTATACCTGCAAAGCTGGGTTTTTGTGTTATTCTGTAGATCCATATCTGCTATGATATGTTTCCATACATTATTTATGTATACCTGCAAATATAGGGTTAATATGTCTTATTCAGTTGATTAATACCTGCAATGCTGTTTCCATGTATTTATTTGATCTATATCTGCAATGTTATGTTTCAGTGCTGAGATCACAAGTGAATGTCAGTTGATCTATACATGCAAAGCTGGGTTTGTGTGTTAATGTGTTGATCTATACCTGCTATCGGCAGCAGGATCTAATATTTATATATATATATATATATATGGACAGCAGGGGCTAATAAAGGGGTTTTAGATATTTGGACATGGGGCGCAATTTCAGTGCTTGCCATAGGCGCTATTTTCAGTAGATACGCCTCTGCGTACAGGTTCATGAAAACCTAGGCAGTCCTAAGGTATATCCAGGCACTGAGCACCCATATAAGTTCAAGGTACTAATTAACCTTACATTGTTCCTTACTTTACATATATTGAATCAACTGCTTTACTAAAGTAAAATATTGCCATTAAGGATATAAGCAAAGCTTCAATAAAATCATAATCAATCAGAGGGAGGTACACCATTGGATGAGACTGATTTATGGTAGGCTACCTTCACAAGGCATTTACCTTTTTATTCTCCTCAGGCTCTCATTCTCATTCAGTCCCCTGAGGAAGGTGCATACCATAACACCGAAATGCGCATCAGGTTTATTGGGGATGGGCACAGTGGCATCTCCTGCTTTCATATTTAGTGGGGGCACAAGGGGAGACAGGGACCAAAGTAGGGGGGGCAATTATAAAACGCTACATATACACTATATATATATATATATATATATATATATATACGTTAGACATCCATTTTTATCTACATAATATGTACTTATCCCTTTGAAGTAAAGACCGTGATTGAAATATGATTTAAAAATAACGGCTGAACTGTTATTTTTAATTCTTTAATATTAGACCCTACATCCAATATATACTAATATTATCCCCTGCTGCCGATATATATTTATTAGCGCCTGTTGCCAATATATATAAATATTAGCCCCTGCAGCCAGTATATATTAATATTAACACCTGCAGCCAATATATATTGATATTAGCCCCTGCTGCTGATATATATTAATATTAGCCCCTGCTTCCAATATATATATATAAGTATTAGCCCCTGCTGCCGATATATATTATTAGCCCCTGCTGCCAATATATATTAATATTAGTCCCTGTTGCCAATCTATTTTATAGTGGAAAAAATTTACCCTACCCAAGCATTTGCTTGGGCCCCGCTTCACGCTCCCTAGCATGCAATCACTCCCTTTGCTACCACACCAAAAAATATTTGCCACACTGACTGCACCGTGACATTCAGAGGTCCTCTCCCCCGTAATCATCCACAGAGTCCTTTTGTACCCTCATTCACTAAACCATACCTCTCTGTTACGTACTCCCTGTAGTTCAGGTATAGGTCAAATAAACAACACATGAAAACAGCACATGCAACTGAATAAGACATAAAAACCCTGTATTTGCAGGTATACATAAATAATGTATGGAAACATAGCATTGCAGGTATAGATCAACATAACACACAAACCCAGCATTGCAGGTATAGATCAACTGGAAGTCACATGTAAACTTAGCACTGAAGGTATAGATCAAATAAACAACACATGGAAACAGCACTCCAGGTATTGATCAACTGAATAAGACATACAAATCCTGTATTTGCAGGTAAACATAAATAATGTATGGAAACATAGCATAGCAGATATGGATCAACAAAATAACACAAAAACCCAGCTTTACAGGTATAGATCAATTGGAATTCACATAAAAAACTCAGCATTAAAGGTATAGATAAAAACCCCTAAATTACAAGATGACAGGTTGTACACCCCAAAGCCAGCCCTGGCATCCACATTGGCCACATAGAACCTGACCAGTACCCAAATTACACACACATAGGATGTGCCATCTTTGTCCCCAAACAGCCCAGCATGAGTCAACATTGTCCCCAAACAGCGCCATCTTTGTCCCATAAACATGCTACCTGTGCCATCTTTGTCCCATAAATACCCTGCATGTGCCATCTTGGCCCTCAGTGCTTAAACACCCAGATTATACCATTTTTGCCTTTTCAGAAATCAATTATACACCTATGATTCACACAAACACTTTAACAGTCACTCACTAATTCACTTTCCCCGCAGAGGAGAGTGAGAGAGGCGCCGACCGGTTGCTGAAAACTTATTCATGACCGACCGCTCGGCGCCTCTCTCTCCTCCGGAGGTAGGGAGGGCCATGGCCCCCTCTGGCGGCCCTGCCGATGCCATCGGGTGGGCACGCTTACTTTTGGATCACGATTTAGCACTTAGCTGCACTGGCCATGTCATGCCAAGGAGGTAGTTAGTTCTTGCTTTTGATATTCAGGGTTTACGATATTCATTTGTACGCTTTAATTGTATTCTTTAATTTAAGAGTTATTCCTCTTTCCAGCACTAGTGCTGAAAGTGCTGCTCTTTTTCCACGTGCGCTGTCCTTGCAAAAGGAAGCCGGAGCTAAGAGAGTGCTATACCTTTTCTATTTTACAAAGAATTCAATATAGACAAATCAAAGGACCAGTGGCGTCGCTACAGGGGGGCAATTGCCCCCCCTAGGTTATTCCTTGCCCCCCCTGTTGCCCCCCCCGCCGAATTTGGAACCACCCAACGGATTGCCCAGGACAGTCCCGCAATGGGAGTGGGGGTAGAAAGTGATAAGGGAGGGAGTGGGGGTAGAAAGTGATAAGGGAGAGAGTGGGGGTAGAAAGTGATAAGGGAGGGAGTGGGGGTACATAGTGAGAAAGAGGGTAGTAAGAATATTGAATTGAAGTAAAGTGTTAATGAGTGAGATGCATTGTCTGAATGAGGGAGAGCATGAGTTAATATGTGGATGAATTGTCTGAATGAGGGAGAGCATGAGTTAATGTGTGGATGAATTGTCGGAATGAGGGAGAGTATGAGTTAATGTGTTTGTGTGTATCATAGATGTATAATTGTGGAAGGGCAAAGATGGCACACAAACACATTAACTCATACTCTCCCTCATTCCGACAATTCATCCACACATGTTTGGTTTGAGCCTTGGGGACCAAGATGGCACAGGCAGGGTGTATATGGGACAAAGATGGCACAGGCCAGGCTGTTTGGGGACAAAGCTGACTTGTGCTGGGTTACTTGGGGACAAAGATGGCAAATCTTATGTGTGTTGTCTGGGTGCTGGTCAGGTTCTATGTGGGCAGTGTGGACGCCAGGGCTGACTTTGGGGTGTGCAACCTGTGATCTATGCCTGTAATTTAGGGGGTTTTAAATATACCTTTAATGCCGAGTTTTTATGTGAATTCCAATTGATCTGTGCAAAACTGGGTTTGTGTGTTATTCTGTAGATCCATATTTGCTATGCTATGTATCCATACATTATTTATGTATACCTGCAAATACATTGTTTGTATGTCTTGTTCAGTTGATTAATACCTGCAATGCTGTTTCCATGTATTTATGTGATCTATACCTGCGATGCTACGTTTCGTATATTTTTTTTGTATACCTGCAAATACAGGATTTGTATGTCTGATTCTGTTTATTTGATATATATACCTTCAGTGCTGAGCTCACAAGTGAATTTCAGTCGATCTATACATCCAAAGCTGGGTTTGTGGGTTAATGTGTTGATCTATACCTGCTATCGGCAGCAGGGACTAATATTTATATATATATAACGGCAACTCGGGCTTATATTAATATATATGGGCAGCAGGGGCTAATAAATATATATATCAGCAGCAGGATCTAATATTTATATATATCGGCAGCAGGGTCTAATATTAGGCCCTGAAATTATGTAGTGGAAAAGTTAAGGTATTGTGTTTACTCTATAATATTTATTTCAAGGATTAGTCATACTAAATTGTGGCTTCCCATGTTAAATGATCAAGTATTGTATTGTCCAATAACAAAAGTATCATTCCATAGCACATTATATATGTTTTTTCGGTGGTATGATTTAATGGTGTAAATTATTAATGCCCCCCCAGTTTTACTGTGGTATCTTGTGTGGCCCCCTATATATTGTTTCTAGAGTCGCCACTGCAAAGGACACACAAAAGGAATGATTCTGATGTGAATAAAGTGGAATGCCTACATAATCAATTAAGCTGGACAGCCAGCAATGATGTATATGATAAGCAGATGTAAATGCAAAAAAGTGGAAAACCTGTAGATTAGTTTATCATAATGAATATGAAAGGAGTATCAGCAGTCCATTTGCAAACATGTTTAGTGGCATTTAGGAAATTGGCACTTAAATGGCAAAGTATTTTGTAGGTACCTAGTAGGTACGAGAGAATACATGATCCTTTCTCATGATCCTCTCTGCTGTGAGGAAATGCATTTTTGGGTATGCAGAAATGCATTATTGAATACATGATTTATTTGTTTAGGAATCATCCACAAAGAAACCTAAGCTACTGCTCACAATTTTGCACTTGTACATGCTAGCTATTTATTGAGTAAATCAAATCACCTGCCTCAAATCCAGGTAATTATGTGCTCTGAATTCCATATCAAGCAATATAATGAAGTGCTCATATGTTGTAGTGTGAGAAAAAAAAAAGTGTGAATCAGTATACTGTATACTTATTCATTTGTTATTCATCAAATATTTTAATATATTATTTTTTTTCTATTGTTTTAGGAAAGTTCACATAACAAAGTCCACCTTACACTGCCTAAATGGGGATTATGAAGTTGAACCAGGCTATGGCCATGAAAGAAATAGTTTCTTGAAAAAACATAACATTGAAACATTTTTTATTGTGCCATCTCATCGAAGGAAGGTATGTTTAATGTATAGAAATTCTTGACCCTTGCACTGCCCATACCCAGGAGGTTCCCCATTTCCCAAACCCGAAATAAAAGACAGACACCAGCAGGATTGGATTTAGAAAAGGCCGAGACATTTATTTAACAAATGTCTCGACATAACTTTATTTAACATCTTATAAATTGTTGTAAAAACACTTTAATAATAAACTTCTGTATAAATAGTATACAGTCTTCTGTACACCTGTGTACAAACAGCTGAGGGTTCCCAACCTAAACACAAAACAATGGCTTCACACTACCCCTTCCGCCGGATACCACAATCGCCCAAGCGACCGCGGGTCGGATAGGGGAGCTCCACCTTAACGCTTTGGTTAATCCTGTACAGGGAGGGCATTAACTCTAAACTCTAACCAAAACCATCAACTTGCCACTCCCCTTATCATTCAAACTTCTCCAGGGAACTCCTCCGCCACAGCAAAGAAAACGGATCCTGCAAAAAGAAAGAGGGAAAGGGGGAAAGAAAAAACACACACAGCTAACACAGAAACACACAGCCAAAAGACAAAAAAGGGGGAGGGCGGGCAGGAAACTGCTCCTGTGGTGTTCAGTAATTGCCCTTTGCAAGTGTGCTTAGAGGGGCTTTATAGCCCCTTCCCCCTACAGTCACGTTCCTTGTGACTTCCCCCTCGTTCCCTGTGCATTCTCACCTCGTGCTAACCCTTGCTGGGTTAACCTTTTCCTGCCCTAATACCATGTGCACCGTCCTGTAGTGCTGGCAGGGTCATGTTCCCCTTACGCCTATGACTCCAGGGTTTCTTTATTGGATGTTTATAAATGAAACTACTGGGGCCACAGCAGTCACAACTGCGACTGGACCCACCTCTCTAGGGGCCCTGGGAGACCCCTGCAACCACTTGTTTCTGTCTCCCTCCGTACCACTTGTTCAGAAAGGGCCATTCCAACCTGGGCCGTTCCTCCAGGAGAGGTAAGGAGGTGCAGGCAGGAGGGAGGGGGTATGTATGTTTGTATGCAAGTGAGCATGGAAACATAAAAACATAGAAAGTGACTGCAGATAAAAACCATTCGGCCCATCTACTCTGCCCAACCTCTGAATGCTTTTCTTAGTCCCTGGCCTTATCTCATATCTAGCTTAGCCTTATGCCTATCCAATGCTTACTTAAACACCTTTACTGTAGTAATCTCTGCCACTTCTGTTGGAAGGGTATGCCATGTATCCATTATGTTTTCAGTAAAGTAATATTTCCTGATATTACTTGAAAAAGTTTTCCCCTCTAGCTTAAGACTTTGTCCTTGTTGTTGCGGTAGTATTTCTTCTTTTAAATAAACTCTCTTACTTTATCATGTTGATTCTCTTTATCTGTTTAAATGTTTCCATCATACCCCCCTGTCTTTCTTCCAGGCTATATATGTTAAGATCCTTTAACCTTTCATGGTAAGTTTTAGCCTGTAATACATGAACCATTTTAGTAGCTATTCTCTTTCCAAAGTATCTATAAACTTTTGCATATATGGTCTCCAATACTGTACACATGACCCTTGCACTGCCCATACCCAGGAGGTTCCCCATTTCTCAAACCCGAAATAAGAGACAGACACCAGCAGGATTGGATTTAGAAAAGGCCGAGACATTTATTTAACAAATGTCTCGACATAACTTTATTTAACATCTTATAAATTATTATAAAACACTTTAATAATAACTTCTGTATAAATACTATACAGTCTTCTGTACACCTGTGTACAAACCGCTGAGGGTTCCCAACCTAAACACCAAACAATGGCTTCACACTACCCCTTCCGCCGGATACCACAATCGCCCAAGCGACCGCGGGTCGGATAGGGGAGCTCCACCTTAACGCTTTGTTTAATCCTGTACAGGGAGGGCATTAACTCTAACCTCTAACCAAAACCATCAACTTGCCACTCCCATTATCATTCAAACTTCTCCAGGGAACTCCTCCGCCACAGCAAAGAAAACGGATCCTGCAAAAAGAAAGAGGGAAAGGGGGAAAGAAAAAACACACAAAGCCAACACAAAAACACAAAGCAAAAGACAAAAAAAGGGAGGGCGGGCGGGAAACTGCTCCTGTGGTGTTCAGTAATTGCCCCTTGCACGTGTGCTTAGAGGGGCTTTATAGCCCTGTCCCCTTCCCCCTACAGTCACGTTCCTTGTGACTTCCCCCACGTTCCCTGTGCATTCTCACCTCGTGCTAACCCTTGCTGAGTTAACCCTTTCCTGCCCTAATACCATGTGCACCGTCCTGTAGTGCTGGCAGGGTCATGTTCCCCTTACGCCTATGACTCCAGGGTTTCTTGACCCTTGCACTGCCCATACCCAGGAGGTTCCCCATTTCTCAAACCCGAAATAAGAGACAGACACCAGCAGGATTGGATTTAGAAAAGGCCGAGACATTTATTTAACAAATGTCTCGACATAACTTTATTTAACATCTTATAAATTATTATAAAACACTTTAATAATAACTTCTGTATAAATACTATACAGTCTTCTGTACACCTGTGTACAAACCGCTGAGGGTTCCCAACCTAAACACCAAACAATGGCTTCACACTACCCCTTCCGCCGGATACCACAATCGCCCAAGCGACCGCGGGTCGGATAGCGGAGCTCCACCTTAACGCTTTGTTTAATCCTGTACAGGGAGGGCATTAACTCTAACCTCTAACCAAAACCATCAACTTGCCACTCCCATTATCATTCAAACTTCTCCAGGGAACTCCTCCGCCACAGGCAATGAGCTTGTATCCCTACTAGCTCTTTGCCCCCGCCACACAGCAAACGCCCTCTCCAATCCTGCCCCAACCTCAAGACACCACAAATCCATACCAACCGCATTCAAATGAACCCCATCCCGGGCAAACAAACCAGCCGGGTCAGATTCGATATCAGAATGCGACACCACCAGGCCACCATGCTGTGCCACAAAATGAGAAACAGCCCGATTAACCCTCCTACGGGCCCTATTGATACCCACAACAGATCTCGCTCCCCGCCAAAACAACCGAGGGGTAATCCCAGACCACACCAAGAGCATCCCAGGAAAACTGTCCCACAAACGTAACAAATCACATTTAATGTCCTTAATCAGCTTCCTGGCCGGCCTGGTACAAAGGTCGTTACCACCAGCATGAAGAACCAAAATGTGCGGGGCACCGTGCCGATGCACCTGAAAATCCACCTCAGAACGCACACCTTCCCACCGCAAGCCCCGAAAACCAAGCCATCTGACCTGTACCAGGTCCGGATCCAGGCCCAAAAGCCGACCGCGAGGACGAACACTGGCCCTACGCGCCGCCCAGTAAACATATGAATGGCCCAGAATCCAGATCAGGCATCCCGAGAAACCTAAAACGAAAAAACACAGGACAAACAGGAAAGAAAAATGACTAACTAGTCACACAAGGTGCGAACGCACGTAAGTCTGAAAACGCCCAGACTCCCACCTCCCAATCCGTCTGATAACATCCTCACCCAGACCCCACCTAGCCGCCTGGGTGGCCGCGCCTATCCGAAAAGAATGGGTCCCAAACTCCCCCGGGTTCAAGGCACACGCCAACAAGCATTTGCGGAAAACCGCCAAAAACTGAAAGCGAGACAGAGAACTCCCATTCACATGCACCAGCAAGGGACCATCCCCAGGCGGCCGCACAGCCAAAAAGGAACGCAAACAACCGACTGGGCAAAGGTCAGACCCCACCAAACCAAACAAACAGACGCGAAATCCCCGTCCCAACTGATCAGTCTTAGAACGACGAACCAAAAGAGAAACAGACCGATCCCTAAGCAAAACATCAGAAAACAGCAACCCCCCAACCGTAGTGGTGCTCGGACTAACCAGCTCACTAATGCGAAAAGCACCAAAAGGCCAAAACAAAACTCAAACGAAAAAGACAAACCTCAAACTCAGAAAAGCAAACCCCAGGCAAACAAACACACAAACGCCCCAGCAAATCAAAAGTGACAGGACGCCGACTATCCACCCGTCTACAACCACGCCGATAGCCCTTCATAGCCTGGGAAACCAAGAACTCCTTAGTCAAATCCACCTCCCCATGCATCTTAAAATAAAAAGCAAGAGCCGCCAGGCGCTTAGTAATGCTCGCCACAGAAACCCCGCGAGAAAATTCCGTGCCCACCACGAACAGCAAAACGGACAGTCTGCCTTCCCGCGAAGCAGGACCACCAACTTCCCGCAAGGACGCCTCCCAGTCCTGCCAGTACCTGGTGTATGCCGACAAGGTGGACGGAGCCAGCGACCGAGCCACCTGACTCAAGACCCATCCTCGACCACGCTCCAAATCCAGGCTGGAACCTCCACCCCCACTGGATCTGCGGCCGGCACCAAATCCCGAAAACGGTCCCAAAGCTGTCGAGACAAAGCATCAGCGACACTGTTACAAGCACCGGCGACATGCACCGCCCTGACCCACAAATTCAATTGCAGACACCGGAAGACTAAATGGCGCAACAACCGAATCACCGGAGGAGAGGAAGAGGACAGATTATTAACTGCAAAGACCACACTCAAATTATCACACCGAAAAGTGATACACTCATCGCGAAACCTGTCACCCCAAACCTCGACACCCACCACAATAGGGAACAACTCTAACAACGTCAAATTCCTAGTGAAGCCCAACTCAAACCAGCCACCCGGCCACGTACCAGCAAACCAAGCCCCTCGAAAGAAACCACCAAAGCCCACAGAGCCGGAAGCATCAGTCCACAAAGACATGTCATCATTAAAGACAGCATCCGCCATCCAATAAGACCTACCATTGTAATGAGAGAGAAACATATCCCAAACCCGGAGATCCTCCTTAAGTTCCCGCGTCAATCGAATGAAGTGATGGGGCGACCGCACCCCGGAGGTCGACATAAACAACCGCCTGCAAAACACCCTACCCATGGGCATAATCCGACAAGCAAAATTCAGTTTGCCCAACAGAGACTGCAACTGCACCAACGTAATCTTAGTGGCAGCACGCGCTCGGGAGACATGAGCCCGCAAATCCATAACCTTATCTAAAGGAATCCTGCATAAAAGCTGCTCGGCATCAATTTCAATCCCCAAAAAACGTATCACAGAACACGGACCCTCAGTCTTGTCTTCGGCCAGCGGCACACCAAAACGCCGCATAACGAAACGCAGAGTTTCCAACAACACCAAACAAACTGACGTACCCCTTGGACCTACACACAAAAAATCATCCAAATAGTGAACAAGTGAATGGACACCCGCAATCCGCTTGATAACCCACTCCAGGAAACAACTAAACGTCTCAAAATGCGCACAGGAAATCGCGCAACCCATGGGCAAACAACGGTCCACATAAAAAGAACCCGCCCAATGGCAACCAAGCAACCGAAAACACTCAGGATGAACAGGTAAGAGTCGAAAGGCAGATTCCACATCAGCCTTGGCCATCAAGGCACCCGGCCCAGCCTCCCGAACCAAACGTATGGCAGCATCAAAAGAAGTATACGAAACCCTACAAAGTTCCCTGTCAATGCCGTCATTCACCGACCTGCCTTTTGGGTAAGACAGGTGATGAATCAAACGGAATTTACCCTCCTCCTTCTTGGGCACCACACCCAGCGGGGAAACCATCAAGTCAGCCAGCGGCAATTCAGAAAAGGGGCCCGCCAGTCGCCCCAATTCCACCTCCTTAGCAATCTTATCCGTGACAACCTGAGGATGCAAAAGTGCAGACTTCAAATTCCTAGCAACAAAACCCCGAGAATCACCAGAAAAAGGGATCCTAAAACCAAACGAAAAACCCTGCTCAAGCAAAACGGCCGCATCCCTATCTGGGTATTCACGAAGCCAAGGAAGCATCGCGTCCACGATCACCGGGGACACCCCCTTTACCAGCAGATCCCGACTTGGGCTGCCTATCCTTCTTATAGCACTTCGAGTAAGGGTGGCTGCCGCTGCATCCGGTACACTCGTGCCGGAATTTGCACGCATTACCCCACAAGCATTGCCCGTCATTAAATTGCCAACAAATGCCCTTTTTGGCAGCGACAGCCCCCGACGCGGAGGCGCCACTCCGAAAGGGCTGGGAACCAGACCTAGAGGGAGTCATCACCTTCAACCACAAAGCTATCTCCTTCTGATCCCAACGCAAAGACGGACGAACAGCCTTCCTCTGACGGAATTGCTCATCATAGCGTAACCAACCAACACCCCCATACGTCCTGTAAGCCTCACCAATACTGTCCTGATAACAAAACAAAGCCGAACAATTTTCCGGCGCCTTTTCACCAATGACGCTAGCCAATATCGCAAAAGCCTGCAACCAATTACTAAAAGTACGCGGGATAAGCCGGTGTCTACGCTTTTCCTCCTTCTCAATCTTCTTAGCATCCTCACCCTTCAACGGCTTATCCAAATTAAAACGCTCTAAAGGAAGCAAGGAGAAAATCTCAACGTATTCACCTTTCCAGATCTTTTCCCTCACATCACTCTTCAGATGGGCCCCCAGCGGCCCTTCATAACAGACATACACCTCGCCCTTCGCAAAATCCGACAAACGCTCCACCTCTGAATCCTTAGCCGCCGACTCAACCGGAACCACGGGAGCAGCAACAGCGGACGTATCCCCCACAGACGCCATAGAACACGCAACTGGAACGGGGGCAGCCGCCACGGGCGGCCCCGAACCCGCCGACGCATCCCAAACCTGAGACGGCAACTGAGGACCAACAGCCCCAGCAGCCCGACCAGACCCACCCTCAAATAACCTAAGAAACTGTCGCAAACCCTCCAACACATCCAACCGAACCTCACTCCTATCACACCCAGCCAACCCCAATACAGAACCAGCACCCACTGTCAACCCCGAAACAGCTTGAGAAGAAAGAGGAAAAAGAGAGGGGGAGAAAACAGGAAACCCCAAAGACTCACCAGGCTGGGGGGCTGTGCCACTGCCTGCCACGGGTCCTGCCGGGGTCACACGTCCAGGAGCACCAGCTGCAGAGCTGGGACCAGCAACAGCATCATCATCCTGACGTCCTCGAGCGGGCAGGGAGCCAGGACCCGCTGTAGAAGAACACTGGTACCGAGATCGGCCACCAGAGGGCGTCCTGCCGACACGAACAGGAGCAGGAGACGCTGAGTCACGAGACATGAGAGGACGAGAAGAAGCAGCTGGAGCCAGCTGCTCACCACGAGCTGCAGGGGGAGGGGGGGAATCCTCCAAGTCAGGCTCATCCAGAGCGCTCCAGGAAGCCGCCACGGACATCACACTGGCAGCAGGAGATGGGGAGCGGGCAGACCGAGGCCCGGAATGCGAACCTCGGGCCCGTGCGGGGCCACCACGCTCCCGTGAAGCCGGCCGTTTACGCGACCGGGCAGCATCCCGGGACCGGCGTGCAGGCTGGGAACTGGGGACGACATCTGCATCAGGGCTGAGGCGCACAGGAGGCCGACGGGCCCTGGAACTCGTCCGCCCACGCTCCACAGGAACCACCGGAGGTGCAGCAGCAGCAGCCACAGCAGCAGCAGGAGGAGGAGGAACCAGATCAGCAAAGCGGTCACGGAGCCACTCCATCCCACGGGTCCTAGCCTCTTCCCTGATGGCTGACAGCAGCTCCTCCATGAAGACCTGCAAGGTAAGAAAGAAAACAAAACGAACACACACAGAGGGAGACAGGAGACAAGAGACTGGAAACTGCTAAACTGCTCCTGTGGTGTTCAGTAATTGCCCCTTGCACGTGTGCTTAGAGGGGCTTTATAGCCCTGTCCCCTTCCCCCTACAGTCACGTTCCTTGTGACTTCCCCCACGTTCCCTGTGCATTCTCACCTCGTGCTAACCCTTGCTGAGTTAACCCTTTCCTGCCCTAATACCATGTGCACCGTCCTGTAGTGCTGGCAGGGTCATGTTCCCCTTACGCCTATGACTCCAGGGTTTCTATACTCCAATATGGACTTAATATAGCCTTTTGGCCCACCCCAATCATGTTGTGCTGCTAGTTCCAAGTGCCCAGCAAAGAACACAAATGTAAATTGCTTTTCCTATGTTTCCATTTGCATGCTGTAAGATCAGCTAACCTACATAACTGTATACAGCACTGTATTTTATGCTCAAGTTGATAAATAGTTTTTGCATGACAGGAGCCCTTTAGGAACTTAAGTCAGGGAATGGGAAATTGTGAATTGTGAAATAGTGAATACTAGCAGAATGGAGGGACATTGAGGCAGGGCCGGCCCAAGACAAAATGCCGCCTTGTACTTACCTTTCAGCAGTCCTGCGGCGAGTCTCCCTGTTCGGTCTCGGTGCCGGCTTGTAATGCTGAGCGCCGGAAATGAGGTAATCTTCCGGCACTCAGCATTACAAGCCTGCACCCCTTTAAAAGTACCACCTGGAGCGGTTGCCCCACTCGGCTCCATTGTCGGGCCGGCCCTGCATTGAGGACAAGAGCAGGATCATAAATATTTGCATATCTCAGTCTCAGGTGTAGCGTTGTGCATTTGATTTTGGATTAGCCACTTCAAATGTAAGGCTAATTGGGAGAAAATTACTTTTAAGCACATGCCTATTAGACCCAAAAGACTGTAATTCTGTTGTCAGACCCCACTGCCTCTTCATCAGTTTCCTGCTGCATACCTCCGTGGTCATGTACTAGGCCTCAACTATGATCATGTAGCCATAATGGAGCTAGCAGGGATGGTTGATGCTATCACTACTCTTACCCCAAAACTTACCACATTATCACAGTGCTTACAAGGCATACAAGACAATAAAGCTGCTTTGTAAGCGGAGCTCCGTGGACTACAAGCTGTTCTGGTGCCACCCCTAGCAGTCCTTCAACCACCACCCAACTGCAACTGCTACACAGAAAACCACAAATCAAGCTACCAGACTGTTTTTTTTTTTAAGTTCCTTTATCCCCTGCTGTGAACTGTTAATTGTTTTGAAACCCAGAATCTATCCCAAAGACTTTGTAAAGTTTATATGGCTATTTCCTTGTTATCAGGGGCACCTGTGTCCTGGGCACACTATGTGTTGCACACTAACAAGCCAGTCCTTGACTCAAGGGCTGAATTCTGCCAAGCTTTTTCCAGTCTAGCCTGCCTCTCCTGTGACACTTGTTCCAGTTTGATTCTGCCAGTAGAGGACATTAAGGTTAAATTCTGCATGGCAGATCTGCTCGTTACTATTGTCCATGGCTACACTGGTCAATGGAACAATTAACATTTTCCCTTAACTCTTGGTTCTCTAGTCCATAGCCCCACGTCTGAGATTGTGACGGGAACAACCTGTACCTCGACTGGGTACACTCGCCAGATGTTTCCTCCTTCTGCCCATAGTCACCGGGAATACAAAACTTGGATCATCAAGTGGAAATAGCTTTGTAGACAGCAGGAAATAGAGCCTCGCAGAAACCTCAGTGGCACTGAAACATAGCATTACATTGCTTTGCTGTCCTTCCCTCCTTGGCCATAAGGCCTGCTGGCCGGATCTTCTTGGTCCCTCCCCGCAAGGGTTGGGACCAGTGGCGACTCTAGAAACAATATATATTGGGGGCACACAAGATACCACAGTCAAACTGGGGGGGGCATTAATAATTTCCACCATTAAATCATACCGCTGAAAAAACACACACACATATATATATATATATATATATATATATATATATAGCCGAAAGTAATGTGCTATGGAATGATACTTTTGTTATTGGACAATACAATACTTGATCATTCAACATGGGAAGCCTGAAGCCACAATTTAGTACAACTAATCCTTGAAATAAATATTATAGAGTAAACAACACAATACCTTCACTTTTCCACTAAATTATTTCAGGGCCTAATATTAGACCCTGCTGCCAATATATATAAATATTAGATCCTGCTGCTGATATATATATTAGCCCCTGCTGCCCATATATATTAATATTAGCCCCAGTTGCCGATATATATATATTAATATTAGTCCCTGCTGCCGATATATATAAATATATATAAATATTAGACCCTGCTGCCGATAGCAGGTATAGATCAACACATTAACACACAAACCCAGCTTTGCATGTATAGATCAATTGAAATTCACTTGTGATCTCAGCACTGAAAGTACCGTATTTGCTCGATTATAAGACGAGGTTTTTTCAGAGCAAATGCTCTGAAAAATACCCCTCGTCTTATAATCGAGGTCGTCTTCTAATCAGACCTCGATTAGGTTGCCAGGCTGCTTACAGGTGCTTTGGTCGCGAGCAGCGTCGCTCCTACTAGCTGCAGGAGAATAGGAAGCTAGCACAGTCCTCACATAACTCTGCCTCCCCCCTCCTTCCTCTGGGGGCTGGGCCAGAGAAGTTGCTCGCACAGCCAGGCCCCTGCAGAAGTCTTCGAGTGAGAGATCTGCAGTTCAGGTAAGGGGGTGGGGGAGGGTTTTTGTGATTAATGTGTGAAGTATGTGTGATTAATGGAATGAATGAGTATTTAAATGTTTGTGAATGAGTGTGTGTATGATAGCATGGATGTGTAAGGTGGGTGGTGGTGGTAGCATGGCATAGGGAGGCTGTACTCACACTCATATCATCCCCAGGTTCCATCATGTACCTTGGGTTGATAGGAGTGTGATTGCTGTTAGGCATATATATATACCTCCAGGAAATGCCTTTTAACCCCCTATATACCACTCTGCCCCATGAAATGCCTTTTAACCCCCTATATGCCACTCTGCCCCATGATATGCCTTTTAACCCCATATATGCCACTCTGGCATATAGAGGGTTAAAAGGCACATCATGGGGCAGAGTGGCAAATAGGGGGTATAAGGCATTTCTGGGGGCAGAGTGGCAACCCTGGGGGCAGATGTGCATAACTGGGGGGGGCAGGTTGGCAAATAAAAGGAAATAAAAAAATATATATTTTTCTCAATCATAGCTTTTATTAGATATGAATTTTTTTTTACATGCATTAATATTTACTAGTAAAACTTTTTTTTCTATAGGGTAGTCTTATATTCAGGCTTTTTGTTTTTTTCCTAAATTAATATTTAGATTTTGGGGGGTCGTCTTATAATCGAGCAAATACGGTATATATCAAATAAACAGAATCAGACATAGAAATCCTGTATTTGCAGGTATACAATAATAATATATGAAACATAGCATTGCAGGTATAGATCAAATAAATACATGGAAATAGCACTGCAGGTATTAATCAACTGAACAAGACATACAAACCCTGTATTTGCAGGTATATATAAATAATGTATGGAAACATAGCATAGCAGATATGGATCTACAGAATAACACACAAACCCAGCTTTGCAGGTACAGATCTATTGGAATTCACATAAAAACACGGCATTAAAGGTATATTTAAAACTCCCTAAATTACAGGGATAGATCACAGGTTGCACACCTCAAAGCCAGCCCTGGCGTCCACACTGCCCACATAGAACCTGACCAGCAGCCAGATTACACGCATAAGATTTGCCATCTTTGTCCCCAAATGGCCTGCTTGCAGTCCCCCTGCTCAACCTCCTATTCACTGTTTTGTCATCGTCCGGGATAACATCCTTTTTTCAACACACATAATCCATTCGTTCTATACTATGTGCTGGTTTTTGTTATGGTTTGTTATTTATTTAATTTGTCCCAGGGGTTCAGTGGTCCTGCAGTTCTCTGAGCTGAGTTCTCGTCCGCCTACAAGTGTCCAGTGATACTTTTAAATTGGTCTCTTTAAATATTAGAGGCCTTAATAAACCTCAGCAACGCTCTAAACTTCTTGCGTTTTTACATGCTTCTAAGTCACAGGTGGCCTTCGTGCAGGAAACTCATTATAATGCCAATAGGGAATTCCCACTTTTAAATAGACACTTCACAGAATCATTTCTCTCTAGCTCTCCTTCCTCCAAGACAAAGGGGGTAGTCATCCTCATACAAAAGTCGGTTCGATTTTAACTATTGGAGACATGGAAGGATGTCGAGGGTCGTGCTATTTTTGTTAAGGGGTATGTGGGTTCCCAAAAAATCACTCTAGCAAATATATACGCACCCAATAGCAACCACGCTCGTTTTTTCATTTCCATCCTGAATAGGTTGGCTGACTTCCAGGAGGGTATCACCATTTTAGGCGGCGACTTTAATATGGTTTTTGACCCTAGGGTCGATACCTCTTCGGGGAGTTCTCACATTCCCTTCTCCGCGATACGGAAAGTACTTAAATGTTTGAAACTGAACCAATTAATGGACGCATGGAGAACTCTTAATCCAGATGGGAGGGACTATACATATTTTTCCCCCAGTCACTGTAGATATTCTCGTATTGACACCTTTTTCATCTCACATTTCCACTTGTCGGTCCTGCATTCGGCTAGAATAGGGATAACTTCTCTTAGCGACCATGCCTCAGTCTTTTTGACACTCAAGCTCACTGATATGCCTAAAACCAAATTTGCTGAGTAATCCTCATCATATCTCCCAATTGTTGTCCCATATCACTCGCTACTTCGAGGATAATATTACACCTGATGTCCCCATCCCTGTAGTCTGGGAGGCACATAAGGCTGTTATACGGGGTCACCTTATTAAGTTGGGTGCATCCATTAAGCGAATGAATTCGGCTACTATTCTGGAGCTTACACAACAAATAGCTCGCTTAGAGACCAGACATAAATTAACCTTGCTCCCTTCTCTTCAACTTGAGCTTACAGCCCTTCAGACTTGTTTGGCTTCCCTTCTTGATACTAAGACAAAGCGCAACTTTTTGCTGGTGCTGCGACAATTTTATGAGTTTGGTGATAAGCCGGGCAGGCTTTTGGCGAGGGGTTTGAGAGCAAAAAGGGCACAAGCGTTCATTGCTCGCATTAGGGACCATACCGATCAGCTTCACTTCTACTCAGACAAGATAGCTGAATGCTTTAGACAGTATTATATGTCCTTATACAACCTGCCTCGCCCGGGGGCTCCTCACTCTGACCCGGATGCAGCCACCGTTGACTATTTATCAAAATTTATTACTCAAATTTTGCCGTCCGACGCTAGGGAGCTCTTGGATAGCCCCATTTCCCTGGCCGAGGTTGCTGCAGCTGTTAAAAATTCCCCTGTGGGCAAAAGCCCTGGCCCGGATGGCTTTACGATCATGTATTATAAAAAATGCCTTCCCGTCCTGGGCCCACAGTTGGTTACTTACTTCAATGCTATTGCCCAGGGCTCTAAATTTGACCCACACTCGTTTAACCGCACATATCTTGGTTCTTCCTAAGCCCGATAAGAATCTTGACTTGTGTAGCAGTTTTCGCCCCATATCCCTGATGTTGATTTGAAATCCTGGCGAATCGCCTCCAACCTTTCCTTCCCTTTCTCATACACTATGATCAGGTGGGGTTTGTCCCCGGGCGGGAGGCGAGGGACAACACCATCAAAGTTATCAACATTATCTCCCATGCGCATAAGTACAAGCTCCCGATGGTCCTTGCCTCTATGGACGCTGAAAAGGCGTTTGACCGCGTAACCTGGCCCTTCTTGTTCAGGGTGTTAGATAAAATTGGCATTGGCAATTCTTACTTGACGTGTATTTCAAGCTCTGTATGATGCCCTCAATGGGATATTGTCTGACAAGTTTACCCTTTCGAATGGCACAAGGCAAGGCTGCCCTCTATCCCCCCTTTTGTTTCTACTAGTTTTAGAACCCTTTGCTAACGCTGTCCGGGCGCATCCAGATATTGTGGGGGTGCAGATAGGTTCAAGATCTCATGCGTTGTCGATGTTTGCGGATGATATTCTTTTAACTCTTTCCAACCCTGTCTGTTCTATCTCAGCAGTTCTGTCGGAGCTCGACAGATTTCAGGCTCTATCGAACTACAAAATTAATCTTTCTAAATCGGAAATCATGGGTTTCCACCTCCCTCAGCCCATGGCCCAGCAGATTCGCGATAGGTTTCCTTTTAAGTGGAAAGACGATTGTATTAAATATCTCGGCGTAATGATTCCCTCTAACCTTTCCAAGTTATACACTTTGAATTTTGCACCCTTATTAAGCACTTTGGAGTCTGACCTCCATAAATGGGCCTTCCCTCATAGCTCTTGGTTTGGGAGAATGGGGGTTATTAAGATGAACCTCCTGCCCCGCTTTCTGTAGTTATTCCAAACCCTGCCTATCAAGCTTCCACGGTCCTTTTTCCGGCATTGCCATAGGGCCTTTCTAAGTTATATTTGGAGAGGTAAGCCTTTGCGTTTATCATTTTCCTACTTGACTAGGCAGAAGCTGCAGGGGGGCATGGGCCTCCCGAGCTTGGAACTCTACTGGAAGGCGGCCGATTTGCGCCGCATTGTAGAGTGGTCTGTTTTCCCCGCTAAGCAGTGGATATCGTTGGAGGAAACCTTTTTGACATGTCCAATTAGTGCGTTACCATGGTTCCGCGATCCATTGAGGTGTGTTTCGTACTCTGCTCACCCTCTCATTGTCCCCACCGTGAGAGTCTTTCGGACTGTTTTGAGGGACGGCTTGCTCTCTGGGCTCCCTGGCCCATTGCTCCCTCTGGAGGGGAACCCAGACTTCCCGCCGGGTCATTCCCTGGGCGGCTTGAAAGCCTTCTTACCTCCTCAGGTGCGCCTTCTTCGCTTATGCCATGTAGTTAGTGGACGCGAGATTAAACCCTTGGGGGAGTTAGTTGGTCAGGGTTCTCTTACTTTTTCGCTCCAGTTTCTTTACCACCAACTTAGGCACTTTATCTGGTCCTCTGGGGCCTTGACGCTTGCTGATAGGCCGCTTACGCCTCTGGAGAGGTATTGTCTCGAGCAGAAGGAACCTCCCCTTTTATTGTCCAAACTGTACACGCTATTGTTGTCGCCGGAACTGCTGGCTAAACCCTACTACTTTTGCCTCTGGGAGAGGGACTTGAATTGTTCTTTCTCCTCGGAGGACTGGACAAAAATTCTTTCTATCACACACAAGGGCTCGGTCTCTAGCCGGATGCAGGAAACATCCTTTAAGATAATTACAAGATGGTATAAGGTCCCTTTGGATCTCCATAGGATTTTACCCCAAGTGCCACCTACCTGTTGGAGATGTTGCACCCATCCAGGTTCCCTACTGCACATTTGGTGGTCGTGCCCCGTTATTAGGCCCTTTTGGGATGCGGTCGTAAAGGCCATACGTGACATAGCCAATCCCGATTTTCAGGCTTCTCCCGAATCTGTTCTCCTCCACCACACTGATACTCCGCTTACGAGTTACAAACACTCTCTGACATTCCATTTGATTAACACGGCTAACGCTATCCTCCCTCGACACTGGAAGTCAGCCACCCCCCCAACGTTTACTGCTTGGGTCAATCAGGTTGAATTTGTTTACCAAATGGAGGTTCTGGTTTGGTCCGCCAAGGGTGCTGGGCATAAAATTGAGCTTAAATGGTTCCACTGGCATACATACGTGGCGAACTTGGACAGGAACCCCCCTCCTGTTTCGTTATAAGGCGATGTCTGCTACTCGCCGCTCGCGGCATGCGGTTTAACAGGGGATTTCCTCTTGTACGCTTTCTCGTGCAGGGTAATTGATTGCTACTGATTATCGGGACCTATCCCTGGACATATTGTACATGCCGGGTATTCTTTCTCCTGTACGATCTGTCCCATTTCTGCCTATGGAACGGACGTGATTACTCCTTTGTAGAGCCTGACCTGGCCATGTTTCTGTCCTTCATATAGCTCATGCGCTCTGTGAAGTGCCGTTAACTATTCATCTCACGTACGTACCACCAATACAGAGAGGGGAGTTTTAATTCTTTCACTGCTTCCTCGACTGCTACCTCTCAGCTTTACGTTGCGATATTGTTACTGGTCTCTACCCGTCTGGGGCGGCTACTGTTATACGCCTTTCCCCTCCAGGTCTATAAGTGTTGATGCTGTACCTTGTGCGATGGATGTGTGTCTGGTTTGCATATGTTACTTTTGCCAGTGATACGAGCTTCACTCTGACCACGTTGCGTATATTTGGCTTGTACGCCGATGTGGCTACTCTTGGTCTACCATAATATCACTGTTATGTTTCTACCTGTATCAACACCACTGTGTAATGCGTTATTTAGACATATGTCCAACCGTACTGGATGTTCATTGTTATTTCTGTATATGACACTCTGTATTGTGTTTATCTTCCCAAACGTGCAATAAACAGAGAATTGAAAAAAAAAAAATCTTTGTCCCCAAATAACCCAGCACAAGTCAACTTTGTCCCCAAACAGTCCGGCCTGTGCCATATTTGTCCCATATACACCCTCCCTGTGCCATCTTGGTCCCCAAGGCTCAAACCTCCTGCTAGTGCCATCTTTGCCCTTCCACAATTATACATCTATGATACACATAAACACTTTTACAGTCACTCACACATTAACTCATACTCTCCCTTATTCAGACAATTCATCCACACATTAACTCATGCTCTCCCTCATTCAGACAATTCATCCACACATTAACTCATGCTCTCCCTCATTCAGAGAATTAATCTCACTCATTCACACTTGCGGCCAGAGAACAAGGCTTCCGTCTTCCTGCTATGCCGTGGCGCCCGCTGCTTCACTGCTGGGTGCCGGATATGACGTCATATACCGGCGCTCAGCATGAAACGCCGGCACCACGATGGAGGTAGGGGCCTAGTGGAGGAGACTGAGGGGGGCAGAGCGGTTGCTAGGCACCCCTTTCTCTCCTCCGCGTCAAAAAAACCAAAACGTTTGAGGCTGCCCGGGACTTAAAGTCCCATTGCGGGACTGTCCTGGGCAATCCGTTGGGTGGTTCCAAATTCGGCGGGGGGGCAACAGGGGGGCAAGGAATGCCTCCCCTTGCCCCCCTGTAGCGACGCCACTGGTTGGGACCATTGAAATAATCATTAGAGGAGGTTGCGCTGCTCAGAAGAGCTATCTAACTCTCCTCCTCACCAGAAAAGCTGGAGCTTTTTAGGGGACCCGACTCCACCATGGCTATCCAGTGTTCAAAATTGTGTCCTGTGTCGTCTTCTGATTGTGTCAATAAAATCAAAGTGCAAAAAATGAAAAAACACGTGCTCACTTGATCTTAGCGAAAAGGCTGAGAACCAAGGCTTACCCCAATAGCAAGACAGAACTCATATTGAGGTAAAACAAGAACTGTTTTATTTATACCAAAAACTAAATGTGGTGAGGGTACCAGTGCCTGTGATTCAAAGTCGATGATAATTAGTTTGAATAAGAGTGAATAATATATAATAAATACTCTCCTTCCAGGTTTACTCTCACACCTGCAGCCCTAGAATAACACTAGTGTAGCAGAACCAAAAACAGACTGCAACAGAAAGATAATTGGGTACTTTCACAGCAGTAAAGCCAGCATGTAAGGGCGGAGCAGGGGAAGGTGACTCTACCCCAGCCCAGTATACATCAGGATGTAGCCACCCAATACAACTGCACCCTAGACATGATGAAGCAGGATCCCGGAGAAGCTGTGGGCTCTTTAAGCCATGTCCTTTAAGCAGAAAATTGTGGTGTCTAGCCAATTGGGCTGAGGGGAATGAGCATTAATGGGAGAGGTAGTGGCGGTCCTGAAGCCAATCAAAATTATGACTGATAATTTAATCCCAATCTCTGCTACTTTGGTCATCCCCTTATTTACCCACCTGATACAGAAAACGACGTTCTAAAATGCAGTGAGGTCGTACCAGGCTACCGATTATAGTTGGAAGTTGAAACACTGATCAGGGATCTAATAGAGGAGCTGACAGTTCCCATGCCAGCCTAGGGTAAAGCAAATTGATCCTAAAAATAATTTTAAAACTATCTGACATGTTTGTTCGTATGGTACGTGACAAGCACAAAAAGGCCATGCTCAGTGAAGAAGAGATGCAGGAGTTTAAAATGGAAATTCCCAGCGGCAGTAGCACCACCCAGATGACCAATTTCGAAACTCTTGTACCTTTGTGTACTCTTGTGCCTTTGATTCTTGGGATCGGTACCACACAAGTCAGACTAGCGCCTCTAAAATAGTCAAAGGCTACCCTGAAAGACTGAAGAGCTACCTCCAGTCACTGACCCTCTAAGTTATTGTGGGCAGAAAGCTAAAATCTGTCCAGAACTCTCCCTAGTGGACCAGCAGCCACTTTCGTGCCGATCTACCAGTGCCCAAAGCAAGAGAGTTTTCTCTGTGACGAGCAATGTCTTCAGCCCTTAGAGAACACAGGCCTATTCACACTTAGTAAAGCAGTTTGCTTTTTTGAATGTCAGTCTGCCCAAATTAGGTTGCATTGCACTCAATATTTAAACTGAGTGAGGTTCTAGTGTTGCTGCTCTATTATTACCAAGAATTGTCCAAGTTTTGGGGAAATTAATTCTAGATCTGTCTGCCTGCCAGTGCCTACTTGTCATTAATCTACTTACCCTCTCCCCGGGTCCATCGTCGGCAGGACCCGGCGTCGGGTTTCCTCTTCCCCTCCGCTCGCCAACACAGATGTGAGCAGAGGCTTTGTGCAGGCATGCCCCCTCTGCTGCCGGCAGAGGCCAACAGGGAGGAGGATGGGCTCTCAGGTTGCTATGATGACACGTCTCCTTCCTGCTGCTGATAGACGTCGGCAATGAAGGAGTCATGGCAACACGTCTCTAAGTGTGACGTCAATTTGGTGCCAAATTCAAATAATAAAAGCTCATTTTACCCAGTAGTTAGTGCTCAAGTATCAGCTGGATTTTGCCTCTATACCTAAGTGTTCCTATCCCTATCTACCCGTGTACCAGACCTCCTTTCGTGATTTTGACCAACATACCTTGCAGCCTGCCCCGACCATTTGCTTGTGACCTAACTTCAATTTTTGGATTTTCCTTTTGTACCTCGCTCGGACCCTGTGTGTGCGAGTAGCCATTTGCTAATAGGAACCACCAGTTCTCTAGCTCACGGGTCAGCCGTGATACTACTAGGGTGATCACATGTCCTGGATTGCACGGGACAGTCCTGCAATGAGACTTTAAGTCCCGGGTCCCGGGCAGCATCAATCCGGGACAATGTATTGTCCCGGGCATTGAAACGCCAAGCGGAGAGGGCCGCCAAGCGGTCGCTCATGAAGTTTTCAGCCACGCTTGGCACCCCTCCACAAGGCCTCTTGCTCAGAACAAGGAGACAGAGGCCTCACGCTCCCACCGCAAGACTTCGGATCGTGATAAAGGGGGGAGAGGGCAAAGATAGTGAGAAAAGGGGGGAGAAGGGGTAGATAGTGAGAAAAGGGGGAAGAGGGGGTAGATGGTGAGAAAGAGGGTAGTACAAATATTGGAATAAAGAGTGAGAATAAGTGACTGAATGAATTAGTGTGTGGATGAATTGTGTGAATGAGTGAGAGAATTCATGAATTAATGTGTGGATGAATTGTCTGAAGGAAGTAGAGTGTGAGTTAATGTGTGGATGATTTGTGTGAATGGGTGAGAGAATAAATCATTGTGTGAATTATGTGATTGAAAGTGTGAATTAGTGAGTGACTGTAAAGGTGTTTGTGTGTATCATAGATGTATAATAGATTTGTGGAAAGGCAAAGATGGCACAAGCAGGGTGTTTGAGCCTTGGGGACCAAGATGGCACAGCCAGGGTGTTTATGGGACATAGAAGGCATAGGCCAGGTTGTTCGGGGACAACGTTGACTCATGCTGAGCTGTTTGGGGACAAAGATTGCAAGTCCTATGTATGTTATCTGGGTTCTGGTCAGGTTCTATGTGGGCAGTGTGAACACCATGGCTGGCTTTGGGTTGTGCAACCTGTGATCTATGCCTGTAATTTAGGGGGTTTTATCTATACCTTTAATGCTGAGTTGTTATGCAAATTCCAATTGATCTTTACTGGCAAAGCTGGGTTTTTGCGTTGTTTTGTTGATCCATAGCTGCTATGCTATGTTTCCATACATTACTTATGTATACCTGAAAATACAGGGTTTGTATGTCTTATTCAGTTGATCAATACCTGTAATGCTGTTTTGATGTGATCTATACCTACAATGTTGGGCTTGTGTGTTCTGTTGATCTGTACCTGCAATGCTATGTCTCCATACATATTTTATGTACCGTATTGGCTCAGATATAGGCCGCACCCGAATATAGGCCGCACCCTAAAAGTTAGGTGCTTTTTTAAAGAAAAAAATTTCTTAGTAAAAAAAAACCCACTTAGTGGAACAGATATGCTGCCACTCTGCCCCCGCGAGATATGCTGCCACTCTGCCCTCCCCAGACATGCTGCCACTCTGCCCCCTCCGAGATATGTTGCCACTCTATCCCCCCCGAGATATGCACTCTGCCCCCGAGATGTGCCCCCCCCCGAGATATGCTGCCACTCTATCCCCCCTGAGATATGCTGCCACTCTGCCCCCAAGAGGTCCCCCCCTAGACTTACCGGTGCAGACTCCCCGTGGTCTTGCAGGGCCAGCGGGGGACAGCTACGCAGTACGCGTATTCAACATCCGGTGTTGGCACTTCCGCCGTTGGCAAGGAAGATTGTTAGCGTACATCGCGCAGACGTTTACCGGCTGCGGCGATGCAAGCGTTAACAACCTCTCGCTGCTGGAACATCTGCACGATGTGCTTTAACAATCTCCCTTGCCGGGACTCCCCCCATGGGAATTCCCGGCAAGGGAGATTGTTAAAGCACATCGTGCAGATGTGCCGCAGCGGGGGCTGTTTACGCACATCGCCGCTGCCGGTGAACGTCTGCACGATGCGCTTAGGCAACCTTCCATGCCGGCACTCCCCCCATTGAAAGTGCTGGCAGGGGAGGCTGTCTCAGCGTATCGGAGAGTAGGATGCAGGTCCCCTGCACCGCTGCGGGGGATCTGTATCCTAACCCTGCTGCCTGCCCAGCGCCCGGAACTGCATGTCCCTGGCATTGGGCGCTAGACCCCGAATATAGGCCACACCCCCACTTTAAAGACTTAAAATGGGGGGAAAAAGTGCGGCCTACATTCGAGCCAATACGGTATACCTGTAAATATAAAGTTTGTATGTCTTATTCAGTTGATCTATACATGCAAGTGCTGTTTTAAGTGTTGGTTATTTGATCTAAACCTATTTTTTGTGCTTCTATTGAAACAAAGGGATCAGATACAAAGTCCTGAATAGCGATGGGATTTATTGCAGTGGGAGATAAGCATGGGTTATTTACTGTATGCAGTCAGGCAGCATAACTTTCTTGACAACAGTTGTATTTGATATTTACATTTCTGTTTTTTTTCTGCTAGATATTACCAGGATTGATCTTGTCTGACATAAAGCCAGCCAAAAGGATGAAATTTAAGACTGTCTGTTATCTATTAGTTCAACTCATGCATTGCCGTAAAATGTTCAAAGCTGAAATCCCTTTCTCAAATGTAATGACCTGTGAGGACGATGACAAGGTATATCTATTGGCATATTTATTGATAAATCAGTATTTACTTGTTCCATGGATGCTTGTTTAAGGGAAAAGTTAGCCACAATACATATATGGTTAGAATTACATATTATTGAATTTATACATTAAAATGACTACATTTTTCCACTCAGATTCAGAGACATTTGTTCACTAACATATGCTACCACATTTAATCACACGAATAGGGCATGTTGATTATTATAGTATACAGTGTTTTGGATAAATATAAACATGATATGTCATGATATGATATATTATATGATAATGTTATGGCTGATTGGTGTATATCTTCATAGGCGTACAGAGGCCCTTTATCAGCAGCCATCACTCTGGCTCAAATGGCACATTGTATTAGCTTATCCAAGTAAAAGTTTAAAAGGATAATTGATCATTAGAAAACCCTTTTGCAATTATGTCAGCACAGCCTGAAATTTCCTTGTTTTCCTGATATATTTATATATAGAAAGTGAGAGAACTACAACTAAATTCCACACTTGCAGTTTTATATCCCTATGGTTAAAAGTGCTTATTTTACTAATTTCAATTCCTTGTTTATATTTAAATGCAGAGGAGAGCGCTACGAACAGCCTCTGAAAAACTCAGAAATCGGTCATCTTTTTCAACTACTGTCATGCACAATAATCCTGGAACCAGAGTAAATCGTTACATTAGCCGTTTAATTGAAGCTCGGCAAACTGATTCAGAGATGTCACAGTTGACTTTCATAAGTTTAAAATATAAACAGATCGAACGGGATGAGAAAGTAAGACTTTTTTTCTACAAACAGAGCAAAAATTATTACGTGTGTGTGTTTGCTATTTATCTCGAAAAAAATTATACCAGGGGGGCTAAGGATCAATTTAAGACCTAAATTTAATCTAATGGATACAGAGTCCCATAGTGTTACACTTTTCCTTCAAACTAATTTAACTAATTAGGGAGAAAGAACAAAAGAGACTTATTCAAATAAATAATTATATTGATAATGAATTACAACAAATTGAACAATTTAACTCTGAATGCAATTCAATGAAATGGAGGATAGACTTAAACAGAAGATGGATTATTTTAAGAACTAAATCATTCAGAGAAAACAAACAAAATTGGATATTTAAAAGAACAAGCTCCATTTATTAACGAGATTGAGTGACATATTGTGTACTGACACTGATGATTCTAAGTATTGAGTCCCAAGCAAGAGTGAGGAAAAAAACATTTGTATTCCACGAATATTCGCCCGTTACCATGTTTGTTTCGGGCATGGGTGAATACGGGGTTAATACAGTAACAGTGTCAGGGTCCCGGTTTGCAGTGCTTACCGGGGGTGCCCGCTCGTCCATAGCGGCAGGGCTTGCATCGCGTCTGGGGCCTCCTCCACTCGCAGCACACCGTCTACTAGACACGTGCGTGCTCAAAGATGGCAGGGAACGCGCCCGAGCAATTTAAAAACTGAGCACTGAGATTAATTCAGTGCTCAGTTATTGTGCCGTTTGGACCTTTGTGCCTTACTTATGTTCCTTGTTGCTCTCCGTGTACCAGACCCGGCTATCCTTATCGTGTGTTGCTCTCCCGTGTACCAGACCCGGCTATCCTTATCGTGGTGTTGCTCTCCCGTGTACCAGACCCAGCTATCCTTATCGTGGTGTTGCTCTCCCATGTACCTGGAACCAGAGTAAATCATTACATTAGCCGTTTAATTGAAGCTCGACAAACTGATTGGGAGATGTCACAGTTGACTTTCATAAGTTTAAAATATAAACAGATATGTGTTCCCCGTCAAAGACAACGGGGAACGCGCACGAGCAATTTAAAAACTGAGCACTGAGATTAATTCAGTGCTCAGTTATTGTGCCGTTTGGACCTTCGTGCCTTACTCCTTATGTTCCTTGTTGCTCTCCGTGTACCAGACCCGGCTATCCTGACAGTGTGTGTTTCTCTCCCATGCACCAGACCTGGCTATCCTTATCGTGTGTTGCTCTCCCATGTACCAGACCCGGCTATCCTTATTGTGGTGTTGCTCTCCTGTGTACCAGACCCGGCTACCCTTATCGTGGTGTTGCTCTCCCATGTACCTAGAACCAGAGTAAATCGTTACATTAGCCGTTTAATTGAAGCTCGGCAAACTGATTCTGAGATGTCACAGTTGATAGCCAGTGTGTGTTGCTCTCCCATGTACCAGACCCAGCTATCCTTATCGTGGTGTTGCTCTCCCATGTACCAGACCCGGCTATCCTTATCGTGGTGTTGCTCTCCCGTGTGCCAGACCCGGCTATCCTTATCGTGATGTTGCTCTCCCGTGTACCAGACCCAGCTATCCTTATTGTGGTGTTGCTCTCTCGTGTATCAGACTCGGCTTCTGTACTCCAGTCTTCTACCTGCATATCTGTCATGCCCCATCTAGGCTGCGCAGCTGCATATCCCTGTTTTTCCCTTTTTCGCTAAAATCCGTTCCTGGATTTCCTTGTGCTCTGTTCTGTGCTTCTGATTCCTTGATTCCAGTTCTGCTCTATGCTTCAGCTCCTGTTTCCTTTATAAGGTGTGCCCCCCCATTTTGTTATGTTTGTCTCAGTCTGCAGTCGAAAGGTATGTCCTTCTCTGTTCTGTGTATAGATTCAATGTTCAGTTTCAGCTTTAGTTATTCAGTAGGCAGAGTAGGTTCCTCTCTCCTCTCCCCATGTCCCCGTTAAGATTTCCTATCCTTGCTTAAAGGAGAAGCATCTGAGGATCTCAGCTCCATCCCGTGTTCCTTGCCTTGTTCCCTGTCCTTTGTTGTGTTCTGTACCATGTATGTATTGTCTGGTTATGTTTCTTGCTCGGTCTCCCTGTTCCTTGCTCTGTCCCCCTTGCTTGCTCTGTTCCCCTTGCTTGCTCTGTTCCCCTTGCTCGCTATGTTTCAGCTGTTACTCTGCTTAGCTTCCATACTCCCAGCCTGAAGCATTGTGCACAAGATTCTAGTGCTCATTCCTGCTCCAGGGTGCCTGCAGAACATCACTTTGTTTTGTTCTGGACAACATCCGCTGCTATGTCTGGGCACTGGTATGTGGCTGCACAACCCTAGGTGCTCAAACTCCGTGTGAGTGCAGTCGCTCTGCACCAGGTCCTGTGGCTCCGCGTTTGCATGCTGAACTCCTGCATTTCTCCATCTTTGGGAGCACTGGGTCATTACAGTTGTCTGTAGCTCCTGGCGTGATCCTACGGCTTCCTGTTCCCGTTAACCCCTACAATGCTACTACTACTTAAGGTAGGCTAGAGGCAGTGACCAGGGAAATTTACAAAAACGAACATTCGGTATTCGGTTTGAACAATGAAAACATAATTCGTGTTCGTTTTCATGTTCTCCCGAATACAACTGCACAAGTTTCCTTTAGGCCCCAGAAGACTCTGCTGCCATCTTGGCCCTGGGCATGAGCAAAAGTTCTGGATCTTTTGTTTGTCACACGGTCTCATTCTTGTTGAATAAGTAAGACCAAAGTCTCCACAGCTCTGGCTATTGTTTTTATAGAGTTACCTTATAGACAGTATACCTATCTCATTTAGAAGGTGCTTTTAATAGAAATGCACCCCCCCCCACTAACCATGAGGTCAGTTTTTGTTATTCTCCATTGACTATGTGGTCTTCTATTATTGTCAGATATGGTTAACAATTATTCCCAAGTAAATAACTCTTGTCATCCTCAGTACAATTTATTGTGATGTTGTCTGTATGATATAGATTAGACTTGGGCACCAGGGGGCTCTTCGTGTTCATCTTCGTGCTCGTCTTCGGGGAAAAAAAACAATCTTCGTATTCCGCGAATATTCGCCCGTTCCCGTCTTCTCTTCGGGCTAATATTCGTGGGCATTCTTTGTGCTCGTTTTATCTTCGTTTTCTCCCGGTTGCCTAGCAGGGTTTAAAACGGGGTTAAGAACACATCGGAGCAGCAGCAGCAGATGCTTTGGCGCCATGACGGTACGTGTGTGCGACTCTATTGGTCGCCGGCAGGGGGCTCGTCTGGCATCAACGAATGAATTGCAGAACTGCAATACAGTCGCACACACGTACCTTCATGGTGCTATCCGAGGTGTACACAATACACATTGCCCTAAACTGAGTTTAAAGTTCCTCCGAGCAGTTGTCTTGCCTGAGACCTAGACAAACGCTCCGAGGAACTTGGCCTTATTTATCATACACACACATTCATAGATGTTTAATAAAAGAATAGGGATTTTACATTTTTAAATCGATTTTAGACCACTTTTAAATGCATGCCTAACATTTGCTACCTATTTACAATGTGTCAGGGTCCTACCTCAATCCCCCGGTGGCAGCAGAGGTCTCCACCTGATGGTGGAGTGATGGCGGGGAGGCATGGCCTGTGCCTCCAATAATGAGAAAGTCCTGGCTAGGGGCGGGACGAGTAGTGATTGACAATCACTACTCCATTGGACATATTGAGGAGGGATGGGTCTCTGTTATTGGTGGGGAGGAGCTGATTTCTAGAGGGCTATTTAAACCCACAGCACCTATGCCTCATTACTTGATTGTTCAAGTCCCTGCATACCTGTTTGCTGATACCTGTTTGAACCTGTTTGCTGATTCCCCTTTTTGGATTTACTGGACTTTTGACCTCGGCTTGTTTATGGACTTTAATATACTTCTCCTATCCTTGACCTCGGCTTGTTTATGGACTTTGATGTACTTTTCCTACCCTTGACCTCAGGATTGCTACACGGTACCATTTATGCCTTTTACTATTGAGTGGAATAAACTTGCTGATAATCCTTATATTGCTTGTTTGCCTCTATTGCATATCTGGTGTCTCACTGCGCTATGCTCCAAACCCTGCATACCTCACACAATGGCATACTTTCCAACAACCCAACTTTTACGGGGCAGCACTGGAAAAAGCAGGACTGTCCCTGAAAAAGTTGGGTCTGTTGGCAGGTATGCAGATGGAAAAATGTTATAGGGTGAAGTGTGAGTTATAGCGTTAATGCTAGTGAGTGTAGAAGTGAAGGCCAGGGCAAATAACAGGAGGAAAGGTCCTTGTGATTTGTGAATTGTACGTGTGTGTTATGTGTTATGTCACTGTGTTATATGTGTTATGTTTGGTTGGTTGTGTATCATACGGAAAGAAATTAAATGGAAATGGAAAAGGCGAATGAGTGGGCAAATGGCGACCCACCCACCCGTTTCACCCCAGGGCAAAGCATCCAAACACTGTCAGTCCTAGACGTTTGGCAGCGGACTTCCAGAGCTCAGACACTAGGCCCTAGCATAAGCTGGCTACTCCGGCAGAGGTAGCAGGTATTGCCACACAGCCCACAGAGGCAGCCAGGGGGGAGAAACTACCATTAGGGACATTTTGGGCATGATACTAGCCAGGAAGCGAACTGGCAGAGAAGATACGCTGGCACCACCACCAGCAGCAGCATTGAAAAATGGAAAAGGCGAATGAGTGGGCAATTGACGACCCGCTCACCTGTTTCACCCCAGGGCAAAGCATCCAAAGACTGTCAGTCCTTGACGTTTGGGAGCGGACTTCCAGAACTCAGACTCAAGGCCCTAGCGTAAATTGGCTACACAGGCGGAGGTAGCAGACGTTGCCACACCGCAAACAAGTGCAACCAGGGGGAGAAGCTACCCTTACCATTAGGGAAAACTACCAAGCTAAGAGCTGGGTAACCCAACTTGGGCAGATTGAATTTAAGAAAGGCAATCTGCTCCATCAGATGAGGTGCCATGCGTGAACGCTGTGGACTCAGTATGTTTCCAGTCATAGAAAACACATGCTCACTTTGAACAGCGGTTGGCGGACATGATAGTAGCCACTGTGCAACCCACACATTTCAGCAGCACTACTCTCCTTTCTGCTGCTAGCTCTGTCAGATGGTCCAACTATACTCCCAAGTGCCTCTTCCCAAAACGCAGCTGCTCCACTCACCTGTGTTGTGCTGCTTGTACTGCTTGCACTGCTGCTGATGCTGCTGCTAGGAGTAGCAGACAACATCATCTCTTCCTCCTCCTGCACCTCTCCCTCCTTGGACAGCATTCCCATTTTACACTGCCAGTCACGCACCTTTTGAACCAATTGCTCCCGGAAGCTACTGAGAACATTGAATTTCATTGCTAGCTTTCCCTTAATCCTTGGATCGCAAAGGCACGCTAGCATGCGTTTGCGAAGGCATACTTTTAGCAGATACTTTAGCTTCCGGAATAGGGTTGCTACATCAGGATGTAGAGTGCCACCTTGAAAAGCCTCACGGTTTTCAAGGAACACATCCATCTTGCTGCCTAGATGGGAGAACACTGGGATTATCTGGGCCAGACTGGCAGTGTTTGATCTTAAATTTTCTGTGGCATCCCTGAATGGTTTAAGGACTGCCACTAGCTGGGCGATCACTGTCCAATCCTCCCTATTCAATGGAGATGTAACCCCAATATTATGCTCTGAGGCAAGATTATGGATTGCCCTCTGCTGCTCCAAAATCCTCTCCAGCATCTCTAAAGTGGAGTTCCACCGCGTACTGACATCCTGTCATAGGCAGTGTACGGGAAGACCTGCCCTCTCTTGCTCTTCCCTCAAAAGTTGGCTAGCCTTAACACTATTGTGAGAGTGCCCAGCGATCTTTCTGCAGTGTGACAGAACTACTGCTGCTACATCAGTTCCTTCTGACATAGCTTCCTTGACTACAAGATGGCTGATGTGAGCTGCACAGCGCACACCAACAATATGACCATCTCGCAGTGCTTTCACCATATTGGCACCTCCGTCAGTTACCACAAAACCAACTTCAACATTGGTGCCCGCCTCTGCTCCAACCCAAAGGCTAAACATTTTCCTCATTGCATGCAGAATATTTTTGGAAGTGTGCTTTTCATCCATCACTTCTGCATGAAGAAGCAATGAACTGACCAATAAGTCGGGTTACTTTATTGGCCTGCTGTTTGGGCATTGACCTCTTGGAGTGGAATGCCCCAAATTCTTCCAGGGTGGGCTGGACATGCAGTGCTCCAACCTGCCTTGGTCTCTGGCTGCCAGCACTAGGTGTTGCTGCTATTGGCTCAGAAGCAGCTGTTGGGGTTTTTCCACTCTCTCTGGAGATGGTACTAGTTGTTGTAGTACCATGGCCACCAGCTATGCTGCCTGCACTATGTTTTCCTTGTGCATCTTTCCCCAATAGCACAGCAATGTGTTGAGTGCTGAGGTGATGCTTCATGCTAGCACTGGTAAAATGCCCAGACACTTTCTGCTTATTAGCTTCTCACAATGTTTGCACTTTCCATATCGCCCTTCTTCGACATTTTCAAAGTGCTCCCAAATTGGGGCGCGGAGAGCCTTGGACTGTGCCTTGGGTGATGCTTCTACTGCTTGGGGTGGATGAACAGTGGCAGAACTAGTGGTGGTGGCACTGGTGGTACCAGTACTGGCCATAGTGGGACTGCTAATTGCTATTACTATAGCAGATTTGGTAGGTTTTGCTGCTGGTGGTGGTGATGATCGTAGCGGAGAAGGTGGAGTCTCAGGGAAAAATTGTGCACTAGTCATTTGTACACTGCTCCCTGAGGAATCTCATTTCTGACCACTCATCTCCTCTACTTCCTCCGGCTCATAGTTCTTCATTAGCCAGATCAAATGCAATTCCTGCTATAGGCTGGAGCTAAGACTGATATCATGACTATTAGTGCGAGCAGGAAGAACAGACCCTAACTCTGCACTTGGCCTCTCAGGCTCCTCTGGTACCTCACTAGGTGGAGTTCCCCTGTGTGTAGCCCTCTCTCTAACTGTCTTTACAAAAATATTGTAAGGACTTGGTGGCTTGCTAGAGGTACTAAGAGGACATGGCGTGGCGGTACCGGTGGGAACAGTAAGCGCAGCACTAGTGGTGGTAGAGGCGGTAGAGGTGGTGGTGGTTTTCCCTACGAAGGAATGAGATCGCTTTGGTTTGGGAAAACCCCTCTGAGTTTTGCTGCTAATTTTGCTCTACTTGGTACCTTGCATGCTGCTCGTGCTGCTTTTTACTCACTGGGCTAGTAGAAGTACTAGTTGTGCTACCCTTTAACTTTGAACGTGCTTCTGGTGCTTTAGGCTTTCCGTAAAAAACCATAGAGCTTGTGGGACTAGCAGCACTGCTACTGCCTGCTTTTGGTGCCTTTCCTTTACTTGATCATCCTTCAAGCAATGCTTCCCCAAACGATAAGCGAGAGCTTGGCCTACTTGGCCGACTAGACTGACGCAAAGGCTGCATCTTAGAACTGGTGGTGGTGGTGGTGGTAGATGGAGCTTGTCCCTCCTTAGTCCCAAAAGGGGGATTAATTTCAAATTGTGTGTTGTGTGTGTAGTGTAGTGTTTAAAACCAGGGGGACAGGAAAATAAATGTATTAAGGAAAAATAGGATTTTTTTTTAAAAAAAGGAAAAAAAAATTAAAGACAAAAAAAATTAGAGGAAGTTTCTCTTCAGAAACTGCACTATGCTGTTGTTTGCAATCTGCCAAAGTGCTCAAGTTATTTAAATTATCAACTCAAGATTATCTATTAACTAGCAGTATTTATTTTTATTTTAAATTTACACGGGCCTAAGAGCCTAGCCGACTGCTATGCTAAAGCTATATTTCCTTACTATTCTAAGTCTACCTCTAGGCAAACGCAGACACTCTCACGCCCACTAAGATAAAGTGAGGTTAGATCAGTATATGGTTTATTAATTAATATTAAATTATATATTAGAATTACTTATATTATAGATTATAGGATATAGATTATGAATTAGAATTACTTATATTATAGATTATAGATTATGAATTAGATTTATTATATTATGTTATAGAATAGATTATAGATTAGAATTATTTATTAAATTATATTATGGGGCTAAACAACTTTTAATTAAAATCAGATACATAAGCAGACAGATATAGTTGTCCTACTTCTGGTTACTCTACAAAAATGTGCTAAATTATTTTGTTTAATAGTACTACAGCTAGTACCTTTAAGTTTTGCTTAGTACAGTTGTCGACACACAGTCAATCTTTCTTAAAAAAGATTAGAAAATAAAATGTAACAGCAAAACAGTTAGCTTCACTGCTTGCTCAACAAAAACACACAGCACTTATGCGGCTGCACTCACTAGCCCAACAAGTTCACTTCACTGATGGATTGAGGTGAGCAAAACAAATGAAATTAAATTAAATATTAATTAAGAAAAATTTACTTGGTCTCTTGCTAACACAAAGCACAAAAGAGCTGCAGCACCAGTACTAATAAGATTAGCTTAACTATAAAAGTATTAAATTATTGACTAAGTAAGTTATTAATAATTAGGGTTTATTAATTATTATTAATAAAATGAATTATCAAATTCTAGATTGAGCTTAAAGGTAGTAGTGGACTGGTTAATCTTTATGTGGGATAAATTATTAACCCTATTCTGTTCTACGTTTCTTCGGAACGAACAAAAAAACTGACTCTTCGTGTTCGTTTTCATGTTCGCCCGAAGACGAATGCTCAAGTCTAATATAGATCATCTTAAAAAACATATCCATTATAACATGCAAACAATGTTGTATATCCAAAAGTATACCGATTTATTGCTTCAAAAACAACCAAAATGTGTTATGAGGATGTCAATGCCTATAAACAATGTTATTTATCCAAAAGTCATGTGATCGGTACAGTCATGCGATCACTGTGTTGACAATAACAGGTTATTGTGTGTTTTTTTCCACCCTCAAAGATTTCAGTTTGTTTTGCTATTGAATTGTTCACGTTATAGGTCACATTAAAGGTGGAAAAAGTTCTGACATGATTTATCTTTGTCTTATTCTTTAACATCAGAAGAACCTTGCATTTTAACAGTTTTTTTTTTTTAACTATTATTTTTTTTTTTTATAACAAAACATCTTAATAGAACCCACAAACATAAAACACAAAGGGAGGAAAGAGAAAAAAAAAACAAATAAATAAATACAATTAAAATACAAATTAAATAATAAAAAAATAATAATAATAAAGGGTGGTCTAGGGGGAATTTGGTCGAATGCTTATTACTTTTATAGTTATTTTTATATGGTTCACAATATTATTCTTTTAATATCCTTTTACATTACGGGTTTGGTTTACTTTCTTATTTCTTCTCTTATTCTCTTATATAGGTTATCTTGTTCAGTGTTATTCTTTAACCAATTATCTATTACTTTTTCCATTATTAGTTGCGAGATAACCAGGTGCTTAATCATTTCCCAATCAGGGATAGCTATAGTATTCCAGTTCCTGGCAATGGTTTGTAGAGATGCCATTATTATGTGTGTTACTATCTTATCTTGTTCGTACATTAATTTTATTAGTCTCATTTCATTTGAGTTAACACCACTTCTGGTAGCATATCATTTTTCTTCACTGTTTTATATATATATTCTCTAAAACATTATGCCACATTGGTTTTATCTTGTCACATGTCCACCATATATGTAAATAGTATCCTTCTGATTTATTACATCTCCAGCAGTTTGAAGATCGACAGGGGAATATTTTAACTAATTTTTTAGGTGTAAGATACCATCAATTTCTCATTTTATAGAAGGTTTCTAAAATATTTAAACAATGTATATGTTTCTTTATTCTATTCATAGGTCTTATCCAATCTAACTGAGTTATTTCTTGGTCGCTTTCTCTGTTCCATAACCAGATAGCGGGAGTTGTAATATTTACTTTAAGACTTGAAATCATCTCTTCATATTGGGAAAAGGGAATAGATGATTCATCTATTAATGTTATTAGTTTTTTTATAGGTTCTGTGTATTCTTTAGGTAGTGAGGTTTCAATATACCCTTTTATTCTCAGATAAGTGAATATTTATTTATCCTTCAGGGAATATTCCCTTTTTAATTGTGTAAATTATTTACACTTATTATCCTTTCTTTTCCCAATTCTGTACCTCCAACTCGTCTATATTCAGATTTAATATTTTTATTGGAGGAATTATTTTATTTTGTAGCTTTAGATGGGATTTTAATTTATTCCAGTACTTCAGACTGTGAGAGATTACTAGACTATCCACTTTCAACTGTTTTCCCCTTCTTACCCAAAGAAGATTATTTATTTCCATTGTCTTTGAAAGAACTGATTCAATTTTGTACCAATCTTCTCTAGTTATATTTATGTTATATAATTTAATCAGTCTTGTTAGGCAGTTTATATTGTGATATTTTTTCGATATTAGGCACTCCCATACCTCCTTTATTTATTGATTTTGATAAAGTTTCTAAGCCAATCCTAGGTTTTTTACCTGCCCATATATTTTTAGTAAATGTAGATTGAATCATCCTAAACCACAGGCTGGGAAAATTTAGAGGAATCATCCTGAAGAGGAAGAGCCACTTTGGCAGTATATATGCTTTTATTTAATTAAATCTGCCGCTCCAGGACACCTCTATCTGTCTTAAATCTTTTAATTTTTTGTTAATTTCTTTTAGTAAGGGCAAAACATTGGCTTCCACAATTTGTTCTTGATTTGGGGTAATCTTGATGCCCAGATAGTTCAAACCATCAGGAGACCAAATAAATTTATATTTTGCCTGTAAATTTTCCAAAACTGATTCCTGAATAATAATGGGCAACTGATTTGTCTATGTTTAATTTATAATTAGAGATTTTCCCGTAATACTGTAGAACATTCATCAGTTCATCAGTCGGTAAAGAGCTTTCTGGGGATCCTAATGTTTATATCGTTTCATCAGCGTATAGTGCGATCTTCATTTGTCTTTCCTCTACTGGTAATCCCTTTTATTTTATCATTAAATCTAATTTTCTGGACTAATGACTCTATAGACAGTACATAGACATGTAGACTTTTTAAATCCACTGTAGAACCCCTTACTGCCCAGACTCAGTTGGCACAAGTGAGACCTGCCTCTGGGTGGATAATTGATATAGAAATCCAGATTTTTTTTTTATTATTTCTTTTTGACACCCAAGTGTGTGGCACAGTCAGAAAAAAACAGAAAGGTTTCCCCAAGTAATTTATAAACATCAAACAAAAGCACGGGACAACAAGTACCTTATGCAATGAAGAAATTAAACAAGGAAACATAGAAAGTGGCGGGAGATAAGAATCATTAGGCCCCTCCAGTCTGCCCAACCTCTGAGTACTTTCCTTAATACCTGGCCTTATCATATATCTAGCTTGGCCTTATGCCTATCCCATGCTTGCTTAAATGTCTTTACTGTATTAATATCTACTACTTCTGCTGGAAGGCTATTCCATGTGTCCACTTCCCTGATGTTACCTTTAAACCTTGGCCCCTCTGGCTTATGACTATGTTCTCTTGTTGTGGTAGTATTTCTCCTTTTAAATAAACTCTCTTCATCTATCTTGCTGATTCCCTTTAAGTATTTAAATGTTTCTATCATATACTCCCCCTGTCACGTCTTTCTTCCAGGCTATATATGTTAAGATCCTTTAACCTGTCCTGGTAAGTTTTATCCTGTAATCCATGAACCACTTCTCTGAACTTTCTCCAACATATCTATATCCTTCTGGAGAAACGGTCTCCAGTACTGTGCACAATACTCCAAGTTAGGTCTCACCAGTGATCTGTACAACTGCATGTTACAGGGTCTCCGTACCCAAGGCTGGGTACCCCTGTTTGAGAGCTGAGGAATCACCAGTCAGTCCCTCATACGGATAGCACTCAGCTATCCACGGATCATCCAGACCACCATTCGTAGTAAACCAAGAAGAAGAACTCTTTATTGCACAACAAACCAAATTTATATAGATCCTTAATTCAATGAACACAAAACCCAGCCCCCAATCCCATCAGCCACATCCCATCACAAATCCCATCAGTATACAGGGGATGTATCAGGTGAGGGGATTAAGGGATACAATGGGTTCCCCCACCTGTGTTATCCCCCCTGTAGTGCGGGTGCCGTCTGGGCAGTCAGGGCTGTGCTGTCTGATTAAGAGCCCCAGCCAGATTATAGGATCGTCTCTTTGAAGGCTGGGGCTGAATCCACATCAGTCTCTGGGCCGGTTACACACTAAACACAATATAATATATTACCGGGTCACAGTATACAGAACCGGACACAAAAGTGCTCTGTGACCCGGCTAAACTTCATATGACATATGAGCCAGCTAGCCTGGCCCTGTCACAGATCTCCCCCTTGACCAACGGTCCGGCAGACCAGGCAGATCCACACGGGTCTGCTGCAGGCTGTCCGAGTGGACAAAGTTCAAAGGTGCAGGCCTTAGTTCATGGCCCCCTTTGTCAGAATCATCCATTGAAGGTGGGCCAGGGCCCTGGTTGCCCAAAAGGATAGTCAGTAGTCCTCTTTGAATTGGAGGACGGTCCCAGCTCAGCCGGGGGCACATGGCTATCCCCCTCACCGGGGTAACAGGGGCACGTGGAGACTCTTGCTCCCTAGTCTTGGGAACTGAGTCTGGGGCAGCTGCCAGGCCAGGGTGGTTGCATGGAAGGAAAACCCTGCTGATCGGGCCGGGGGCACTCGGGGAACCAGGGAAACACGTAGAGGTAGTAAGAGGGGCCTCTACCGGGACACTGGAGTGACCTAGGGGACACTCTGGGACAGGAACAGGTGCCCTTACGGGGTTATTGGGCGAGCTAAGCAGCTCTGCGGGGTACTCAGGGGACCCAGGGGAATACTCCGGGGCAGGGACAGGCGCCAATACTGGACATCCGGGAGGGTTAAGCAGACCCTCGATCTTCCTCTCTGGGACAGGTGCCTCTGCCTGCGCACGGGGAGAGTCAGAGGAACACTCTGGGACAGTGACCTGGGCTTCTACCAGGACACTTGGGGAACCAGGGATCACTTCGGAGAACACAGGGATAGGAACCAGGGCCTGCGCCAGGCTACTGAGAGGACCCAGGGAACTCGGCAGCCCCTCTGGCGTCCTCACTAGGTTAGGGAATGGTGCCTCTACCGGGTCACCGGGGACTTCATAGGGAACCTCTGGGGCAGTGACCCGGGCTTTTCCCAGGACACTCGGGAAATCAGGGGGACAATCTGGGGCACTGGCTTCTACGGGCATAGATAAGGGTTTGGTGAGGGGGATTGTGCCACTTACTCGGGCGGTGGGGACAGTCATCTCTTCTGCCGGGGTAGAGCAGCCAGGGTTGTTGGTGAGGACTTGGGTCGGAGCTTTTGGCTTCCTCCTCCGCTTCTTCTTGCTAGCGAGGACCTCGGTTCTTCTCGCCAGGGCAGGGGCCGCGGAGTAGGTGAAGAGGACCTCGGTCCCACTCCTGCCAGTTGTAGTACCATGCTCCCAGTCTCCTTGTAACTCCTGGAGCTCCACTCTCCGCAGCAATTCTTTATAGTCCCTCTCGAGCTGCCATTCCTCTTGGACCAGGCAATCCATAACAGCCTCCAGCTCGGGGGGAATAGCATAAACCAGGACTTCTGCACGGTTGTCCCAGATTGTATCCCTGCGGTACTGGCAGGGGCTTCCGAAGGACGAGTCAAATTGGAAGGCATCATATATCAGTCCTGGGTCGACGGGGCTATACAGCATCAGAGGGTCGCTGTGGTCTTCACCTGCTAACTGCTGGGAGAATCCCTGGTAGCGGCTCTGGAGGTCGAGCTCTGCATATATGAGACCTCTCAATTCTTCTTCCCACTCCGGCAACGGGTTCTCCCCCAGGAGTGGAACTCGTAGATCCCACATTGTCCAGTACTGTGCCCAGTATGATTCGAAGTGGGGATGGGAAAAATCATCCCTCCAGTCTGCAGGCGCAGACTCTAACTGCCTCTGCTGGTGTTCCAGCTCACACACCTCGGCTGTAACCCGGTCTGTCTCACCCTCTGGTTCTCGGAAGGGTTGGATATCCTGGTATGATATTTTGGTGGTCTGTTCCCCTAGTCTGGGAGATACAGACCCACTCTGGCTTAGTTCCTGGTGACACATTTTAATCACCGCCGTCACTTGCTCCGATGTAGCCCCTCCTGGGTACAGGGATAGGTGCCATAGAATGTTCTTTTGTAGAGCACTCAGTCCGAGGCTCTCCTCTGGGCCATCCTGGTGCCGGTCCATCTCTCTGCAGTCCGCAATCAGAGTAGCCTTTCCTTTGCTACAAACCTCCAGGAGCTCTCTTGGTGTCTCTCGTCTGCAATCCCAGTTGGTGGTTTGGATTTCACCCAAGTCGTGGGATTCATCCCACCGCTGCCAACCAATGTTACAGGGTCTCCGTACCCAAGGCTGGGTACCCCTGTTTGAGGGCTGAGGAATCACCAGTCAGTCCCTCATACGGATAGCACTCAGCTATCCACGGATCATCCAGACCACCATTCGTAGTAAACCAAGAAGAAGAACTCTTTATTGCACAAAAAACCAAACTTATATAGATCCTTAATTCAATGAACACAAAACCCAGCCCCCAATCCCATCAGCCACATCCCATCACAAATCCCATCAGTATACAGGGGATGTATCAGGTGAGGGGATTAAGGGATACAATGGGTTCCCCCACCTGTGTTATCCCCCCTGTAGTGCGGGTGCCGTCTGGGCAGTCAGGGCTGTGCTGTCTGATTAAGAGCCCCAGCCAGATTATAGGATCGTCTCTTTGAAGGCTGGGGCTGAATCCACATCAGTCTCTGGGCCGGTTACACACTAAACACAATATAATATATTACCGGGTCACAGTATACAGAACCGGACACAAAAGTGCTCTGTGACCCGGCTAAACTTCATATGACATATGAGCCAGCTAGCCTGGCCCTGTCACACTGCATGAACACTTTCTACTGCTAATACCTCTCGCTATACAACCAAGCATTCTGCTAGTATTACCTGCTGCTCTATTACATTGTCTACCTAACTTTAAATCCTCCCTAATTACCCCTAAATCCCTTTCCTTGATGGTATCAAATATTCTATACTCTGTACTTGTTTTTTTTTTAGACTTGCGCATTCGTCTTCGGGCGAACATGAAAACGAGAACGAAGAGGCTGTTTTTTTGTTCGTTCTGAAGACACGCCGAAGAGAATACAGTGCCGGCAAAACGTAGGAGAAGACGAAGACTCACAACCACGAAGTTTTTTGAATTCTGAAGGCGCCTTTATAAGACCAGAGCTTGCCTGAGAGATCCATTCATTTTTCGCTGTGACTGCTTTGGCAACACTGCTGTGCTGCATCCGAGCGTTACAGAGAGATTGTTCTGTTCTGTGTGAGACTGGTAAGCCTTAGCCTGCCATTTCTCACAGTGTACTTCATCCTCACTTCAGTGCTACTTAATATAATTAATAATAATAATAATGATTAATTTAATTTTTTTTTAATTTAATTTGTCATCAACTGTAGTGTAAGTGCTGTTGAGTTGACAGTGCACCCAGTGTCTCAGTGGCACTGGGGTGCCCTTGCCCTGGGCTGGCACTAGTGCCTACTGCCTGTCCTGCTTAACCCCTTTGCGACCTTTGCCGGTTCAGGACCGTCATGACATGAAGGTCACTAAATGACCTTTGACGGTCCTGAACCGTCAAAAAGTAAAATAAGCTTAGAAAGTGATCAACGATCACTTTCTTCGCTTAAACGGCGTTACTGTAATGCCTCGATGTCGAGGCATTCAGCAATGCCGAGATCGGGATCGGACGCCCGTTTTAATGCTGGAATGCCTCGATCAGGAGGCATCCAGCGACACCAAACACTTACCTCTGGGTGGGCTGTAACCGCTCCAGAGAGCGGTCACAGCTGCAGCTGCCGGTGTTCTTCGCCATCAGCAAGATGGCGGCCGCTCTGTAAAAGAAACAAACAAGTTTTTAAGGTTCGCTAGATGGTCTAGAGAACTCTGGCTCCACTTGCAGGTTGAATACAGGTACTGCATTCAACCATGCAAGTCAATGGAGCCCAGCTTTCTAAATACAATGTGATTAGTAAAATATAAAAAAAAAAAAAATATGGAAAAAATTAAAAGTGCTAAAATTTAAAAATTATGCAGTGATGTCACTAGATGAACCATCCAGTACCAGCAAAATGTGTAAAAAAAAATATAAAAAAAAAAAAGTATTAAAAAAATAAAATAAAAAAATAAAGTTTATTATTTTGAGCAAGTGCTAAAATTTCTCAAAAATCTCAACAAAGAGTTAAAATAAAAGCACTTCAAATACCCAAGGGGTGTCTAATATAAAAAAAATGGCTGATGGGGTAAATTGGAGTGGCTGAGCTCAAAGATAGGGCATAGGTACAGACTTTCCAAAATGGACAAAAAAAGCACACTTCCCAAATGTGGCATTTTAAATCTCAAACAACACGACAAATCCATGCATGTCGGGTATCACTGCACTCAGGAGATGTTCCTGAACACACATTGGGGTGTTGTTTGACAGTGGCATATACCAGGACCTGTATATCTATAACTAAAGTACAATTTGTGTGAAAAAAAAAAATAAAAAAATTACTATTACAAAGTTTGACAAAGTGTAGTTGTATAATTGGTGCATGGAAAGGGTTAAAATAACAGCATTTGGAATACCCTGGGGTGTCTAGTTTTCAAAAATATATGGTCTGAATTGGTTAAATTGAGTAAACCGGCTTCAAAGATGTTCCAAAGAGGAGATGGAGGCAGACTGACCAGATTTGTTAAAAAAGATTTGGAAATCATAAAACGCTGCTTGTACTTATTGCCCTATAACTTACAAAAAACAGCAAAAAAACATAAAAACATTGGGTATTTCTAAACTCAGGACAAGTAGTAGAATCTATTTAGCTAGTTTTTTTACTTGCTTTTTTAGGTGAGTAAAAGATTTTTCAAATAAAAGTCATAAAATGTGGTTTTTTTTCAATTTTTCAACATGTTTTTTTTATTTTTTTTATAGTAAATAAGATGATCAAAATAATGGTATCTGAAGAAAGCCCATATTGTCCTGAAAAAAAACAATATATAACTTATGTGGGTACACTAAATGGGTGAGGAGAAAATTACAGCTGAACACAAGCACCACAAAAGTATCGGTCCCACAGGGTACAAAACGAAAAATGAGCCCGGTCCTTAAGGGGTTAAATAAATTAAATAGAATTTATAAATAATAATAAATAAATAATAGTTCATTATAATATTATATATATATATATATATATATATATATATATATATATATACTATAGTATACTAGTGTAGAGTGTACTGTAGACATTCATCTACTAGTGTCTAATTTAAAATCAGTAATATTAATTAATATAATTAATAATTGAATTCATTATAAAATTATATATATATATTTGTCAGTTATAGTTAGTAATAGTATACTAGTGTAGAGTGTACTGTAGACATTCAAGACATCTACTAGTGTCTAATCTAAAATCAGTAATATCAATAATTCTATAATTATTTCTTATCATAATAGTTAATTAAATTAGCTATAAATAAAAGTAATAATATTAATTAATTACTACTAGCGTATAGTTCAGCTTATCTTATTAGTACTGGTGCTGCAGCTCTATAGTTTGTGCTTTGTTTTAGCAACAGCAAGAGACCAAGTCAATTTTTCTTAATTAATAATCTTTCATTTTATTTCATTTGTTTTGCTCACCTCAGTCCATCAGTGAAGTGAACTTGTTGGGCTAGTGAGTGCAGCCGCATAAGTGCTGTGTGTTTTTGTTCAGCAAGCAGTGAAGCTAACTGTTTTGCTGTGACATTTTATTTTATTTCTAATTCTTTTCAAGAAAAATTGACTGTGATGAACTGTACTAAGCAAAGCTTCAAGCTACTAGCTAAAGTACTAAAATAATTCTAATCTTCTTTAATCTTAATCTATAATATATTATAAATAATATATAACAATATAAATTCTAATTCATAATCTATAATATAAGTAATTCTAATTCTAAATTCTAATTCATAATCTATATTCTTCTATCTATAATACATAATATATAAGTAAATTATTTCTAATCTATTAATATTATATAACTTAATATTAATTAATAAATCATATACTGAATCTGATTTAACCTCACTTTAGCTTAGTGGGTTTGAGAGCGTCTGCCTAGAGGTAGACTTATAGTAAGGAAATATAGCTTTAGGCTAGCATAGTAGTAGGCTAAGCTCTTAGGCCCGTGTAAATTCAAATTAAAAATAAAATACTGCTAGTTATTAAATAGTTAATCTTGAGTTAATAATTTAAATAACTTTAGCACTTTGGCAGATTGCACACAACAGCACAGTGCAGTAGTGCATAGTTTTACTTTTTAAGCAGTAGCACTGAAGAGAACTTCCTCTAATTTTTTTGTCTTTAATTCGTTTTTCCTTTTTTTTATTTTTCTTTTTTTATTTTTTTTTATAGTTTTTTAAACACTACACTACACTACACACACAACACAAAATTTGAAATGGATCCTCCTTTTGGGACTAAGGAGGGACAAGCTCCATCTACCACCACCACCACCACTAGCACCACCACCACCAGCACCACCACCAGTTCTAAGATGCAGCCTTTGCGTCAGTCTAGTCGGCCAAGTAGGCCAAGCTCTCGCTTATCATTTGGGGAAGCATTGCTTGAAGGATCATCAAGTAAAGGAAAGGCACCAAAAGCAGGCAGTAGTAGTGTGGCTAGGCCCACAAGCTCTATGGTTTTTTACGGAAAGCCGTACAAGTAGTACCAGCCCAGTGACTAAAAAGAAGTGCCTTTGGCCCCAAGCAGCATCTTCCCCATCCACAAGCAGCATGCAAGGTACCAAGCAGAGCCAAATTAGCAGCAAGACTCAGAGGGGTCCCAAACCAAAGCGATCTCATTCCTTTGTAGGGAAAACCACCACCACCACCACCCCCACCGCCTCTACCACCACTAGTGCTGCGCCTACTGTTCCCACTGGTACCGCCACGCCATGTCCTCCTAGTACCTCTAGCAAGTCACCAAGTCCTTACAAATTTTTTGTAAAGACAGTTAGAGAGAGGGCTACACATAGTGGAACTCCACCTAGCGAGGTAGCAGAGGAGCCTGAGACTGAGAGGCCAAGTGCAGAGTCTATTCTTCCTGCTCGCACTACTACTAGTCACGAGTCTCACGACGATATCAGTCTTAGCTCCAGCCTAGCGGGAATTCCATTCGATCTGGCTAATGAAGAGCTAGACTATGAGCCAGAGGAAGTAGAGGAGATGAGTGGTCAGGAATCAGATTCCTTAGGGAGCAGTGTCCAAATGACTAGTGCACAATTTTCCCCTGAGCCTCCACCTTCTCCGCTACGATCATCACCATCACCACCACCACCAGCAGCAGCAGCAAAACCTAGCAAATCTAAAGCAATTAGCAGTCCCACTATGGCCAGTACTGTTACCACCAGTCCCACCACCACTAGTTCTGCCTGTTCATCCACCCCGAGCAGTAGGAGCAGCACCCAAGGCACACTCCAAGGCTATGCGCTCCCCAATTTGGGAGCACTTTGAAAATGTTGAAGAAGGGCGCTATGGAAAGTGCAAACATTGTGGGAAGCTAATAAGCAGAGGGAAAGTGTCTGGCCATTTTACCAGTGCTAGCATGAAGCATCACCTCAGCACTCAACACAACGCTGTGCTATTGGGGAAAGATGCAGAAGTAAAACTTAGTGCAGGCAGCATAGCTGGTGGCCGTGAAAAAACCGCAACAGCTTCTTCTTCTGAGCCAATAGCAGCAGCAGCAGCTAGTGCTGGCAGCCAGAGACCAAGGCAGGTTGGAGCACTGCATGTCCAGCCCACCCTGGAACAATTTGTGGCATTCCAATCCAAAAGGTCAATGCCCAAACAGCAGGCCAATAAAGTAACGCGACTGATTGGTCAGTTCATTGCTGTTGGAGGGGCATCCTTCTCTATGATCGAAGGGGAGCCTTTCAAACAATTGATGGCGGCTGTGGCTCCACAATATACAGTTCCGTCACGTTCCACTTTCAGCAGGAACATTGTCCCCTCATTGTATCGGTCCTGTGTTGCAGCAGTGAAAGAGGAGCTTTCCAAGGCTGCTGATCAGTCTGTTCATTTCACTACAGATTTGTGGAGTGCACCTAGCGGCCAGCATGCCTTTCTTTCTTTGACAGCACACTGGTGGCAGCCCGGTGTGTCTAAGGAAGCTGCTACAGCAGGCTACCGATCTTTCCTTCTCCATGCAGAAGTGATGGATGAAAAGCACACTTCCCAAAATATTCTGCATGCAATGAGGAAAATGTTTAGCCTTTGGGTGGGAGCAGAGGCGGGCACCAATGTTGAAGTTGGTTTTGTGGTAAATGACGGAGGTGCCAATATGGTGAAAGCGCTGCGAGATGGTCATATTGTTGGTGTGCGCTGTGAAGGCAGCAATGTCAGAAGGAACTAATGTGGCAGCAGTAGTTCTGTCCCGCTGCAGAAAGATCGCTGGGCACTTTCACCATAGTGTTAAGGCTAGCCAACTTTTGAGGGAAGAGCAAGAGAGGTCAGGTCTTCCCGTATACTGCCTACGTCGGGAAGTCAGTACACGGTGGAACTCCACGTTAGACATGCTGGAGAGGATTTTGGAGCAGCAGAGGGCAATCCATAATCTTGCCTCAGAGCACAATATTGGGATTACCTCTCCATTGAATAGGGAGGATTGGACAGTGATCGTCCAGCTAGTGGCAGTCCTTAAATTATTCAGGGATGCCACAGAAAATTTAAGATCAAACACTGCCAGTCTGGCCCAGGTAATCCCAGTGTTCTCCCATCTAGGCAGCAAGATGGATGTGTTCCTTGGAAACTGTGAGGCTGTTCAAGGTGGCACTCTACATCCTGACGTAACAGCCATAGTCAGGAAGCTGAAGGATCTGCTAAAAGTACACCTTCGCAAACGAATGGAAGAGAGTCCCGAAATGATGCTAGCGTGCCTTTGCGATCCAAGAATTAAGGGAAAGCTAGCTTTGAAATTTAATGTTCTCAGTAGCTACCGGGAGCAATTGGTCAACAAGGTGCGTGACTGGCAGCGTAAAATGGGAATGCTGTCCGAGGAGGGAGAGGTGCAGGAGGAGGAAGAGATTATGTGGTCTGCTACTCCTAGCAGCAGCATCAGCAGCAGTGCCACAAGCAGTGTTGTACAGCTGAGTGGAGCAGCTGCGTTTTGGGAAGAGGCACTTGGGAGTATAGTTGGACCATCTGACAGAGCTAGCAGCAGAAAGGAGAGTAGTGCTGCTGAAATGGTCAAACTTTACCTCTGTGAAGTTCCTTCTGCGCCTAATGTTGATCCTCTAAGCTACTGGGATGAAAAGAAGAGTGTGTGGCCTGCACTCTCATGGGTTGCGCAGCAGCTACTATCATGTCCGCCAACCACTGTTCAAAGTGAGCGCGTGTTTTCTATGACTGGAAACATTCTGAGTCCACAGCGCTCACGCATGGCACCTCATCTGATGGAGCAGATTGCCTTTCTTAAATTCAATCTGCCCAAGTTGGGTTACCCAGCTCTTAGCTTGGAAAGTTAATTTTTTTTCTCTGTAATGTTTAAGGTAGTTTCTCCCCCTGGTTGCACGTGTTTGTGGTGTGGCAACGTCTGCTACCTCCGCCGGTGTAGCCAATTTACGCTAGGGCCTTGTGTCTGAGTTCTGGAAGTCCACTCCCAAACGCCAAGGACTGACAGTGTTTGGATGCTTTGCCCTGGGGTGAAACAGGTGAGCGGGTCGTCAATTGCCCACTCATTCGCCTTTTCCAATGCTGCTGCTGCTGGTGGTGGTGGTGCCAGTGTCTCTTCTCTGCCAGTTCGCTTCCTGGCTAGTGTCATGCCTTAAATGTCCCTAACGGAGAGGGTAGTTTCTCCCCCCTGGCTGCGTCTGTTTGCGGTGTGGCAACGCCTGCTACCTCTGCCGGTGTAGCCAGCTTACGCTAGGGCCTTGTGTCTGAGTTCTGGAAGTCCGCTCCCAAACGCCAAGGACTGACAGTGTTTTGATGCTTTGCCCTGGGGTGAAACAGGTGAGCGGGTCGTCAATTGCCCACTCATTCACCTTTTCCAATGCTGCTGCTGCTGGTGGTGGTGCCAGCGTCTCTTCTCTGCCAGTTCGCTTCCTGGCTAGGAAGCCTTAAATGTCCCTAACGGAGAGGGTAGTTTCTCCCCCCTGGCTGCGTCTGTTTGCAGTGTGGCAACGCCTGCTACCTCTGCCGGTGTAGCCAGCTTACGCTATGGGCCTTGTGTCTGAGCTCTGGAAGTCTGCTCCCAAACGCCAAGGACTGACAGTGTTTGGATGCTTTGCTCTGGGGTGGAACAGGTGAGCGGGTCGTCAATTCCCCACTCATTCGCCTTTCCCAATTCTGCTGCTGTCTCTTCTCTGCCAGTTCGCTTCCTGGCTAGTGTCATGCCTCAAATGTCCCTAATGGTAAGGGCAGTTTCTCCCCCCTGGTTGCACTTGCTGCGGTGTGGCAACGCCTGCTACCTCCGCCAGTGTAGCCAGCTTACGCTAGGGCCTTGTGTCTGAGCTCTGGAAGTCTGCTTCCAAACGTCTAAGACTGACAGTGTTTGGGTGCTTTGCCCTGGGGTGAAACAGGTGAGTGGGTCGCCAATTGCCCACTCATTCGCCTTTCCCAATTCTGCTGCTGCTGGAGGTGCCAGCGTCTCTTCAATGCCAGTTCGCTTCCTGGCTAGTGTCATGCCTCAAATGTCCCTAATGGTAAGGGCAGTTTCTCCCCCCTGGTTGCACTTGCTGCGGTGTGGCAACGCCTGCTACCTCCGCCAGTGTAGCCATCTTACGCTACGGCCTTGTGTCTGAGCTCTGGAAGTCTGCTGCCAAACGTCTAAGACTGACAGTGTTTGGGTGCTTTGCCCTGGGGTGAAACAGGTGAGTGGGTCGCCAATTGCCCACTCATTCGCCTTTCCCATTTTTCAATGCTGCTGCTGGTGGTGGTGGTGGTGGTTGTGGTGGTGGTGCCAGCATCTCTTCTGTGCCAGTTCGCTTCCTGGCTAGAGTCATGCCCAAAATGTCCCTAATGGTAAGGGCAGTTTCTCCCCCCTGGCTGTGTCTGTTTGTGGTGTGGCAACGCCTGCTACCTCCGCCGGAGTGGCCAGCTTACGCTAGGGCCTAGTGTCTGAGCTCTGGAAGTCTGCTGCCAAACGTCTAAGACTGACAGTGTTTGGGTGCTTTGCCCTGGGGTGAAACAGGTGAGTGGGTCACCCATTGCCCACTCATTCGCCTTTCCCATTTTTCAATGCTGCTGCTGGTGGTGGTGGTGGTGGTTGTGGTGGTGGTGCCAGCATCTCTTCTGTGCCAGTTCGCTTCCTGGCTAGAGTCATGCCCAAAATGTCCCTAATGGTAAGGGCAGTTTCTCCCCCCTGGCTGCGTCTGTTTGCGGTGTGGCAACGCCTACTACCTCCGCCGGAGTGGCCATCTTACGCTAGGGCCTTGTGTCTGAGCTCTGGAAGTCCGCTGCCAAACGTCTAGGACTGACAGTGTTTGGATGCTTTGCTCTGGGGTGAAACAGGTGAGTGGGTCGCCAGTTGCCCACTCATTCGCCTTTTCCATTTCCTTTTCCATTTCCATTTCATTATTTTCCTTCTGATACACAACCAACCAACCAAACATAACACACACAATAACACAAATAACACAGTGGCATAACACATAACACACAACAAATATAACACACAGTGACAACACACATAAAACACATAACACATACACGTACAATGCACAAATCACAAGGACCTTTCCTCTTGTTATTTGTCCTGGCCTTCACTTCTACACTCACTAGCATTAACGCTATAACTCACACTTCATACTATAACATTTTTCCATCCACATACCTGCCAACAGACCCAACTTTTTCAGGGACAGTTCTGCTTTTTTCCAGTCCTGTCCCATCAAATTTAGCTATCTAGGTATGCAAATACACGTTGGTAGTTATAGCTCGGTAGGTAGCACTAGTATAAACATTAAATAAATATAATAAAGTACTAAATAATAAATCTAACTTTAAAATACATTTAAATAAACCCCTAAGACGAGCACGAAGACGAACACGAAGAGCCCCCTGGTGCCCAAGTCTAGTTTTTATGCCCTAGATCAGTGATGGCGAACGCGTGGCACGCGTGCCGCTGTTGGCACGCCGAGCCGTCTCTGTGGGCACGCCGTGACCAGGGCCGGACTGGCCCACCGGGATACCAGGAAATTTCCCGGTGGGCCGGCAGATTTGTAGGCCGGGCGGCTGCCCGAAATCTAATCTAAACGGACGGCGCTACTTCAATTCTTTTTTTATTAAAGTATTAAAGCAGCGCTGGCTGGCAGCATCAGCACTCAGCAGCCGTGTGCGATGGCCGCCTACTGATGGGAGCAGCGTGAGGGGTGAAAGCCCTGCCCCCTCGCACGGACCTTTCACCCCTCATGTTGCTCCCATCACTATGCGGCCAACAGATTAATGGAAATTTAATTGAAACGGCCGATGCGTGCTGACACCGCTGGCCGGAGCTACTTTAATACTTTTTTTATTTTACTTTATATGGCAAGCCGATCCGGCATATTCAATTAAAAAAAAAAAAGAATTAAAGTAGCTCCGGCCGGCGGTGTCGGCACGCATTGGCCGTTTCAATTAAATTTCCATTAATCTGATGGCCGCATAGTGATGGGAGGAGTGTGAGGGGTGAAAGCTCCGCCCCCTCACACTCAGACTGCTGGAGCACCGGATGTCCTGTCACTGACATCCTGTCAACATAGAAAACGGCGGCCTGCAGCTACCAGAGGACGGAGGCCAGGATGAAAAAGCCCCAAAGTGGAAGAAGTAGAAGGTAAATAAACAAATTTGCTTTTTTAACAAACTGTATAATATTTTTTTATATAAAAGCCTTATGCCCCCCATATGCCACTCTGCCTCCCTGATATGCCTTATGCCCCTTATATGCCACTCTCCTTCCAGAAATGCCTTATACCCCTATATGCCACTCTGTTCCATGATATGCCTTTTAACCCCCTAAATGCCAGAGTGGCATATAGGGGTATAAGGCATTTCTGGAGTCAGAGTGGCATATAGGGGCTACAAGGCATTTCTGGAGGCAAAGTGGCATATAGGAGGTTAAAATGCATATCATGGTTCAGAGTGGCATATAGGAGGGTATAAGGCTTTTCTGGAGTGCCCCATGGTATGCCTTTTAACCCCCTATATGCCACTTTGCCTCTATAAATGCCTTTTAACCCCCTATATGCCACTCTGCCTCTATAAATGCCTTTTAACCCACTATATGGCAGAGTGGCATATAGGGGGTATAAGGCATTTCTGGAGGCAGAGGGGCATATAGGGAGTTAAAAGGGGGCAGAGTGGCATATAGGAGGGTATAAGGCTTTTCTGGAGTGCCCCATGGTATGCCTTTTAACCCCCTACATGCCACTCTGCCTCTATAAATGCCTTTTAACCCCCTATATGCCACTCTGCCTCTATAAATGCCTTTTAACCCCCTATATGGCAGAGTGGCATATAGGGGGTATAAGGCATTTCTGGAGGCAGAGGGGCATATAGGGAGTTAAAAGGGGGCAGAGTGGCAAGCCTGGGGCAGATGTCTGGCACTCCACCAGAATTTATCTGTGTTTGCTTTCTGGATGTACCCTGGAATACGAAAAGACATCAGATTCTACTAACTTAATCAGGTTCTATTAACTTAAGTAATTGAAAGCTCCTTGACTTGGGGCTCTGTGCAAAAGAAAATAAAAAGGGGGTAGAAGGGGCTGTTGGCAGGTTGGCAAATAATAGGAAATAAAAACAAAAACAAAAAATGTCTCAATCTAAAAATGTTTGCAGTAGTAAATGTTTTGATTCCATTCTGTGTAATATATTTCATTTATTAGGGCTTTTTAACAGTTTTGCTTTCTGGTATTTTAATACAAATACTATGATAAAAAGAATGTTTTATAGTTATTTGTACGGCAAATAGTGTGACTCGGGTATGAATTAGGGGTGCGTGTGGGTATAAGAGCTCGACCGGGAGATAAACTATATGGGGCTGCTCTCCAAATGTTTCCAGGGCTGCTTTTCAGTCCCAGTCCGGCCCTGGCTGTGACTGCAGTCATACACTGTAGTCACGGCGTCGGCTCTCAAACATTCAGGTTTAATTGCAGTGTTGGCACTTTGAAAAAAATAAGTCGTTTTGGTTTGCAGTTTGGGCACTTGGGCTCAAAAAGGTTTGCCATCACTGCCCTAGATGCATTACTTTGCATTTATCCACATTAAATGCCAGTTGCCACAGATCTGACCATTTTTCCAGTTTACCTAAATCATTTGCCATTTGGCTTCTACCTCCAGGAACATCAACCCTGTTTAAAATTTTTGTATCATCAGCAAAAAGTTATACCTTGCCATCAAGACCTTCTGCAATATCACTAATATCACTAATAAGATCGTACGGACTTTTAACTGGTGCAGCAGGGAGACCAGGATTTTAAAAGTCTGCACGAGCGACCCATAGTCACACACCTTAAGGAGTTAAGGGCCCATGCGAGTGAGCCTATTGGTCTCTTGCACGGCCCTTTAACCTAGGCGAGAGACCCTATTGGTCACCTGCAGGGTCTTCCTCTGGCATCAAGACCCTGCAGGTGGCCAATAGGCTCACTCACACTGCCCTTTAACCCCTGACCGCTTCCGTCATCTCCCGCGATGCCGCGAAGATAAGGTAGGCTAGATGGGGAAGGGACCAGGGAGATTAGTAGACGAAGACAAAGATGATTCTTCGTGTTGTGTGTCTTCGTCTACGTTTTACCACCATTTTCTTCTCTTCTTCTCTTCTTCATGTCATCGGAACGAACACGAAAACACACTCTTCGTGTTCGTTTATATGTTAGCCCAAAGACGAATGTACAAGTCTAATATATATATATATATATATATATATATATATATATATGCCTTAGACATGCATTTTTAACTTTATAATATGAACTTATCTCTTTGAATTAAAGACCATGATTGAAATATGATTTCAAAATAACAGCTGAACTGGCAGTTAGTTTTCATTTTTTAATATTAGACCCTGCTGCCAATATATATTAATATTAGCCCCTGCTGCCGATATATATATAAATATTAGACCCTGCTGCCTATATATATATATATATATATATATATAATATATAATATATATAAATATTAGACCCTGTTGACAATTAATTTTATATTGAAAAATTGGGCCCTGCTCCACACTCCCTAGCATGCAATCACTTCCTTCTGTCTTGGTCACGGTGCCGGCATTTCATGCTGAGCGCTGGAATATGAAGGGGTAGATAGGGAGAAGGGAGTGAGAAAGGGGTAGATAGGGAGAATGGACATTTTCAATTGAGGCAGCCCGGGACCCAGTCCCATTGCGGGACTGTTCCAGGCAATCCGGGATATGTGGTCACCCTAGGAAAGATCTTTGTGAATTGTGTATATGTGTGTGTTATGTTTGGTTGGTTGTGAATCAGACAGAAAAAAAGAAATGAAAGGAAGGAAAAAGCAAGATTTGCAAAGAAAAAGTAGATGATTGAAAAATGGAAAAGTTGAATGAGTGGGCAATTGACGACCCGCTCACCTGTTTCACCCCAGGTCAAAGCATCCAAACAGTCCTTGACATTTGGCAGCAGACTTCCACCATAGAGCTTCCACCTCCATCAGTTACCCCAAACTCTACTTCAACATTGGTGCCCGCCTCTGCTCCCACCCAAAGGCAAAACATTTTCCTGGTTACATGCAAAATATTTTCAGAAGTGTGCTTTTCACCCATCACTTCTGCATGGAGAAGGAATGATCGGTAGCCTGCTGCAGCAGCTTCCTTAGACACACCGGGCTGCCACCAGTGTTCTGTCAAGGAAAGAAAGCCATGCTGCCGGCTAGGCGCACTCCACAAATCTGTTGTGAAATGTACACCGACCAGCACCCTTGGAAAGCTCCTCTTTCACTACTGAAACACAGGACCGATACAGTGAGGGGACAATATTCCTACTGAAAGTGGAACGTGAGGGAATTGTGTACTGTGGCTGCCATCAATTGTTTGAAAGGCTCCCCTTCAATCATGGAGAAGGATGCCCCTCCAACAGCAATGAACTGCCCAATATGTCGGGGTAATTTTATTGGCCTGCTGTTTTGACATTGACCTCCTAGAGTGGAATGCCCCGAATTCTTCCAGGGTGTTGCAGTGATCCAACCTGCCTTGGTCTTTGGCTGCCAGCACTAGCTGTAGCTGCTATTGGCTCAGAAGCAGCTGTTCATTTTTTTAACTCTCTCTGGAGATGGTACTAGTTGTAGTAGTACCACGGCCACCAGCTATGCTGCCTGCCCTGCTTTTTTCTGCATCTTTCCCCAATAACACAGCTTTGTGTTGAGCGCTAAGGTGATGCTTCATGGCAGCACTGGTGAAATGTCTAGACACTTTCCCTCTGCTTATTAGCTTCCCACAATGTTTGCACTTTCCATAGTGCCCTTCTTCTACACTTTTATAGTGGTCCCAAATTGGGGCACGGAGAGCCTTGGACTGTGCACTTTTGGGTGCTGCTTCTACTGCTCTGGGTGGATGAGCAGCAGCAGGACTAGTTCTGCGAACACTGGGAGATAGCACATCAATCTCACTCTCCATCTCTAGGCTCTCTACACTGCTACTAACTGTGTTCTTACTGGCACAGTTACAGTACTGGTGGTGGCACTGGTAGCTGTGCCAGTGCAAACAGGAGTACTGGCCATAGAAATGCTAGCGGCACTGCTAATTTCTTTAATTCTACCAGATTTGGTAGTTGGTGGTGAAGATGATAGTAGTAGTGGAGAAGGTGGAGGCTCAGGGGAAAATTGTGCACTAGTCATTCCTACACTGCTCCCTGATAAATCTGATTCCTGGCCACTCATCTCCTCTACTTCCTCTGGCTCATAGTCAAGTTCTTCATTAGCCAGATCAAATGGAATTCCTGCTAGGCTGGAGCAAAGACAGATATCATGACTAGTTTGACTACTACTAGTAGTAGTACTAGCAGGAAGAACAGAGCCCAACTCTGTACATGGCCCCTCAGTCTCACGCTTCTCTGGTACCTTGCTAGATGAAGTTTCACTACGTGTAGCCCTCTCTCTGTCTTTACAATCATATTGTAAGTACTTGGTGGCTTGCTAGAGCTGGTGCTAGGAGGAAATGATGTGGTGGTACCGGTGGCAACAGCAGGTGCAGCACTGGTGGTGGTCTTGGGAGGCGGATTATCTACAAAAGCCACCATGAGTGTGATACCTACCGTGTCCGCCGCGGTCCCTCGCCGGTCTGCCGCTGGTGGGCGGCGCTCGAGCGGTGACGCGCAACCGTCCTCTCAGTGTAACATGCGCGCCGCACGTACACAGAGAGGACGTGCCGCGCACACAGTACACTGAGAGGAATTGAACGGGCCATACATGGACCACGCGGAGATGACAAGCGTTCCCATTCCTCCCAGCTGCAGTCGCTGGCGCAAAAAATGGACACCATGAGTTGATCCGGTCGCTGGCGGTTACACCACCCGCCCCTTCTCCTTTTGCACCGAGGGATCCCAGTCCCGAGGAACAGGACGCTGCTGCACAGTTACTGCTCCCAGACAAGTATGTGGGAGAACCCAAAGAATGCAGAGGATTCCTGAATCAATGTCTTCTGCACTTCCGGAATCATCCTCAGGCTTTTCGCTTGCATGCAAAACGAGTGTCCTTTATCATTTCCTTGCTGAAAGGCGAAGCATTGCTCTGGGCCTCTCCCTTGATTGAGCAGGGTTCGGATCTATTCGACGACTGTCCTGCCTTCATGGAGGCTCTGCGGTCAGTCTTTGACATGCCTGGCCGTTGGGAGACAGCAGAAGCCTCATTGCTGGAGCTCCAACAAGGACATAAGCCACTGGCCCAGTACACCATTGAGTTCCGCACATTGGCTTGTGAGCTGAAATGGGATCCAGGAGCCTTAAAAGCAGCGTACCATAAAAGACTGAATGAAAAAATAAAGGATGCTCTCCTGTATCATGACCCACCATCAGACGTGGAGGAGTTCTTTGCTCTCTGTCTCCGTGTTGATAAGCACATCCAGGAAAGGAACATAGAGAGAGAGAGAGAGGAACCGCAGATCCCGATCCTACACACCTCAGTCCTCGTACCAGCCCCCACAGATCAGGCCTCCTACCGACGAACCCATGGAGATAGGCACCATACGCCATCTCTCGGACGCCGAAAAAACCAGGAGGAGGAAACTTGGCCTTTGCCTATACTGTGAGCAAGCTGGCCACCTACTGTGCACCTGTCCCATACGTCCGGGAAACAAGAGAGTTTAGGGAGCACGACTATCTCTACTCCCCCAAACCGCATGTTGCTCTCTATATCGCTTAGGTGGCAAGACCACACAGTGGTCACCCAAGCTTTCATAGACTCTGGTGCGGCCGGCGTGTTCCTTGATGAACAATGGGCACTACAACATTGCGCGCCCCTGCGCACTAAAAAGACACCTTCGGTCGTTACCACTGTTGACGGCAACCTGTTGGGCCCTGGTATAGTCACTCGTGGGACCTCGCCTCTCACCATGTACATCGGAACTACCCACAAAGAGTCCATTTCATTTGAGATCATCCAGTCCCCGCATGCATCTCTTATATTGGGCTACACCTAGCTTCATTCCCACAACTCACGTATTGATTGGAAAAGAGGAGAAATCCTGGCTTGGAGTCACCAATGTCACCATCTTTGTTCCATTCTTTGTCGGCGAGTGAATCTTGCCCTGGAACTCAAGCCCACAGAGCCCAAGCTCCTGGTACCCAAACAGTATTGGGAGTACCTGGATGTGTTCTCTAAACAACAAGCCGAACGGCTACCTCCTCACAGGCCTTACGACTGTGCCATTGAGTTGTTGCCTGGTACCACGCCTCCACGAGAGCGTACCTACCCGTTATCAGAACCTGAGAATGAAGCTCTGGAACAGTACATAAAAGAGAGCCTGGAAAAGGGGTTCATACGGCCCTCCTCATCGCCAGAGGGTGCCGGTTTCTTCTTTGTTTCCAAAAAGGAAGGATCACTTCGTCCCTGTATCTACTATCGAGGTCTCAATTGTATCACCATCAAAAACCGATACCCCTTCCTATGATCACGGAGATCTATGACCGGCTAAAAGGTGCCACGATCTTCAGGATCTTTTGGACTTGAGGGGAGCCTATAACCTGATTCGCATAAAAGAGAATAACGAATGGAAAACTGCTTTCTATACGTGGTTCGGCCACTACGAGTACAGAGTCATGCCCTTTGGTCTCTGCAATGCTCCAGCAGTGTTCCAGGCTTTTGTCAATGATGTCTTCCGAGACATGTTACTCACTCATGTAATTGTATACTTCGATGACATCATCGTGTTTTCGCCCAACCGTGAAACCCATCGCACGCATCTCCGCTCCGTACTGCAGAGACTACGCGAACACGGCTTATATGCCAAAACGGAAAAATGCGAATTCGAGAAAAGCAGCCTTCCGTTCCTGGGGTATATCATCTCTGCCAAGGAATTGGAGATGGACCCTGCGAAACTGACGGCTATCACGGCCTGGGCGATCCCTCGAACTGTTTGCAAAAAAACTGGGTTTTGCAAACTACTACCGGCGATTCATCCGGAACTATTCCAGTGTTGCAGCCCTCATTACAGCTTTTACAAAAAAGGGGGCTAACCCCAAGGTCTGGTCAAACAAGGCCATCAAGGCGTTCCACCGGCTCAAACAGGCTTTCGTCTCTGCTCCAATTCTGCAACGCCCGGATCCTGCCCTTCAGTACGTTCTGGAAGTAGATGCGTCAGAGAACGATGTGGGTGCTGTCCTGTCACAACGCAATCCCACCACTTCCAAATGCCTCCCTTGCGCCTTCTTCTCGAAAAGTTTTACATCTGCTGAAGGTAATTATGACGTTGGTAACAGGGAATTACTTGCGGTCAAACTCGCCTTCGATGAGTGGTGCCACCTCCTCGAAGGAACCAAACAACCCGTCGTGGTCATGACTGAACATAAAAACTTGCAGTACATAGAAAAAGCACGATGGATGAACCCACGACAAGCAAAATGGGCACTGTTCTTCACGCGATTCAACTACGTGATGACCTACCGACCCGGTTCACAAAACACGAAAGCGGATGCCCTATCTCGACAGTTGGACTGTCACCATGACACTCAGCAGGAAGAACCCATCATGCCACAAAAGCGTATCATTTCGTTCCTGTCCTCTGCCATGATGTCTAAGATACGCATGCAACAGTCACACATCACCGCGTCTCAAAGACCTCCTGCAGGTCGTCTGTTCGTGCCACATCGCTTTCGAACAGTTGTCCTGCGTTGTGGACATACTTCTTCTCTCGCTGGTCACCCAGGCTCTCACAAAATGGACTTTCTCATATGAAAAACGTTCTGGTGGCCATCCTTGTCTCGTGACATAAACACATTCATAGCTGCCTGTCCCCAGTGCGCTCGACACAAGGCTTCACACACCCGTCCTCACGGTCTGTTAGTGGGCAGCTAACCTGTGCCTAAAAAACCTTGGACTCATATTTCACTGGACCTTATTGTTGACCTCCCTGTCTCTCGAGGACACACCACCATACTCGTAGTAGTGGACAGGTTTTCTAAACAAACTAATTTCATTGCTCTACCCCGACTTCCCACAGCATCACAGCTGGCAGATGTTTTCATACGAGAGGTGGCCCGGTTACATGGCCTTCCCCTTCATGTGGTATCGGACAGAGGACCACAATTCATTTCCCGTTACTGGCAAGCCCTCTCCCTCAAACTGGGCATTCGAATGCACCTAACATCTGCCTACCATCCGCAATCCAACAGGCAAACAGAGCGCACCAATCAAACCCTAAAGCAATATCTGCGTATGTACATCAACGACCGGCAAGACAACTGGTCTTCCCTCCTGCCCTTGACCTATAACAATTCTTTGCACACCGCCTTGCAGTGTTCTCCCTTTCACGCTGCTTTAGGGTACCACCCTGTAGTCCTACCTCCTCCTTCCTCGTCCCGTGGTGGCGGTGAGTGCACAGTTGGCTAAAGCTCAGGCTCGCGGGAAAACAGCTGCCTACAAAAAAAACCCTCCTCTGCCCCGTTATAAAGCCGGTGACTATGTGTGGTTATCGACCAAGAACATATCCCTTCGTCAACCCTGTAGGTCTCTGGGTCCCAGATACATAGGCCCCTTTCGTATCCTCAAGAGGGTGAACGAGGTTGGGATGTCCCTTTGTCACGTTTCACCATGCGCTAGCTGGACTTGTTCAAACTTTGTTGTTCATTTTCATTTGCCGACCACTAGTGGCCGCCCTGGCCATTCAGGACCTCTCAGACTAATTATCAGGTCCAGCTGCAGTGGCTTACCTGATCAAGTCAGCCTTGATAAACCTGCCCAGCCCTGCAGTCTGGGCCTTGACATTAATGTTTGAGGACTACCTGTTTGGTTCCTGCCTTGTTCCAGTACCTGCCTTGTTCCAGTACCTGCCTTGTTCCAGAACCTGCCTTGTTCCAGAACCTGCCTTGTTCCAGAACCTGCCTTGTTCCAGAACCTGCCTTGTTCCAGAATCTGCCGTGTGCCCCGCAAGTGGGCTTATCTGCCGTGTGCCCCGCAAGTGGGCTTATCTGCCGTGTGCCCCGCAAGTGGGCTTATCTGCCGTGTGCCCCGCAAGTGGGCTTATCTGCCGTGTGCCCCGCAAGTGGGCTTATCTGCCGTGTGCCCCGCAAGTGGGCTTATCTGCCGTGTGCCCCGCAAGTGGGCTTATCTGCCGTGTGCCCCGCAAGTGGGCTTATCTGCCGTGTGCCCCGCAAGTGGGCTTATCTGCCGTGTGCCCCGCAAGAGGGCTTATCTGCCGTGTGCCCCGCAAGTGGGCTTCCTGCCAAGTCGAGTGACTTTCTTTGTATATATTGATGTACCATCGCATTCAATACAACTCTTAATCCAGATCTGTTGTCTGTGGTTTATTCCTGCGCCTGTCTGTAACAACCCCAGACCATAATGCATCGTGAGGTACAGACAGAGCCCCTCGTATCCCCTGCACCTGGGCTCCTTATCAACCTGTGTTCTCAGCTCGTGACACCCTTGCTCTACCTTCGTCTATGAGAATCCCCAATACGTTGCATGTCTCCCTTCTGAAACCGTGTGTTACCCACCGTTTTTCTGTTTCTCATCGTCCTGCTCCTGTTCTCGTCCGTGGGCACAAGGAACACATCGTCAATCGTGTCCTTGATCCTCGCTGGCACCGTGGTTCCCTGTAGTATTTGATAGATTGGAGGGGTTACGGCCCAGAGGAGAGGTCCTGGCTTCCTGCTCACTCCGTCCATGCACCCCTCTGTATCGCCCGCTTTCACGCTCGCTTCCCACACCGTCCTGGTCCTTTACGCTCGGGGCGCGCTCCTGGGTGGGGGATTGTGTGATACCTACCGTGTCCACCACGGTCCCTTGCCGGTCTTCTGCTGGTGGGCGGCACTGGAGCGGTGACGCGCACCTGCCCTCTCAGTGTAACGTCCGCGCCGCACGTACACAGAGAGGACGTGCCGTGCACACATCCTCTCAGTGTACTGTGCGCGCGGCACGTACACAGAGGGAAGTACGCGTCGACACCGCGAGCTCACGGCGGACACATGATGACATGCGAGCCGCCGTGGTACGCCCACGACGCATCAATGAGCGAGCCGCCAAGACGAGTCGGCGGCACTCGCAGCGTTATGAGCGAGCTGCCGCGAATTGTTTGCGGGACTCGACTATCCCAGCATCTGCCGGTGTGGCACACCCGTGACGCTCGCGGGTGTAGCACACTCAGATGCCGTTGTTTGTTTATCACGTTTGTGCTGTGCTACGCTACCGTCTCTGCATAGTGGGTGCATCATCCGTGTTGTCCTTGGTCCCGCATAACAATGAGAAACAACAAGATTGCTTGGGATTGGGAACACCACTCTCAGTCTTGCTGCTAAACTTGTTCTGCTTGGTACCTTGCATGCTGCTAGTGGATGAGGAAGATGCTGATGGGGGCAATAGGCACTTTTTACTTTTTAATCACTGGGCTAGTAGTAGTACTAGTTGTTCTACCCTTTAACTTTTAAGGTGCTTCTGGTGCTTTCGGCTTTCCGTAAGAAACAGAGCTGGTGGGCCTAGAAGCACTACTACTGCCTGCTATTGGTGCCTTTCCTTTAGTGGATGACATAGATCCTTCAAGCAATGATTCCCCAAATAACAGCCGAGAGCTTGGCCTACTTGCCTGACTAGACTGACGCAAAGGCTGCATCGTAGAAGAACTGCTGGTGGTGGTAGTAGACGGAGCCTGTCCCTTCCCTTCTTTTCTTGGTCCCAAAAGGAGGATCCATTTCAAATTTTATGTTGTGTGTGTGTGTTGTGTTTAAAAGTAGAGGACCAGGGAAAATGGCTTAATAAAGAAAAATATGATTTAAAAAAAAAAAAAGAAAGAAAGAAAGAAAAGAAAAAAATGGAAACCCCCAAAAATTTGAGGATGTTTCTCTTCAGCTCTACTGATGAAAAACTATGCATAACTGCACTGTGCTATTGTGTGCAGTCTGCCAAAGTGCTCAAGTTATTAAACAATTGGTTAACTAAAGCCACTAAATGGTGTTATTAACTCAAGTTTAACTCTAATACACTAACTAGTAAAACTACTATCAGTATTTTATATTTTAAATTTACACGGGCCTAAGAGCCTACAACTATGCTAAAGCTATATTTCCTTCCTATTCTAAGTCTACCTCTAGGCAAGGGCAGATGCTCTCAAGCCCACTAAGCTAAAGTGAGGTTATCAATATATTATATTTATTATTAATTTATATTATTTATTCATATAATCTTAATAGATTATAAATTATAATTAATTATATTATGGGGTTAAACAACTTTAACTTTAAATCAGATACAGAAGCAGATATAGTTGTACTAATTCTGCTAAGTCTACAAAAATTTGCTACATTATTTTCTTTCTTACTAGTACTACAGCTATCAAGCTGCACGGGCACACGGCAGACAGCCCAATGGCAGGGTAGACGGCAGGAACAATACAGGGTCAGGTTCAGGGCCAGAGCAAAGCGGTTCAAACACATTAATGCAAAGGCCCTGACTGTTTGATATAACAAAAGTAATATCTAAACATTAATTTCCTTTGTGACCAAGGCTGTTTTAACACTTTTGCGGTGCTTGTGTTTAGCTGTAATTATCTCCTCACCCATTTAGTTATATATTTTTTTTTTCAGGACAAGAAAAGCTTTCTTCAGATACCATTTTTGATCATATCATCTAATTTCCTATAAGAAAAAAAATAAAATATGAACAATTTAAAAAAAGAAACATAAGGATCGAATAGGAAAGTATTTGCTTATGAGGGCAGAGGAGGAGCAGTGTTATAGAGGGCCCTTTATGTTAGTACCAGGATTTTAAATTTAATTCTAAAGGTAACAGGTAAAGGTAATAAATGAACATTATTTGAAAACACAATATAAACATAATATATAACAGGGCTCGACAAATCCCAGGCGCCAGGTCGCCATGGCGACAGAGAATTTTGTCCTGACGCCTAGGTTTTGTCAGCCTCTTACATCCATAAAAAATTGTGGACGTAAGAGGCTGAGTAACCACACTCTGGGCAGACAGCACAGCCACTCAGAGCCGGCCCCAGAGCCTGTAGGCTGAAAACGCGGTTTCTGCAAAACCAGCAATCGTGTTTTCAGCTGCCACAGGCAGCTTCAGGGAAGGGGGTTGTGTGTTGATTGACCCAACACCCCCCTGCTGCCTGATCGCGGCATGTAGGGGTTAATTCCCGTTTTGTACGGGGCTTTGCTGCTGGTGCAACAGCAAAAACGAGCCCCCACAAGCCCTTTGATTCCTGCAGGCATGGAAGCCTACAGCAGTCATCAAAGACTCCCCTCCCTGCAATGGCTGGTCTATAGACCAGCAATTGAGTCCCAGCTGCCAGAGGCAGCTTCAGGGACAGGGGAGAAGGTTCTTTGGTCTCCACATGAGTGTGGAGACCTGACACAACACCCCCCTGCTGCCTGATTGCTCCATGAGAGCGACAGTGCAGCGTTAACCCCTTCAATGCCACACTTGTGTATGACACATTCGTGGCATTGCAGGGGTTAACATTTTTCCCCACAAGCTTGTGGGGACTAAATATCAGTCAATGCTGTGCTCCAATGGAACATCAGCATCGAAAGAGTTAAAAAAAAAAATTAATAATAATAAAAAAAACAGCACTGACCTGAAAGTCCAGGGTGCTTCCAGGTCAAACGCTGTGAGTTTAGTAAGTGATCCGATCACTGCTGACCAACTGTTAGTTTAAAAAAATCCTGGCTCCTAACTTTTTTACCTGGCGCCTAGATTCACAACAAATTTGTCAAGCCCTGATATATAATATGGCGATGCACGTGCCGCACCACCTGACCCACTTGTGACACGTGCAAGCCTTAAATATAACAAGTGTTAGCAAAATCTAAATTGTAACCCTAAATTGTAAACAATGACTTACATAACTGTAAACTACCGACCCGGCTGGCACAGGCGTAAAACCGTAAAAACCGTAGAGACCACCGGCGTCCCCTGCACGGCAGCCATTGTCACGGCTGGGTTCACAAAGGCACAAGCCCAAGGAGTGTCCTGCACTTAGGCTGAGGGCCTGTGCACCACGGGTCAAACCACACCTAAAGGTGGTTAACCCTTGCTCTATGCCAGCTTGATAACCAACCGCCAAAGCCAGAGTGCGACCACCTTGCACCTCACTGGGCCCCCACCACAGACAACCCATGCTCCAAACCAGACTGGATGTTAAGCAGCCAAATGTCCAGACCAACGTCAGACAAATGGGTACAATCCGGCCGAAACAAACCCGCGGGGTCCCCCTCCAACTCAACATGCTTAACTATGAGACCACCCCGAAAAGAAATAAAATGAGAAATAGTCTTATTAACTTGTTTGCAAGCCCTATCTATCACCCGGTCCCAACGCAGACCCCGGAAACCGAGCCATCACACCACCACCTTAGACGGGTCAAAACCGAGCTGTTTTCCAGCGGGACGAACAGCAGCCCTCCACGCCGCCCAATAAACAAATGAGTTCCCCAGGATCCACATGAGAAACTGTCCTGAACCTAAAAGAAAACGAAAACGAAAACAACAACAGAAATCATAACAAGTAAAGGCGAACATAAGAACGGAACCTAGACGACTCCCACCGCCCAATCCGCATAATGATGTCCTGGTGAAGACCCCACCGAGCCGCCTCAGTAGCGGCCCCAATGTGAAAAGAATAGGTATCATATACCTGAACTGAAAGGCCGACACTCACTAAACATCGACGAAACACCGCTGTAAACTGGTACCTGGACAGAGGAGAACCATCTGAATGCACCAGGAGCGCACCCTCCACGTCAGGTCGAATCCCTAAGAAGGCCTGAGGTGCCGCGACAGGACAGACCGGGCTACCCAGAATAGCCTGATGACAAAACGGCCCCTACCCGACTGGTCTGTCTTGGAATGACCAATCCTAACCTGAACTACGCTCTCCCCCAACAACAGGTCCGAAAACTGAAGACCACCATGAACCCTCCTATTAGGACTAACCAGTTCACCCACACGGAAAGCACCAAAAAAGGAAACGGAACAAATAAAATTCCTCCCTTGACCGACAAACGGACTCAGAAACCCTGACCAAGTCAACATATGATATAGGCCGGCGAGAGTCCCGAACCCGAGACCCCCTACGAAAACCCCTTAACGCCTGACGCACCAAGAAACCCTTGGTAAGATCCTGCTCCCCCGACACCGCCATCCTGCGGTCCAAACCAGAAACGGAAACACCCGAAGTGAAAAGATGCCCAATGAACCACAACAAAACCTCACTCTTGGCCACGGGACCCGAAGGAGAACCTGCCAAAATACAAAATTCCCCCCAGTCAACCCAGACCTTAGCGTAGAAGTCCCGAGTAGCCGGAACCGGTGAGCTCAACCAGAGCTGCCCAGATCCGGCCCTCCCAGCTATCCACATCCACGAGGGAAACCGGACGCCCACCTCGTCTGCCTTCGGAGCCAGCCAAAAAAATCTCTCCCACTGTGAACGAGAAAGAGCATCGGCAACACTGTTATCAACACGATTATCAACAAGATTATCAGAATTAGGGTTATTTAGTTTGGAAAAAAGACGGCTTAGGGGGGATTTAATAACTATGTATAAATATATAAGGGGACAGTACAGAGATCACTCCCAGGACCTATTTATACCCAGGACTGTATCTATAACAAGGGGACATCCTCTACGGTTGGAGGAAAGAAGGTTTCTACACCAGCACAGACGGGGGTTCTTTACAGTAAGAGCGGTGAGATTATGGAACTCTCTGCCAGAGGAAGTGGTAATGGTAAACTCAATAAAAGAGTTCAAAAGGAGCCTGGACGTGTTTCTTGAAAGCAATAATATTACAAGTTATGGATATTAGATTAATAGGGACAGAACGTTGATCCAGGGATTTATTCTGATTGCCATATTTGGAGTCGGGAAGGAATTTTCCCCCTGGTATGGGGCAATTGGCATCTGCTTCATAAGGGTTTTTTTGCCTTCCTCTGGATCAACACAGTAGGGACACAATATGTATATAGGTTGAACTTGATGGACTTTGGTCTTTTTTCAACCTTATGAACTATGTTAACACCCGGAACATGAACAGCTCAAAAACACATGTTAAGCTGCAAACAACAAAGTGCCAAACGCCGCAAAAGCCGAAGCACAGGAATGGAAGAGGAGGTAAGGGAGTTCACCGCCTGAACCACGGAAAGATTGTCACACCAAAAATGGACCTGCTGATTAGCCACCGCCACTAAAATAGGAAATAGCTCCAAAAAGGTAAACAACGGGTAGGATCCATTGCAACCGGAACACTTGTGCTTAAAGCGGCAGAGGGAGCCCCACTTGCATTGACCCTCGTTATACCTCCAACAATAACCCTTTTGCATCCCAGCCGACGACCCCGAGGCCTCTGAGGCACCGGCTGATCCTGGAAAGGGCTGAGAATGAGGACGACCTGGAGCCATAACGCGCAACCACAACGCAATGTCCTTATGATCCCACCGCAGCCCAGGCCGACAAGCCATCTGTTGACGGAATTGTTCGTCATAACGGAGCCAAGACTGACCCCCAAAAGTACGATACACCTCCCCAATACTGTCCAGATAACAAAAGAGGCCCGAACAATGTTCAGGAGCCTTCTGACCAATAACGCTTGCCAGTATAGCATGCGCCTGAAGCCAATTAGTAAACGTTCGGGGAATAAGCCAATACCTCCTCTTCTCCTCATCCTCCTTTTTAGTAACTTCCCCCTTAGAAGGCTGATCCAAGTAAAATTTTTCCAAAGGGAGAAAATATCCACATATTCCCCTTTCCAGATCTTTTCCCGAACCTCCTGCTTCAGGTGAGTACCTAAAGGGGCCTCAAAGCAAACATACACTTCGCCCCGAGCGGCATCCCCTAAACGGACCCCCAGTAAACAGAGACGGGCCACACGGAGCAGAGACCGCGGGCTGATACAACCCCCACATCCCCAGAGCAGCCTCCGAAACCTGGCGCCTGCACTTATCTAACAAGTCCCCAAAATCAGCTGCGACAAAACTGGAGCCGAATCCCAAAACCCACCAGCAGCACCCCCAGCAGCCCCAGAAGAAACCCCAGCATTCCCAACAGCACCCCCAGCATTCCCAACAGACTGCAGAGAACAAGGAAAAGAGGAAAACACGGAAGGGGAAACATGCTCACCTGCGGCTGGAGTGCCGTGCAAGGTAGGCGCAACAGGCGTAGCCTCAGAAACGGGTGCATGCGAGGAACCCTGTCGCAAAAGAGCAGGTGTACCCATAGCATCAAAAGCCTCAGCTCCCAGAACAGAAGTTGAGCGTTCAGCCACTAGGTGGCGTTCACACGACCCCGCGCGGGTCAAGGGGGATGCAGCGTGGGACTGAAGTGCCTGTCTGGAGCTTGCAACCACGCTCCCGGAAACGGCAGACCCCAACGACGATGACGGCGCCCGGGTGCTCGCACCGGGGCATGACTCGCTCACCTCTGGAAGAAGAACAGCAGCCAGACCTCGCCTCCCGCCGCGACAAACAGCAGGCGCAGCAACCAGCTCAGGAACCACCGCAGCTGCGCCGGAACCGCTTGGATCGCCGTCGTCATCCGAAACGGAGCTCCTGGACCGCTCGATCGGGTCAGCTCGGACAGGTGAGCTGTCCGAGCTGAGACCTTGCAGCCCTCGGGTTCCTCCTCTTTGCCGGACCTGGCGGGGCACCAGACCGGCTCACAGCCGACCTCTCCTCTGACTGCTGTGCGACTCGGGACTGAGCCGCACAGGCGGCCTGGAGACATGGAGACGAGCCGAAGAGACACCGGCAGGAGGGTCAGCAGCAGCATCCACTCGACCGGGAGCCTCAGCCAGGATACCGGAGAGACGCTCCCGGAGCCACTCATCGCTGGAACCACCGGATAGGGACTGCAGGTCTTGAAGCAAGGCATCCACGCTGGGAACAGCCATCGCAAAATCAGGTAAGTAGGATATATATATATATATATATAGAAATGGGAAACACTCTCCAGCACAGGGAAAGCTTTCCAGGTCAATTGAAGAAGTGACCTAAACGGGGTGGGCTCCAGTGTTCCCTCTAAGCTGTGCGCTTGTGTGCGCGCACATAGCATTTTTAGAGAGTGCACACGTCCAAAAGTTGTGCGCACAACAGTTTTTCCCAATAAAAAAAAATATATTTTTTTTTATACTTTATGCGGTGCGGATATTGTGCGCACATAATTTTGGCTCTGGGAAAATTTTTGCACAAGAGAAATTTTCTGCGCACGCCACCTAAGAAAAATTAGATGGTGGGCTCCCATATATATAGTGACCCCCACCCCTAAGCACACTAGGATGACACACTCCTATCATTGCTAGCTCAGGGCCGTCAATCAAACATTGACTGACAGCCCCCAAGACATGACTCGGCAGATTTGTCTGAAAAACAGGAAAAAGGGAGGGGGGAGAGGGCTGCCTGCCATCCCCTCAGTCATGCGCCCCTCTTGCTCCATTCTCTCGCCTGGGGCTTTCTGACTAGAGGAGAGAGTTGGAATGCCAACCAGAAGAGTGTTGCAGTAGTCAAGACGGCAAATAAGTGAATGAGTCAGAGTTTTTGTGGATTCTTGGGTGAGCAATGGGCAGATGCGAGAGATGTTTTTTAGGTGCAAGTGGCAGGATCTGGTGAGGGACTGGATGTGAGGGATGAAGGAGAGGTTTGAGTCAAGGATGACCCCAGGGCATCGGGCCTGGTTAGTATGAGAGATAGTTGTATTGTTAATGGTGATAGAGAATTTGGGTAGTTGAGTGGAGATGGAAGGAGGGAAGATAATGAGTTCAGTTTTAGAAAGATTAAGTTTAACCCCTTCAGGACCGGGTTTTTGTTACTACGTTTGTGCTAAAAGACCAGAGCAGTTTTTGTGTTTTTGCTATGTCTTTCTTCACCAGTAAATGCTCTCTTTTCAATTAGTGCACCCACACAAATCATATATTGTTTTTTGCAGCACAAGTAGGGCTTTCTTTTGAAATAATATATTATAAACCATCATTAAGTATGAAAAATATCTAAAAATGTGGGGGAAATTAGGAAGAAAAGGAAATATTTTTTTCACCTATAAAAACTTATATATAACCAGTGCAAATGGGGGGAAAAAAACAACTCCAAAAGTGTATTTGGGTATTTGTCCTGTTTTTGGAAACACAACATATTCCTAGTATTTTCATTTATTTTGGCACTTACAGGGTTAAATATGAATGACGTGCATTGCTATTTCTAAACAATTTTTTGAAAGATGACATCCCAAAGTATTTTACTTGGGGCATTTTAACACTTTTTATTTAACCATTATAGTGCCAGTCTGTCCTAAGCAGTAAAATGTAATTTTTTTTATTTTTAACAAACCCCTTCTATCCGAAGCATTTCAGTATTTCTTTCCGTGGGTACATAAAATGACTGAAACAACTTGTGATTTGTATTTAGAAACACCCCCTGAGTACAGGAATACCCCATATACATGGGTACAGCATGTGTCTTTGGCCCTGCGGGTTCAAAATTGGAAAATGCGCATTTCCGTTTTCAAACATGGAATTTTGACAGATCAGTTTGTTGGGTCCAGGTCTCATCTGAGACACGTAGACGTCCCATATTTCAGTTTAACCCCTAAAACCATATATTTCCTAAGACAAGACGGCTCAGGGAATCTAGTGAGGGTCATATTGGCCTGTCCCATGCAACTGATTCCACGCTGGCACCTTCCAAATTTAGTCTAACAAAAAAAAAAAAAAAAAATTCACATCCACTGTGCGGTTTTACCATGATTATTTTTAATAGAGTAGATGTGTGAAAAAACAAAATAGGTCTTGTTCAGTAACACCCCCTGAGTACAGCGATACCCGACATGTATAGATAAGCCATGTTTCTCAAAACTGGAACGTACGCATTTCAATTTTTAAACGTTTTAAAATATTTTTTTATCAGATTACTTGTAAGTGCCAAGTTTGAGACCGATCAATAATCAGTGACTTAAAATGTCACTGACAAGTGATCAGTTAATAATTATGGTACAAAAAGGAAAAAATAAAACATGTGACCTCAATGGCCAATCCCCAAACAGAATGCTCCATAAGTCTAGACTCCTGCTCTAAAACCTCCTCTTTCTTTGACTGACGAACGTGAAGAAACTTGGAATCGGCATCTAGATATGAACTTCAAGGTCCCGTAAGCAACACCTGATGTAAACGTCGAACATGGAAATGTCTTGGAATCCACTTAGGCTGCAGGAAGACAAGAAATAGTAAGAGATCTATGGGTTAATTCCAGTGAACTAGACAATACATATGGCATCGGCAATGAAAAAATGAAATGTACAATGAAAAAAATGAAAACCAAAAACAGTAAAGGGCGCAATATAAACCAGAGAGATAACAAAGTAGATCTCACAAACCACTCACCCAATACTTACCCTAACCAGAAAAACCATCGGGTGGGAGAGAGTATAACTATGCGAAGGGTGGGAAGCAATACTCGCCTCCGTGTCTTTAATAAAATCATGACTTTTCGTCATGTAAATAGCAAAATCATGTAATTTTATGACAAGACATGGAGGCTCCTATTGCAAGTTTAAAGCTGATCAATAATCGGGGAAAACAGATTAGATGAAGGTTTGAAATAAAATTCTTTAAATGTAGAATGTCTGGGCCAATCTGCCGCTCTCATTAAATCTTCCAAACGGCCACCGAAATTAATGACTTTTGTTGCCACCGCACTTCTAGAGGAATGAGCCCCGAAAACAGAGGTGTCCACCCCAGCGAGCCCCATAATGCGTTTTAACCATCGGGCCAAAGTTGTTGAAGACACAGGCCCGAATGGTGCTTTGAACGAAATAAAAAGATTAGGGTGAGATGGAGACCTTAACTTCACCGTGCGAGCTTCATACTCCCGAAGACAAGCCACTGGACATAATGACAAATTAGATGGGAAAGCAGGGTAAGAAATAGATTTGATCAACGTTTTAGTCCTTCTGGATATGTTAAATGTAACCCCGTCCGGGTCGAAGGAACGATTGTCAAAATCCAAAGCACGAACATCAGCTACTTGTTTGCACGAGATCAAACATAGTAATGTAACCAGTTTGGCCGATAAGTCCTTCAGGGAAAGGTCCTCATTCTGAGGCCATGCCTCCAGGAAAGATAGAACACAGGAGACATCCCAGGTAGTTGAATATCGAGGGCCAGGAGGCCTGCTAAATCGAACTCCCTTCAGTAATCGGCAAACCAAAGGATGTTTTCCGATCGGGCAACCATTCAGGCCTTCATGAGAAGCTGAAATCGCAGATCTGTAAACGTTAACTGTTCTGTAGGCTCTACCGTCCTCAACGGTGACGTTGGTAACAACCTGGGATTGTCTATCGACATTTCCAACAGCAGAGGAAACCACGGTTGTGATCTCCATAGTGGCGTAATGATCACTAACTGAACACCTTGACGTCTGACTTGAAGTAAGGTTCGAGGAATCATGGAAAAGGGCTGAAACGCATAATGGATGTTTCCTGTCCAATCCTGTGCAAACGCATCCACTGCCAAGGTTTCTGGGTCCGGGTGCCAGCTGAAGAACCTTGGGAGCTGTGTGTTGAGTCTGGAGGCGAACAGGTCTGTACATAAAGGGCCCCAAAGAGAAGAAATAGAAAGGAACACCGTCGGATCCAATCTCCAGTCGCTGTAGTCCCGTAGGTGTCGTGAATTCCAATCGGCTACAACGTTGTGTAGTCCTGGTAAGTACTCCGCCTGGATTGTAATGTTCTTGTGTAGACAGTAGTTCCAAAAATCTAGCGCCAGATTCGCAAGTGCCTTGGATTGGGTACCCCCCAAGTGGTTGATGTATCGAACTGCAGAGATATTGTCCATCCTGAGTCTGATACATACATTGGCGTGGTCTTTAGAAAAACTGCGAACTGCAAACGATCCTGCCAGGAGTTCCAGACAATTGATATGAAGTCTAGCTTCCTCTGGAGACCATCTGCCTCCCGTAGTGAATCCCTCGCAATGAGCACCCCAACCATGTAGGCTGGCATCCGAGTCTATGGTGAACTCCGGTTGAGGACCTATGATGGCTCTGCCGTTCCACGCTTCCAGATTTTTGATCCACCAACGCAACTCGTCTCGTGTTTCTGTGTCCGAGGAAATGAGATCCGCATAAGATGCTCCTTCGCGGAGATGCGCTATCTTCAGACGTTGAAGGGCTCGATAGTGTAGCGGGGCTGGAAAGATCGCCTGGATTGATGCTGTTAACAATCCCACGATCCTGGCAAGGAAACGAATAGAGATGAATGGGTGGTTGAGAGCCCGGGTCAGTTCCTTGCAAATAGCACGAATCTTGGTAGTGGGCAGACTGAGGGACTCTGATTCCGCATCCACCAGGAAACCCAGAAATTCCATCTTGTGGGCTGGTTCCATACATGATTTCTCCTTGTTTATGAGGAAACCCAAATCCAATAGAAGTGAAATCGTCAACTGAAGGTGTGACAACAACGTCTGTTGGTCCTGGGCCATGATCAGGAGATCGTCCAGGTAGATGATAAGCCTCACTCCTTGCATGCGAAGCCAAGCCACCGCTGGATGAAGTAGCTTGGTGAAGCACCACGGAGCTGATGAGAGCCCAAATGGAAGACATGTAAAACGCCATTTCCGTGCCTTCCAAAAGAACTGGAGAAGGTCTTGCGACTCTTCTGCCATGGGCACTATGAGATATGTAAATCCAACTTTACCATCCAATCGTTTGGTAAAAGCAAGTCCCGAAGGAGATGGATTCCTTCCATCTTGAAGTGCCTGTAGCGAACTAACGCATTTAGTGACCTGAGGTTGATCACTGGACGAAAGCTGCCTCCTTTCTTTTGAACCAGGAATATGTTGCTGACATAACCTGGAGACTCTGCTCTGGCGAGTTCTATAGCACCTTTTCCCCATAAATTCGTCAACTCTTTTTCTATCAAAATCTGGTCTTGATGGGAGAATACAATAGGAGTTGGAAGAACCGTCTGGCATGGCAAATCTATCAACTCTATCTTGTAACCCTGAACACAGTCAAGGACCCATATGTCTGCCGTGAGATTTTTCCAAGCAGGGAAAAAATGACTCTTGAAGGGAAAAACAGTGAAGGCTGTCTGTATTGCCGGGAGCTGTCCATCCTGCTCGGAGGGAACTGAGTGAAAGAGCCTCTGGAAGTTCGTGACGAACTGAAGGTGTTACGGCCGGCCAGACGGCCCCTGAATCTGCCGGCCCTGGTGGAAACCCTATTGTCAAAAACACGTCTCATAGACGATTGGGCCTTGTCTAATGCGGTAAAAGCACCGACAAATTTCCCAAGCTCTTTGATGAAGGAGTATCCAAATAAGAGACCCTGAGCATCCTTGCTTGATTCTGTTAGTGCGAGGTTGACCAACTTAGGTTCCACCTTTAAAAGAATGGCTTTACGCTTTTCTATGCAAAATGAAGTGTTGACATCGCCCGCAATACATATCGCCCTCTGGATCCAACCTAAGAGGGTGTCCGGGTCAACCACTTCACCCTTCTCTTTGGCATTAGCCGCCAGATCCGCTGCTACCCACTCAGCTGATCTAGGGTGATGGAGATCCTCCGGGTCGAAAAGAGATTCGCCTTGGGGGTCCAGAATGCCCTCCGTGGCTGGGGATATATGAGAGACCTTCTGTTCCCTAGATTGGGGGAACCTAGTCCTGAGGAATGTAAAGGTTCCTCATCCAAATCCTCATCTGAATCGTCGGTGAGTGTCTTTGCGCACTTCCACCGCCGCGCCCCTTCTGCCTGGTGCGGATAGGCTCTTTTGCGTGCTGGAATCACACCATCTTGGGCGGCATGCCGCCCAATGGCCGTGCCTCAGCTCTTCGTCCCACCCCTTTTAAACCCAAAAAAACAATGATTAATCATCTTGTAGAGAATAAAATCAAAGTAGGAATTATTCAGGAAACCCATTTGCACAGAAACTTTCTTTTAGAAAATATCCCGTGATAGAACATGCCTCATTAGAACATCAAAAAAGAGAGGAGTTGCTATATTGATTGCTAGGGAAATAAAGTATGAGAAGATGTGTATCCATCAGGACAAGGAGGGCCAATATTTACTTTTGGTTTGTAGATTAAATGATAGGACATATTCAATATTAAACATATATGCCCCTTATAAAAACAGGTATCTTTTTTGAATGGGCTTATGAAGAAATTTTAATTATGGCAGGAGAATTTAATAGCTGACCCAGTCATGGATAAAATGACTTTAGGATATAAAAAAGAGATATGACATCTTATGGTTTGGCAAGATCCTTCAAAGAATTTATAGGGAAATATAGACATGATTTGTGGCGGACTTTACATCCAGAAGATCGAGATTATACATATTACTCTGTCACCATTCATTCTCCAGGATAGATATGATCCTAGTTAACGTTTTGTCAATTAGAGAATGCAGGGTAATTATGGATAAAGCAGATCCCGTGGTCTGATCATGATTCAATTATGTTACATTACATTATAAAGTGCCAGCAGCAGGGGCGTACCTAGAGTATTTGACACCCGGGGTGTATCCTGTAAGTGACACCCCCCCAAATGTAAAGACATATACAAAATTATGTTGGCAAGAATATTTATTGCACCAATTTGTAAACTGTATGTCAACTGGAAACAACAAGAAATCTGAAGAAAATAAATTAATAACTTATAAGTAAAATTCTTGTCTTGTCATATCCCTTGAATTTATGTATTGTATTAAGCGCTGCCTAAACTGTTGGTGCTATATAAATAAAAGATAATAATAATAAAATAAATACGTTTAAATAACATTTACTGAACATATAATACTGCTTTCTTGTAAGGTCCCGGGTCCGTGGTCAGACGGCTACCATGACCCAGAGCGCCCAAAGATGGTGTTTGGGGGTTATTGTGCAGTAGCGGAGTGGTCAGGGCCTGGTGAAGGGCGACCGCACCCTCCAGGGCACTGAGCACCCAGGGTTGTGCAGCCACATACCAGCACCCTGACATAGCATAGGATGTTGACCAAAACAATACAAAGTGATATCCTGCAGGCACCCTGGAGCAAGCATGATACATAGTACTAGAATTATGTGCAGGATGCTGCAGGCTGGGAGTTGGGAAGCTAAGCAGAGTACAGGAGAAACAGAAACGTAGCAAGCAAGGGGGACAGAGCGAGCAAGCAAGAAACATAACCAGACAAGACATACATGATACAGGGCACAACACAGGACAGGGAACAAGGCAAGGAACGCGTCTCCTTGAAGCAAGATAGGACATATTAACTGGGACATGGGGAGAGGAGAGAGGAACCAAACTCCTCAGATGCTTCAGGGTAGGAGGGCAAAGGTACACAAAATACAGACACACATAGCCTAGGACTATGTGATAATAATTGGAGATTCCGTCACACCATATGGCCATAGTATGCTTAGCCCACCACTACGCCAAAGTACTCCAATTCTCGGTGGGTCCTAACGCTAAACCCTGCTTACAGAGGTACTAAACAAACCAAACGTGAAAGCCACACATATCAGAAAGACATACCTTTAGACTGCTGACTGAGACAAACAGAACACATGGGTGGGGCACACTTTATAAAGGAAACAGAGCTAACGCAAAGAGCAAGACTGGAGTCAAGGAATCAGAGGTACAGGACAGAGCATAGAGAAATCCAGGAATGGATTACTGCAAAGGGAGGACTATAGCAAGTACTGGGGAAACTGTAGCAAGGACTAGGAACACTATAGCAAGGATTAGGAACACTGTAGCAAGGACTAGAGAAACTAAAGACATGCAGCTCTGCAGCCCGGATGGGGCCTGCAATTTCTAATAACCCCCCCCCAAAAAAAAAAACAACAAACACAGGTCCAAAGTGACCACTCTATTTTGCAAAGGGAAATGGATTTACATCCTGTTCATTCGAGCCTTCATTTCTGCAAACTGATCAAAGCTAATCTTCATTGCATTTTCATGTTCAATTGAAAGATTGGCAAGATTTGTCAACCTTGTCTCACTCATGGTGGAACGGAAGAAATTTTTTATCAATTTTAATTTTGAAAAACTTCTTTCACATGAAGCAATGGATACACAGAGAATGGATACAAAAAGAATCTTAGACACAGTGACAAGTTTGGCAGAGATTCACAAAAATCCCATTTCACAATGAACTCTAGGAACTGCAATGTTGTCCATTTCTTTGCTTCTTCAAAGCTCATCTCGGCAGCTTCCAAATGCCTCCGAAGGCGTTCAATTTCCACATAGATGTCTTCATCTGAAAATTCGTCAAAAATCTCACTCAATTTTGAAGATCCTTTTCTGTTGTAACAGCCAAAGAGTTTGGCTGAATAATCCCAAAGATTGAAAGGATTTTTTCCATTGGGTTAGAACGAATTTTCAACTCCTGATGAAACCTATCAAGGCACTCAAACATAGCTCTTTTAATTTCCTCTGGCAATGTGAGACCACCATCTTTTGCCTTCTCGTCTGGCATTGTTTTGCTGAGCTTTAGTCTCCCTCTTCTCTCCATAGAAATGTTCATTTCCTCACACATTTTAGTTGCATAACAAATGGCCCTCTCCACAATTTCATTTCTTTGATCTGCAAGAAACAATTTCAGAGTTTGTAGCTTCACAACGAGGATTTCAAGGGCTGAAGTCAGTTTTTCAAAATTTGCCCTCACAGGTTTCACAGCATCATAATGATCACTCCATCTTGTCTGGGAAAGTCTTTTCACCGTCATGCCTACATTCTCCATCAGCAGTTCACAACGATGAGTGGAAAATGAAAAGAAGGAATACACTCTCTCCAATGTTCCAAAAAAAGTCACGCAGGAATCAACACTTTGCACATGGCACAAACAAAGCCTTTGGATTAATCTTTTTTATCTTTGCCTGAACACCACCATGAATTCCTGCCATAGTTGCAGCATTGTCGTATCCTTGACCACGGCAAAGGCTTATGTCCATTCCATCTTTCTCCAGATTAAAACATCTGGAGAAAGATGGAATGGACATAAGCCTTTGCCGTGGTCAAGGATACGACAATGCTGCAACTATGGCAGGAATTCATGGTATATTTTCTGTGAGGTCAGCAGCAGTTTCTCCAGCAATAGGGAAGAAGCCCAAGAAAGATTCCTTTACTTCAACATGGCCACCTTCAATGTGGACATATCTAATCACCTCACACATCTGATTTTGCTGTAAAAAAGAATCCCAAAGTACTTTGCTTTCTTGATGTCCACCGCTATTTTCACGTGACTCCCCAGAAGACAAATTAATTTGTTCTGAATTTTTGGAGAAAAATAGGAGTACATTCTCTTCCCAGATACAATATAATGTTTAAGTCTTATGAAATGTTCCTTTAAAACTGGATCATAATTTGAGAGCAAGCCTACAAATTCCAGGAAGTTTCCTTTGTTTGCTGATGCCATGGTTTCTCTATGACCACGAAAAGGTAGATTCTGGCGAGCCAGAAACAAAGTTACATCCAAGAGGCGATGCAAAATATCCCTCCATGTCTTTTTCATTTTGTCCACAGTTGTTTGATGGCCTTGTCAATGCATTTATGTAGCTTCAATCCTGCTCTCATGGTCTTCCATTCCTCCAAGCATGTAAGATACAGTTCAGAAGCCTCATGATCACAGCCTTGGGTTCAGTTTCCACCATACTTGAAACCCAGTGACAAAACTGGAAGTTCTGATTGTCTCTTCATTAAGAGCAAAAAGTCTGCAGCAAAAACAAAACAAACTTTATTTTGAAGGAGAGTACACCAGCCACATTATAAGAACTTTCTCACCATTTGGCAGAGCCTTATAGAACCATGCTGTGGTCAGCTGTCGACTCGTCCCTTTTGATTTCTCTCCTTGCCTTTGAACTACACTGAAAGGCCCATCCCTTTTTTGGAAATGCTCACTTCCCCTTTTAATGAGGTCCACTCTTAAGTCATCTGGAACTGGGATTGGCCAAACAGCAACATCAGAATAAACTGATAGTCTACCGGCCTCCTCTTCCTCTTCTTCCTGTTTTTCCTCTTCTTCTTCCTCTTCAACAAAGTCTTTCTGGTGCAAATGTTTGCTAGCATCTCCCTCCTCCTCCTTCTCTTCTTCTTCCTGTTCTTCCTCCTCTTCTTCCTCTTCAACAAAGTCTTCCTGGTGCAAACTTTTGCTGGCCTCTCCCTCCAATTCTTGTACTTTTTTAATATAAACCTTGAGAAGATACTTCTGGTGTTTCCCCGTTGGATTCACTAGATTGAATGTCTTCAGTACGTTCTCCTAATTCGGTAGATGTTGAGGGTACCACATGTTTTAAAATTGATCCAGACATTGCCTCAACTGACTTTTCTCTTGCCTTCCTCATTTTTCATTGCTGAAACCCACTTGGTCGATTTCTCTTCATACTGGTATTTTCTGAAAAAAAAATCATAATATATTTCTGTTGTAGGATCAGTCAAGGGGATCTGTCCTATATTTCTCCTACATAGATTCATTTTAACTGATAAAGTTTCTAAGAAGACCTAACAAATGAGTGACAAATTAACTACTAAGCAGCTAAAGACACTATAAACTAAAAAAAAAACATTGTTCTCTTTTCATTTAAGCATTTGCATGCATAGTGGCGTTGCCATGTCTACTCATGATTATATATACCATATGAACCAGACATTGACTGTGGTATAGCATGACACCTATCACTCTATACTGAGACAGACATTGACAGTGGTGCAGCTTAACTAATTTCATTATATATTGAGGCAAACATTACAGTGAAACAGCATAACTCCTATCACTATACACTGAGCCAGATATTGATTGTGGTACAGCATAACCACTATCTTTATATACCGAGCTAGACACTTACAGTAGTACAGCATTACTATCATTATACCCTGAGGCAGACATTGACAGTTATGCAGCACAACGCGCTGACAGTGGTACAACATAACTGTTATCATTATATACTGAGGCACGCACTGACGGTGGTACAACATAACTGTTGTATCTGCAGTTCAGGTAAGGGGGTGGGGGAGGGTTTGTGAGGAAGTATGTGTGTTTAATGGAATGAATGAATATTTAAATGTTTGTGAATGAGTGTGTGTGTGATAGCATGGATGTGTAAGGTGGGGGGTGGTAGCATGTAATAGGGAGGCTGTAATCACATTCCTATCATCCCCAGGTTCCAGCATGTACTGGCTCTCTGTGCTTTATAGGAGTGTGGTTGCTGTTAGCAGTTATATATATATATATATCTCCAGAAATGCCTGAGTGGCATATAGGGGTATAAGGCATATCATGGGGCATATAGGGGGTTAAAAGGCATATCATGGGGCACAGTGGCAAGTAGGGGGTATAAGGCATTTCTGTGGGCAGAGTGGCAAACCTGGTGGCAGATGTGCATAACTGGGGGGGCAGGTTGGCAAATAAAAACAAAAAATATTTTTCTCAATCATAGCTTTTATTAACCCCTTAACGACAATTGCCGGTCCTGGCACGACACGGAAAAGCATGTGCTTTACGACAATTGACGTGCCAGGACCGGCACGTCTTTAAACGGGTGCAGAAAGCGATCTGTTTTCGCTTTCTGCACCCAAAAAACGTTGCTGAATGCCTCGACCTCGAGGCATACAGCAACGCCGCGATCGGAACGAAGGGGGCATCTCTGGCCCCTCCACGGGGCGTCAACATCCGCCATACTTTGTATGGCGGCGGACGCCCGTTTTAAAAGCGTTTAGGAGGCGATCGACGATCGCCTCCTAAACTTAAATGGTGTCGCTGGAATGCCTCGATCAGGAGGCATCCAGCAACACCAAACACTTACCTTTCGATGGGCTGTGACCGCTCCGGAGAGCGGTCACAGCCGCAGCTGCCGATGATCTTCGCCATCAAGCAAGATGGCCGCTGCCCTGTAACAGGAACCAACAAATTTTAAAAGTTCGCTAGATGGTCCAGACCATCTAGAGAACTTTGGCTCCACTTGCAGGTTGAATACAGGTACTGCATTCACCATGCAAGTCAATGGAACCCAGCTTTCTAATCACAGTGTGATTAGTAAAAATAAATTAAAAAATAAAATAAAATTAATAATAATTAGAAAAAAAATAGTAAAAAACTAGTAAAATGTAAAAATCATTTCCCACTGATGTCACTATCAGGGGAACCTCCAAGTTGAAAAACAATGTTAAATTTTTTTTTTTAAAAAGACAAAAAAAAAATATATATATATAAAAAATATATTTTTGTGAGCAAGTCCTAAAATTAGCATATTAGCTTAAAACAATTCTCGCATGGAAAGAGTTAAAATACTGGCATATTAAATGCCCGTGGGGTGTCTACTTTTAAAAAAGGTATGATTTGATGGGGTAAATTTAATTGGCCAGGTTCAACGACGTCCCAATTAACACCGGGGGAAGGATGGCCACACACCTAATTTCCAATTAGAAAAATGCACACGTACCAAATGTGGCCTTTTAGTTCCCACAAAAATGACACACCCATGCATGTGGGATATCACTGCACTCAGGAGATGTTGCTGAACACATTATGGGGCGTCGTGTGACAGCGGCATATACCAGGAGCTGTAAATTCATACATAACATAGGTGTGTGGGGGAATAATACACACAAAAGAATACTACTGCAAACTTAGAAAAAATTCTGGTGGTAAAATGTGTGCATGCATAGAGTTAAAATACCAGCATTTAAAATACCCTGGGGTGTCTAGTTTTGAAAAATATATGGTTTTGTTGGGCACACTGAAATGGCCCGGCTCAAAGATGTACCAAATAGGGCATGGGCAGTGGATCCCCAAATGCCAAAGTTCAACATTGAAAAATGCGCATGCCCCAAATGTGGCCCTTTTTCCCCCAAACGGCCAGGCAAAATCATTCATGTGAGGTATCGCTGTACTCAGGAGATGTTGCTGAACACATATTGGGGTGTTTTGTGATAGTGACATATACGAGAACTTTTTAATTCATACCTGAAGTAAAATGTGTGTGGAAAACCAAATGCAAAAAAATGACTACCACAAAGTTTGACAAAGACTGGTGGTAGATATGGTGCATGGAAAGAGTTAAAATACTAGCATTTGGAATACCCTGGGCTGTCTAGTTTTCAAAAATATATGATTTGATGGGGTAAATTGCATTGGCCGGGTTCAAAGATACCCGAAATGGCACATTTCTGTACCTGTACTTATTGCCCCATAATGGGTAGAAAAAAGCAAAAAAACATAAAAACATTGGGTATTTCTAAACTCAGGACAAATAGTAGAATCCATTTAGCAGGTTTTTTCATTACCTTTTATAGATGAGTAAAAGATTTTTCAACTAAAATTTAGAAACAGTCATTTTTTTCTAAATTTTTCACCATATTTTATACTTTTTTTAGTAGTAAATAATATGATACAATCAAAACAATGTCATCTAAAGAAAGCCCTTCTTGTCCTGAAAAAAACAATATCTAATGTGTGTGGGTTCAGTAAACGGGAAAGAAGAAAATTACAGCTAAACACAAGCAGCGCAGAAATGTTAAAAAGGCCATTGTCACGAAGGGTACAAAAAGTAAAATCAGCCTTTGTCACGAAGGGGTTAAATATGAAAAAATAGTTTACATGAATTAATATTTACTAGTAAAACGTTTTTCCTATAGGGTAGTCTTATATTCAGGGTTTTTCTTTTTTTCCTAAATTAATATTTAGATTTTGGGGCGTCGTCTTATAATCGATATACGGTATATTACTATTAGCCCTTGCTGCCTATATATATTAATATTAGCCCCTGCTGACAATATATATAAATATTAGACCCTCCTGACAATGTACATAAATATTAGACCGTGCTGCCAACACATTTTATATTGATAAAATCGGACCCTACGCAAGCATTTAATTGGGCACCACGCCACGTTCCTTAGCATGCAGTCATTCCCACACCAAAAAAAATATCTGCCACGCTGACTGCAGATTAGGGGAAGACTATAAGAGTCTGTGCAGTCTTCCCTCCTAACCCTACTATGACATTCAGAGGTCCTCTCCCCTGTAATCATCCCAGTGTCCCCTCATTCACTAAGCCATACCTCTCTTTTACTTACCCCATGTAGTTCAGGTATAGATAAAATAAACAACACATGAAACAGCACTTGCGTGTATTAGATCAACTGAATAAGACATAAAAACCCTGTATTTGCAGGTAAACAAATAATGTATGGAAACATAGCATGTCAGGTATAGATCAACACATTAACACACAAAACCCAGCTTTGCATATATAGATTATTATTATTATCTTTTATTTATATAGTGCCAACAGTTTACGCAGCGCTTAATACAATACATAAATTCAAGGGATATGACAAGACAAGAATTGACAGACTAAGACAAACCGATACATTTGGTAGAGAGAGCCAAAATAAACCTTGTGATACAACATAAACAAAATCAAAGTCATTGTCAGATCTATATATATATCTGGAAGATATAACCAGGAAAAACAAGACTGGGTTAGATTTGGACCTGCAAACAGAAATTGAATTACTGTATTTGCTCGATTATAAGAAGAAAAATAATATAATAGGGGTCGTCTTATAATCAGACCTCAAATAGAGGTCTGACTATGAGACTAAGATCCAGATCCCCTGCAGTGCTGCTGGGGACATGGATCCCCCCCAAAGAAGGAGGTGCGGTTAGCAGCGGGGGTTGACCACCGCTGCGGTGAATTCTCTCTGACAGTCCGAGGGTGTAGGCCCCGATGGACGCATACAACCTCTGCTGCTAACCGCACCTCCTTCCAGCTGCAGCGGAAGTTGCCTACGCAAATCGCGTAGACGTCTACCCGCTGCCTGGAAAACACACCTGGTAAGTTTGGGGGGGTTGTTAAGAGGGGGCATAAGACATTTATGCCCTTTAACCCCTTTATGCCACTCTGCCTCCAGAAATGCCTTATACCTCCATATATGCTACTCTGCCCCATGATATGCCTTTTAACCCCCAAAATACCAGAGTGGCATATAGGGGTATAAGGCATTTCTGGAGGCACAGTGGCATTTAGAGGGTTAAAAGGGATATCATGGGGCACAGTGTCATATAGGGGGTGTAAGGCATTTCTGGGGCAGAGTGGCAAGCCTGGGGGCAGATGTGCATAACTGGGGGGCAGGCTAGAAAATAAAAGGAAATAACAAAAAAATTTTTTTTCTCAATCATAGCTTTTATTTAAAAAAAAAATAGTTTACATGAATTAACATTTACTAGGAAAACTTTTTTTTTCCTATAGGTTCGTCTTATATTCAGGCTTTTTTTTTTCCTAAATTAATATTCAGATTTTGGGGGGTCGTCTTAGAATCAGGGTCATCTTATAATTGAATATACGGTAACTAAAAAGACAATTGATTCATTATTATTAAATAAGTCCAATAATATAATCACAAAATGTAAGCAAAAATTGTACTATTTAGGAAACCGTCCAAATAAATTTCTCAACAATTATTATTAAGAACACCTAATTCAAGAATTCATAAAATTATATATATAAAGAGAAAACCTGTATCTCACCAAATCAAATAGGGGAAGATTTTCGTTCATTCTATGTGGACCTATATAATCTTCCAGATAATAGACATAAACAAGACTTAATAAAAAAATATCTACAATCCACCAAAATATGTAAATTATCGAAAGACCAATCTGAACTTTTAGACCTCCCAATAAAGGAATGTGAAGAGTCTATAGCAATAAAGCCGCTGAAACGAGGCAAGACCTGATGGATACAAAGCCCAGCAGCCACCCGTCAACCAACGCATCACCTGAGCAATGCGCCCAGGGAGTGTTCTGCACTTCCGCCCTTAGGCTTGTGCACCACGAGTACAACCATACCTTAGACAGTTGCCTCAAGCACCGTACCAGCCAACCACGTTTTTGGTAACAAAAAAACAATAATGTAAAATACACTAACCGCCACAGCCCGTAACATGCGACCCCTTGCATCGTTACTGGCCCCCCAAAACCTCCAAAGCCCGCTCAATCCCTGACTGAATAGCCAGATTCCATAGATCCAGACCCACTTCCGACAGGTGGACCCCGTCATCATGAAAAAGGCCCGACACCTCTCCCTCCAAATCAACATGTTTAACCACCAAACCCCCCTGAAACAACATGAAACGAGAAATGGTCTTATTCAACTGCAGCCTAGCTCTCTCAATACCTTTCTGGGAATTCGCACCCCTCCAAAAACATCTAGCGACAACATGTGACCAAACAAAAATCGTATGAGGATACACATCCCACAGTAGCCGAAGATCTGCTTTAATATTACTCACTAGCTCCCGCAACGGGACGTAACACAAATCATTCCCCCAACGTGCAACACGATGACATGGGGGACCCCATGCACCTGGGCGTGACGAGACAGCTCCCGGGAAACCCTGCCTAACGCATACCTCTGAATCCAAGCCATCGGACAGCAACCTTGTCCCTACCGAAACCAAGCTGCCTCCTGGACGGTCGAACCGACGCCCTTCTCGCCGCCCAGTATATATACGAATGCCCCAAAATCCAAACCTCGCGTCTGACAACACCTAAAAGACAAAAAACAAAATAATTGAAGTCAAAACAAACAAACCTACGCAAGCAAAAAACCATCTCAAGGAAGTAAATGGGGCCTAATATAGGACCTAAATCTAGCAGATTCCCAACGACCAATTCTCTTTATTAGCTCCTTGCTCAACCCTCACCTTGAAGCTTCCGTGGCTGCACCGATACGGAAAGAGTGTGTGGCAAAATCCGTCACTGACAGGCCCAATGACTGTAAAACACACTTAAATATGGACGTAAATTGAAAACGTGATAAAGCAGATCCGTCGGCATGCACCAACAAAGAAGATGGGCCGGCAGGCCTTACAGTGCAATAGTCCCGTAAACAGGTAACTGGGCAAACCGGGCTACCAGAACATGCCATAAGCTCCACATACAGACCTTTACCTGCCATATCAGTTTTGGAACGCCTAATCAAAATGCTAACCACTCTTCTGAGGGAAACTACGTCGCCAGCCTGGATACCACCCTGAATACCCCTGGAAGGACTGACTAGTTCCCCAATCTGAAATGTGCCAAAAAATGCCAACGAAAAGGCGCAGCAAAAAAGCACTGTCTCAAATGCAGATGAACAAATATCTGTAAGCTTACCCATCAAATCCACCAACAACGCATACGACACCGGGCACTGGAATCCACTACCCTGGGGCCCTTTTTGAACCCCCTAACCGCCTGCCTTACCGAAAAAGCTTCTGTCACATCTGGAACACCCGTCTCTTTAAACATAAATGACAAGGCCGCCAAACGACGATCTAAACCGGACACCGATACCTTATGGCTGAAAAGATACCCAACGAACTACGAGAGAACCTCAGCCCTGTTCACCTCCCCGTCTGCTTCCTTGCCCAGACGCTCGAAACTCGTGCCATGTTCTGTCGTAAAACTCCCTCGTGGAAGGAACCAAAGATCGTAACCGAACCTGTTCAGCCATCATTCTGCCAGCGTCCACATCCAGTCTGGAAACTGCTTGCCCTCGCGGGCTGCCTGCGGCGCCAGCTGGAAAAACCTGTCCCACTGTGAACGAGACAAAGCATCAGCCACACCATTGTCAACCCCCATCACATGAATCGCCCTAAAACATATATTCAGCTGAAGGCAACGCAGAACCACCAAACATAACAACTTCAGAACAGGCAAGGAGGAGGACGAAATATTGTTCACGGCATGAACTACGGACAAATTGTCACACCAAAACTTTACATGCTTGTTAGCGAGTTGCTCACCCCATAATTCTAAAGCCAACAAGATCGGAAAGAGCTCTAAAATTGTCAAGTTTCTAGTCAAACCTTTATCCGCCCAACCCCGTGGCCAGTGACGCGCACACCATTCGCCCCTAAAATAGGCGCCGAAACCAAAAGCACCAGAAGCATCAGTCCATACTGAAACCGGAGGGGCAATCCACAAAGATCGGCCGTTGTAATCACAAAGAAAATTGTCCCAAACCCTCAAATCTCCTTTTAACGCCGTGGTAAGCCTGACGAAATGATGGGGAGCCCTAACCCCAGCCGTAGCCATAGACAGATGCCGCAAGAAAACCCTACCCATGGGCATGATATGGCATGCGAAGTTGAGCTTCCCAATGAAGGACTGCAACTGTTTTAAAGTAACCTTAGAAGCCTGCAAAAAACTAGCCACCAGGAAACGCATGTCACTAACTTATCCAATGGCAACCGACCCACCATCTCCTCCGAATCTAATTCAATTCCCAAAAAACTTAAACGCGTACAAGGGGACACCGTCTTGTCAGGGGCCAAAGGTATCCCAAAATCCCTAAAAACCTGCTTAACGGCCGCCAGTAAAGCGCCGCAGTGAGATGCCGAAGGAGGGCCAATACATAGAAAATCGTCAAGATAGTGAATGACAGACCCGAAACCTCCTGTACAACCCTCTCCACGAACGAACTGAACACTTCAAAATATTTACATGATATGGAGCATCCCATTGGGAGGCATTTATCCACGAAAAATTGTCCATTCCATTCACACCCAAGCAAGTGGAAACAGTCGTGGTGAACCGGTAATAAGCGGAAAGCTGCCTCCACATCAGTTTTGGCCATCAGGCCCCTTTGCCAAAAGATCGCACCCACCCCATAGCCTAGTCAAAGAGGTATAAAACATAGTACTCAAATCTGGGTCAATCCCGTCATTTACTGACTGACCCCTGGGGTAAGACAGGTGGTGTATGAGCCGAAATTTACCCGGCTCCTTGGGCACGACACCCAAAGGGGGCAATCTCAAATAAGGCAAAGGGCCGTTACTACATCAGGAAAAGACAAAGCAGAGTGCAAATTGCGAAAAACAACATTAGAAACACCGTCCTTGAAAGGAATCTTAAAACCATCCCTAAAACCAAAAGGCAAGCCGCCTCCTGATCATGATATCTATTCAGCCACGGTACGGTCCTCTCTACTAGCACCGGAGTCGCTCCCTTTTGACCCAGTTTACCCTTTACCTTTCTTTTGTTTCTTAAAGCACTTTGTGAATGGGTGTGACCCGTTACACCCAGAGCACTCATGCTTAAATCTGCACACGGATCCCCACTTACACAACCCCTCATTGTATTTCCAACAATAACCTTTTTGCATGCCGGCCGATGAGCCAGAACTGGAACTGTCACCGGCCGCTGATGAAAAGGGCTGAGATTGACTGTGGCCAGGTGTCATAACTCTAAGCCACAAGGAAATATCTTTGTGATCCCATCTCAAACCCTTCTTGAATGCCATCCGCTGTCTAAACTGTTCGTCATAGCGAAGCCATGACTGACCACCATAGACCCTGTACGCCTCACCTATGCCATCTAGACCTGGGCACCAGGGGGCTCTTCGTTTTCGTCTTCGTGCTCGTCTTCGGGGGGAAAAAAATCTTCGTATTCCGCGAATATTCGCCTGTTCCTGTCTTCTCTTCGGGCGAATATTCGTGGACATTCTTCACGTTCGGTTTTTCTTTGTTTTTTCTGGTTAAGGGGTTAATACGGGGTTAACGCATACCGCAGCAGCTCTGGCGCCAGGAGTTTAAATGTCCGTATGAGCAACTCTATTGGTCGCCAGCAGGGGGCTCGTCTGCCAATGGTTGATGGCAGACGAGCCCCCTGCTGGCGACCAATAGGGTCGCTCGTACAGACTGTTAAACTCCTGGTGCCGTAACTTGTCCGGCAGATGCCATTGGTCTCCCTGTTCTATCAGTTAAATGTCCGTATGAACGACCAATAAAGTCGCTCGTACGGACATTTAACTGATAGAACAGGGAGACCAGTGGGATCTGCAGGGTAAGTTGCAGCATTGGGGTTTTAAAAGTCTTACGAGCGACTCTGTTGGCCGCTCGTACAGACTTTTAGGCTCCTGGTGCTGTAACTTACCCTGCAGATCCCACTGGTCTCCCTGTTCTATCAGTTAAATGTCCATGGAAAAAACTGGAAAAACCTCCCCATATCCTGGATGGGAAGCATTAATATCATTAAATCATAAACTTCCTGCTTGGTTATATAAATTTAGAATGATCCCGGATAGTCTACCCAGAGAATGGCTTGGTCAAGTACAATCTAAATTAATGTTTTATAAACATCCTCGACTTAAAAAAAACACTCTTTATGCTTAAGAATCGGGGCGGACTGGGTCTTCCAAATCTGAGTAACTATTGGCAATCATCTATGATAATGCATATATATAAAATGCAATGAATTCAATCTAAAGAATGTGAATTGTATATAATAGAACAAACTATTTTGAGAAACAGGAGTTAACAAAATATTTGAGAGACTCAAAAGGTTCAGTCATGATTTCAATTTTACCTTTCTGGCTTAAAAGAAAGATGGGTATCAATGACTTAATCATTAAGAAGGCTCAGAAAGAACTCCTAAATAAAAACATCTTGGATATTAAATTAACTGAATGGAAACAAGCAGGTATTAATAGGATAGAAGATATAATGAATGATGATAGAATTAGCGATTTTCCCTCACTACGCTGTGAATACAGTCAAGGAAATATTTAATTATATAAGGGTGAAACATTATCTACACCAAACCCTATTTATTGGAAATAAAGAAGAGAAGGAGGTAAAATGTATAAAGATATTTGATAATCAGGTTAAAAAGAAAGTCCTTAAACTTTGTATTGATTTCATTTTAGAATTAGAGGATTTTAAACCTCCATCTGCTCTGAAAAATGGGAGGAAGATTTAAATGAACTCTATACCTTTTGGAGAAGATAGCTTGGAGTCGGGTTGTGACGAATATGCATTGCTTAAATCTACAAGAGATATTCTTTAAAATAACTAATAGGTGGTACATGGTTCCGCATAGACTCCATAAAATAAATCCCACAATACAAAATGTCTGTTGGAGATGTGAAGAAAATGGTAGCTCATGGCTGCATATATGGTGGTCATGTAGCAAAATAACTGAAGGTTGGGAAATAGTTTTTGAGACAATTTCTTTTGTAGAAAACCAGATATCTTTATCACCACGTAGAGCATTATTACTCCAAAACTGGGAGATGATTTCAATAAAAGAGAAAAAAGTTGTCAATCAAGTAATATTAGCAATGTTAACAGTGATTGCTAGAAAATGGAAACAAAACACAGTAATCTCCTGGTAACATATTAAAAATCAAATGTGCCAGAGAACCTCTACCTGGTCATGGGGAACACTCTGGGACAGTGACCTCGGCTTCTCCCAGGACACTTGGGGAACCAGGGATCGCTTCGGGGACTAGACCCAGTGCATTTATTAGGTCACCGGAAGGACCCAGGAAAGTATGCAGCCCCTTCGGCGTCCTTACTAGTTGAGGGTCCGGTACCTCTCTCAGGTCACAGGTACTCTCAGGGGTGCAAAGCAGGGCCAGGTGGCTTTGCGGGAATCTCAGGGAGACACAGCCAAGGGCACCCCGAATCTGCTTATCACCTGCTGTAGGGCGATTAAAAGCATTGCACATATCCCTGAGCAGGCAGGCCCTACACACAAAAATTGCTTAAATAGTGCACCAGAGAACTGCTGGATATCTCGCGAATTACCCATTCCAAAAAGGAACTAATGTATCGAAGTGGGCACAAGAAATAGCACAACCCACTGGCAACAGACAAAAAGCAGCCTCTATATCCCCCTTCACCATCAGGGAAGCACACCCTGCATCCCTCACTAATTTAACTGCATTGTGAAAAGAGGCGTAAGACACCCTACACAACTGCCTGTCAATTCCATTATTAACTGACTTTCCTTTACGGAAAGACAGATGATGGATCAGCCGATATTTTCCAGCCTCTCTTTTAGGCACCGCTCCAAGAGAAGAAACAACCAGATCATCAATAGGGAAATCATCAAAAGGGCCAACTATATGACCCAACTCCACTTCCTTTTTGATCTTGTCAGTCACCACCTGTGGGTGCTGAAAGGCTGACTTTAAATTTTTAGCAATAAAACCCTTCACCTCACTATTACAAGGAATCCTGAAACCAAAACCAAAACCTTCAAGCAAACAGCTGTCGCCTATACCTATGGAGCCACAGCACCATCTCTTCCACCCTCACTGGGAATGGGCCCTTGACCTGCAGTACCTGGTTTAGCTCTTTTGGCTTTTTTGAAGCACCTGGTGAAAGGATGTAATCCTGAGCCAGAGGCAGTTTCCCTCATTGAATTGCCAGCGAAACCCCTTTTTGTTGGCAATGCCCTCCTTATGAAACCCTGTGTTGGTACGAAAGGAATGATTCGTACCCCGCATTGGGGTCGTTACTTTTAGCCTCAGAGCAATATTCTTCTGGACCCACCCGATAGAAGCCCTCATCATACCTAAACGACCCAACGCCACACATCCGACATGCCTCGCTTATACACTCAAAATAACAAAACAAAGCTGAACCATTTCCAGGATTCCTCTCTCCAATAATGCTAGCCAGTATTCAATATATAAGTAATGTGTGTTCTTTTTTCTATTCGTTTAGATAATACCGTATTTGCTTGATTATAAGACGACCCCCAAAATTTGAATATTAATTTAGAAAAAAACAAAAAAGCCTGAAAATAAGACTACCCTATAAGAAAAAAGTTTTATTAGTAAATATTAATTCACACGTGAACTATTTATCATATGTAATAAAAACTGTCTCGGGTGATCAGGTCGGGTAGGAGCCCATGTGCAGGCGATACTTGGGGTTCGGTCCGTAACCCACAGTGCATGATTATGCAAACAAAGACACCACAAGCGGAAATCCAGGTAATGCAATGTATTTTATGTATGTAACAGGACAAATAAATAAGGGTAATACAGTCTAAGCAAGAAACCGGACATATGGCAAAATAAATACCGGTAATAAGTCTTTTGGCAGGGAGCCCACTTGGAAGGGCACTAAAGGCAGAGAGCCCGCTTGGAAGGGCACTAAAGGCAGAGAGCCCACTTGGAAGGGCACTAAAGGCAGAGAGCCCGCTTGGAAGGGCACTAAAGGCAGAGAGCCCGCTTGGAAGGGCACTAAAGGCAGAGAGACTGCTTGGAAGGGCACGAAAGACCTGACAGACCTGACAGAGTAACTAATGTGCAGGTCAGGGGGCATCTAGGAAATAGTGATCACAATATGATACATTATAACTTGTCCTTCAATAAGGGAACTCTTAGAGGAGCCACAAGAACTATGAACTTTAGGAAGGCAAAGTTTGATCAACTAAGAGAAGCCCTTAACACTGTAAATTGGGAAAATGTCCTCAAAAACAAGAGTACAGACACTCAATGGGAGATTTTTAAGGATATCTTAAATTCTCACTGTGAAAGGTACATACCGTATGGGAATAAAAGAGTCAGGAACAAGAGAAAACCAATGTGGATAAATAAAAATGTAAAGGGGGTAATAAATGGCAAAAAAAGGCATTTAAGCTACTAAAACAGGAAGGCATTGAGGAAGCACTAAAAAGCTATCGGGAAAAAAATTAAATATGTAAAAATCAGATAAAAGCAGCAAAAGTGGAGACAGAAAGACTCATTGCCAAAGAGAGTAAGACAAACCCCAAAATGTTCTTTAACTATATAAATAGTAGACTTGTGCATTCGTCTTCGGGCGAACATGAAAACGAGCACGAAGAGGCCGTTTTTTTGTTCGTTCCGAAGGAACGTAGAACAGAATACAGTGCCGGCAAACCGTAGGCGAAGACGAAGACTCACAATCACGAAGATTCGAAGATTCTTCGTGATCGTCTTCGTTTTTGCCGCGCAACCGCCAAAATTTCAAACAGGAGTGAGCTGATCCTCGTCTGTCCAATCAGCTCACTCTTGTGACGTAACGCTAAGGGTCTCGTCCAATGCCTGTGCTGCTGTTTTTTGAATTCTGAAGGCGCCTTTATAAGACCAGAGCTTGCCTGAGAGATCCATTCATTTTTCGCTGTGACTGCTTTGGCAACACTGCTGTGCTGCATCCGAGCGTTACAGAGAGAGATTGTTCTGTTCTGTGTGAGACTGGTAAGCCTTAGCCTGCCATTTCTCACTGTGTACTTCATCCTCACTTCAGTGCTACTTAATTAATATATTTAATAATAATAATTTGATTAATTTAATTTTTTTAAAATTAATTTGTCATCAACTTTAGTGTAAGTGCTGTTGAGTTGACAGTGCACCCAGTGCCTCAGTGGCACTGGGGTGCCCTTGCCCTGGGCTGGCACTAGTGCCTATTGCCTGTCCTGCTTAAATAAATTAAATAGAATTTATAAATTACAATTTAATAGAATCTATAATTTAATAGTTCATTATAATATTATATATATATATATATTTGTCAGTCATATATATATATACTATAGTATACTAGTGTAGAGTGTACTGTAGACATTCATCTACTAGTGTCTAATTTAAAATCAGTAATATTAATTAATATAATTAATAATTGAATTCATTATAAAATTATATATATATTTGTCAGTTATAGTTAGTAATAGTATACTAGTGTAGAGTGTACTGTAGACATTCAGAACATCTACTAGTGTCTAATCTAAAATCAGTAATATCAATAATTCTCTAATTCTTTCTTATCTTAATAGTTAATTAAATTAGCTATAAATAAAAGTAATAATATTAATTAATTACTACTAGCGTATAGTTCAGCTAATCTTATTAGTACTGGTGCTGCAGCTCTATAGTTTGTGCTTTGTTTTAGCAACAGTAAGAGACCAAGTCAATTTTTCTTAATTAATCTTTCATTTTATTTCATTTGTTTTGCTCACCTCAGTCCATCAGTGAAGTGAACTTGTTGGGCTAGTGAGTGCAGCCGCATAAGTGCTGTGTTTTTTTTTGATCAGCAAGCAGTGACGTTAACTGTTTTGCAAAGATTTTCTCATTTATTTTACATTTTATTTCAATTTTATTAAAAGTACCCTTAGTGTTTTGCTCACCTCAGTCCATCAGTGAAGTGAACTTGTTGGGCTAGTGAGTGCAGCAAGCAGTGAAGATAACTGTTTTGCTGTGACATTTTATTTTATTTCTAATTCTTTTCAAGAAAAATTGACTGTGACGAGCTGTACTAAGCAAAGCTTCAAGCTACTAGCTGTAGTACTAAAATAATTCTAATCTTCTTTAATCTTAATCTATAATATATTATAAATAATAATATTCTAATTCATAATCTATAATATAAGTAATTCTAATTCTAAATTCTAATTCATAATCTATATTCTTCTATCTATAATACATAATATATAAGTAAATTAGTTCTAATCTATTAATATTATATAACTTAATATTAATTAATAAATCATATACTGAATCTGATTTAACCTCACTTTAGCTTAGTGGGTTTGAGAGCGTCTGCCTAGAGGTAGACTTATAGTAAGGAAATATAGCTTTAGGCTAGCATAGTGGTAGGCTAAGCTCTTAGGCCCGTGTAAATTCAAATTAAAAATAAAATACTGCTAGTTATTAAATAGTTAATCTTGAGTTAATAATTTCAATAACTTTAGGATTTTGGCAGATTGCACACAGCACAGTGCAGTAGTGCATAGTTTTACTTTTTAAGCAGTAGCACTGAAGAGAACTTCCTCTAATTTTTTTGTCTTTAATTCGTTTTTCCTTTTTTTTATTTTTATTTTTTTATTTTTTTTTTTATAGTTTTTTAAACACTACACTACACTACACTACACTACACTACACACACAACACAAAATTTGAAATGGATCCTCCTTTTGGGACTAAGGAGGGACAAGCTCCATCTACCACCACCACCACCACCACCAGCACCACCACCAGCACCACCACCAGCTCTAAGATGCAGCCTTTGCGTCAGTCTAGTCGGCCAAGTAGGCCAAGCTCTCGCTTATCATTTGGGGAAGCATTGCTTGAAGGATCATCAAGTAAAGGAAAGGCACCAAAAGCAGGCAGTAGTAGTGCGGCTAGGCCCACAAGCTCTATGGTTTTTTACGGAAAGCCTAAAGCACCAGAAGCACGTTCAAAGTTAAAGGGTAGCACAAGTAGTACCAGCCCAGTGACTAAAAAGAAGTGCCTTTTGCCCCAAGCAGCATCTTCCCCATCCACCAGCAGCATGCAAGGTACCAAGCAGAGCCAAATTAGCAGCAAGACTCAGAGGGGTCCCAAACCAAAGCGATCTCATTCCTTTGTAGGGAAAACCACCACCACCACCACCCCCGCCTCTACCACCACTAGTGCTGCGCCTACTGTTCCCACTGGTACCGCCACGCCATGTCCTCCTAGTACCTCTAGCAAGCCACCAAGTCCTTACAAAATTTTTGTAAAGACAGTTAGAGAGAGGGCTACACATAGTGGAACTCCACCTAGCGAGGTAGCAGAGGAGCCTGAGACTGAGAGGCCAAGTGCAGAGTCTATTCTTCCTGCTCGCACTACTACTAGTCACGAGTCTCACGACGATATCAGTCTTAGCTCCAGCCTAGCAGGAATTCCATTCGATCTGGCTAATGAAGAGCTAGACTATGAGCCAGAGGAAGTAGAGGAGATGAGTGGTCAGGAATCAGATTCCTCAGGGAGCAGTGTCCAAATGACTAGTGCACAATTTTCCCCTGAGCCTCCACCTTCTCCGCTACGATCATCACCATCACCACCACCAGCAGCAGCAGCAAAACCTAGCAAATCTAAAGCAATTAGCAGTCCCACTATGGCCAGTACTGTTACCACCAGTCCCACCACCACTAGTTCTGCCTCTGTTCATCCACCCCGAGCAGTAAGAGCAGCACCCAAGGCACACTCCAAGGCTATGCGCGCCCCAATTTGGGAGCACTTTGAAAATGTTGAAGAAGGGCGCTATGGAAAGTGCAAACATTGTGGGAAGCTAATAAGCAGAGGGAAAGTGTCTGGCCATTTTACCAGTGCTAGCATGAAGCATCACCTCAGCACTCAACACAACGCTGTGCTATTGGGGAAAGATGCAGAGGTAAAACTTAGTGCAGGCAGCATAGCTGGTGGCCGTGGAAAAACCCCAACAGCTTCTTCTTCTGAGCCAATAGCAGCAGCAGCAGCAGCAGCAACTAGTGCTGGCAGCCAGAGACCAAGGCAGGTTGGAGCACTGCATGCCCAGCCCACCCTGGAAGAATTTGGGGCATTCCACTCCAAGAGAACGATGCCCAAACAGCAGGCCAATAAAGTAACGCGACTTATTGGTCAGTTCATTGCTGTTGGAGGGGCATCCTTCTCCATGATTGAAGGGGAGCCTTTCAAACAATTGATGGCGGCTGTGGCTCCACAATACACAGTTCCGTCACGTTCCACTTTCAGCAGGAACATTGTCCCCTCGCTGTATCGGTCCTGTGTTGCAGCAGTGAAAGAGGAGCTTTCCAAGGCTGCTGGTCAGTGTGTTCATTTCACTACAGATTTGTGGAGTGCACCTAGCGCCCAGCATGCCTTTCTTTCTTTGACAGCACACTGGTGGCAGCCCGGTGTGTCTAAGGAAGTTGCTGCAGCAGGCTACCGATCATTCCTTCTCCATGCAGAAGTGATGGATGAAAAGCACACTTCCCAAAATATTCTGCATGCGATTAGGAAAATGTTTAGCCTTTGGGTGGGAGCAGAGGCGGGCACCAATGTTGAAGTTGGTTTTGTGGTAACTGACGGAGGTGCCAATATGGTGAAAGCGCTGCGAGATGGTCATATTGTTGGTGTGCGCTGTGCAGCCCACATCATCCATCTTGTAGTGAAGGCAGCAATGTCAGAAGGAACTAATGTGGCAGCAGTAGTTCTGTCCCGCTGCAGAAAGATCGCTGGGCACTTTCACCATAGTGTTAAGGCTAGCCAACTTTTGAGGGAAGAGCAAGAGAGGTCAGGTCTTCCCGTACACTGCCTACGTCAGGATGTCAGTACACGGTGGAACTCCACGTTAGACATGCTAGAGAGGATTTTGGAGCAGCAGAGGGCAATCCATAATCTTGCCTCAGAGCACAATATTGGGATTACCTCTCCATTGAATAGGGAGGATTGGACAGTGATCGCCCAGCTAGTGGCAGTCCTTAAACCATTCAGGGATGCCACAGAAAATTTAAGCTCAAACACTGCCAGTCTGGCCCAGGTAATCCCAGTGTTCTCCCATCTAGGCAGCAAGATGGATGTGTTCCTTGGAAACCGTGAGGCTGTTCAAGGTGGCACTCTACATCCTGACGTAGCAGCCATAGTCAGGAAGCTGAAGGATCTGCTAAAAGTACACCTTCGCAAGCGAATGGAAGAGAGTCCCGAAATGATGCTAGCGTGCCTTTGTGATCCAAGAATTAAGGGAAAGCTAGCTTTGAAATTCAATGTTCTCAGTAGCTACCGGGAGCAATTGGTCAACAAGGTGCGTGACTGGCAGCGTAAAATGGGAATGCTGTCCGAGGAGGGTGAGGTGCAGGAGGAGGAAGAGATGATGTGGTCTGCTACCCCTAGCAGCAGCATCAGCAGCAGTGCCACAAGCAGCACAACACAGCTGAGTGGAGCAGCTGCGTTTTGGGAAGAGGCACTTGGCAGTATAGTTGGACCATCTGACAGAGCTAGCAGCAGAAAGGAGAGTAGTGCTGCTGAAATGGTCAAACTTTACCTCTGTGAAGTTCCTTCTGCTCCTAATGTTGATCCTCTTAGCTACTGGGATGAAAAGAAGAGTGTGTGGCCTGCACTCTCATGGGTTGCGCAGCAGCTTCTATCATGTCCGCCAACCACTGTTCAAAGTGAGCGCGTGTTTTCTATGACTGGAAACATACTGAGTCCACAGCGCTCACGCATGGCACCTCATCTGATGGAGCAGATTGCCTTTCTTAAATTCAATCTGCCCAAATTGGGTTACCCAGCTCTTAGCTTGGAAAGTTAAATTTTTTCTCTCTAATGTTTAAGGTAGTTTCTCCCCCTGGTTGCACTTGCTGCGGTGTGGCAATGCCTGCTACCTCCGCTGGTGTAGCCAATTTACGCTAGGGCCTAGTGTCTGAGCTCTGTAAGTCCGCTCCCAAACGCCTAGGACTGACAGTCTTTGGATGCTTTGCCCTGGGGTGAAACAGGTGAGTGGGTCGTCAATTGCCCACTCATTCACCTTTTTCCGTTTCCAACGCTGCTGCTGGTGGTGGTGCCAGTATCTTTTGCCAGTTCGCTTCCTGGCTGAAATCATGCCTCAGATGTCCCTAATGGAAAGGGTAGTTTCTCCCCCCTGGTTGCACTTGCTGCGGTGTGGCAACGCCTGCTACCTCCGCCGGTGTAGCTAGCTTATGCTAGGGCCTTGTGTCTGAGTTCTGTAGGTCTGCTCCCAAACGCCAAGGACTGACAGTGCTTGGATGCTTTGCCCTGGGGTGAAACAGGTGAGCGGGTCGTCAATTGCCCACTCATTCGCCTTTCCCAATTCTGCTGCTGCTGGTGGTGGTGCCAGTGTCTCTCTTCAATGCCAGTTCGCTTCCTGGCTAGTGTCATGCCTCGAATGTCCCTGATGGTAAGGGTAGTTTCTCCCCCCTGGTTGCACTTGTTGCGGTGTGGCAACGCCTGCTACCTCCGCCGGTGTAGCCAGCTTACGCTAGGGCCTTGTGTCTGAGTTCTGGAAGTCCGCTCCCAAACGCCAAGGACTGACAGTTTTTGGATGCTTTGCCCTGGGGTGAAACAGGTGAGTGGGTCGCCAATTGCCCACTCATTCGCCTTTCCCAATTCTGCTGCTGCTGCTGCTGGTGGTGGTGCCAGTGTCTCTTCGATGCCAGTTCGCTTCCTGGCTAGTGTCATGAATCAAATGTCCCTAATGGTAAGGGCAGTTTCTCCCCCCTGGCTGCCTCTGTCTGCGGTGTGGCAACGCCTGCTACCTCCGCCGGAGTGGCCAGCTTACGCTAGGGCCTTGTGTCTGAGCTCTGGAAGTCTGCTGCCAAACGTTTAAGACTGACAGTGTTTGGGTGCTTTGCCCTGGGGTGAAACAGGTGAGTGGGTCGCCAATTGCCCACTCATTCGCCTTTCCCATTTTTCAATGCTGCTGCTGGTGGTGGTGGTGGTGCCAGCATCTCTTCTCTGCCAGTTCGCTTCCTGGCTAGAGTCATGCCCAAAATGTCCCTAGTGGTAAGGGCAGTTTCTCCCCTCTGGCTGCGTCTGTTTGCGGTGTGGCAACGCCTGCTACCTCCGCCGGAGTGGCCAGCTTACGCTAGGGCCTTGTGTCTGAGCTCTGGAAGTCTGCTGCCAAACGTCTAAGACTGACAGTGTTTGGGTGCTTTGCCCTGGGGTGAAACAGGTGAGCGGGTCGCCAATTGCCCTCTCATTCGCCTTTCCAATTTTTCAATGCTGCTGGTGGTGGTGGTGGTGGTGGTGGTGGTGGTGCCAGCATCTCTTCTCTGCCAGTTCGCTTCCTGGCTAGAGTCATGCCCAAAATGTCCCTAATTGTAAGGGCAGTTTCTCCTCCCTGGCTGCCTCTGTCTGCGGTGTGGCAACGCCTGCTACCTCCGCCGGAGTGGCCAGCTTACGCTAGGGCCTTGTGTCTGAGCTCTGGAAGTCTGCTGCCAAACGTCTAAGACTGACAGTGTTTGGGTGCTTTGCCCTGGGGTGAAACAGGTGAGCGGGTCGCCAATTGCCCTCTCATTCGCCTTTCCAATTTTTCAATGCTGCTGGTGGTGGTGGTGGTGGTGGTGGTGGTGCCAGCATCTCTTCTCTGCCAGTTCGCTTCCTGGCTAGAGTCATGCCCAAAATGTCCCTAATTGTAAGGGCAGTTTCTCCCCCCTGGCTGCCTCTGTCTGCGGTGTGGCAACGCCTGCTACCTCCGCCGGAGTGGCCAGCTTACGCTAGGGCCTTGTGTCTGAGCTCTGGAAGTCTGCTGCCAAACGTCTAAGACTGACAGTGTTTGGGTGCTTTGCCCTGGGGTGAAACAGGTGAGTGGGTCGCCAATTGCCCACTCATTCGCCTTTTCAATGCTGCTGCTGGTGGTGGTGCCAGCATCTCTTCTCTGCCAGTTCGCTTCCTGGCTAGAGTCATGCCCAAAATGTCCCTAATGGTAAGGGCAGTTTCTCCCCCCTGGCTGCCTCTGTTTGCGGTGTGGCAACGCCTGCTACCTCCGCCGGAGTGGCCAGCTTACGCTAGGGCCTTGTGTCTGAGCTCTGGAAGTCTGCTGCCAAACGTCTAAGACTGACAGTGTTTGGGTGCTTTGCCCTGGGGTGAAACAGGTGAGTGGGTCGCCAATTGCCCACTCATTCGCCTTTTCAATGCTGCTGCTGGTGGTGGTGCCAGCATCTCTTCTCTGCCAGTTCGCTTCCTGGCTAGTGTCATGCCTCAAATGTCCCTAATTGTAAGGGCAGTTTCTCCCCCCTGGCTGCCTCTGTCTGCGGTGTGGCAACGCCTGCTACCTCCGCCGGAGTGGCCAGCTTACGCTAGGGCCTTGTGTCTGAGCTCTGGAAGTCTGCTGCCAAACGTCTAAGACTGACAGTGTTTGGGTGCTTTGCCCTGGGGTGAAACAGGTGAGCGGGTCGCCAATTGCCCTCTCATTCGCCTTTCCAATTTTTCAATGCTGCTGGTGGTGGTGGTGGTGGTGGTGGTGCCAGCATCTCTTCTCTGCCAGTTCGCTTCCTGGCTAGAGTCATGCCCAAAATGTCCCTAATTGTAAGGGCAGTTTCTCCCCCCTGGCTGCCTCTGTCTGCGGTGTGGCAACGCCTGCTACCTCCGCCGGAGTGGCCAGCTTACGCTAGGGCCTTGTGTCTGAGCTCTGGAAGTCTGCTGCCAAACGTCTAAGACTGACAGTGTTTGGGTGCTTTGCCCTGGGGTGAAACAGGTGAGCGGGTCGCCAATTGCCCACTCATTTGCCTTTCCCATTTCCTTTTCCATTTCATTATTTTCCTTCTGATACACAACCAACCAAACATAACACACACAATAACACATATAACACATATAACACACAGTGACATCACACATAACACACATACACACACACTTACAATGCACAAAACACAAGGACCTTTTCCTTGTTATTTGCCCTGGCCTTCACTCACTAATAGCATTACATTAACACTATAACTCACACTTCACCCTATAACATTTTTCCATCCACATACCTGCCAACAGACCCAACTTTTTCAGGGACAGTCCTGCTTTTTTCCAGTCCTGTCCCATCTAATTTAGCTAAACTAGGTATGCAAAATGCAAATACACATAGGTAGTTATAGCTCGGTAGGTAACGCTACTATAAACATTTAATAAATATAATCAAGTACTAAATAATAAATCTAACTTTAAAATACATTTAAATAAACCCCTATTTTTTTTTAAAAAAAAACATTAAAATTTAATTATTATTATTTAGACATAATCCATCTTTAACCAAACCAGTGCACTGCTACTAATCTTAAACATAACCGTACATTAACCCTAAGCTATTTTTTAGTTCTTGTCCAACATTTTTCCATCAGCATACCTGCCAACACACCCAAGATTTTGGTGGACAGTCCTGCTATTTTCCAGTCCTGTCCAATAAGTAAGTTGGGTTGTTGCAAAGTATGCCATTGTAAATAGGTAGCAAATGTTAGGCATGTAAAGTGGTCCAAAATCAATTTAAAAATGTAAAATATTCCCTATTCTTTTATTAAACATCTATGGACAGTACACCTCGGTATGTGTGTGCAACTCTATTGGTCGTTTTCGGCAGGGGGCTCGCCTGCCATCAACGAATGAAGTGCATTCTGCAGTTCTGCAATTCACTCGTTGATGCCAGACCAGCCCCCTGCCGAAACGACCAATAGAGCTGCACACACGTACCTTCACGGCAGCTGCTGCTGCTGTGATGTGTTATTAACCCCGTATTAACCCCTGCTAGGCAACCAGGAGGAAAACGAAGATTAAACGAGCACGAAGAATGTCCGCGAATATTCGCCCGAAGAGAAGACAGGAACGGGCGAATATTCGCGGAATACGAAGATTTTTTTTTCCCCGAAGACGAGCACGAAGACGAACACGAAGAGCCCCCTGGTGCCCAAGTCTAATAAATAGTAAAAAGGTTAAAAATGAAAGCGTTGGCCCCTTAAAAAGTAATGAGGGAGAAGTTATAGACGGGGATCAGGAAAAAGCTAATCTATTAAATATATTCTTCTCTGCTGTATTCACAGAGGAAAATGAAATGCCAGGTAATATACAGCAGGATGAGATAACTGCCCCAGTACATGTCGCCTGTCTAACCCATGACCCTTGCACTGCCCATACCCAGGAGGTTCCCCATTTCTCAAACCCGAAATAAGAGACAGACACCAGCAGGATTGGATTTAGAAAAGGCCGAGACATTTATTTAACAAATGTCTCGACATAACTTTATTTAACATCTTATAAATTATTATAAAACACTTTAATAATAACTTCTGTATAAATACTATACAGTCTTCTGTACACCTGTGTACAAACAGCTGAGGGTTCCCAACCTAAACACCAAACAATGGCTTCACACTACCCCTTCCGCCGGATACCACAATCACCCAAGCGACCGCGGGTCGGATAGGGGAGCTCCACCTTAACGCTTTGTTTAATCCTGTACAGGGAGGGCATTAACTCTAACCTCTAACCAAAACCATCAACTTGCCACTCCCATTATCATTCAAACTTCTCCAGGGAACTCCTCCGCCACAGCAAAGAAAACGGATCCTGCAAAAAGAAAGAGGGAAAGGGGGAAAGAAAAAACACACAAAGCCAACACAAAAACACAAAGCAAAAGACAAAAAGAGGGAGGGCGGGCGGGAAACTGCTCCTGTGGTGTTCAGTAATTGCCCCTTGCACGTGTGCTTAGAGGGGCTTTATAGCCCTGTCCCCTTCCCCCTACAGTCACGTTCCTTGTGACTTCCCCCACGTTCCCTGTGCATTCTCACCTCGTGCTAACCCTTGCTGAGTTAACCCTTTCCTGCCCTAATACCATGTGCACCGTCCTGTAGTGCTGGCAGGGTCATGTTCCCCTTACGCCTATGACTCCAGGGTTTCTGGAAGAAGTGCAGTGCTGCCTAAAAAAAATCAAAATAGACAAATCACCAGGTCCAGATGGCATTCACCCCCGCGTTCTAAGGGAGTTAAGTAATGTAATAGACAGACCCCTATTTCTAATATTCAAGGACTCTATAGTGACAGGGTCTGTTCCCCAGGACTGGCGCATAGCAAATGTTGTGCCAATATTCAAAAAGGGGACAAAAAGTGACCCGGGGAATTATAGGCCTGTTAGTTTAACTTCTGTTGTGTGTAAACTGTTTGAGGGTTTCCTAAGAGATGCTATTTTGGAGTATCTCAATGAAAATAAGTGTATGACTCCATATCAGCATGGGTTTACAAGGGATCGGTCCTGTCAAACTAACCTGAGGAGGTTTTATGAGGAGGTGAGCTCAAGACTGGATCGGGGTGAATCGCTGGATGTCGTATATCTTGATTTTTCCAAAGCATTTGATACGGTGCCACATAAAAGGCTGCTACATAAAATGAGAATGCTTGGGCTGGGGGAGAATGTGTGTATGTGGGTAAGTAACTGGCTCAGTGATAGGAAAAAGAGGGTGGTTATTAATGGTACATACTCTGAGTGGGTTACTGTTGCTAGTGGGGTACCACAGGGGTCAGTTTTGGGTCCTATTCTTTTTAATATATTTATTAATGACCTTGTAGAGGGATTGTATAGTAAAGTATCAATCTTTGCAGACGATACTAAGCTCTGTAACGTGGTTAACACAATAGAGGACAGTGCACGATTACAAATGGATCTGCATAGGTTGGAGGCTTGGGCTGGGATGTGGCAGATGAGGTTCAACACAGATAAATGTAAGGTTATGCACATGGGGAAGAAAAATCCAGGCTGGGAATATGTATTAAATGGGAAAACACTGGGGACGACTGACATGGAAAAGGACTTAGGAGTTTTAGTTAACAGTAAATTTACCTGTAGTGACCAGTGTCAGGCAGCTGCTGCTAAGGCAAATAAAATCATGGGGTGCATCAAAAGGGGCATAGATGCCCACGACAAGGAAATAATTCTACCACTGTACAAGTCACTAGTCAGACCACACATGGAATACTGTGTACAGTACTGGGCACCAGTGTACAAGAAAGATATAGTGGAGCTGGAGAGGGTTCAAAGACGGGCAACCAGAGTAATAAGGGGAATGGGAGGACTACAGTACCCAGAAAGATTATCAGAATTAGGGTTATTTAGTTTGGAAAAAAGACGGTTTAGGGGGGATTTAATAACTATGTATAAATATATAAGGGGACAGTACAGAGATCACTCCCAGGACCTATTTATACCCAGGACTGTATCTATAACAAGGGGACATCCTCTACGGTTGGAGGAAAGAAGGTTTCTACACCAGCACAGACGGGGGTTCTTTACAGTAAGAGCGGTGAGATTATGGAACTCTCTGCCAGAGGAAGTGGTAATGGTAAACTCAATAAAAGAGTTCAAAAGGAGCTTGGACGTGTTTCTTGAAAGCAATAATATTACAAGTTATGGATATTAGATTAATAGGGACAGAACGTTGATCCAGGGATTTATTCTGATTGCCATATTTGGAGTCGGGAAGGAATTTTCCCCCTGGTATGGGGCAATTGGCATCTGCTTCATAAGGGTTTTTTTGCCTTCCTCTGGATCAACACAGTAGGGACACAATATGTATATAGGTTGAACTTGATGGACTTTGGTCTTTTTTCAACCTTATGAACTATGTTACTATGAAAGGCAGAGAGTCCGCTTGGAAGGGTACGAAAGGCAGAGAGCCCACTTGGAAGGGTACGAAAGGCAGAGAGCCCGCTTGGAAGGGTACGAAAGGCAGAGAGCCCGCTTGGAAGGGTACGAAAGGCACACAGCCCGCTTGGAAGGGTACGAAAGGCACACAGCCTGCTTGGAAGGGTACAAAAGGCACACAGCCTGCTTGGAAGGACACAAAGCAGGGAATCCACTTGGAAGGACACAAAGGAGTGAATCCAATTGGAAGGACACAAAGCAGGGAATCCACTTGGAAGGACACAAAGCAGGGAATCCACTTGGAAGGACACAAAGCAGGGAATTCACTTAGAAGGACACAAAGCAGGGAATCCACTTGGAAGGACACAAAGCATGGAATCCACTTGGAAGGACACAAAGGAGTGAATCCAATTGGAAGGACACAAAGCAGGGAATCCACTTGGAAGGACACAAAGCAGGGAATCCACTTGGAAGGACACAAAGCAGGGAATTCACTTAGAAGGACACAAAGCAGGAAATCCACTTGGAAGGACACAAAGCATGGAATCCACTTGGAAGGACACAAAGCAGGTAACCAGGAACGTTACAGGTGCAGATTGGAAAAAGACATTTCTTGTTTTTATTTTATTTTGCACCCCCAGTTATGCACATCTGGCCCACAGCATGCTACTCTGCCGGCGATATGCCTTATACCCCCTATTTACCACTCTGGCCCCCTGATATGCCTTATACCCCCTATATGCCCCCCTCAATTTACTGATGCATCCCTAGACTTGTCCCCCATGCTCCAGACTCCCTGGTGTCGAGTGGGGCAGCCAGTGGATGTCTGCGTGATTGGTTGACGCCAGAGAAGGCCCATGCAGGCGACCAATAGGCTTACTCGCAAGGCCTTTTAAGTCCTGACAGCTGTCAAGCTGATAGGAAAGAGGTGAGGAACCCAGTATGCAGACTATCTTCCATGACTGCGGGAAGGTTTAGAAGATAAGGTAAAACCAGAAACAGTCCGAAGGTCAGGGCGGGAGAGAGCAGGGAAGTCTGAATACAAGCCAAAGGTCCGGTTAGGAGAAGACAGGATCAATGAAGTACAAAGCCAAGGGTCAATACCAGGAGTCAGAATCAGGGAGAAGCTCAGTGCCAGTTTTTAAATCCTCCACTAGATGTCGCCCCACCTCCCTGCGTGCGTTCCCAGGCTACGTCTTGCAAGAAGCTAGAAAAAGCAGGAGGGGGCGCGCACGCCCGCCTAGACACAGTTGCTGATTCTTGGAGGACAGAGGTTGAGGCGGCGTGGGAGCTAGTACCCGCTATCGGCGGGTACTCAGGTGAGTTGCTGCGGCGAGGATTCTCTCTGCCTCGCCATGGACCCTAACAGTAGCCCCTCTGAGGGGAGGCCTTCCGACTGTAGCGAGACCGGAGTGACCAGGATGGCGGTGGTGGAAGTCTGATATTAACTCTGGAGCATGAATGTCCCTGGCGGGTTCCCATGAATCTTCCTCCGGACCGTAGCCTTTCCAGCAAATGAGGTATTGTACACAACCCCTGTGACGCCGAAAATCCGGTATGTTTTCAACCTCATATTCTTCGACGTCATTAACTAGGACGGGAGCCGGAGGATTAGGGCACCGACCAGGATAAGGGTTGGCGATCCATGGTTTAAGGAGGGAAACGCGGAATACTGGGTGAATAGTCATGGTGCTAGGTAAGTGGAAACGGGAAATAGGAAAGGGTCCTATGAATTTTGGGCTCAATTTCTTGGTGGGGCAATCCAGCCGAAGATGTTTAGTCGATAGCCAAACCTTGTTGCCAGGTTTAAACGTGGGAGCATCAGAACGGTGACGATCAGCAAAAAACTTGTGTCTTAGTTGGGTCCTTCTGAGTGTCTCTCGCAACATATTGTAGGTAGAAATCAGTTTACTAATGTGTTCAGAAACTGACGGTACTTCACACGAAACCAGGCAACCTGGGAGCATGATGGGGTGATAACCATAGTTGGCGTAGAAGGGAGACGTATTAATTGATTGGTGGAGATGATTATTGTAGGCAAATTCAGCCAAAGGTAAGTAGCTATCCCAATCATCCTGTAGATATGTAGTGAAGCAGCGTAAGTATTGTTCAAGTGTCTGATTCATACGTTCTGTCTGCCCACTGCTCTGTGGATGAAAGGCCGTAGAGAGTGATCGTTGAACATTGGAATTGGTCCGTTCCCCGGATCATCGTCCCAGGAAGGGGAGAACCAGCTCAGGGAACAGCAGTTCCCAGAGCTTAAGTTCTTACCTGTCCTCCGGTCGTCGGTCTGCCTCTCGGGCACATTGCGTGCTACTGGGGAATTGATGGACGGCCGGGGGGCGTGGTTTTGGTTGTTGTCGGGGAGGGGCTTGTGATATGGCGCCAGATTTAAAAAGCCGGTTGTGCCTCACAGGCACCCTGTTGTGGTCTTTACAGTTTGTGAAATTCTGCTCTTGCTATCCCTTATCGTGTTTTGACCTTTGGCTTGCCTGACACTCCTTTTGCTCTACGATTTGGTACCTTCGCCTGTGACTTCGGTTTATTGACCCGGCTCGTCTGACTACCCGCTTAGTGAATCTGACCCCTGGCTCGTCTGACTACCCGCTTAGTGAATCTGACCCCTGGCTCGTCTGACTACCCGCATTGTGTTCCTGTTACGTGCTGCGCCTTGCTGCTTCTGCTCAGAGCCTATCTCCAGCTGGCGGGAGGTTGTCCACTGTTGGGATCATCTAAGTCCTGGACTGCTGTTGCCGGGATCACCCCTCTCAGCAACAGTAGAAGAACTTCTGCGGTGAAGACCTCCCTTAGAGTCCAGCGTAATAGCGACAACCGAGAGGTGAACTGGGAGCCGCGGTCCGAGATTATGTTAGTTGGTAGGCCGCGTAGGCGGAATATCTCTCGGACGGAAAGGCCATCTCGTGGGCGGAAGGAAGGTGGTTGATAGGAATAAAATGAGCCATTTTGGTAAAGTGGTCAACCACTACCATTATAGTAGATTGATTATGAGATGGAGGTACATCCGTAATAAAATCCATCGTAACGTCAGTCCGGGATTAAGCAGGTAACGGAAGAGGTTGAAGTAGCCCAGCCAGTCTGTTGTGAGTATTCTTGGAGCGGGTACAAGTAACACATGAAGATACGAAAGTTGCCACTAAAAAGGCCACTAAAAAGAACGTTGGATAATTTCAAGTGTTTGTTTAACCCCTCCATGACCCGCCGCTGGTGTATCATGAAAAGATTGTAGAGTCAGAAGGCGATCCTCTGGTGGAACGAAAATCAAGTCGTTATGGTAATAATAGCCATTATGATAGCATAAACCGGGGATGTCAGGTGGACAAGTCTTTTTAGAATGTCTGTGCCCCGAATCCCATACCGAGACGGTCCCCGCCAGGAAGTGAGAAGGTGAGAGGATTGTATCATGGTCAGATGAGGTTGACGAGGTTGCTTCGTACATCCGAGACATAGCATCAGCCTTGGTGTTACGGGAGCCAGGACGGTAGGTGATGTGTAATGGGAATCTGGTAAAAAATAACGACCATCGTGCCAAGCGGAGTTGTAGTCGTCTAGCAGTACGTAAATATTCAAGGTTTTTATGAATAGGACAGGACAGTGGTAGGATGTAGGGTGCCTTCCAGGAGGTGTCGCCATTCTTCAAGGGCTAATTTTATGGCTAATAACTCTCGTTCACCTATGCAGTAGTTTCTCTCCGCAGGAGTGAGTGTTCTGGAGAAGAAGGCCACAGGATGGATTGATTATCAGAATCCTGTCTCTGTGAGAGGACAGCGCCTACCGCTGGGGTTTTTGGGGAACAGGAAGTTGGAGGATGGGAGCGGAGGCACATTAATTTTTTAGATAGTTGAATGCTCTCTGAGCCGCTGTCACTTTTGCAATACGGCAGAGGATCCTCGCTGCAGAAATTGGAAAGGCGCCTGCTGGCGGAGATGGAGAGCCCAGCAACAGAACACCGAAGTGTATAGCGGACACAGGAGCATAGCGAAGTACAAAATAATCAGGAACAAAATAATAAATAAAATAATAAATTCAGGGGTCCGGCAGAAGAGTGGTCGGGGTCACAAGCAGAGGTCAGGGCAGGCAGCAAACATCAAAGGTCAAAAACTAGCCGGAGTCAGAACCAAAAATAACAAGCAAATCAAGGAACGCTAGTGAAGGCTTTAAGGCTATAAGGCACAGGCAAATGTGAAGTGCTTACTGAGGGTTTAAATATCCCTCTCAATATCAGAATCCTCCTACCCACCTAATTAGGGGAAAAAAGATAAATGTCGCTTTAAATATTTAAGATATTTATGAATATTTATGAGTCGAGGCGCGCGCCCCGTCAGGATCCATTGATCTCTGCGGGGATGCGCGTCTATCCGTGGACCGGACCTGGCGGCAGTTCCCGCCGAAGGAACGAGCAGGGGGCTGGACGCGCGGGCTGCGTCTCAGCTCCCCAACCCACGGGATGACGGAGGAGGTAACAGCCGCCTCAGTCCACAGGAATCTTTGTTTCTTAGAGGTGAGGTTAGTAATGGGTTGAATTATTTTGGAAAAATCATGTATAAATTTACGGTAAGGGACTTCCGGTCGGCGGCCATACCTGGAGGCAGCATATTAACAGGGCTCCCCCGTGCTTATTATAATCCGGGGTGCATCACCCTTACCGAGCACCATCGCCGCTCCCTGAGAGTGCCGGGAGGCGGCGGACACTCTCTGCGATCTGACCAACGCTTTGGTGCGGAGAGGAAACGGCGAGGGGCTGCCGGCCGGGAGCCCGGCGGTTGAGGCCTACCTTGCCGGCCAAGTGACCAGCTTTCTGCCACACCGAGGCCTCGTTTCGGCGACATTGGAGCCGGGGTTGATCGGCTATCATCCCCTGAGCTCACCGGTACATCTTCAGACGGTGGAGGAAGTGCCGTCCATCGCTTTTTATAAGTTTTCCCGGAGCGCCGCGTGGCCGCCACCCGCTACAAGACCCTGGGCTCATCATCACACCATTCAGGCCTGTATACCGCCACAGCATATATATGTCCACAGTGACTGACCACTGTATAGGAAAACGGCTTTTACCTATATATTGATGGGCTATCGGTCATAAATTCATTATACGTATTTTTCAAGTTGTTTTACTGGGCCCGGTCTGCCTAACGGCTCCATTGTTTTGATATATAACACATTGCATGAGGCTCATATCAGTCTTCATTCTATAAATTTTGTGCTTTATCACCATTATCTTTAAGTGCCAAACTCAAAAATTCAAATTAACCCTTTACACGTCGACGGCTTATTGAATTCAGCAACGATTTAGGCGTTTTGGCCCTAAAATATAAGATCTCTGCTCTGGGCCGTTACTATATGATATATATTTGGATTTTACTACACAAATCTCTCTAGCACCTGTGCTGAATACCTATTATATATTGGAGCCTTACTTCCACGACAAAGTGTGGCTCAGTATTTGTTTTATTTTCCACGTTTTTACATATTATCATTTCAAGCCTGATTTACTTACTGACAGCACCGTGAGCAACAGCGCATCGTGCATGACGCTTTCCAACTTTCCCCTTGCAACTACAATACTTCATTGGCAATATTCTTACCTAGCAAATTCTAGTGTCTCCACTGACTCTTTTTGTGTCATAGTGTCCTCACCCATTACAGTACATATTCTTTTCTGCAAATAATCACTACACTGTTCAAGAAAACCAGACAAGGAGAGGTGACAAAGCTAACGGCGACCACGTAAAGATGGATAAATTCCTCAACTCTTCGGGTAAAACACCCGGCAAATCCTCTCCAAAAAAGCGTTTAACTAAACTGCAGTCATCCCAACCGACAAGTGAAGACTCGCAGTCTCTTTCTCCCAAGGCTGCCTTCTTTGAGGAGGTCCCAGAGGACAGCGCTACCCCTCCTCAGGCTCTGGCACTGGTGAAGGCAGTTTCTGAGGTCATGATGCCGATGCTGGACCAACGTTTCCAAGACCTCAAAGAAACTTTACTCACTATACGGCAAGAAGTAACAGATCACACTAGTAGACTCACCACGTTGGAACAGCAACAAAGTGATAGCGAAGACCTCATTGCCAAAATGGAAACTGATCTATCTACTCAGGCCCAACAGATTAAAACACTCACTGACAAATTGGATGATCTTGAAAACAGAAGTAGAAGAAACAATTTGAGATTTGTGGGTATCCCAGAATCTGTCAAGCCGTCCTCTCTACTCGCGACGCTTCAGAGCTGGTTTCCGAAAGTGCTGCAGCTGACTTTAGACAACGGCTTACCCCTTCAAATTGAACGTGCCCATCGTTTGGGCCCTGAGAGACCACCAAACAATAGCCGTCCGAGACCTGTCATTATTAAGCTGCTGAACTTTGTCGACAAAATCAAAATACTAACAGCTTACCGTAAAGTTCCTGATCTCCGATTTGAATCCTACAAAATAATAATTTTCCAGGATTACTCGGCTATGGTGGCGGCCAGGCGGCGCGAATTCGCTCCAATATGCAAGCGGCTGATCAAGGGTCAAATAAAATTCACCATGCTTTACCCGGCGAGACTTCGCTTCACAATCCAAGATACGACCTGGGTCTGCGACTCACCCCAAGAGGCGGCGCTACACCTGGATGCGATGACGTCTTCACCTACTCCATCTGCTTCACACAACTCTCCATGAACTCTGGACTGTTCGTTCCATATCCACACGTATACACGTCTTGTCTGCGGTACTCTGAAGACCCGACGATGATGGCGCTCCTTACGGTTTTAAGGTTTCATTTGTTTTGTTTAATTTTTGTACTGCTCCTGCGTGGTGTGTGCGGGTATACCCGCTTTTTCTTTATTTCTCCTGTTTTTGGTTTGTCCACAATACCTCACTTCCTGTGTGAGCTGGGACACACAGGGATGCATATTGTTCCATTATCTTTTCAACAACTAAGTGACCTCTTTCTACCCCCATTTCTAGATATCAATGACTGCACCATCTGATCAGACTCACACACAATGCCCCTTAAAATTGGTATCCTGGAACGTGGCGGGACTTAATACCCCTGTCAAAAGGAAAAAGGTTCTAACAGTGCTACGAAGGTACAAACCCCCATATAGTGTTTCTCCAGGAAACGCATTGGAAAGTAGGTTCCCAATCGACATTGAAGGATTACTGGATTGAAGCCTGCTACTCTGCCCCTTATAAAACTAAATCTCGGGGAGTGGCAATCTTAATTAGTAAATCCTTGCCTTATGGCATCCATAATACAATTATTGATCCCAATGGCAGATACATACTCTTGGATCTCACCATACATCGCCAGAGGTTTAATATTATTAATTTATATGCTCCTAACTACCCGAATCATTCTTTTTATGTACACCTTTATGAAATGCTTATTAACCTCTCTTTCTCCTCCAACTTCCTCATAGGCGGTGACTTCAACACAGTCCTAGATGACAATTTGGACAGGACGGGACGGACTTTACACTCGTTGACCCCTTTGGAAGGTATTCACCTATTCACCAACTCATTACACCTAGTGGACCCATGGCGTGTCACACACCCTACACATAAAGAATACACTCATGCTTCTAGAGTACACCACTCTTTCTCTAGGATCGACATGTTTCTTACATCATCGTCGCTTTTACCATTTATATCTAACACTCGCATAGATACAATAGTAGTCTCGGATCACGCACCCATTCATCTTACGGTCCCAACACGCAAAGGTCACATAGACATTGGACATTCCTTGCTCACTATACCTGTAGAGACGATTTTACCACCATGTTACAAACATCTTGAGCAAATTACCAAGATGACAATATGGAACACATTGATAATCATATGCTCTTCTGGGAAGCCTCTAAAGCAGTAATAAGGGGTAACATCATATCTTATGAGGCAAATCAACGTAAACGCTGGTATCAGAGGTATGATTCCTTACTTGCAGAAGTGCAGCGCGCTTTTCTTGACTACTCTGTCCATAAAGATGACTCTCACAAAATCAAATACACGGAATGTAAGCAGCTCTTAGACGCTTTGTTATTAGAGAAAGCCCAAACTCAAATAGACTACACAAAAAACAAATTTTTCCGATGGGGCAACAGAGCTGGTAAATTGTTGGCCAATATGGCGAAATCCCGCAAACCAAAACATATTATTCATAAAATCGTTACGGACGCGGGACATAGCGTTTTTCAACCTAAAGATATTAATCATGCATTCTCAACTTTTTTTACGCACCTATATACCCCAGCACAAGATAACATAGAGTCAGGCATACGTGTGACTCGACTGACAAGATTGGTGGACTGGACAGATGGACAAAATACATACCGACTGTTACCAGAGATGACCTATGTAAAGCTACCGTTACCGCCTCCTCTGTTCTGCCAGTGGCGACGTATAAGGAAATGGCTTATAAAATAACTCATGATGTATATTTCTCTCCTGACCGTCTCCACAAACTGGGTTTGCGGCCAACCTCTAATTGTCCTAAATGCAATGCTGAAAACGCACACTCCTTTCACTGCTTCTGGCAATGCCCTTTAATTCAAATTTTCTGGTCCCAAGTACATACTTTTGTTTTGAACCACAAGATTGTATCATTTCCGCTATCTCCTGAGGTGGCGATGTTTGGTATGGTTGGTCCTACTGGTCGTTCTTCTAAAAAACTCACACATATTGTTACTGCTGTGGCCCGTAAATGTATACTTCACCACTGGATCCGACCTCAACCACCCACTCTTACTCTTTTCCAAGACAAATTGTTTTACCTATTTCGGATGGATTGGGTAGAAGCCACGCTGACAAAGGAAAAAAAAAAGTACGTTTTTTGACACTTGGGGCACATTCATTTCCACATTGAAAACAGACACACAATTGTTGATCCAATCCGCTTTTCAACATACCTCGTGGTACAGTCTCCAACTTTTTCAAGGCAGAACTCCAATTGTACCTGCATAGGTTCTGTCGCTGTGCACGACATGGTGTTTATTAATGGGCAATCCCCCCCCCTTTTTTTTTTTTTTTTTTTTACCACCACGCAGGATGAGCAGAGGGTTTATTTGTTCTTGTTTGTTATGTTCTGTTTCATTTCAGACTACATTTATACACGTTCACGTTTATGGATACATAGTGTCATATTTACCTCACGACGAGAACCTCTGTACCTACCCATATGGCTGACACACACATTACCATCTCACCTCCTCTTTGTGGACCTCTACTTGATACCATGTCATTTTCCTCAAATGATGAGGACTACTCATGTTTTTCGTTCTCTTTGCTACATATCCTCAACTTATACATATTCTTACTTATATTTATTATACGACATTCTTGTTGTGTTTGCTCTATACCCCTTCACATGTACTGTGTGACTGTTTGTCATTTGAAATTTACCATGGATCTGACACTGCATTTTATTTTTTGTGACCCCCCCTTCTTTCTTTTTGTACCCTTATCGTGACGAACCAAAGAAAACATAAAAAAGAAAAAAAAACTTTAAATAAAAAGAAGTTTGAAAAAAAAAAATTTACAGTAAAAGTTAGCAAAACCGACGAACCGCTGTACTGCTTTACGATCTACAGGTGTGGGCCAGTTGAGAATAGCTGTCACTTTCTTAGGATCCATTTCAATGCTGGTTGGGGATAGGATATATCCCAGAAATTCTACTCTTTGTACTTCGAATAAACATTTTTCAAGCTTGATGTACAGATTGTTTTTTCTTAGACGTTCTAGCACTTGACATACATGCACGCGATGTTCTTCCAAGGTTGAGGAAAAAATTCAAATATCATCCAGGTACACGATGACAAAGTGGTCTAGGATATCATGAAACACCTCATTAACAAAATGCTGGAAAGTGGCTGAAGCATTACATAAGACAAATGGCATGACGAGGTATTCAAAATGTCCATATTGACATCGAAAAGCTGTCTTCCACTCGTTGCCACTACGGATTATAAGCTCCACGCAGGTCAAGTTTGGTGAAGATCTTAGCGGATCGGACATGTTCAAGTAGCTCTGGGATAAGTGGTAACGGGTAACGGTTCTTAATTGTAAAATTATTCAGTTCACAGCAATCAATACAAGGACTCAGCCCCCATCCTTCTTATGAACGAAGAAGATACCGGCCCCAGCAGGAGAAGTAGAAGGCCGAATGAATGCTTTGGCCAAATTCTCTTTAATATAGTCCTTAAGGGTGGTGAGTTCAGGTTCAGAGAGGGGATAAATGTGACCAAAGGGAATACCGGCACCAGGTAGGAGGTCAATAGGACAATCATAAGGTCTGGAAAGGGGGTAACTTGTCCGCACTTTTCTTTTCGAAGACATCTCTGAATTGACGGTAAGGAGGAGGAATCTCCCGGAGCGAGATGGTCTGAGTGAGACAGAGGGATTCAGGCTTGAGGCAGTTGATAGTACAGAAGGAAGACGAAAACTGCAGTACTCCTGTCTCCCAATTGATGAGGGGATTGTGTCTTCTAAGCCATGGTAGGCCTAAGATGAGAGATGATACAGGAGAGGGAACAACATCAAACTGGATGGTTTCAATATGGCCATTCCCTATTATAAGAGTTAGTGGAACGGTTTCCCTAGTAATAGGACCAGTCTTAAGGGGGCTTCCGTCCACCAGTTGAATAGCCACCGGGTTCTTCTTAAGACATGAGGGAATCCTCAGGGCGTGCAGTGTGTCACAATCAATGAAATTCCCGCTTGCTCCTGAGTCCACCATAGCTGAAAGGTGTGTGGAATCTTTAGTCCACTGCAATGAGACAGAAACAGATAGGTGAGGAGACAAGCAGGGGCGTCTTCTGGAAAGTGTGTGTAGTAGAGGAGTAGGATCCTTACCCTGGTTATAGTGGGCACGGGCTCTACATGCTTGATACCGGTGGCCTGCTTTGCCACAGTACGTGCATAGATTCAAAGTTCTACGACGCTGTCTCTCTTCAGTTGAGAGGGGGCCTCGTACAATACCTATTTGCATAGTTTCTTCATTGGAAGAAGGAGCTGGGGTTCTTTGTGGATTACTTGCTGGAGTCCAGCTGGAGCTGGAGGTCTGGCATTCAGACCATCTTTCAAGTAGTCTCCTGTCGATCTGCGTTACCAGGCGTATGAATTCCTCTAAAGATGAAGGAATTGAAGTTCGTGAAAGTTCGTCTTTGACGGCCTCAGACAAGCCCCAGAGAAATTGGTCATGAAGGGCTGGCTCATTCCAATTAGACTCCAGAGCCAGGCGCCTGAATTCTGTGACATATTCCTCCATGGGACGCAGGCCTTGTTTTAGGGTACGTAGGGTGGTTGCTGCAGAGGAGACCCTGTAGGGATCTTCATAGAGAGAGTCTAATACCTCCTGAAAGGATCACCAAGAGTCCAATAAACTGTTGTTGCTATGCAGTAGATGATGTGCCCAGAGTTGGGGTTCTCCCGAGAGCAAGGAGATGACTGTGTGAACTTTAATATAGTCTGTTGCATAGGTTCGAGGTCTCAGGCGAAACAGGATCTCACAGGAGGTTATGAACGTACGGTACTTGCTCCAATCCCCAGCGAAACATTCAGGTAAAGGAACCTGAGGTTCTAAAGCTGACGCACCTTCCATAACAGGTGGGGTGGCAGCGGGTGGAACAGCAGGTGCTTGGTCAGTAGAGACGTTTTGTTGCATTTGAAGGTGTTGTACCTGTTGTCGCAGATGATGTTGTTCAGCCTGGATCTCCTGCAGCACGTGTTGAAAATTAGACAATTGTTGGGTAAGGGCAGCAATCGTGTATGCCAATCCTGCAGGTTCCATTTTTGGCTCAGTTATTATGTCAAGCTGATAGGAACGAGGTGAGGAACACAGTATGCAGACTATCTTCCAGGAGCTGCGGGAAGGTTTAGAAGATTAGGCAAAACTATCGGCGGGTACTCAGGTGAGTTGCTGCGGCGAAGATTCTCTCTGGCTCGCCGCGGACCCTGACAACAGCACAACTTGGCCTAGGGAGACCATGGCCTTGATCCATGGGCAGGGCCCGAGCGGCAGCTGTTGAAAGCTTCCTGGGACAGTCTGTGATGCAACCGGCAGAGGAAACATAGCCGCGGCTCTTGAACCCTGCTGAGGATGATAATAGAAACCAGGGTTCCACGGTGGGTAGCCTTTCTGTAACCACCCCTGCTGTACCCCACCAAGTATCCAACATCAAAAGTCAGTGGGCATTTCTGCAGGTCCTAGCTGCTAACCGGTTCCAGGGAAAATCACAGCTAAGACCCAGTCAGGGGCAGGGCAAGCAAAGTAGGGAACCAATGGGACAAACAGGGAAAATTGATAATCCTGAAGGGTCAGGGAGAACAAGGGGGGTGATTATACTCCTTTTGGGGAAGGTACAACAGGGAGAAAACAAATCTAAATGAGGGTTAAAGTCTGCAGCCCTGTGTCTGTGACATTAATACTTCCAGAATATGAAGAAGCTGGGTAACACAGTGGCAGGGGATTGTGGAACTGCAAGTTTTGTAGCATAACAGCTAGGACAGACAAGCTCTGTGGGTTAAGAAAGGGACAAGGTTGAGAAAAACTAACAGACTGCATGAGAAACTCTGAAAGAAAAGGAAGCCAAATAACAATGAAAGACTTAGGAGTGAGGGAGATGGAAGGGAGCTAAAAAGCAGTAACCTACAATAACCAATAATAAAGATATCTGTGAGAATCAACTACAGAGGAGTGATGCCTTTGTCCGTAAACTGAGATCTGTGTTCAGAATTTTTTACATTCATGCTTACTGCAATTACTGGCAGAATAATGGAACATCTTAGGAGGGCAACATAAAATTAGACTTGTGCATTCATATTTGGACGAACATGAAAATGAACACGAAGGGTGGGTTTTCATTGCGTTTTCATAACGGACATATGAACATGGCGGCGACAAAACGTATATGAAGACGAAGACACACAACACGAACTTTGTGTTCGTTTTCTAATCTCCCTGGTCCCTTCCCCATCTAGCCTACCTTATCTACACAGCATCACAGGGGTTAACAGGAGTGAAAATTCATAGGTTCACCATCAGGAGTTAAAGGGCCGTGCGAGTGAGTCTATCGGTCACCTGCAGGGGCCTCCTCGGGCATCAACCAATTGGTTGATAACAGGAGCAGAAATCTGTAGGTTTGACGTCAGGAATTAAACTTGGAGCGAGGAGACAGGCCAAGTTCCCTGTCAGGAGTTAATGGGCCGTGCTGGCGACTCTATTGGTTACCTGCAGGGGCCTCCTCTGGCAGAGAAGGCCCATGCAGGGGACCAATAGGCTTACTTGCACGGCCCTTTAAGTCCTGACAGCGCAACTTGGCGTGGGGAGACCATGGTCTCTCCGCTCCAAGAGTTAAAGGGTCGTACGAGCGACTCTATTTGTTGTCCATAAAGACCTTTAACTCTTGGAGCCAAGTTGCGGCATCAGGATTTTAAAGTCTGTACGAGCTACTCTATTGGTCACCGACAGGGGGCTCATCTGCCATCAACCAAGGGCAGAGGAGCTCCCTGCCAGCGACCAATAGAGTCGCTCGTACAGACCTTAAACTCTTGGAGCAGGGAGACCAATGGTCTCACCAGGCCAAGTTCCACGTCAGGAGTTAAAGGGCCATGTGATCGACTCTTTTGGTCGCCTGCAGGGGCCCTGCCAGCGACTAATAGAGTCGTTCTTATGGCATTTAACTCCTGACGGCGAACTTACGGATTTCCACTTCCGTTAACCCCTGCGATGCTGCGTAGATAATGGGAGTGGAAATACGTAGGTTCGCCGTCAGGAGTTTAAGACCTTTAACTTTTGCAGGCGGGAGACACGCCAAGTTCCCCTTCAGTTAAAGTTAAAGGTTCGTGCAAGCGACTCTATTGGTCGCCTGCAGGGGCCTCCTCTGGCATCAACCAATTGGTTGATGCCAGAGGAGGCCCCTGCAGGCTACCAATAGGCTAACTCGCACAGCCATTTAACTCCTGACGCCGCAACTTGGCCTGGGGAGACCATGGTCCGAACCAAACACAGGAACGGGTGAATATTCGTGGAATATGAAGACTTTTTCCCCCACGAAAACGAACACGAAGAGTTGGCTGGCTCCCAAGTCTAGTTTAAATAAACTTCCTAATTCAGGCAACGCCTTTTACTTTTCCCTTAGTTACCAAATGAACCAGTTAACCAAATGTAATTGCTAAATGGGTTCATTTTAGACACACACGCAGATTACTGCCAGCCCTGTTTAATCTATCAATTATATATTATTTATTGCTTTATATAGCGCCATTAAATTCTGCAGCGATGTACAATGGGTAGACAGGACATAACAAATAGCATGTAATCTAGAGGGAGTTAGGGTTTATTACACAATTGGTAAAAATGCCATTGTTAGGGATGGACCAGACACACTAGTATAATTATTGCAGGAGGGGGGCTATGAATGGTGAGCTAAAGGAATATGGGAGGATGTTAATGTGCAATGTTGTAAGCGTCCTTAAAGAAGTGGGATTTTTTGAAGGACCGAAGGATGGATAGGACGGGGAATGGCATTCCAGAGGATAGAGGAAGATCTTGATAATTACAAAGCCATAGGACTCAAAGAGGTGTCAACTGGGATGTTGAAGTCCCCAAGGATGACAGAAGGAACATCAGAGGAGAGGATTACAGGACCCGTCTTGCAAAGTAAATTAGGCTAAAGGGTCTCAAAAAGCAGCACATGATGAGAAATTCAAGAAGAGATAAGAAATAAAGTCATTGACATTTATCAATCTGAAAAGGGTGACAAAGCCATTTTCAAGACCCTAGCATTCCAGTGAACCATGGTTAGAGCCATAATCTACAAATGGAAAGAACTTGGAACAGTGGTGAACCTTTCCAGGAGGGGATGACCTACCAAAATTCCTCCAAGAGCACATCAATGACTCACCTGGGAGGTCAAAAAAGAAGCCAGGCATGTTTTATGTAAAGAGCTGCATGCCTCACTTGCCTAAGGTCAGTCCTATTGGCCTCTGAGAAGATGGGAGGTCTGGTGGAGGTGTTACGATTTTTAGGGATTTTTGCATTCTGTTAGATAAATTGGATGAAATGCGAGGTTCAGTTTCATAGGTAAGGTCTGCAAAGAAGGCAACTCAATTGCAGTCTCTGCTAGGTAAACTTGCATTCACCTGTAGGGTAATGGCAATGGGCAGGGTGTTTAGTAGTTTATTGGCCATGGTGACTTCAGGTGTGAGGTACCCTTACCACTATATCTGTTTGGATTTGGACCATGAATCAGATTTGGGTGGAATTTTTGGAGCAAAATAATGGTAAGTCATTGTTGTTGCATGATGCAGTTTCTAAGAGCGGAACTGGATTGATGTATTCTGTTGTATCTGGTATGGAGTATTATATTAAAGATCATGTTTTAGTGATGAAAAAACATGGGTTACCAAAACACAACATTTTTGGAGTTATTTTCGATTGTCATAGCAGTTGAGGTCTGGGAGTGCAAGTTATAAGGCAGACATGTCCTCCTTGTGCGATTATATGAGTATAGTCGATGCAATCAATAATAATACTGCTTCCTCTTTGCCAGTTTTGTGTGGGAGCAGGGTGTGTATGTGCCAGGGTGTCGGTTGTGCCGTTGCTCTTTCTCTCAGACAGTTGGAGTGGTTTCAAGCAATAGCACCGGAGGCAGATATGGAAGGAGGGGAAGTGCTGGATAGGATTTGACAACTGGTCACAGTTAAGTGTGGGTTGATCTTACACTTGTGCATTCGTATTCGGGCGAACATGAAAACAAACACGAAGGGTGTGTTTTCGTTGTTCAGCCCAAATACAGAAGAAACTAACATGGTGGCCACAAAACGTACATGAAGAATCTTTGTGTTTGTCTTTGTTAGTATCCCCTAACTAATCTCCCTGGTCCCTTCCCCTTCTAGCCTACCTTGTCTACACAGCATGACAGGGGTTAATGGGAGCGGGAATCCGTAGGATCTTGCAAGGAATCAATTGGTTGATGCTAGAGAAGGCCCCTGCCAGCGACCAATAGAATCACTCTTATGGACTTTTAAAATCCTTGCGCCGATAAAAATGCCGCCAGGAGTTAAAGGTCTGTACGAGCTACTCTATTGGTTGTTCTTACAGACCTTTAACTCCTGGAGCAAGTCCATACGAGCGACTCGATTGGTCACCGGCAGGGGGCTCGTCTGACATCAACTAATGAAGAGCTGCTGCACTTCGTTGGTTGATGGTAGAGGAGGCTCCTGGCTCGAAAGCTGCTGCTGGTACGTTAACCCGGTAAGAACCTCGCACCGAACACAGGAACAGGCGAATGGTTCAGGAACATCAGTATCATCACAATTTGGCGTATTTTATGTTGCATTTTATTGCCTCAAGAATGTTTTTTTTGCACCACAGGCAGTCAAGGATTGTTGAAAGGGTTTCAATAATAAATAAACTGAAAATGAGACAGAAGGGAATACGTTTTAGGGGGTTTTGTATTATGATGAGATCTGCTGGTGCAGAATTGACCAGAATTGTTTTTATTTCAATTGTTACAGGTGTCTCCATATAATTTATGCGGCTTCTTGGCCATTCTTTTGTTTATTGGGCCACTTGACCACTCACAGCTCATCCACAAGGCTGGCTAGGATTGTATATTTACCAACAGCATTCTGTATCTAAGGTCAGATGTTTTAGGGGTCTGCTTTGTCAGCAGGTCTTCAAGGACCTTGAAGACAGCCGTCCATTGTTCTGTCCTTGATAGGCTCACATCCTATTAATACATATCGGGGGAAATGATCTGGAGGGTCGTCAAGCTGGCCTGGCACTGGGAGCAAAGGACAGCTACACTTGGTCTGGTGCATTGGTTTTGTTAAGTGAGGGCTATTTTTTATGGTTAGGTCTGTCATTTGGGGGTGGGGGACTAACCCCACCTAGTCGTGGCCCTTGAGCCAAATGAAGGGGAACTGTTCTTACTCACCATGTTGGTAAGAATGCTGTCAGTGGTATTTGGCAGAATAGCCATGATGAGTCGTTTACTTGTGTTTTAAATTTAGATTTGTTGCAGGTTTACTATAAGTAGTGCGACCAATTCAAAATCCTTTCGTCTGTGTCTTTGCTTCGGCAAAGGGCTTGGTGGAAATATTATGAACCATATGTACTGTGCATAACCTGACCAGTGTAGAGAGGCATTTCTGTTATTTAGAGGAGCAAAGGTGGGGGCAAGTTTGGACAGGTAGGGGATGGAGCTTTAGGACAGGTTATTTAAGCTATTTATTTAAGTGTTGTGAGGGTCTTGACTCTCTTTTTTTCCATCAGCAAGCAGTTGAATAGGTCTTATGAATTTTTTCTATTCACATTTTTGCATTTCAGTGGGTAAGGAGCAGGCGCTGGGGAAGACAGCCTCTGTGTTTCTAAAGGTGAGGGCATAGACACATTGCTTACTGATAAACCTTCTCCTCACCCCTCTCAACTTTCCAGTTTATTCTGTGTTGTTAAAAAAGCAAGAACCAATCTTTGATATCTTGATATTATTTTAATCTATATTTGTCACAGGTTTACAATAAACCAATTCAATCTCCATCCCTCGGTCAATGTGTCTTTATTTCAATAAAAGGGTTGGTGCAAAATTGGCGCGGAATGGCTGCATGATAAGTGTCCAAATGCAGTATGCAGTATTTTGAAATGTGGCTAAATAGTTACAAATGTGAAAAAAAATTTACAATTTCAGGTTCGGAAATGGTAGTGGGCGCATTCTGAATTTTGCCCTGTAGTTTCCATAAATCCAAAGAAAACCTATGCATGTGGGTTATTTATATAATCTAGACGTCTGGCTGGATTTCTTTCTTTTTGGATGCTATAACGCATAACCTGTGCAAAAAAATCACAAGCAACACAAAAGTGAAAAAAGCACAGGAAACCATTCTTATGGTTAATTTTGGCAGTGATTGCCTGAAAAGTAAATGCTCCTAGTGAAATGGGTCTTCTTTCCAAAAATTATATACTTTTATAGCTTTTTGTATGATATTCTTGTTATAGACCCAGCATAGTAAATACAAAAAACAGGTTTGAAACAGCAATGTACACCTTCTAATATTTGCCCCTATAATTGTCAGAAATGTATGGAAATTCTACACAAATGAGGTATTTTTTAGTGAATCCTTACTTTGGAAAATCTAGTTTTTTTAAATATGGAATACACATGTTTTACAAAGAACGGACCGTGACAATAGTTTGTGCGGTTATATTGTCGATGAAAAAAGGTAATCATGTCTGAATTAGCATATAGTAAATATGGCTCCTCATTAGGGTATGAAACCCCACATTCTTCTGCCAATGTTTGTCTATGGAGATGACATGCTGCCAAGTTAAAATCTATTTAGTTAATAGTGGCAAAAATAATAATTTCTTACCTGTCAACAAGAAATGACACACAGGTGTATGGTGGCACTTTCCTTTCCGTACATTGTGTTGCATAATATATTCTGGAAGGCTCTATTACATGGTCATTTGAATAAAGAAAAAGATAAGAAAAAAATGAAAAATTAGGGTACTCATTCACAGAAAGGACAGCAGATATGTGGAACACCCCTCCAACTAAAGGGGTGTATGGGATAGACATGAGCTAGGTTTTCACAGTAGGACAAAAATAGGAGGACTTGAGAGGCCACGTGATTCGTATCTATGCTTTTAAAATACAATAAAACTGGAAATGATCCATACAGGTTTTATAAAATGTCTCTAGAGACCTTGTTATGATACAATAATTGAAATCTATGCAACAAATTAATTTATGGTCTATTATACTAATATTTCAAACATTCTATATTCTTAAAAAAAAATAATTATAGCCGTACACAATGGTATTAGTAAGTGTCTCATTTTGTCTTCTTTTTCTTGTTTTTGGCAGTATCACAATATTCACGATGAATACTTCACCAATGCAGTTGCCCTTTCCTTAATTTTAGTGGCCTTATTTGGACTTGTTTATCTACTAATTTTTCCACGGTAAGAAATGTTTCCACTGTGTATATTGGGATTAATTCAATGATCCAGGTGAACTTTAGTCATAATCAGGAAATATAGAACATTTTTCTGTGTGCAGATGTGCTGATTACATGCTCCTTACATGCAAATATTCACATAAGAATCCTTTCTTTTAAAGAATAAATTTTTTAAATTAACAACTCAATTTACTGAAGATTAATAATCCCCAAATATCCTTTCAAGTAGATTATTGAATAAGACAATGCCTCCTGTAATGCAATTGTTATGTGTACACCTCAATTTTAAAATACATTTTGTCTCATTCTTTTAAAAAAAAAAAAAGTTTGTCTCAAATGAATTACCGTATATTCCGGCGTATAAGACGACTGGGCGTATAAGACGACCCCCAACTTTTCCAGTTCAAATATAGAGTTTGGACTATACTCGCCGTATAAGACTACCCCTCTACCCAGCGTACAACAACCAGCCAATCACAGCAAGCGATGTACCTTACCGGTGATTGGCTGGTTGTTATACAGACATATACCGTATTGGCTCAGATATAGGCCGCCCCCGTATATAGGCTGCACCCTAAAAGTTTGGTGCCTTTTTAAAGAAAAAGTTTTTTTCTTTAAAAAAGCACCAAAAAAACATGCTGCCACTCTGTCTCCCCCCCCCAAGATATGCTGCCACTGTTCCCCCCCGAGATATGCTGCCACTGTCCCCCCCCGAGATATGCTGCCACTGCCCTCCCCACCCCAAAACATGCTGCCACTGTCCTCCTCCTCCTCCCCGAGATATGCTACCACTGTCGTCCCCCCCCCCGAAATTTGCTGCCACTCTGCACTCAACGGATGTGCCGGCACCGGAAGTTGTATACGCGTATTGCGTAGATGTCCCCCGCCGGCCCCGCAAGACACCCGGGAGTCTGGTCTGGTAAGTCTTGGGGGCAGAAGTAAAATGCATTGTGCAGACGGTCACTGGCTGCGGCGATGCGGGTAAACAACCTCCGCAGTCGGTGACCGTCCGCACGATGCGCTTAGACAACCTCCCGTGCCGGCACCCCCCCCCCGTGGAAAGTGCTGGCAGGGAAGGTTGTCTCGGCGTATCGGAGAGTAGGATGCAGGTCCCCTGCACCGCTGCGGGGGATCTGTATCCTAACCCCGCTGCATGTCCCGGGCGTCGGGCGCTAGACCCCGAATATAGGCCGTATACGTAAAGACTTAAAGTGGGGGAAAAAAGTGCGGCCTATATTCGAGCCAATACAGTACATACACTGCCCTTACACACACACACACACACATATATATATATATATATCTACACATACTAACATACGCCTGTCAATACATACACATTTATACACTGCCCTCACCACACACCCCTGCCTTTACACACACACGTATATACATATATATATATATATACAGACACACACACATGTATATACCGTATATATATACACACATGTATGTATGTATGTATGTATGTATATATATATATATATATACATATATATATACACACCAGCTTACAAACACACTGACCATCTCACACCAACATACATACACTGCACTCACACCCCTTACCTTTCTCATCTTCTATCTTCTTTCTTCCATCCAGTCGTGGGAGCACGAGGTCTGTCATGTCAGACCTCTGTTTGATTGATGCCGAGCGCCGGGACATGACGTCATCACTGCGCTCGGCATCAATAGCAGGGAGCAGGGAAGCCGAGGTCTGAAGTGCCAGACCTCGAGCTCCCTAATCTCGGGCTAGTTAGAGGGATGTCGTGATCTCCCCAACCAGCCCTGCTGATCAGGGCTAGTTGTGGAGATCACGATCTTGCACCTACCTCGGCGTGGCCCTGAAGACCGGCCCAGGGGAGGCGGCTTCTCCACTCGCCCCTCCCCTAGAGGTTCGTGGCTTCGTGGGACTCTCCGGCTGGGTAAGTATTCGGTACTCAGTTAGTACCCGGCGTATAAGACGACCCCCGACTTTTAAGAAGATTTTCTGGGGTTAAAAAGTCGTCTTCTACGCCGGAATATACGGGTAGTCTTTTCAAAAAATAAGTAAACGTTCTATATTCACTAAAGCTAGATAAATCAAACCAAGTTTCATTAAAATATAATTAGACATGATTTTCATTATTATATAAAAATCAACATCAGATCTATGGCTCAGTGATTAGGAGCTCTTTCAGTGTTTTTTAGTTTTAAAGCATTGCACTTTTCAACATGTTAAGAGCTGTATGTTTATTAATACATGGAATAATGTAATCTGGACACCTAAACACACCAAATCTATATCATACTGTCTCCCACAACACATTAGAATCTATCAGCCTTTAGACTGTTGTAACACCACCCAGTCCTGTTAATGTAATGTTTCTATTGATATATGCCTGCCATTGTATTAATAATGTATGTTATTGTATTTTGTCACTGTTATAATGTATTAATTTAAACCTGTTGGCAGTTGTGTCACACACCCAGTAATTGTCTCCTGTACCCCTACGAGTCTTCCTGGTGCCTATTTGACCACATACATTCACCTATTCAAATAGTAGACATCTTTTTCATTGGTCCTCCTGTCTCACCTGTCCAGGTTTAAATCTGTTGGCCACTTTGAAGTAACACTCATCTGTCACGTTTGACCCCTGATTGTCCATGGATAACAACAAATATACATATTCACGTACTGCATGTTTACCCAGAGTCACCTTTGTCAGCTGTCCTTAAAAACCCTTTGTTTTCCACCAACAAAGAGTCACCCATTCTTTTACGTCCTGATTTGTGTTAATATATTGTTTGCAAGACTTTTCCCCAGAGGAGCACATTTAACACTAACTGTAGCCAGCTAATACTATGAAGAAGGCATCAGCAATGCCAGAAACCTCCTGGTGTTCCCCTGATACCTGTTGAAAGGTCAATGGATAAAGTGAACTCTTTAGCATGAGCAGCACCAGATGTGCTACAAACCATCTCTGCTATATATTCTCACATTCATTACAGCAAAACATTTTAATTCACCTGACATTATGTCACATTGATTAAATATTATCTAGATGCTGAAAGCAAAACTTGTGGACACTCCCTATTGTTTGCAGCTCTTGATTTGTGCAATGTATAAACTAAAATGGCCTTAGAGCAGTCAGAGATACCTGACAGACACCATAATTGAACAATTCCAGGAAATTGAGCCAAAATTTAGTAGAAAAAATGTGAGAGAATTAAACAGTATAAATTAAACAGTAGAGAATATTAATTGTTAAAAAAAATGAATGTAAAAATGTAATGTAAATACTCATAAGGCCGGTACAGTTGGAGTCTTAAATACACTAGAATATCATTGAAATTCACAAATACCCTGAAAATCACAACTCATTAGTCAACATGCTAGGCTGCAAAATTATCTCTGGTACCTGATTTTTCAATAGAAACATATCCCAGTGAGTTTACTTTTATTAGCTGAAAAATGAATTGTGACACGAACATGCTATTCCATGTATGCAAACTGATCCTATATCAAATCAGTAGTATTACAATGGGTTCTTATCCTAAATCAACTCTTGCAAGGGTTAGTGGCAAGTGTGCCATGCATCTGAAGATGTTGATGTGATGGTTATAATTTGCTTATTTGCTAAAAGAGGAGAGGGATATTAAAAACGTTATTGGTATATATATATATATATAATAACAGTTATGATGGGCATTGCTAAACACTAATCTACAAACACCAGACAAGCTAGAGGGCTTGTTTTTTCCCTCAGAAATCTCATGGTGCTGCCACAACCACAAGAGATTCTGGGTAGGCACATGCAAACAAGGTCAACAATGATCACCCTTTGCCTCTATATCCACTTTATAAATGGATCCCTTGAAAGTAAATGTACAAGACAGCCTTTAGACAAAACTCGAGAAAGAGGTGCAGTAGCCAGATCACCACTCATGGACAGCTGTTTCGTCCTTAATGGGAATCGTCAGCATGAGGTTGTGATACTCGCTTAATACTTGAGGGTTGGGGAGCACAAGCAATACCAATTACAAAAATTATTGTGGGTAAAGGTGATGGAAAACCCTTCCACTTAAAATTAAGGGACTAGTAGAAGCATTGCTAAACACTAATCTACACCAAACACCAGACACCAGAAGGCTTGTTATTTTCCCCTCTCTCATGGTGCTGCCACACCAACAAGGGATTCTGGGTAGGTGATCATTGTTGACCTTGTTTGCATGTAATGGAGAGAAAAAAGGGAGACAGGGAGAAAAGAGAAATGAGACACAAACAAGAAAATGATAATGGAAAGGCAGTGCGAGAAGAGAAAAAGAAAAGAGAGATATCAGAAAGAGATAGAGAGAGAAATAGAGATGGCAAGAGAAGAAAGAGAATGAGAGAGACAGGAAAGAGCAGAAGGTGAAGAGAGGGAAATGAAAGTAAGAGGGAGAGAAGAATGAGAACACAAAAGAATGGTGAGACAGAGGGATAGGGGCTAGACAGAGAAAGGAGAGAGAAAATAAAGAGAGGAAGAAAGAAAAATCATATACATCATATCATATAAATATATATACATATAAAAAAATAAAAAGATTCTTCAGGCCTTCATAGAAAGAATAAATATTTTATTTCAATGAGTAAAAGTCAATCTTTCAACTACAAAATGGAGCCTTCCTCAGGACATATTATAGAAGTTCCATCCAAGTAAAGATCTAATTAATACTAGAACATCCAATGTGCTTGAACCCCCCCCAAACACACCCCTAATATTACATATACATAATTAATACGTCACACTTATAATTCGTAATACCTCTACAAAGAGGTATAATGGTTAATGACTATTAGTAATCAACATTTAACATTGTCAATTTGAGGGTGATCTATCCAGTGATGTTAACCCTTTTATGTTATTTGATATACCAAAATGTCACAATCACAGTATCTGCCCCCAATGGTATGTAACTAAACTTCAAAGGGTAAATGAAATAAGTAGACTTGCAACAATATCATGTTAACTAACGCAGTGTGGTTCAAGAAACTGAAACACTTTCTTTGAGACCAAATGGCCATTTAGTATTAAGGCTTTTTTTATCCAAAATGTTTCTCTCTATGTAAGAGCAAGTGTGTTCTGTCACCTCCAATTCTCAGGGGAGGTACATTTCCTATCCCCAAAAATTGCAATATCTACTTTTATCATGTTGCTACATGTAACACAGCCTGGGCATTTGACACAGCCAGGTTTGCCTTTAAATAGCTGAGGTAAATAGCATTTCACTGGATCTGCTGTAGATAGAAGACCTTTTGAGATTTTGTCCTCTTTGAAGTTAATCATAAGAGGATTAGAAAAATAAGGTGATAATGTTTTGCCAGAGGCTAATATCTTTCAATATCGAATAGTATCTCTAATATGTTTAGAGCCAGTTGTGCATTGTATTGCACAATTAATGCCATCAGACATCCTTGTAGAACCTGGGTAACCCTGTAAAAGAAAATGTTGCAATTGATTATTCTGTATTCTCCCAATTGGTGATACACCTCTTGGCTATATTGACTGTAGTGCATAACCACTATGCCCCTACCTTTGTCTGCAGGATAAATAATGATGGTTGGATCAGCCATTAGAATTTTAAAGAATTTTGTGACATTTAATATTTTTACTGCCACTTTCTCCACCTCCGAACCCAATATATGACCATTAAAAACGTTAATGGCATTACTCATAACTTGTGGGTCAAATGTACTTTTAAACCGAAAATTTGTATGAGGAGTCTGCAATTAAGTTTATAGATATCCACATCCCAACTAAATTGATTATGATCTACTGTAGGTGCAAAAGTTAATCTCTTTGCTAATAGCGACAGTTCATTAGGGTGCTAGAAAATAGATTAAAAACAGGAATTACTTCCTCGGCGGGTGCCTGACACACTTACTCTGTGGGCATTGTCGATATTGCCCTCATGGCTTTAAGTCTGCTCTAAAAACAACTTTCACTCTGAAGAGTGCCCATCACACTCTCCTTTTGTCCAGCGATATCAGTGTTGGAGCCCAAATCAGCTGAACTCACATTGATTACTATTGCGCAGAATCCACTTTTCATCATCAACTTTTTGCATTTATTTTGTTGTGGGTGTGTCACGAACTGGGTCCATAGAGATGACTGTAATGACCCAGAGCGCCCAAAGATGGAGTTATTGCGCAGTAGCAGAGTAGGACAGGGCCTGGTGCAGGGCGATGATGAGCACCTAGGGTTGTGCAGCCACATACCAGCACCCTGACATAGCAGTGGATGTTGTCCAGAACAAAACAAAGTGATATCCTGCAGGCACCCTGGAGCAGGCATGAGACATAGCACTAGAATCATGTGCAGGGTGCTGCAGACTGGGAGTATGGAAGCTAAGCAGAGTAACAGGAGAAACATAGCAAGCAAGGGGGACAGGGCAAGCAAGGGACAGGGAGACCAAGCAAGAAACACAACCAGACAATATATACATGGTACAGGACACAACAAAGGACAAGGAACAAGGCAAGGAACACAGGGGATGGAGTAAGGAGCCGAGATCCTCAGACGCTTCTCTTTTAAGCAAGGATAGGAAATCTTAATGGGACATGGGGAGAGGAGAGAGGAACCGAGATCCTGAGATGATTCAGGGAATAGAGGGCAAAGGCATATAAGAGACAGACAAACATGAATACAGACTAACAGGGACCCAAGCCAAACAAATGCAAAGGCCCAGTCTGAAGGGCAGAGCAGGTATATAAGGGCAGGGCTAAATTCAGGTAACGTGGTTTAGCTGTCCCATGTAATTAGAAAGGAGTGCTCTGAGAGGGAAGGGTGGCCACTAGTGGCTGCAGGTAGACATCAGAATGAATAATTATCGCATGGTCCCTGACAGGATAAGTTGGTCGAGTTAGGATGAGCTGTAGAAGTTGTTGGTCATTCAGATGACAGGATGAGAGTATTATGAGGAAAGGCTGTATGCTTCTCGAATGCAGTGGGTTGGAAGTTGGAAGAGGTAATAATGGTACAAGAAGTCTGGAGAGGAACCAACTCAGTCTTGGACATGTTGAGCTTCAGGTAATGCAACACCATCCATGATGGAATTACAGAAAGACAGTCGGTGAGGCGAATTAAAAGAGAGGGTGAAAGGTCAGGAGAAGAGATATAGTTTAGGTGGTAGTGGAAGCCAAATGAAGATATGAGTTGTGCAAGTGACGCGTTATAGATTGAGAAGAGGAGAGACCCAAGAACAGAGCCCCGAGGAACACCAACACAAAGAAGTAGGGAAAGGACAAAGTTCCAATGAAGGAGATACTAAAGGTATGATCAGAGTGGTAGGATTTGAATGGTATTGGTAAGAGCTGTGTCATAGATGCCATGAGCATAAAGTTTTTGTAGAAGGAGAGAATGGTCAACTTTGTCAAAGGCTGCAGAGGGGTCCAAGAGTATACGTAGTGAGAAATTGCCTTTTGTTTTAGCAGTGAGGAGTTCATTAGTAATTTTACTTTGCAGTCTCAGTGGAATGAGGTGCACGTCTCTACACAGATTACAGAGGGTCAAGCAGAGAGTTTGTGGAGAGAAATTTAGTTAGTTGATAGTTCCAGCAGTTTGGATGCCAAGGGGAGAAGGGGAAATTGATGGTAGTTTTATGGGGATGTGGGATCAAGGGAAGGTTTCTTTAGGATGAGACATTAATTTGTTTAAGTTAACTCATTTTTTTGAACCATGAGATAGTGGATTGTGACTAGACCTGGGGTAGGCACCAAGTCTCTCACACACTGCAGTGGGAGGCATGTATCGATCCTTCTGCCTCCATTTACAGTCTTTACAAAAGCTATTCATCTCAATGCTGACAGATCCAAAGACTCTGTCACAACCAGGAATGGACACAAACCAAACTCTAATAAACAAACGAAATAAACAAACTATAATGCATAACCATGAGCAAGGATAACGCTAAACCAGAATAACCACCATAAAGTGAGAAATAATAAACTTACAAATATAAAGAAAAATAGGATAGAAATTGGAGTCAAAGGTTTAACTAAAAAAAAAAATACAAAAACATATAGTGCAAACTGATGGAAGATTGTTGTTAAAAAATAAATAAAGGGGACACTCAGACCAGTACTTCACGGGATGTTGACGTAGTGACGCACGTACGTACGTTGGGGGTGTATCTAGGGCTACCTACCTCTTATGGACTGCATAGTGTGCTACAATATATGCCGTGATTGCTTGGCATGAATATTACTTAATTTAATATGCCAACTAAAAACGATAAGCCTGAGAAATTGGACAGAATGGACAAAGGGGAAAAGAATCAGGAATATTAAGTCTAAAAAACGCAATCAATTATCACTTTCTATTCCCCTCGTAGCCAATTAAGCCTCTCTGACCCACCTGATAAATCTCTGCTTGATCACTGTTCTGGTCAAATGGATTTCACCCAACCATCTTATATATCTCATAAAGATTTATCAGCAGCTTTAGATGCACTATATTCGAAAATTAAATCTGATTTGGAAAATAATATGAGAGAGTATAAAGAAGAGATACTTACTCTAAAGTTAACAATGCTTTCTCACACTCAAGAGATTTCTACACTTCAATCAATAATCAGGGATTTAAAAACACAAAACGATAATCTAAATATAGAGATCAAAAAAATGGATCATAAATTAGCAGATTTTGGGGGGGCATGGCTAGCATTCAATCGAGATGCACGTGTAACTGCTGATCTCCGAGGCTTTCCTACATTTTCGCTGATTTACGGGTATCTACTCCGACCATGGGCAAGCACTCGAGGACCTAAACCTAAACCTACAGGGGTCAAGGACAAACATTCTGGCACCTCCGTCCGGTCTTTTTTTCAAAGTTTCTCCGAATCGGAGCAAAGAGGCCTACCTGGCAAGATGGCGTAGTCCCCTCCAAGTCCACGCAGCACCCGCTCTGGCTCCCCATCTGTGGCCGAGTCAGAAACTCTGCCGCTCTCACAAGTGGATCCGGCTTGGCGGGAGGCAATGAAAGACCTGCCTACCAAGGCAGAGATGTCCTCCACGTGACATAGTTTGCTGCCTTCATGAATACCGCACGAAGGAATTAACTCTACAAAAATGCAGATCGAAAGTATCTATTCTCCATGAGGGACATACCATCTCCATTTTTCAAGATCTCTCCCCTATTACGTTAAAGAGTAGGAGGATGCTGTGCCCACTCACCATGATGTTAAGGGAGGCTTCAATCCCATATCAGTGGGGATTCCCCTTCTCCTTGATTGCAAGAAAAGGCACACAAGCAGTGATTTTACGTCATCCTACAGACTTACCTGAATTTCTGCAATCCTTTGGACTTCCTCCTCTGGAGTTGCCGGAATGGTCGTCTTCAACGCACAAGTCCTCCATTTCATCGATTCCGAAAGCCGGCTGGTCGCCGTCATCGAGATGGATCAATAACACTGCTACTGAGACCGGCTGAGTACCTTTGCCTTCTTCCGTAGTTTACATCGCATCTCTGCTGCCTACAGATTTGCCCACTAACTTTTTTACACTGGGCCATACCGTGTTCTTTTCTCGACTTTTTTGTTGGTACCAATTCACACACGATTTCTGTAAATTTTTTTATTATATGCTCCTATTGATGTGGTACTTCCTTTCCATACATACATATGCTGCTCTACACCCAGTTATACATATATGCTGGTATACATTCACCCTTATGCAGATATGGCCCTTTTTATTACACACCCTCCACACACTTTTTCACCCAAGGAACCTCTGAGTGCACGTCACTCCTTCAATTAGTACATCTCCTTTTTCTTGAATTTTGTTTAAATTTTCTTTAAATTTCATGGTACCTCTTTTACTTTCTCACATGTTTTCACTACACTGCTACAGATACCCCCCAGAGCCTACCACTCAGCGTTCCTTTGGTCTCTGTCCTGTGATCTGTGCCCAGTTTTATGGTCACAATGCTCATTTGTTGATGCCATGGCATCCAGCTCTTGTTATTTTAATGAGAGTATGTTTCGTTTTTTTTGTTCTGTTTCTTGCTCCGATAGCATTGTCTACTCCTGCTGTTATCGATATTCATCTTACCTTGTCGTTGCACCCATAAGATCCTGCCAGTTGCCACCAACATGATGCTCAAGATCCTATTAAATTGATTTCCCTAAATATCAGGGGTCTCAATAAACCCGAATAGAGATCCAAACTATTTGCAGAACTTCAACGTACTAAATCCAAAATAGCTTTTATACAAGAAACACATTTTAAGGCCACTAGGGAACCCAAATTAACTAATAAACAATTTATCTCCTCTTTTACTTCTAGTAAGTCAGAAGCCAAATCACGAGGAGTGGCTATTCTTCTCCATAGACATTTGCCCTTTCTTAAATTGGAAAGCTGGCAGGACTTGGAGGGCAGATGTCTTTTTATCAAAGAGTTTTTAGGCACCCATAAAGTCACCTTGGCCAACGTGTATGCCCCTAATCGCCATCAATCTCGATACCTCACAGTGATCTTGAAAAAAATTAATGGAATTCCAAGAGGATATGACTATTTTAGGGGGTAACTTTAACATGACTTTTGATCCCACACTTGATAACCCTACTGGTACCTCTTCTGTTTCCCCATACACAGATAAACCGGGTCAAGCGGCTAATGCATTTGGCACAACTTATAGATGTTTGGAGAATGCAACACCCCACATCCAGAGACTACATGTTTTACTCTGCCTTACATGACACGTATAGACACTTTTTTCCTTACACACCACTACCTCCCTACACTCCATACTTCTTCCACTGGCCCTGGCGTCCTGAGTGATCACGCGCCGGTCTTCATGACCATCAAACTTGCTTTGTTTCCCATTAGACCCTGTGTTTAAATGAAAACATTCTCTCAGACCCCGCACTCTCCTCAGACGTTGCTGAGAATTTACATTTATACTTTACAGAAAATATAACCCGGGGATACCCTTACCCACTGTGTGGGAAGCTCATAAAGCGGTTGTTAGGGGAAAATGTATACAAATTGGTTCTCATCTCAAGAAGCTAGCGTTAGCAAATACTCTTGATTCAAATATCAAAAAGATAACGGAATTGGAGAGATTGCATAAATCTCAATGTAACCCCTCTATTTTGACACAATTAGACACCCTTCAATCCCAATTAGCCACTATCACAAATAGGCATCTTAAACGCCAATATCTTCTAACGAAACAACACTTTTACGAATACAGGGACAAATCCGGTAAACTGCTGGCCAGAGCCCTCAGAGCACAAAACGCAAATCACTTTATAGTGCAAATTCGCAATGATAGAGGCAAGCATGTATCCTCAACTCCTGATATAGCGGAATGCTTCCGCAAGTACTACCAGGGACTATACAACTTACCATCAGTGCAGGAGGCCCTTCCCAACTATATACAGGTCTTAGACGCATATTTAGACAAACATCTTCCACGCCCTTTGGGACCCGAGGAATCAGAACTTATTAACGCTCCCATTACACTTCAGGAGGTTGGAGATGCCGTAAAATCCACTCAACAAGGCAAATGCCCAGGGCCATATGGCTTACCATTGCATATCACAAGAATTTTCTCCCTATTTTGGGCCCATACCTGGTGAATATGTTTAACTCCCTGACGTCGGGTTCTCATTTCGACCCGCAGTCCAACTCGGCCCATATTTCTTTAATATTGAAACCAGACAAATCCTCTGCTATTTGTGGCAGCTACCGCCCTATTTCTTTACTCAACACAGATATTAAACTACTGGCCAAAATTCTAACCCTAAGATTGTCACCATATATTCCGCATTTTATACACAGGGATCAGGTGGGCTTTGTACCCAACAGGGAGGCTAGGGACAACACCACCAAGGTCATCAATCTTATCAATTACTCTACACATATGCACCTTTCTCTTACCCTGACCTCGCTAGATGCAGAAAAGGCCTTCGACAGGGTGGCCTGGCTTTACCTCTTTCGGGTATTGAGACTGAGACTAGGACAACACTTTTTTAGCTGGATTGGGGCTCTGTATCACAACCATATAGCAATGATCAAAGTCAATGGGCTCTTATCTCAACAGGTCACCCTGTTGAACGGCACTAGACAGGGTTGCCCACTGTCACTGCTCCTTTTGGTGCTGGGGATGGAGCCCCTGGCAAATGCTAAATCCTCCATTACGGGCATTCCTGTTGCTGGGGTTCAGCATAAATTGGCAATTTACGCAGATGATATGCTGTGTATTAATTCCAATCCGCTATAATCCCCCTCCCACATGCTTGTAGAATTGCAAACCTTTGGCAAACTCTCCAATTATAAGATAAACCTTCCTAAATCTGAATTACTATGTTGCAACAAATTCCCATTCAGAGTCTGCACCCAAGCTATATCTGTCACGATCCGGGAAGGTCTCGTCCCGAACCGCAGCGGAGCCATTCTCCCGAGTACCCGCGGATAGCGGGTACTCGCCACTTACCTTCCCCGGTGCCCAATCTTCGGTGCCCGCGTCCGGCGGGCACTCGGGGTCTGCTACTCCCCATGCCGCCCCTCCAGAATAGGGAGGAGGAGCACGCACACATACCACGCCCCCTCCCTCTCTCTATGCCTCAGTAGAGATCATGCTGCACGCACAGCTCCACGTCATCAGCTGGGGGCGGGGCTTGGAGAGGTGGCAAGTTTAAAACCTGAGCACTGACACTCATTCAGTGCTCGGTTGTTGTTCCCAGCTGAGCTGTTCCCTGCTGCATATTGAGTTTACTCCTGTTTTGGTTTGTTCCTGGCTACTCTGATATCTCCACTCCTGACCCGGCTTGTCTGATTACCCTCTCGTTGCTGACTCGGCTTGTTCCTGTTTACTCTGATTTCTCCACTCCTGACCCGGCTTGTCTGAGGATCCTCCTGTTGCTGATCCATTGCCTTACTCCTGACTACGTTACCTTCTCCATTCCTGACCCGGCTTGCTCAACTATTCTTTGGACTCTGTCCGAACCGTTCCTGTTGCTACCTTTCCTGCATACTGGATTCCTTACCTGCATTTACCAACAGAAACATTACATAACAACCGAGCCCTTATGGAATCCGCAGGTTTGGCTGAGGCTGTGGCCGCACTTACCCAGCAAATGGCCGTGTTTAATCAGTCACTGCAAGATGTTCAAGCAGGACAGCTTCAGATACGCCAGGAGATGCACCAGAGGCAAGGCAGCTCTACCGCTCAAGGCGATCCTTTCTCGGCTCCTTCTATGGCACCTGAATCCATGACTCTGCAAGGAGCATTTGCACCTGAACCTCAAATTCCTATGCCTGAACGTTTCTCCGGTGACCGTAAGAAATACACTACTTTTATGATGTCTTGCCAAATTATGTTTAATTTAAGACCACGTACTTACTCATCGGACTATATAAAGATCCATACGGTTATTGCACTATTGTCAGATGAACCTCAACTTTGGGCTCACCACCTACTTCGTAGTAATAGCTCTATTTTAGAGTCATGGGGCTCCTTCCGCCAAGCTATGGACGCTCTCTACGAGGATCCCTTCCGATCCACTTCCGCTACCAGCACCCTACGGGCACTTAAACAAGGTAAAAGACCTGTGGAGGAGTATATTGCTGAATTTCGTCGGATCTCTATGGAGACATCCTGGAACGAACCTGCACTGCATGATCAATTTCGGTTAGGATTGGCAGAGAATATTAGGGATGAACTGGCCCGCACCAATATACCCAATTCTCTGGATGAGTTTGCTAACCTAGCCATTCAAATTGACCGTAGGCTACGGGAAAGAAAGGCCGAAAGACAAACCACCTCCTTCTCAAATTGGTCGTCCATACGGCAGACAGTCAAGGTAACCCCTAAGGACAATGGGGAGGAACCAATGCAATTGGGCCTCATCAGGGGACCTCTATCAATGGCTGAGAAGGAGCGTCGCCGAAGCCTGGACTTATGCCTGTACTGCGGAGGTAAAGGTCACTACGCCAATGAATGCGGAACCAAGACACGTTCCCCTAAGGGTAAGCAGAACCCTCGGTTTATGCAAACTAACAAGAGAGCATCCTTACACTTCTCCAATCACTTATCCCTTTCAATATCTTTACAGTGGAAAGACGACCCCATCAACCTTTTTGCCATGATTGATTCTGGTGCCAGCAGTAATGTTTTGGATGCTGACCTCATACAACGCCTGGGAATGACCACCAGGGAGAAGACATCACCTATTTTTCTTCAATTGGTAGACGGAAGCCCTTTAAAGACTGGTCCTATTACTAAAGAGACTGTACCTTTATGTATGCGTATTAGTCCTACTCATATGGAGGAGATTATATTTGATGTGGTGCCTTCTCCTGTTTTTCCAGTCATATTGGGTCTACCCTGGTTAAGGACTCATAATCCTGTTATCAACTGGGAGACCGGTGCTGTACGGTTCACCTCTAATAAATGCTCACAACACAATCAACCCTCTTTGTCTCTTAATGTGGCTCATGACTTTAGTTCACTGCCTATACCTAAGATACCACCTCAATACTCAAGATTTTCTGATGTGTTTGAGAAAAAAGGAGCTAATGAACTACCTCCCCATAGGGAGTATGATTGTCCGATAGAATTGTTCTCCGGTGCTCCTATTCCTTTTGGTCGCATTTATCCAATGTCTGAACCGGAACTAGTTACGCTCAAGAACTATATCGACGAGAATCTGGCCAAGGGATTTATAAGACCCTCTACATCACCTGCCGGAGCAGGTATTTTCTTTGTTGCTAAAAAAGATGGTGGCCTTCGCCCCTGCGTGGACTATCGCGAGATCAACAATATAACCATCAAGAACCGTTACCCTTTACCTCTAATATCTGAACTTATGGAACGCGTTCGCTCTGCCTCTGTGTTTACCAAAATCGATTTACGAGGAGCCTACAACCTGGTCAGGATTAAGGAGGGACACGAGTGGAAGACTGCGTTTAGATCACGATATGGTCACTTTGAGTATTTGGTGATGCCTTTTGGATTATGTAATGCTCCTGCTACCTTCCAACATTTTATGAACGATGTATTCAGAGACATGTTGGATCAATTTGTCGTTATCTACCTGGATGATATTTTAATTTACTCAGAATCTTTACCGGCCCATCGAGAACATGTATCCAAGGTATTGATGCGTCTCAGAGAGAACCGATTATATGCCAAACTTGAGAAATGCGTTTTCGAGACTCAATCAGTGGAATTTTTAGGTTTTATTTTGTCTCCTACAAGGGTCGAGATGGATCCAAAAAAGATAACCACGCTCCTTCAATGGCCCCCTCCTACAGACAGGAGAGGAGTTCAAAGATTTGTGGGTTTCGCTAATTTCTACAGAAAGTTCATCAGAAACTTCTCTAAAGTCATTCAACCAATCACATCACTCACGTCCATCAAAAGGAGGTTCGTTTGGACTGAATCTGCACAAAGAGCATTTGAGTTTCTAAAGGAGAGATTCACTTCGGCACCCATATTGATTCTTCCGGTACCACAACGACCATATGTACTCGAGGTAGATGCGTCTGATTCTGCGATAGGAGCAATCCTCTCCCAAAGAGATGAGTCAGACAACCAACTTCACCCAGTCGGATTCTTCTCTCGTACACTTATCCCTGCGGAAAGAAACTACGGGGTAGGGGAGAGAGAGATGCTGGCTTTGAAACTGGCACTGGAGGAGTGGCGACATTTATTGGAGGGTACTCTTCATCCCATCACTGTTTACACGGATCATAAGAACATGGAGTTTTTTAAGACTGCCAGACGCCTGCAACCCAAACTTGCCAGATGGTCTTTGTTCTTCTCCCGCTTCCAGTTACACATTACATATAGACCAGGTTCCCGTAATACGAAGGCTGATTCGTTATCCCGTATGTTCGAGAGACCCACATTACCCTCCCATGACGAGAACACTGTATTACAATCAGGACATTTTCTAACGCTAACACGTTCTCTATGGGATGAACTTCGTTCTCTCTCCTCCCACCTAAATCCATCTGATTTCCCTCAACTACAGTGCCGAGGAGGGTTGTACTATCACAAAGATGCAATTTACACTCCTCCTGAAATACGTCTTACGATATTGCAACATTTTCATGATACCCCTGCAGCTGGACACGGGGGCATCACACAGACTATTGACCTAATTCAAAGAACCTTCTGGTGGCCTGATCTCAAGGAAGACGTTTTTAAGTTTATACGATCCTGCAATATATGTGCTCGTTCCAAGGGTTCTCACCATAAGCCTGCAGGTTTTTTGTGTCCTCTGCCAGTACCGGTGTGGCCATGGTCCGACATTTCCATGGATTTTATCACGGATTTACCTGAATCTAATCAACACACCACTCTTATGGTGGTCGTCGACAGATTTTCGAAGATGGCTCATTTTATTCCTGCAAGACAATTACCCACATCTGAAGAAACAGCTACCTTTTTTGTGAAAGAAATTTTTCGTCTTCATGGTCTACCTGAAAATATTGTTTCTGATCGAGGAACACAGTTCACGTCACGAGTCTGGAAGGCTTTTTGCGAGGAATTACACATACAGCGTTCTTTATCTACTTCATTTCACCCTCAGAGCAACGGACAGACAGAACGAACGAACCAAACTTTAGAACAATATCTCCGTTGCTTCACGTCTCACCAACAAGACGACTGGTATCAACTCTTACCACTGGCAGAATTTGCCTACAATAACCATATTCATTCCTCGATACAGATGTCCCCCTTCTTTTCTAACTATGGCTTCCACCCTTCCATGCTTCCTGGCTCCCCCATCTCCAGTGCAGTTCCTGCTGTAACCAATCAGATCTCGAGGATGACTAATATTTATCGGGACTTACGTACCACCCTTATCAAATCTCAACAACGTTACAAATTCCAGTCGGAATCCCTCGTTCATTTTTCAAGAATTGTCATCGGTTCTTTCGGTCCTATGTCTGGTGCTCCAGGTCTCCTAGACTATCCCACTCTCATTTAATTAGACCTAAATCAAAAGGTGGATTAGGGTTACCGGACCTAGAGAAATACTGGCAGGTGGCACATCTCCGTAGAGTTGTGGAATGGTCTATATCGGTTCCCAAACAGTGTTTGGAAACTGAGGAGGCCTTTGTGGGCTTACCACGACATTGTCTCCCTTGGTTACCCGATTTCAGGAAACACATAAACATTAAAACTTAAGTCACTATTGCTTCTACTAGGGTTTTTGGGAAAATACTGAAAGAGGGTGTTTTAACCTCAAATCCGAGCCCCCTCTATCCTATTATACCCAATCCCAATTTACCCCTTAGTATGACGATTAACCGCTCTGCACTTAAACCCTCTCTCCCATGGAAGTTGGTCCGTTTTCACTCTATGTTTATAGGTGACACTCATCTCAGCAGTGACCTTTTATGGCAAACCATCCCTTACATTTTATAGCTTCAATTCCCAAGACTCCCCCCCCTGTTTAGACCATTATCCAAATTTGAATCTCTGTGATCTACTAGCTCAGAGACTCCACACTTGCTCTCAGCCTTATATGCTCTCCTTCTGGAATCCGCTTCCACGTCAAAACCCTACTTTCTGAGCATGTGGGAGGGGATCTCTCTATTTCACCGACACCCCAGGAGTGGGACAGAGTATTGTTTGCTATCCACAGGGGCAGGGGCGGGCTGGGCCGGGTGGCAGGGGGACAATTGCCCCCCAGGCCGCCCTACATCCGGGCCGGTGGGCCTGATGGACGGACAGCAGACGAGCATTCAACGCAGTGTAGGGGGATAGCATGGCATAGGGAGGCTGTAATCACATTCCTTTCATGCCCAGATTCCAGCATGTAGTGGCTGATAGGAGTGTGATTGCTGTCAGCAACTTTGGTGTGTTGACATTTTTATTGGACAGAATAATTCAATAACAGTATATATATATATATATATATATATATATATACTTGCAAACAGCAATCACACTCCTATCATGCTAAGTCAGCCAGCACATGCTAGAACCTGAGCATGATAGGATTGTTGTTATATATATGTATATATATACATATTTATGTATATACATGTGTGTATATATATATATAAATATATATATATTGTTATTGATTTCTTTGTCTAATTTTGGTGTTACTTTTAATAAAGTATTTATTTATTTATTTTTTTATTTATTTATTTGGTTTTGGCCAAGTGAATGCTGAATTTTCAGTTTCAGTCCAGAATTTTCATTTCGGTGCATCTCTACTATATACTATGCCAGTCACTAAAGTGGTAAGCCTACACCACATCATTGTTTGGCTTAGTATATAGTGATAAGGGTTGTACTGCAGTATTGTCTGGCAGAATGTATAGGCACACATTGACGGTGGTACCGCATAATCCCTAAGTATATAATGATAACAATTATGCTGTACCCCTGTCAATGTTTGCCTAACCATAGAAACGATGCAGTTTTAAAGTGTGTGTGTGTGTGGGGGGGTGCCACATACAGGATCTGTCACAGGTGCCAAATACTCTAGGTACGCCCCTGCATCGTGCGGCAGTGAGACCCAATGGTTGTGTTCTTCGTCCCACGTCTTAAAAGGGGTGGGATGAAGAGCTGAGGCACGGCCATTGGGCGGTGCGGTGTATGCACGCCGGCCGCTTTAATTTCATTAGGCGCTGGTGCAGTGACTGCCGTACGACGGCCGCTTTCAATGTTGTTCGCAGCCACATTCGCAGCGCAATGGGCCAGTTGACTAGACTTGCCCCCCCCAGGCCTTAGGCTGCCAGCCCTCCCCTGCACAGGGGCTCCATCTCTAGCAGGATTCAGGAATGCTCATACAAGCTTTTGACAGACTTGAAGGTGGTGGAATGGATAGGTGGTATGGACTTATCTTGCAGGCCCGAGGCTGTTTTATTACACCTCAACTCTCTACAGCAACACACTTATAAGAGATCACTCACAATTCACCTTTTGTATGATGCTGAGGCAGTAATACCCAAATTTTGGCGCACTTCCACGGCTCCCCCCGATTCACATGTGGTTACAAAAAATAACTTTTATCGAACAAATGGAGGAGTTGGTATGGTCATCCAGGGGGAAGGGGATCCAACACACTAAGAGGTGGTTCAGGTGGCGCGAATTTGTCGCTTCTGTAGACTTTCGGCTTATCCTTGGCCCTCACTTGACTACTACCTCCCTCTCCACATCCTCCCAACAAGCGCCTTGACGCGACACTTCTAGGATAGGTAGGTACACCAGACGGTACTTATTTTGGGATTCTGTTCTTTATTTCGTTGCTTTTGGGTTTGTTTGTGTCTAGTTGATTTTGTTTATTTTGACTCAGTTTGACCTCGCAAGGCTCAAATCTCACCGTCCAGCTGCGCATGCTGGGCTTGTCATGCTGAGTCTCACATTGATGTACATTTTAGGGATTCATGTAACACTATCTGTTTTGACGTCTCTGTAACATCTGGATGTATCTGTTATTTGCTTTGAAAATATGAGTGTATTGAGTCATATTTTGACTCCATCTCGTCATGCAAGGCTTAACCTCACCATATGGCTGCACATGTTAATCTATGTATTCTCTCTGATTGTCGATATACTACGGGGTTTGTCCTGTGGAATCTCCCGTTCATGTACATCCTACTGTCTCATGTGCCATTGACTGTATAAACTTCTCTACAACATCTGGATTTTGTATCTTTGCATTGTTCATGCATTTTACCCTGCTCAATAAACGGAGAATTGAGAAAAAATAGTAGATTTGGAGGACAGATCCAGAAGGAAAAATCTGAGAATTGGAGGCGTTTCAGAAGAAATTCTAAATCTAGAAAAGTATATTAAAGATCTTTTGGCTACATATATAGATCCTAAACTTCGGTTCACTATCAATTGTGAAGGTTCACAGACTTCCTAGACCGTTTAACTCTACACAAAAAGATATTAACAGATACATTATAGTCACTTTCGCTAATCTCTGGATAAAATATCTGCTTTTTAAAGAATGGAGGAAGAACCCACAGAAAAATAAAAAGATTGCATCTTTGCACCTTTGCGGACCTTTCATGGATTCCCCATAAAAATTCGGGTTACCTATAAAGAAAAGGTTCATATTTGCTATGACCCGGAACAGCTCAAAATTAAATTGAATAATTGGGGTTTGCTAAAATGAAATTCTCGACACAAATATTAGAATATGTTGAAGAAGTTTATTTGTCACAAAGATTTATTTTTTCTTTTGTCACTCATTTTTGCATTATTTTATATGAGATGGTTCAGGTGGGAGTTGTTGACACATGGATTTGTATAATTTATAATCTAATTTAAGTGCACAATATTTTTATAAGCGCTGTAAAATAACGGTTACTTTTGGTATTAAGCGAATATAAAGACTCTCTATATGTTATATGTCAATTCTTAGGGATTTTATGTAGCTATTGTTTGATGTTAACCCCTTTTGTGACTCATGCGGACCTTCATTTGGGAGGCTGCTTTGCCTAGCCATGTTAAGTGATTATTTGACATGACTTTATGAACAACTTTCTTATGACCCTTAAATTAGTAACAATTAATACACAATGGTTAAACTCACCATATAAAAGATCCTTTTTATATGATCTTTTGATAAATGAAAATATCGAAATAGCATTCATCCAAGAATCCCATTGGAAACAACAACAAGCCCCTTTATGGAAATATCGTAGATATCCGCATATATATACATCTTCTGTAATCGGGAAAAAGAAAAGAGGGGTCGCCATTCTTATATCACAAAAAATTAAATTTGAATACATTTTACACAAATCAGATAGAGAGGGCAGACGGATAATCTTAGTTTGTAAGATAAATGATATACATTTATGGCGCTTTATGCCCCTTCAGAACAGAGGCATATCTAAGGGGGGCGCCAGTGAGCGGCGTCTTTTTTATTTTTTGATGCGGAGGAGAGAGGGGGCGCCTAGCAACCGCTTGGCGCCCCTCATTCTCCTCCACGAAGCCTCTACCTCCCGTCCCGGCAATTCATGCTGAGTGCCGGAATATGACATCTTATTTCGGCACTCAGCAGTGAAGCAGCGGGCACAGCGAGCGTCTTTAAAACGCTGTCTTTCTTTTTTTTTTTTATGCGGAGGAGAAAGAGGGGTGCCTCCTCCACGAGGCCTCTGCCTCCGTCGCGTTGCCAGCATGACACCATATTTCGGCGCTCAGCAGTGAAGCAGCGGGCACCACAGCAGAGCAGGAAGACAGAAGCCTTGTGCTCCCGTCGCTGGACCTAAAGGTGAGAGAAGTACAAAGGGGGAGAGGGTAGATAGTGAGTAGGGGGAGGGAGAGGGGTAAGAAAGTGATAATGGAATGAGAGAGAGCATGAGCTAATATGTGGATGAATTGTCTGAATGAGGGAAAGCATGAATTAATGTGTGGATGAATTGTCTGAATGAGGGAGTGCATGAGTTAATATGTGGATGTATTGTCTGAATGAGGGAGAGCATGAATTGTCTGAATGAGGGAGAGCATGAGTTAATGTGTGGATGAATTGTCTGAATGAGGGAGAGCATGAATTAATGTGTGGATGAATTGTCTGAATGAAAGTGTGAATTAGTAATTGCGGAAGGGCAAAGATGACACTAGCAGGAGGTTTGAGCCTTGGGGACCAAGATGGCACAGGCAGGGTGTATATGGGACAAAGATGGCACAGGCCGGACTGTTTGGGGACAAAGTTGACTTGTGCTGGGTTATTAGGAGACAAAGTTTGCAAATCTTATGCGTGTAATCTGGCTGCTGGTCAGGTTCTATGTGGGCAGTGTGGACGCCAGGGCTGGCTTTGGGGTGTGCAACCTGTGATCTATGCCTGTAATTTAGGGGGTTTTAAATAATATTTGGACATGGGGCGCAATTTCAGTGCTTGCCATAGGCGCTATTTTCAGTAGATACGCCTCTGCTTCAGAATCAGTGTCTAAATTTATTAATGACTCAATGGAAGCCTTAGAAAAAATTGCAAAAGGTCTTGTTATTATAGGGGGGCCTAAACTGTATTCAAGATTATAATGTAGACCGGAAATCATTAAAGAAAACAGAATCATATGATAATCGACTAAGAAAAAGAGCAGAAACCTTTACAATATCTTTATCAAAACGTAACCTATATGACGTCTGGCGAACGCTCCATCCAGGAGAGTCAGACTATACCTTTTATTCAGCTCCACATGGGTCATATTTATGTATAGATTGTTTCTTTATGTCAGGATTAACTCCTTGAAGATAGGCAATATCACCTGGTCAGATCATGCACCGGTTTTTATTCAAATCTTAGATAAACCAAATTGTAGGAGGCGATTTAATTGGTGCCTAGATGAACAAATATTAAAATCAGATGAGGATAAGAAAGAGTTATGTCATTTAGCGAAGCAATTTTTAGAAATTAATGACACAGCAGAGACCTCAACGAGTACCTTATGGTGCGCAATGAAATGTTTCCTTAGAGGCCATCTAATCAAAAAATCCAGGGGGAGAACTTTGACAGATTTACACATCGCTATAGCAGAAAGGCATAATAAGATTAATCCTAATAAAACTAAAACTGCCACAATAAATTCTATTAGATCAGAAATAACTGCAAAGCTACAAGCCAAAGCGGATGTGATTTTGTCCCGTTTAAAACAAAAATGGTATTGCAGTAATAACAGTATATGTCCGGATCTAACTAATAAGCTTCAAGCTCAAAATCAACACTATAGAATTAAACAAATGAACTTAAATGATAAAATTTGTTTATCACCATCTCAGAAAGGAGAGGCATTCAAAACCTATTACGAATCACTTTATAACGTAGAAGATCTGAACAATTCTGAAACACAAATATTCTTCTATTTAGAGAAATTGGCTCTTCCTAAAACAACACCTGACCAATTGGAATCTTTAAATCAGCCCCTTTCTATTACTGAGATTACAAAAGTAATAAAAACTTTGATTCCTGGGAAAGCACCAGGGCCCGACGGATTCTCAGCGTTATTTTATAGAATTTTTGATTCTATAATATTACCAATTCTTAAAAGATTACCGTATATTCCGGTGTATAAGACGACTGGGCGTATAAGACGACCCCCAACTTTTCCAGTTCAAATATAGAGTTTGGGCTATACTCGCCGTATAAGACTACCCCTCTACCCAGTACAACAACCAGCCAATCACGGCAAGCGATGTACCTTACCGGTGATTGGTTGGTTGTTATACAGACATATACATACATACACTGCCCTTACACACACACATATATATATATATATATATATATCTACACATACTAACATACGCCTGTCCATACATACACATTTATACACTGCCCTCACCACACACCCCTGCCTTTACACACACACACGTATATATGATATATATATGAGATATATATATATATATGATATATGTATATATACAGTGGGACAAAAAAGTATTTAGTCAACCACCAATTGCGCAAGTTCTCCCACTTACAAAGATGAGAGAGGCCTGTAATTTTCACCATAGGTACACTTCAACTATGAGAGACAGAATGGGGGGAAAGAATACAGGAAATCACATTGTAGGATTTCTAATGAATTCATTGGTAAATTCCTCGGTAAAATAAGTATTTGGTCACCTGCAAACAAACAAGATATCTGGCTCTCACAGACCTGTAACATCTTCTTTAAGAGTCTCTTCTGTCCGCCACTCGTTACCTGTATTAATGGCACCTGTTTGAACTTGTTATCAGTATAAAAGACACCAGGCCCGGACTGGGACAAAAAATAGGCCCGGGCATTTAAGTCTGAGCAGCCCATATTTATTTATTTATTTATTTATTGTTAAAGCCCACCCTTCATGTACCATCTTTGCATTTAATCATTCACACAAATCATTAACACATTCATTAATGCAGTCACACAAATCATTCACACAATTCATCCACACATGAATTCATTAATTGTCATACGCATTCACACAATTCATCCACACATTTATTCATTCATTCTCATACGCATTCACACTACCCCCTCTCATCATCTTATCTGCCCCTTCTCACTATGTTCCCCCTTTTCACTATGTAACCCCCTTCCCCACTTCTCAATATGTACCGCCTCTATCTATCCCCTCTCCCCCTTTCTCACTACCTAACCCCCCTCTGCCCCTTCTCACTGCAGCCCCTTCCCTCACCCTACTTACCTTGTTGCCAGAGCAAGCAGCAACTGCGACCGCGCCTGTGGCAGGGCAGGATTGACTTAGGGGCTGATGGAGCTGCAGCTCCAGGCTCCTACCTTAAAATAGGCCCAGTCAGGACTGGACTGACTGGGCCTATATGGCCGCATTAACGCAGAGCCCCTTAAGCCCGCCGCAACTGCAACCGGGTCCGCCACTCTAAGGCAGAGCCGGCCTTAGGTGTTCTGGCGCCCTGTGCGGACTACTCCTCTGGTGCCCCCCCATCCCAAAAAAAGAAAGGAATAAAAACTTGTAACAAAACTCCCCTTTCTCACTATCTATCCCCCTGTATCACTATCTACCACCTCTGCCTCTTCTCACTGTTATCATTATATACTGAGGCAGACATTGACGGCGGTGCAGCATAATACGTATCACTATATACTGAGGCAGACAATGACGGTGGTACAGCATAACACCTATCACTATATACTGAGGCACACATTGACAGTGGTACAGCGTAATCCCTATCACTATACATTGAGCCAGACATTAACAATAGTGCAGCATAACCCCAATCACTATATACTACGCCAAACATTGATGTGGTGTAGGCCTACCACTTCATGGTCTGGCTTAGTAGTAGGGATGCACTGAAACGAGTTCTGGACTGAAACCGAAAATGCAGCATTTACCTGTCCGAAACCGAATATGACCTCCCCACACCATAAAAAAAACACTTTTATTTAAAGTAAGTAACACACCAAAATAGGACAAAACAATTAAAAAAACAATATTATATGTATATATATATATATATATATATGATTGTTAACAGCAATCACATTCCTATCATGCCCAGGCATACCCAGATTCCAGGATATACTCGCAGACTTGGCATGATAGGAGTATGATTGCCCTATCTACCCCTTCTCACTCCCTTCTGCCCCATCTACCCCTTCTCACTCCCTTCTTCCCTATCTACCCCTTCTCCCTATCTACCCCCTTTCCCCCATCTCACGCCCTTCTCCCTATCTACCCCCTCCTAACTATCTACCCTCTCCCTCTTTGAAGTTCACTTACCTTTCAGGAGTCCTGCGGTTAGGGTGCAAGGCCTCTGCCTCCCAGCTCTGCCACTGTATGGAACAGTATAGAGTGATGGGAGTTATGATGTACTTTTAGAGCATAATTAGATCATGAAAAAGACATTGGAAATGGTACAGCATAACACCCATCACTCTCACACACTTACCAATCCACACCTATATACCAATCCACACACATATACCAATCCACACGTATATACCAATCCACACGTATATACCAATCCACACGTATACACCAATCCACACGTATACACCAATCCACACGTATACACCAATCCACACGTATACACCAATCCACACGTATACACCAATCCACACGTATACACCAATCCACACGTATACACCAATCCACACATATATACTAATCCACTCTCACTGAATATTTTCCTACCTTTCCTCTTTTCTCCTTACAGCTCCTTTTCCTCCTCTTCGCTCCTCTTCTTCAGTTCTTCTGTCTTCTCTGTCTTCTTCCGGTTCAGAGGGCACGGACAGCGGTGGGCGCGGCTTCAGTGTTGTGCGCCGGGATCTAACAACAAACCCCGGCGCACAGCAGCTGTTGCCGCGCGGATCACAAGGGAGCGGTATCGGAGGTCTTTAGCAGACCTCCGGCTCCCTTGAGTGATTTTAAGCCGGGTTGAACCCGGCTTAAAATCACTCAAGGGAACCGGAGGTCTGTTAAAGACCTCCGATACCGCTCCCTTGCGAGCCTGCTCCTCCAGCGGCGGACATTACTGTCCGTCTCTGGAGGGGTGCCGGGTGCCGCAAGTTGGCACCCGGTGCGGACCGCCCCCTAGAGTGTGACGCCCTGTGCGGTCGCACACCCCTAAGGCCGGTCCTGCTCTAAGGGGCCGGGAAGCCCCCACCAGGGCCGGCCTTAGGGGTCTGCGGCCGCACAGGGTTTAAATTAAAACATCGGGGTTTTTTTTCAACTTTATTTAACATCCTCCATGTTAAATAAAGTTAAAAAAAACTTTATTTAACATGGAGGATGTTAAATAAAGTTAAAAAAACCCCGATGTTTTAATTTAAACCCTGTGCGGCCGCAGACCCGCCATTGCGGCCGTAGGTAGGGTAGGGGCCTGGAGCTGCAGCTCCATCAGCCCCTAAATCAATGCGGCCCTGCCGTGGCCCGGCCCGATGGCCAGTCCGGGCCTGAAAGACACCTATCCACAACCTCAAACAGTCACACTCCAAACCCCACCATGGCCAAGACCAAAGAGCTGTCGAAGGACACCAGAAACAAAATTGTAGACCTGCACCAGGCTGGGAAGACTGAATCTGCAATAGGCAAGCAGCTTTGTGTGAAGAAATCAACTGTGGGAGCAATTATTCGAAAATGGAAGACATACAGGACCACTGATAATCTCCCTCGATCTGGGACTCCACGCAAGATCTCACCCCGTGGTGTCAAAATGATCACAAGAACGGTGAGCAAAAATCCCAGAACCACACGGGTGGACTTAGTGAATGACCTGCAGAGAGCTGGGACCAAAGTAACAAAGGCTACTATCAGTAACACACTACGCCGCCAGGGACTCCAATCATGCAGTGCCAGACGTGTCCCCCTGCTTAAGCCAGTACAAGTCCGGGCCTGTCTGAAGTTTGCTAGAGAGCATTTGGATGAACTTTTTGGTAGAAACTCAACGCGTCGTCTTTGGAGGAGAAAGAATGCTGAGTTGCATCCAAAGAACACCATACCTACAGTGAAGCATGGGGTGGAAACATCATGCTTTGGCGCTGTTTTTCTGCAAAGGGACCAGGACGACTGATTCGTGTAAAGTAAAGAATGAATGGGGCCATGTATCGTGAGATTTTGAGTGAAAACCTCCTTCCATCAGCAAGGGCATTGAAGATGAAACGTGGCTGGGTCTTTCAGCATGACAATGATCCCAAACACACCGCCCGGGCAACGAAGGAGTGGCTTCGTAAGAAGCATTTCAAGGTCGTGGGGTGGCCTAGACAGTCTCCAGATCTCAACCCCATAGAAAACCTTTGGAGGGAGTTGAAAGTCCATGTTGCCCCAAAACATCACTTCTCTAGAAGAGATCTGCATGGAGGAGTGGTCCAAAATACCAGCAACAGTGTGTGAAAACCTTGTGAAGACTTACAGAAAACGTTTGACCTCTGTCATTGCCAACAAAGGGTATATAACAAAGTATTGATATGAACTTTTGTTATTGACCAAATACTTATTTTCCACCATAATTTGCAAATAAATTCTTTAACTCCTTCGTGACAAAGGCTGTTTTTACTTTTTGTACCCTTCGTGACAATGGCTGCTCGTGTTTAGCTGTAATTTTCTTCTTTCCCGTTTACTGAACCCACACACATTATATATTGTTTTTTTCAGGACAAGAAGGGCTTTCTTTAGATGACATTGTTTTGATTGTATCATATTATTTACTATTAAAAAAAGTATAAAATATGGTGAAAAATTTAGAAAAAAATGACTGTTTCTAACTTTTAGTTGAAAAATCTTTTACTCATCTATGAAAGGTAATGAAAAAACCTGCTAAATAGATTCTACTATTTATCCTGAGTTTAGAAATACCCAATGTTTTTATGTTTTTTTGCTTTTTTCTACACATTATGGGACAAAAAGTACAGGTAGCGTTTTGCTATTTCAAAGCCATTTTTTCCAAATCTGGTAATTCTTCCCCTCAAGTGCCATTTCGGGTATCTTTGAAGCCGGCCAATGGAATTTACCCCATCAAGTCATATATTTTGGGAAAACTAGACAGCCCAGGGTATTCCAAATGCTAGTATTTTAACCCTTTTCAAGCACTAATTCAGCCTTTGTCAAACTTTATGGTAGTAATTTTTTTTGCATTTGTTTTTTCACACACATTTTACTTTAGGTATGAATAAACAGGTTCTGGTATATGTCACTATCATAAAACACCCCAATATGTGTTTAGCAACATCTCCTGAGTACAGCGATACCTCACATGAATGATTTTGCCTGGCTGTTTGGGGGCAAAATGGCCACATTTGGGGCATGCGCATTTTTCAATGTTGAACTTTGGCATTTGGGGATCCACTGCCCATGCCCTATTTGGTACATCTTTGAGCCGGGCCATTTCAGTGTGGCCAATAAAGCCATATATTTTTGAAAACTAGACACCCCAGGGTATTTTAAATGCTGGTATTTTAACTCTTTGCATGCACACATTTTACACCAGTATTTTTTTGTGTGTATTTTTCCCCCACACACCTACTTTATGTATGAATTTACAGCTCCTGGTTTATGCCGCTGTCACATGACACCCCAATATGTGTTCAGGACCATCTCCTGAGCGCAGTGATACCCCACATGCATGGGTTTGTCATTTTTTGGGGGAACTAAAAGGCCACATTTGGTACGTGTGCATTTTTCTAATTGGAAATTAGATGTGTGGCCATCCTTCCCCCTGTGTTATTTGGGACATTGTTGAACCCGGCCAATTCAATTTACCCCATCAAATCATACATTTTTTAAAAGTAGACACCCCATGGGCATTTAATATGCCAGTATTTTAACTCTTTCCATGCGAGAATTGTTTTAAGCTAATGTGCTAATTTTAGGACTTGCTCACAAAAATATATTTTTTTATATATATGTTTTATTTTTTTTCAACTTGAAGGTTCCCCTGATAGTGAAATCAGTGAGAAATTATTTTTACATTTTACTGTTTTTTTTACAATTTTTTTCTAATTATTATTAATTTTATTTTATTTTTTAATTTATTTTTACTAATCACACTGTGATTAGAAAGCTGGGCTCCATTGACTTGCATGGTTGAATGCAGTACCTGTATTCAACCTGCAAGTGGAGCCAGAGTTCTCTAGAGGGTCAGGAGACCGTCTAGCGAACTTTTTCACCTTTATTGTTTTTTTTCCCGGCCCGCCGCCATCTTGCAGATGGCGAAGATCACCGGCAGCTGCGGCTGTGACCGCTCTCCGGAGCGGTCACAGCCCATCCAAAGGTAAGTGTTTGGTGTCGCTGGATGCCTCCTGATCGAGGCATTCCAGCGACACCATTTAAGTTTAGGAGGTGGTCGTTGATCGCCTCCTAAACGCTTTTAAAACGGGTGTCCGCCGCCATACAATGTATGGCGGTTGTTGACGCCCCGGGGAGGGGCCAGACATGGCCCCTGGTGCCGATCGTGGCGTTGCTGAATGCCTCGAGGTCGAGGCATTACAGCAACGCCGTGTGGGTGCAGAAAGCGAACGTAGATCGCTTTCTGCACCCGTTTAAAGGCGTGCCGGTTCTGGCACGTCATTTGTCATAATCGACTTGTTTTTCCATGCCGTGCCAGAACCGGCAATTGTCATTAAGGGGTTAAAAATCAGAGAATATGATTTATGGACTTTGTTGTCTCATTCAGTCTCTCATAGTTGAAGTGAACCTATGGTGAAAATTACAGGCCTCTCTCATCTTTGTAAGTGGGAGAACTTGCACAATTGGTGGCTGACTAAATACTTTTTTGCCCCACTGTATATATATGATGTTGGGCTAGTTAGAGGGAGGTCGTGATCTTGCACCTACCTCGGCGCGGCCCTGAAGACCGGCCCAGGGGAGGCGGCTTCTCCACTCGCCCCTCCCCTAGAGATTCGTGGCTTCGTGGGGAATCTCCGGCTAGGTAAGTAAGTATACCCGGCGTATAAAACGACCCCCGACTTTTGAGAAGATTTTCTCGGGTTAGAAAGTCGTTTTATACGCCGGAATATAACGTATATGATGAAGTAGGGGACTATGGAGTCTTTCCATCTGAAATGCTAGAGGCCTCTATAACCCCAATATTGAAATCAGGGAAAGACCCAACAGTAGTCACTATTATAGACCATTTTCCCTTATAAATTTAGATGTTAAAATCTTTTCTAAAATATTAGCTCAAAGACTCAAAAAGATAATCCCAAACTTTATAAATTCAGATTAAACAGGTTTTATCTCAGGCAGATCAGATGAGGACAATACTCGCAGAATCTTTAATATATTAGAAGAAATTCATCATAGGAAAATCCCTTCAGCCTTACTAGCTTTAGATGCAGAAAAGGCTTTTGACAGAGTTAACTGGAAATTTATGAAAGCAACTCTCTATGCATTTGGTTTAAGTGAATCATTTAGAAGGCTTATTATGGCACTATACTCCTCTCCCACTGCTAGGATAAAAGGATTAGCAATTGACTCAAAACTCTTCAAAACGGTACCCATTGATTTATGCTTTAACTATTGAACCTTTAGTGGTGTCCATTAGGAATCCACAGGAGATACATGGCATAGAAATAGGTTCTCGGGAACATACAATAACACTATATGCAGATGATGTACTTTTATCGTTATCTCTTATGGAATCCTCATATCCCTCACTTTTAGTAGAAATAAACAAGTTTTCACGTATTTCTAATTATAAAATAAATTTAGCAAAGACGCAAGCAATAACTTTAAATCTGAACAAAATGCACCAACAATCCCTCACAACGGGAAATAATGCAATCAAAATTCCGAGTATAGTGGAATATTTAGGTATCAAAATTTGTAAAAATCTTCCTGACATAATTTCTTAATTTTGGGTCCTTGTTAGATTAGATAAAGTGTCAAACCTCTAAATGGAAAAAAATAGAATTATCATGGCTGGGGCGAATTAACATTCTTAAAGCCTATCTAATACCAAAAATATTGTATCTGTTTAGATAAATACCTTTATAAGGTCTCTAAACTCATATTGAAGGGTTTTGATAAGATAAGCTGTTTGCAACATTTGTATGGGTAGCAAAAAAAAATAGAAAAACAGTAAACACTTCAAGTACCGGTACTAATTGTATCTTAAAAATTGCTACATAGAAAATATTACATGGGAAATAGCTGCCAATTTAAGACATATATAACTTAAGACATAGAACCTATAAAAAGTATATGTCCTATTATAAATAATCTTAATTATAGAAATATACAAAAATTAGACTTGGACACCAGGGGGCTCTTCATGTTCGTCTTCGTACTCGTCTTCGGAGAAAAAAAAACTTCGTATTCCGCGAATATTCGCCCGTTCCTGTCTTCTTTTCGGGTGAATATTCGTGGACATTCTTCGTGCTCGTTTCATCTTCGTTTTCTCCAGGCTGCGTAGCAGGGATTAATACGGGGTTAAGAACACATCGGAGCAGCAGCAGCAGCAGATGCGTTCGCGCCGTGAAGGTATGTGTGTGCAACTCTATTGGTCGCCAGAAAGGGGCTGGTTTGGCATCAACCAATGAATTGCAGAACTGCAGAATGCACCTCATTCGTTGATGGCAGGCGAGCCCCCTGCCAAAACGACCAATAGAGTTGCACACACGTACCGAGGTGTACTGTACACAATACACATTGCCCGAAACTGAGGGCCAAGTTCCTCCGAGCAGTTGTCTTGTCTGAGACCTAGACAAATGCTCCAAGGAACTTGGCCTCCTTTTTATCATACACAGTCACACATCCATAGATGTTTAATAAAAGAATAGGGATTATTTTACATTTTTAAATTGATTTTGGACCACTTGTAATACATGCCTAACATTTGCTACCTATTTATAATGGCATACTTTGCAACAACCCAACTTTTACTGGACAGGACTGGAAAAAAGCAGGACTGTCCACGAAAATGTTGGGTGTGTTGGCAGGTATGCGAATGGAAAAATGTTGGACAAGAACTAAAAAATAGCTTAGGGTTAATGTTAAGGTTATTTTTAAGATTATTAGCAGTGCACTGTTTTGGTTACAGATGTATTATGTCTAAATAATAATTTAATTTTAATTTTAATGGGTTTATTTAATTTTATTTTAAAGTTATATTTATTATTATTTACTTTATTATATTTATTTAATGTTGTAGTGCTACCCTACCCAGCTATACCTATGTGCACTAGCATACCTAGTTTAGCTAAATTTGATGGGACAGGAAAAAAGCAGGACTGTCCCTGAAAAAGTTGGGTCTGTTGGCAAGTATGTGGATGGAAAAATGTTATAGAGTGAAGTGAGAGTTATAGCGTTAATGCTAGTGAGTGTAGAAGTGAAGGTCAGGGCAAATAACAGGAGGAAAGGTCCTTGTGATTTGTGAATAGTACATGTGTGTTTTATGTGTGTTATGTGTTATGTCACTGTGTTATATGTGTTATGTGTGTTATGTGTTATGTCATTGTGTTATATGTGTTATTGTGTGTGTTATGTTTGGTAGGTTGTGTATCAGACGGAAAAAAATGAAATGGAAATTGGCGACCCACTCACCTGTTTCACCCCAGGGCAACTGTCAGTCCTAGACGTTTGGCAGCGGACTTCCAGAGCTCAGACACAAGGCCCTAGCGTAAGCTGGTTACTCTGGCTGAGGTAGCAGGCGTTGCCACACCGCAAACAGACGCAGCCAGGGGGGAGAAACTGCCCTTACCATTAGGGACATTTGAGGCATGACACTAGCCAGGAAGGGAACTGGCATTGAAGAGACGCTGGCACCACCACCAGCAGCAGCAGCAGCATTGGGAAAGGCGAATGAGTGGGCAATTGGCGACCCGCTCACCTGTTTCACCCCAGGGCAATGCATCCAAACACTGTCAGTCCTTGGCGTTTGGGAGCGGACTTCCAGAGCTCAGACACAAGGCCCTAGCGTAAATTGGCTACACCGGCGGAGGTAGCAGGCGTTGCTACACCGCAAACAGACGCAGCCAGAGGGGAGAAACTACCCTTACCATTAGGGACATTTGAGGCATGACACTAGCCAGGAAGGGAACTGGCAGAGAAGAGACGCTGGCACCACAACCAGCAGCAGCACTGGGAAAGGCAAATAAGTGGGCAATTGACGACCCGCTCACTTGTTTCACCCCAGGGCAAAGGATCCAAACAACTGTCAGTCCATGGCGTTTGGGAGCGGACTTACAGAACTCAGACACTAGGCCCTAGCGTAAATTGGCTACACCTGCGGAGGTAGCAGACGTTGCCACACCACAAACACGTGCAACCAGGGGGAGAAACTACCTTAAACATTAGAGAAAGAAAATTAACTTTCCAAGCTAAGAGCTGGGTAAACCAACTTGGGCAGATTGAATTTAAGAAAGGCAATCTGCTCCATCAGATGAGGTGCCATGCGTGAGCGCTGTGGACTCAGTATGTTTCCAGTCATAGAAAACACGTGCTCACTTTGAACAGTGGTTGGCGGACATGATAGAAGCTGCTGCTCAACCCATGAGAGTGCAGGCCACACACTCTTCTTTTCATCCCAGTAGCTAAGAGGATCAACATTAGGTGCAGAAAGAACTTCACAGAGGTAAAGTTTGACCATTTCAGCAGCACTACTCTCCTTTCTGCTGCTAGCTCTGTCAGATGGTCCAACTATACTCCCAAGTGCCTCTTCCCAAAATGCAGCTGCTCCACTCAGCTGTGTTGTGATGCTTGTGGCACTGCTGCTGATGCTGCTGCTAGGAGTAGCAGACCACATAATCTCTTCCTCCTCCTGCACCTCTCCCTCCTCGGACAGCATTCCCATTTTACGCTGCCAGTCACGCACCTTGTTGACCAATTGATCCCGGTAGCTACTGAGAACATTGAATTTCAAAGCTAGCTTTCCCTTAATTCTTGGATCGCAAAGGCACGCTAGCATCATTTCGGGACTCTCTTCCATGCGTTTGCGAAGGTGTACTTTTAGCAGATCCTTCAGCTTCCTGACTATGGCTGCTACGTCAGGATGTAGAGTGCCACCTTGAACATCCTCACGGTTTTCAAGGAACACATCCATCTTGCTGCCTAGATGGGAGAACACTGGGATTACCTGGGCCAGACTGGCAGTGTTTGAGCTTAAATTTTCAGTGGCATCCCTGAATGGTTTAAGGACTGCCACTAGCTGGGCGATCACTGTCCAATCCTCCCTATTCAATGGAGATGTAATCCCAATATTATGCTCTGAGGCAAGATTATGGATTGCCCTCTGCTGCTCCAAAATCCTCTACAGCATGTCTAACGTGGAGTTTCATCGTGTACTGACATCCTGACCTCTCTTGCTCTTCCCTCAAAAGTTGGCTAGCCTTAACACTATGGTGAAAGTGCCCAGCGATCTTTCTGCCCCGGGACAGAACTACTGCTGTTACATTAGTTCCTTCTGACATTCCTGCCTTCACTACAAGATGGATGATGTGGGCTGCACAGCGCACACCAACAATATGACCAACTCGCAGCGCTTTCACCATATTGGCACCTCCGTCAGTTACCACAAAACCAACTTCAGCATTGGTGCCTGCCTCTGCTCCCACCCAAAGGCTAAACATTTTCCTCATTGCATGCAGAATATTTTGGGAAGTGTGCTTTTCATCCATCACTTCTGCATGGAAAAGGAATGATCGGTAGGAATGATGCAGCAGCTTCTTTGGGCACACCGGGCTGCCACCAGTGTGCTGTCAAAGAAAGAAAGGCATGCTGCCCACTAGGTGCACTCCACAAATCTGTTGTGAAATGAACACGCTGACCAGCAGCCTTGGAAAGCTCCTCTTTCACTGCTGAAACACAGGACCGATACAATGAGGGGACAATGTTCCTGCTGAAAGTGGAACGTGATGGAACTGTATATTGTGGAGCCACAGCCACCATCAATTGTTTGAAAGGCTCCCTTTCAATCATAGAGAAGGATGCCCCTCCAACAGCAATGAACTGACCAATAAGTCGCGTTACTTTATTGGCCTGCTGTTTGGACATTGACCTTTTTTCCTACGAAGGAATGAGATCGCTTTGGTTTGGGAAAACCCCTCTGAGTCTTGCTGCTAATTTGGCTCTGCTTGGTACCTTGCATGCTGCTTGTGGATGGGGAAGATGCTGCTTGGGGCAAAAGGCACTTCTTTTTAGTCACTGGGCTAGTAGAAGTACTAGTTGTGCTACCCTTTAACTTTGAACGTGCTTCTGGTGCTTTAGGCTTTCTGTAAAAAACCATAGAGCTTGTGGGCCTAGCCGCACTACTACTGCCTGCTTTTGGTCCCTTTCCTTTACTTGATGATCCTTCAAGCAATGCTTCCCCAAATGATAAGCGAGAGCTTGGCCTACTTGGCCGACTAGACTGACGCAAAGGCTGCATCTTAGAACTGGTGGTGGTGCTGGTGGTGGTGGTGGTAGATGGAGCTTGTCCCTCCTTAGTCCCAAAAGGAGGATCCATTTCAAATTTTGTGTTGTGTGTGTAGTGTAGTGTTTAAAAAAACTTAAAAAAAAGAGGGGGATAAAAAAATTAAAGACTTTGAATTTACACGGGCCTAAGAGCCTATCCTACTACTATGCTAAACCTAAAGCTATATTTCTTAGTATTCTAGTCTAACTCTAGGCAGACGCTCTGAAGCCCACTAAGCTAAAGTGAGGTTAAGTTATATATAATATTATATTATTAATAGATTAGAATTACTTATATTATGAATTATAGAAAGAATATAGATTATGAATTAGAAAGAATTACTTATATATATTATAGATTATGAATTAGAAAGAATTATATTATGTTATATAATAATTAATAATATAATAATTAATATTAGAATAGTTACTTATGTGTTATAGATAGAAGAATATAGATTATTAATTAGAATTTAGAATTACTTATATTATACTTATACTTATACTTATATTCTAGATTATGAATTAGATATATTATGTTATATAATATATTATAGATTTATATATCTATATATAGATATATTATAGATTAAGATTAAAGATTAGAATTATTTTAGTACTACAGCTAGTACCTTGAAGCTTTGCTTAGTACAGTTGTTGTCGTCAAACAGTCAATCTTTCTTGAAAAGAAATTAGAAATAAAATAAAATGTCACAGCAAAACAGTTAGCTTCACTGCTTGCTGAAACTCACAGCACTTATGCGGCTGCACTCACTAGCCCAACAAGTTCACTTCACTGATGGACTTTTAATAAAATTAAAATAAAATGTAAAATAAATGAGAAACTCTTTGCAAAACAGTTAACATCACTGCTTGCTGAAAAAAGAACACAGCACTTATGCGGCTGCACTCACTAGCCCAACAAGTTCACTTCACCGATGGATTGAGGTGAGCAAAACAAATTAAATAAAATGAAATATTATGAATTAAGAAAAATTGACTTGGTCTCTTGCTGTTGCTAAAACAAAGCACAAACTAAAGAGCTGCAGCACCAGTACTAATAAGATTAGCTGAACTATAAGCTAGTAGTAATTAATTATTAATTTTATTTATAGCTAATTAACTATTAAGAATTATAGAATTATTGATATTACTGAATGATTTTAGATTAGACACTAGTAGATGTCTTGAATGTCTACAGTACACTCTACACTAGTATACTATTATCACTATAGTATATATAACTGACAAATATATATATAATTTTTATAATGTATTCAATTATTAATTATTAATATTACTGATTTTAGATTAGACACTAGTAGATGTCTTGAATGTCTACAGTACACTCTACACTAGTATACTATTACTAATACTATACTAACTATAGTATATATAACTGACAAATAGATATATATAATTTTATATGTATTCAATTATTAATAATATATTCTATTAAATTATTTATAAATTCTATTATTTAATTTATTTAAGCAGGACAGGCAGTAGGCACTAGTGCCAGCCCAGGGCAAGGGCACCCCAGTGCCAGTGAGGCACTGAGTGCACTGTCAACTCAACAGCACTACACAGTTGATGACAGACAAATTAAATTAAAAAATGATTAAATAAATAAAATTATTAATTCAGTAGAACTGAACACAGTAAACTGTGAGAAATGGCAGGCTGAGGCTTACCAGTCTCACACAGAACAGAACAATCTCTCTCTGTAATGCAGCTCGGATGCAGCACAGCAGTGTTGCCAAAGCAGTCACAGCGAAAATTGAATGGATCTCTCAGGCAAGCTCTGGTCTTATAAAGGCGGTTTCAGAAGTTCAAAAAACAGCAGCACAGGCATTGGACGAGACCCTTAGCGTGACGCCACAAGAGTGAGCTGATTGGAGAGACGAGGATCAGCTCACTCCTGTTTGAAATTTTGGCGGCTGCGCGGCAAAGACGAATTCGTTCGATTCTTCGTGGTTGTGAGTCTTCGTCTTCTCCTATGTTTTGCCGGCACTGTATTCTCTTCAGCACGAACAAAAAAACGGCCTCTTCGTGCTCGTTTACATGTTCGCCCGAAGACGAATGCGCAAGTCTAACAAAAATACATTTAGAAACGTTTGTGTGTATAGACTTAAAATACATACAATAACAATGTACATATACACTACATGCTTTGATGCTGTAAACCCCAGGGAGATGATTAGTTTGGGATTTGGGTACAGGTGCTATACAGATCATACATATGGGTCACTGGGGTGGAGCAACTGGAGAGCAGGGGTGCCAATGCTCAGTTCCCCCATTCAGTGGAAAATCCATTCTGGATTTTCCAAGAGGCTAGAGTTCTGGAGGATCCAGTCAAGGAATCCTATGGGCCTGTAACAGGGACACTGTTGCAGGGCATTAAAAACCCCTGGAGCCTGATAATCAGAGAGAGACTGTTGGGGAAGAGGAAGTTTCACTGTGCTTCCAGGGCAAATGAAGCAATACCTGCCTGGACCTTTGTGTGCTGTCTGGCGGAGGTTTTCCAGAGCCTGGCTTAGCTGGGTCTGGCTGGGAGGTTAAGTTAGTGGGTGATTAGGCTGGTCAGCCTGGGTCAGCATAATACAGATAAAGAGGGCGCTCCAATTGGGAGCTAGGTTATTTCTTTTATTAATTTTGTTTTGGGATGTTTTGTTTAAACAGTTAAAAAAAGCACTGTTATGCTACAAGCTGGTGTTCCTGACTCTGATTGCCCTAGAGGACTGTGCTTAAGACCCCTAACTGTGACATTTATGGCACTCATGCTATAGGGTTTGTCACATGAGGGTGCGATACAGACAGCCCCCGCTGCTGCCGGCACTTCGAGGGGGTTCTATGATGGAGGACCAGCGTGATGTGAACTTCTGGTGCTTCACCATAGAAGCCCCAGTGGAAATACCGGCCTGCAGCAGAGGAGGTTGTCTGCAGACGTTCACTGGCTGCCGGAGAGGAGGATCCCCCGCAGCACTGCAGGGGACCTGGATCCTTCTCTCTGGCAGCCGGTGAACGTCTGTGCGATGCGTGCAGATAACCTCCGCTGCTGCTTGCACTTTCGCCAGGGCTTCTATGACAGACCACCCAGCATTTGTATGTGTGATTGAGGGAATGAATCTGTGAATGAATGAGTATATGAATGAGTGTATGTGTGATAGCAAGGGTGTGTAAGTGGGGGGGGGGGGGTAGCACAGGGAGTCTGTAATTGACCCCATACTGCTGGCAGCATCAATACACAAGGGGGCAGCTAGCCAGGTTTCAGCATGTATTGGCTGACTTGGAGCAGTTAGCAGTTATATATATTAACCCCTTCATGACCGGGATTTTTAAGCTAGGGTGTCGCTAAAGGACCGGAGCCGTTTTTGTGTTTTTGCCATGTCTTTCTTCAACTGTAATTTCTCTCTTATCAATTGGTGCACCCACACAAATCATATATTGTTTTTTTCAGCACAAGTAGGGCTTTCATTTGAAGCTGGGTAGTACATTGTTTTGTTTGAAATAAACTGGAAAAAGTGGGGAAAAAATGAAAAAAACGAATTTTTTTACAGTTTTGTATACATACAAATTGTACACACATTGAACCAATGGGAAAAAATTATCCCAAATATATTCATTAACTTGTCCTGATTTGGAAACCACCCAACATGGCCAGGATTTTTATCTATTTTGACCAGTATAGGGCAAATATTGCAAGGCATGCATCACGTTTTTGAAATGTAATTTTTTTCAAATTTGGCATGGTAGTCTAATAACTGCAATAGTTGTCACAGATACTGATTATCCCCCCAAAATTATATGTTTATGAACAGTAGATAAGTCAAGGTGTACAACTAGGGTCATTTTGACACTTTTCAAACAGGGATTTTATCGCCAATTGCTGCCAAATTTTGAGGCATTTTTATATTTTTTTGTTTTTTTTTGCATATGTTGCAATGCTGCTTTAGAGTTTATATTATATTTTGTATAGAATATGTGCAACTGCAGAAAAAAACACCAAATTGTGTTCACCAACATCCCCTGGTTCCAACAAGGCCTCACATGCATGGTTCATGCATTTTTTGAGGAAGCTATGAGGGCAAAACTGGAACATGCGCATTTTCGTTTTCACATTTGGAATTTTCAGAAATTGGTTTCCTGGGCCCATATCCCATTTGGGACATTTTGGAAGCCCCCCACTGTAAATTACCCCATAAAAGTATATATTTATGAACAGTAGACAAGTCAAGGTGTTCAACTAGGGTAGTTTTGACAGTTTTCAGCTAGCCATTTCTTCACTGATGTCTGCCAAACTTCACAGGGAAATTATTTTATTGCGTTTTTAACGCATACATTTCAATGTTGCACTGAATTTCTTGCACACCATAAGTGCAACAGTGGAAGAAAACACCACATTGTGTTCACCAACATCCCATGATTCCAACAAGGCCTCACATGCATGGTTCATGCATTTTTTGAGGAAGCCATGAGGCCATAACTGGAACATGCACAAGTTTTCAGGAATTGGTTTACTGGGCCCATATCCCATTTGGGACCTTTTGGAAGCCCCCCCACTGTAAAGTACCCCATAAAAGTATATATTTATGAACAGTAGACAAGTCAAGGTGTTCAACTAAGGTAGTTTTGACAGTTTTCCCATTTGGGGTAGTATATATTTATGAACAGTAGATTAAGAACAGTAAATTAAGAACGATTAAGAAAAATTAATTTTTTGTAACTGGCAACTGTAAGAAAGAATAAGATTTAGAAACAATTAAATAATTTTTTGTACCTGGCAACTGTATGAAATTCCTTAAAACAGTTGCCAATGCACAGACCGGGCTTATCAGGGCAACCAGAACAGTAAAATACTGTGTCCTTCCTGTGCCCTTTGGCATAACACACTCTGCAGCGTTTCTGTGTTTTGGATTTTTTGGAGGTTGGAGGAAATTTGAAAGGGAAATGTTCTTCCTGAATTATGAGAGACGCTGAGGGGCCTTGTTCAGCTGGAGCCAAGATTTCCTTGAGTAACAAAAACTGAAAAGATAAAAATGTGTTTTTTTTGGCATGGTGTATTTTAAAAAAAAAGTAAGAATGCATTGTGAGTTGCAATCTGCATTATATAAATGGCTACCTTTTTATACCACGCATTGGTTTTTCTCATTATGAGGTATGGCTGCAATAATTGATCGGCCAAATCCCCTCATATGCCTATTGTAGGCCTTGATGCAGGTAGGCTTTCTTTGGAACTGAGTTTTGCCCCGGACAGGAACAGGAACAGTGGCATCATCATGAATTGTGCTTAACATGCACACATCCTTCTTGTCGCTATATTTTACAGCCAAAAGTTCTTGTTGTCGTAAAGCTAAGGATGCCCCATATTTTAATTTGGTTTCCCTAATCTGTTTCGGGACCCCTATTCTGCTCTGCCTTATGGTGCCACAGGCCAAGGTGTCCATACAAAACAACAACTTGAACAAAGGGACACTTGTATAATAGTTGTCCATGTACAAGTGGTACCCTTTTTTCACTTATGCCCAGATGGTCTGGGCAACCTGGTGGGTCAAGCTTGGCATCTTTCCCCTCATAAACCCGGAAGGAATATGTGTAGCCACTACTGCTCTCACATAATTTATAAAATTTTACCCCATACCGAGAGCGTTTAGAGGGAATGTATTGCTTGAACCCTAACCGGCCTTTAAATTTCATTAGGGACTCATCAATACTAATTTCTCGCTTGGGGGTATAAACGGCAACAAATTTAGTTTGGAAGTGAGAAATAAGGGGGCGAATTTTAAAAAGCCTGTCATATGTGGGGTCATGTTTGGGAAGGCACTGGGCATTGTCATTGAAATGTAAAAAGCGGAGGAGGAGTGCATACCTTCCCCTGTTCATGGTGTTGGAGAAAATTGGGGTTGAAATAATGGGGTCTGTGCTCCAGTACGACTTTAAAGTGGGCTTTTTTATTATCCCCATTATCATGGTGAGTGCCCAGAATGTTTTTAACTCGCACACATCAGTGGGAGTCCATGCCTTTTGCTTGTTTGCTTTATTTCTAAATTCCTGGGCAGCGTACAAGTTAGTCTGGTAAACTAACGCCTCCCAAAACTCATTGCCCATGAACAGCTCCATAAACTGGCTTGGGGTATATTCTGCGACATACGGATGAATGCCGGAATTGGCAGTGAAGGGGGGAACATCTGGAAAAGTGCCAGCTGCAGGGATCCACTCATAAGAGGGATCAGGAGGAGTACTAGTAATATTAGTAGAAGCAACACGACTCCTTTTAACTGGGGGTGCAGCATCATCAGAGCTGCTGGTAAACTGGCCCACATCAAAATCTGACGCAGTGTCAGTGGCAGAGTCTGACACAGTGTCAGTGTCTGAGGCCAACATTTTATATGCCTCTTCCACCGTATAAAACCTATCCATATTTTTTTTTTTTATATATATATATATATATTTTATTTTTTTGCCCTACCTAACCCTAGACCCTAACCTAATCCCTACCTAATCAATTCCCCACTAACTGATAAATTCCCCACTAACTAATCAATTCCCCACTAACTAATCCACCCACAGCCACCCACCCACAATTTTAAGAAAAAAAAAAAAAGAATTAACCCCTTAGGGTCAAATGCTGCTGATCAGAACACTGATCAGCAGTGAAAAAATGATATAATTTTTTTATTTTTTTTTTATACAAATCGCTCGAGACTCTCTCCAACAACGTGCTCTGTCTCTCTCGAACTCACAACCACGAGTGAGGAGGAGGGAGACAGGGTAATATAGGCAGATACAATGTTTACAAACATTGTATCTGTCAATATTCAAAAGCATGCACGTGATTCGCTTTTAAAGCGATCACGTGCATGAAAGTGACGGCGATTGGCTGCTGCACGATCGCTGGGGTCGCCCAGCGGTCAGTAGCAGCCAGCCCTTCGCGATCCCGGCGTCAAGTGCGACGCGGGACCGCTTTTCGGCGGCGACGTACCTGGTACGTCCCGGTCTACCGGTGACCAGTAACCAGGAAGTACCAGGTACGTCCCGGACCTGAAGGGGTTAATATTGTTCTTGTATTTTATTGTCAAATTTTGGTTTGGTAACACCACACTTTTATTAAAAGTAAGTAACTGTCACCAACCTGAATCAGCAGCCGCTGGTACGAAGGAGAGGGAGACCGCCCTCTGCCAGCCTGCAGCCACAGCGGAGGAGAGGTAAACCTCCCTCTGCTAGCCAGCAGCCACAGCAACCTCCACGAAGGAGAGGAAGACCTCCATCTACCTCCACACGCTTTCTGGTGGTTAGACCCAGAACAGCAGGCACCTATACTTATAGGCTACGGTCTAGCTACACTCAAGGTAGCTGCCGGATTCCACCAAACAGGAAGTGACATCAGACTGTTCAAACTTTGGCGCCAATAGCTCCAATTGGTGACTAGTCACTTCCTCATCCTTTATAAACCCTCAGTGGACATTTAGACCTTGCCCTCTCATAGTCGTGCCTATGTTTTATAATGCTACTCCTCAGTGCGCGTTTGGTTCGTGTCTTCTATGTTTGTTACTCCTGACTTCTGGATTCCTGACCTCGGCTTGTTATTCGTAAATCGTGATCTCTGGTACCCTGACCTCGCCTTGATCTTGACCTTGAATTTATGCGTTCCTTGTGTCCTACCTGCATCAGTGTCTCCAACCTCGCTGTGCGTGACAGTAACTCACCAAAATTGGACAAAAATACAATAACAATATCAATTTATATATGATTGTTAACAGCAATCACACTCATATCATGCCCAGGCAACCAGTACATGTTGGAATGTGTGTGTGCTGTTAAAAATCATATTTATATTAGACTTGTGCATTCGTCTTCGGGCGAACATGAAAACGAGCACGAAGAGGCCGTTTTTTTGTTCGTTCCGAAGGAACGTAGAACAGAATACAGTGCCGGCAAACCGTAGGCGAAGACGAAGACTCACAATCACGAAGAATCGAAGATTCTTCGTGATCGTCTTCGTTTTTGCCGCGCAACCGCCAAAATTTCAAACAGGAGTGAGCTGATCCTCGTCTGTCCAATCAGCTCACTCTTGTGACGTAACGCTAAGGGTCTCGTCCAATGCCTGTGCTGCTGTTTTTTGAATTCTGAAGGCGCCTTTATAAGACCAGAGCTTGCCTGAGAGATCCATTCATTTTTCGCTGTGACTGCTTTGGCAACACTGCTGTGCTGCATCCGAGCGTTACAGAGAGAGATTGTTCTGTTCTGTGTGAGACTGGTAAGCCTTAGCCTGCCATTTCTCACTGTGTACTTCATCCTCACTTCAGTGCTACTTAATTAATATATTTAATAATAATAATTTGATTAATTTAATTTTTTTAAAATTAATTTGTCATCAACTTTAGTGTAAGTGCTGTTGAGTTGACAGTGCACCCAGTGCCTCAGTGGCACTGGGGTGCCCTTGCCCTGGGCTGGCACTAGTGCCTATTGCCTGTCCTGCTTAAATAAATTAAATAGAATTTATAAATTACAATTTAATAGAATCTATAATTTAATAGTTCATTATAATATTATATATATATATATATATTTGTCAGTCATATATATATATATACTATAGTATACTAGTGTAGAGTGTACTGTAGACATTCATCTACTAGTGTCTAATTTAAAATCAGTAATATTAATTAATATAATTAATAATTGAATTCATTATAAAATTATATATATATTTGTCAGTTATAGTTAGTAATAGTATACTAGTGTAGAGTGTACTGTAGACATTCAGAACATCTACTAGTGTCTAATCTAAAATCAGTAATATCAATAATTCTCTAATTCTTTCTTATCTTAATAGTTAATTAAATTAGCTATAAATAAAAGTAATAATATTAATTAATTACTACTAGCGTATAGTTCAGCTAATCTTATTAGTACTGGTGCTGCAGCTCTATAGTTTGTGCTTTGTTTTAGCAACAGTAAGAGACCAAGTCAATTTTTCTTAATTAATCTTTCATTTTATTTCATTTGTTTTGCTCACCTCAGTCCATCAGTAAAGTGAACTTGTTGGGCTAGTGAGTGCAGCCGCATAAGTGCTGTGTTTTTTTTTGATCAGCAAGCAGTGACGTTAACTGTTTTGCAAAGATTTTCTCATTTATTTTACATTTTATTTCAATTTTATTAAAAGTACCCTTAGTGTTTTGCTCACCTCAGTCCATCAGTGAAGTGAACTTGTTGGGCTAGTGAGTGCAGCAAGCAGTGAAGATAACTGTTTTGCTGTGACATTTTATTTTATTTCTAATTCTTTTCAAGAAAAATTGACTGTGACGAGCTGTACTAAGCAAAGCTTCAAGCTACTAGCTGTAGTACTAAAATAATTCTAATCTTCTTTAATCTTAATCTATAATATATTATAAATAATAATATTCTAATTCATAATCTATAATATAAGTAATTCTAATTCTAAATTCTAATTCATAATCTATATTCTTCTATCTATAATACATAATATATAAGTAAATTAGTTCTAATCTATTAATATTATATAACTTAATATTAATTAATAAATCATATACTGAATCTGATTTAACCTCACTTTAACTTAGTGGGTTTGAGAGCGTCTGCCTAGAGGTAGACTTATAGTAAGGAAATATAGCTTTAGGCTAGCATAGTGGTAGGCTAAGCTCTTAGGCCCGTGTAAATTCAAATTAAAAATAAAATACTGCTAGTTATTAAATAGTTAATCTTGAGTTAATAATTTCAATAACTTTAGGATTTTGGCAGATTGCACACAGCACAGTGCAGTAGTGCATAGTTTTACTTTTTAAGCAGTAGCACTGAAGAGAACTTCCTCTAATTTTTTTGTCTTTAATTCGTTTTTCCTTTTTTTTATTTTTATTTTTTTATTTATTTTTTTATAGTTTTTTAAACACTACACTACACTACACTACACTACACACACAACACAAAATTTGAAATGGATCCTCCTTTTGGGACTAAGGAGGGACAAGCTCCATCTACCACCACCACCACCACCACCAGCACCACCACCAGCACCACCACCAGCTCTAAGATGCAGCCTTTGCGTCAGTCTAGTCGGCCAAGTAGGCCAAGCTCTCGCTTATCATTTGGGGAAGCATTGCTTGAAGGATCATCAAGTAAAGGAAAGGCACCAAAAGCAGGCAGTAGTAGTGTGGCTAGGCCCACAAGCTCTATGGTTTTTTACGGAAAGCCTAAAGCACCAGAAGCACGTTCAAAGTTAAAGGGTAGCACAAGTAGTACCAGCCCAGTGACTAAAAAGAAGTGCCTTTTGCCCCAAGCAGCATCTTCCCCATCCACCAGCAGCATGCAAGGTACCAAGCAGAGCCAAATTAGCAGCAAGACTCAGAGGGGTCCCAAACCAAAGCGATCTCATTCCTTTGTAGGGAAAACCACCACCACCCCCACCCCCGCCTCTACCACCACTAGTGCTGCGCCTACTGTTCCCACTGGTACCGCCACGCCATGTCCTCCTAGTACCTCTAGCAAGCCACCAAGTCCTTACAAAATTTTTGTAAAGACAGTTAGAGAGAGGGCTACACATAGTGGAACTCCACCTAGCGAGGTAGCAGAGGAGCCTGAGACTGAGAGGCCAAGTGCAGAGTCTATTCTTCCTGCTCGCACTACTACTAGTCACGAGTCTCACGACGATATCAGTCTTAGCTCCAGCCTAGCAGGAATTCCATTCGATCTGGCTAATGAAGAGCTAGACTATGAGCCAGAGGAAGTAGAGGAGATGAGTGGTCAGGAATCAGATTCCTCAGGGAGCAGTGTCCAAATGACTAGTGCACAATTTTCCCCTGAGCCTCCACCTTCTCCGCTACGATCATCACCATCACCACCACCAGCAGCAGCAGCAAAACCTAGCAAATCTAAAGCAATTAGCAGTCCCACTATGGCCAGTACTGTTACCACCAGTCCCACCACCACTAGTTCTGCCTCTGTTCATCCACCCCGAGCAGTAAGAGCAGCACCCAAGGCACACTCCAAGGCTATGCGCGCCCCAATTTGGGAGCACTTTGAAAATGTTGAAGAAGGGCGCTATGGAAAGTGCAAACATTGTGGGAAGCTAATAAGCAGAGGGAAAGTGTCTGGCCATTTTACCAGTGCTAGCATGAAGCATCACCTCAGCACTCAACACAACGCTGTGCTATTGGGGAAAGATGCAGAGGTAAAACTTAGTGCAGGCAGCATAGCTGGTGGCCGTGGAAAAACCCCAACAGCTTCTTCTTCTGAGCCAATAGCAGCAGCAGCAGCAGCAGCAGCAACTAGTGCTGGCAGCCAGAGACCAAGGCAGGTTGGAGCACTGCATGCCCAGCCCACCCTGGAAGAATTTGGGGCATTCCACTCCAAGAGAACGATGCCCAAACAGCAGGCCAATAAAGTAACGCGACTTATTGGTCAGTTCATTGCTGTTGGAGGGGCATCCTTCTCCATGATTGAAGGGGAGCCTTTCAAACAATTGATGGCGGCTGTGGCTCCACAATACACAGTTCCGTCACGTTCCACTTTCAGCAGGAACATTGTCCCCTCGCTGTATCGGTCCTGTGTTGCAGCAGTGAAAGAGGAGCTTTCCAAGGCTGCTGGTCAGTGTGTTCATTTCACTACAGATTTGTGGAGTGCACCTAGCGCCCAGCATGCCTTTCTTTCTTTGACAGCACACTGGTGGCAGCCCGGTGTGTCTAAGGAAGTTGCTGCAGCAGGCTACCGATCATTCCTTCTCCATGCAGAAGTGATGGATGAAAAGCACACTTCCCAAAATATTCTGCATGCGATTAGGAAAATGTTTAGCCTTTGGGTGGGAGCAGAGGCGGGCACCAATGTTGAAGTTGGTTTTGTGGTAACTGACGGAGGTGCCAATATGGTGAAAGCGCTGCGAGATGGTCATATTGTTGGTGTGCGCTGTGCAGCCCACATCATCCATCTTGTAGTGAAGGCAGCAATGTCAGAAGGAACTAATGTGGCAGCAGTAGTTCTGTCCCGCTGCAGAAAGATCGCTGGGCACTTTCACCATAGTGTTAAGGCTAGCCAACTTTTGAGGGAAGAGCAAGAGAGGTCAGGTCTTCCCGTACACTGCCTACGTCAGGATGTCAGTACACGGTGGAACTCCACGTTAGACATGCTATAGAGGATTTTGGAGCAGCAGAGGGCAATCCATAATCTTGCCTCAGAGCACAATATTGGGATTACCTCTCCATTGAATAGGGAGGATTGGACAGTGATCGCCCAGCTAGTGGCAGTCCTTAAACCATTCAGGGATGCCACAGAAAATTTAAGCTCAAACACTGCCAGTCTGGCCCAGGTAATCCCAGTGTTCTCCCATCTAGGCAGCAAGATGGATGTGTTCCTTGGAAACCGTGAGGCTGTTCAAGGTGGCACTCTACATCCTGACGTAGCAGCCATAGTCAGGAAGCTGAAGGATCTGCTAAAAGTACACCTTCGCAAGCGAATGGAAGAGAGTCCCGAAATGATGCTAGCGTGCCTTTGTGATCCAAGAATTAAGGGAAAGCTAGCTTTGAAATTCAATGTTCTCAGTAGCTACCGGGAGCAATTGGTCAACAAGGTGCGTGACTGGCAGCGTAAAATGGGAATGCTGTCCGAGGAGGGTGAGGTGCAGGAGGAGGAAGAGATGATGTGGTCTGCTACCCCTAGCAGCAGCATCAGCAGCAGTGCCACAAGCAGCACAACACAGCTGAGTGGAGCAGCTGCGTTTTGGGAAGAGGCACTTGGCAGTATAGTTGGACCATCTGACAGAGCTAGCAGCAGAAAGGAGAGTAGTGCTGCTGAAATGGTCAAACTTTACCTCTGTGAAGTTCCTTCTGCTCCTAATGTTGATCCTCTTAGCTACTGGGATGAAAAGAAGAGTGTGTGGCCTGCACTCTCATGGGTTGCGCAGCAGCTTCTATCATGTCCGCCAACCACTGTTCAAAGTGAGCGCGTGTTTTCTATGACTGGAAACATACTGAGTCCACAGCGCTCACGCATGGCACCTCATCTGATGGAGCAGATTGCCTTTCTTAAATTCAATCTGCCCAAATTGGGTTACCCAGCTCTTAGCTTGGAAAGTTAAATTTTTTCTCTCTAATGTTTAAGGTAGTTTCTCCCCCTGGTTGCACTTGCTGCGGTGTGGCAATGCCTGCTACCTCCGCTGGTGTAGCCAATTTACGCTAGGGCCTAGTGTCTGAGCTCTGTAAGTCCGCTCCCAAACGCCTAGGACTGACAGTCTTTGGATGCTTTGCCCTGGGGTGAAACAGGTGAGTGGGTCGTCAATTGCCCACTCATTCACCTTTTTCCGTTTCCAACGCTGCTGCTGGTGGTGGTGCCAGTATCTTTTGCCAGTTCGCTTCCTGGCTGAAATCATGCCTCAGATGTCCCTAATGGAAAGGGTAGTTTCTCCCCCCTGGTTGCACTTGCTGCGGTGTGGCAACGCCTGCTACCTCCGCCGGTGTAGCTAGCTTATGCTAGGGCCTTGTGTCTGAGTTCTGTAGGTCTGCTCCCAAACGCCAAGGACTGACAGTGCTTGGATGCTTTGCCCTGGGGTGAAACAGGTGAGCGGGTCGTCAATTGCCCACTCATTCGCCTTTCCCAATTCTGCTGCTGCTGGTGGTGGTGCCAGTGTCTCTCTTCAATGCCAGTTCGCTTCCTGGCTAGTGTCATGCCTCGAATGTCCCTGATGGTAAGGGTAGTTTCTCCCCCCTGGTTGCACTTGCTGCGGTGTGGCAACGCCTGCTACCTCCGCCGGTGTAGCCAGCTTACGCTAGGGCCTTGTGTCTGAGCTCTGGAAGTCCGCTCCCAAACGCCAAGGACTGACAGTGTTTGGATGCTTTGCTCTGGGGTGAAACAGGTGAGTGGGTCGCCAATTGCCCACTCATTCGCCTTTCCCATTTCTGCTGCTGCTGCTGCTGGTGGTGGTGCCAGTGTCTCTTCGATGCCAGTTCGCTTCCTGGCTAGTGTCATGAATCAAATGTCCCTAATGGTAAGGGCAGTTTCTCCCCCCTGGCTGCCTCTGTCTGCGGTATGGCAACGCCTGCTACCTCCGCCGGAGTGGCCAGCTTACGCTAGGGCCTTGTGTCTGAGCTCTGGAAGTCTGCTGCCAAACGTCTAAGACTGACAGTGTTTGGGTGCTTTGCCCTGGGGTGAAACAGGTGAGTGGGTCGCCAATTGCCCACTCATTCGCCTTTCCCATTTTTCAATGCTGCTGCTGGTGGTGGTGGTGGTGCCAGCATCTCTTCTCTGCCAGTTCGCTTCCTGGCTAGAGTCATGCCCAAAATGTCCCTAGTGGTAAGGGCAGTTTCTCCCCTCTGGCTGCGTCTGTTTGCGGTGTGGCAACGCCTGCTACCTCCGCCGGAGTGGCCAGCTTACGCTAGGGCCTTGTGTCTGAGCTCTGGAAGTCTGCTGCCAAACGTCTAAGACTGACAGTGTTTGGGTGCTTTGCCCTGGGGTGAAACAGGTGAGCGGGTCGCCAATTGCCCTCTCATTCGCCTTTCCAATTTTTCAATGCTGCTGGTGGTGGTGGTGGTGGTGCCAGCATCTCTTCTCTGCCAGTTCGCTTCCTGGCTAGAGTCATGCCCAAAATGTCCCTAATTGTAAGGGCAGTTTCTCCTCCCTGGCTGCCTCTGTCTGCGGTGTGGCAACGCCTGCTACCTCCGCCGGAGTGGCCAGCTTACGCTAGGGCCGTGTGTCTGAGCTCTGGAAGTCTGCTGCCAAACGTCTAAGACTGACAGTGTTTGGGTGCTTTGCCCTGGGGTGAAACAGGTGAGCGGGTCGCCAATTGCCCTCTCATTCGCCTTTCCAATTTTTCAATGCTGCTGGTGGTGGTGGTGGTGGTGGTGGTGGTGGTGCCAGCATCTCTTCTCTGCCAGTTCGCTTCCTGGCTAGAGTCATGCCCAAAATGTCCCTAATTGTAAGGGCAGTTTCTCCCCCCTGGCTGCCTCTGTCTGCGGTGTGGCAACGCCTGCTACCTCCGCCGGAGTGGCCAGCTTACGCTAGGGCCTTGTGTCTGAGCTCTGGAAGTCTGCTGCCAAACGTCTAAGACTGACAGTGTTTGGGTGCTTTGCCCTGGGGTGAAACAGGTGAGTGGGTCGCCAATTGCCCACTCATTCGCCTTTTCAATGCTGCTGCAGGTGGTGGTGCCAGCATCTCTTCTCTGCCAGTTCGCTTCCTGGCTAGAGTCATGCCCAAAATGTCCCTAATGGTAAGGGCAGTTTCTCCCCCCTGGCTGCCTCTGTTTGCGGTGTGGCAACGCCTGCTACCTCCGCCGGAGTGGCCAGCTTACGCTAGGGCCTTGTGTCTGAGCTCTGGAAGTCTGCTGCCAAACGTCTAAGACTGACAGTGTTTGGGTGCTTTGCCCTGGGGTGAAACAGGTGAGTGGGTCGCCAATTGCCCACTCATTCGCCTTTTCAATGCTGCTGCTGGTGGTGGTGCCAGCATCTCTTCTCTGCCAGTTCGCTTCCTGGCTAGTGTCATGCCTCAAATGTCCCTAATTGTAAGGGCAGTTTCTCCCCCCTGGCTGCCTCTGTCTGCGGTGTGGCAACGCCTGCTACCTCCGCCGGAGTGGCCAGCTTACGCTAGGGCCTTGTGTCTGAGCTCTGGAAGTCTGCTGCCAAACGTCTAAGACTGACAGTGTTTGGGTGCTTTGCCCTGGGGTGAAACAGGTGAGCGGGTCGCCAATTGCCCTCTCATTCGCCTTTCCAATTTTTCAATGCTGCTGGTGGTGGTGGTGGTGGTGGTGGTGCCAGCATCTCTTCTCTGCCAGTTCGCTTCCTGGCTAGAGTCATGCCCAAAATGTCCCTAATTGTAAGGGCAGTTTCTCCCCCCTGGCTGCCTCTGTCTGCGGTGTGGCAACGCCTGCTACCTCCGCCGGAGTGGCCAGCTTACGCTAGGGCCTTGTGTCTGAGCTCTGGAAGTCTGCTGCCAAACGTCTAAGACTGACAGTGTTTGGGTGCTTTGCCCTGGGGTGAAACAGGTGAGTGGGTCGCCAATTGCCCACTCATTCGCCTTTTCAATGCTGCTGCTGGTGGTGGTGCCAGCATCTCTTCTCTGCCAGTTCGCTTCCTGGCTAGAGTCATGCCCAAAATGTCCCTAATGGTAAGGGCAGTTTCTCCCCCCTGGCTGCCTCTGTTTGCGGTGTGGCAACGCCTGCTACCTCCGCCGGAGTGGCCAGCTTACGCTAGGGCCTTGTGTCTGAGCTCTGGAAGTCTGCTGCCAAACGTCTAAGACTGACAGTGTTTGGGTGCTTTGCCCTGGGGTGAAACAGGTGAGCGGGTCGCCAATTGCCCACTCATTTGCCTTTCCCATTTCCTTTTCCATTTCATTATTTTCCTTCTGATACACAACCAACCAAACATAACACACACAATAACACATATAACACATATAACACACACTTACAATGCACAAAACACAAGGACCTTTTCCTTGTTATTTGCCCTGGCCTTCACTCACTAATAGCATTACATTAACACTATAACTCACACTTCACCCTATAACATTTTTCCATCCACATACCTGCCAACAGACCCAACTTTTTCAGGGACAGTCCTGCTTTTTTCCAGTCCTGTCCCATCTAATTTAGCTAAACTAGGTATGCAAAATGCAAATACACATAGGTAGTTATAGCTCGGTAGGTAACGCTACTATAAACATTTAATAAATATAATCAAGTACTAAATAATAAATCTAACTTTAAAATACATTTAAATAAACCCCTATTTTTTTTTTTAAAAAAACATTAAAATTAAATTATTATTATTTAGACATAATCCATCTTTAACCAAACCAGTGCACTGCTACTAATCTTAAACATAACCGTACATTAACCCTAAGCTATTTTTTAGTTCTTGTCCAACATTTTTCCATCAGCATACCTGCCAACACACCCAAGATTTTGGTGGACAGTCCTGCTATTTTCCAGTCCTGTCCAATAAGTAAGTTGGGTTGTTGCAAAGTATGCCATTGTAAATAGGTAGCAAATGTTAGGCATGTAAAGTGGTCCAAAATCAATTTAAAAATGTAAAATATTCCCTATTCTTTTATTAAACATCTATGGACAGTACACCTCGGTATGTGTGTGCAACTCTATTGGTCGTTTCGGCAGGGGGCTCGCCTGCCATCAACGAATGAAGTGCATTCTGCAGTTCTGCAATTCACTCGTTGATGCCAGACCAGCCCCCTGCCGAAACGACCAATAGAGCTGCACACACGTACCTTCACGGCAGCTGCTGCTGCTGTGATGTGTTATTAACCCCGTATTAACCCCTGCTAGGCAACCAGGAGGAAAACGAAGATTAAACGAGCACGAAGAATGTCCGCGAATATTCGCCCGAAGAGAAGACAGGAACGGGCGAATATTCGCGGAATACGAAGATTTTTTTTTCCCCGAAGACGAGCACGAAGACGAACACGAAGAGCCCCCTGGTGCCCAAGTCTAATTTATATATATATATATTAATATTGTTATTTAATTTGTACAATTTTGGTGTGTTACTTTTTTTTAAATTGTATTTTATTTTTAAAGATGTGGGTTAATTTTTGGTTTCGGTTTTGATCCATCCCTAGAATAAATAGAACTATTTAATTTTTACGTATCCAGAGAGAAAATAAAAGTGTGATTTAATACAATAATAAATATACAAGACAGTGTTAAAATATATTCAGCGGTCCTTCATATCTGAAGATAGAGCTGTTTGTTAAAATAATTGTGAGTTAAAATTTACCTAGCTGCCTCACAAATAAAATGACATCCATACTAGATAAAAAAAAGCATATCTCTCATAGATTGGGCACCCTGCTTGTGTATAAAGATGTGACATCAGCTGTCACCCATTGCATGCTGCCAATCTATGTTCTCCAAGATTTTTAGAATATCAGCAGTATCTTTAATATAAGTGTGAAGGAGACCCATACTCGGACTGAGTAGCTCAGTCATAGAAATCCTCCTTGCTGTGAATACTCAATTGCTCAAAGGAATAACCTTTCTTATTCCCCCAAGCCAGTGATGACTGGTGGGTAATTCCAATGGGGGTTCACAATATATAAATTTGAAAAATGAAATGTACATTTACGACGTAATGTACAGGTTAAAATAAATTTCCCTAAATTAACCCTAAAGACCCCATCAACAATAACTGCCCCTTAATTAACCCTAAAATTTTTTATTTTTTAATTTATTTTTACTAATCACACTATGATTAGAAAGCTGGGTTCCATTGACTTGCATGGTGAATGCAGTACCTGTATTCAACCTGCAAGTGGAGCCAAAGTTCTCTAGATGGTCTGGACCATCTAGCGAACTTTTAAAATTTGTTGGTTCCTGTTACAGGGCAGCGGCCATCTTGCTTGATGGCGAAGATCATCGGCAGCTGCGGCTGTGACCGCTCTCCGGAGCGGTCACAGCCCATCGAAAGGTAAGTGTTTGGTGTCGCTGGATGCCTCCTGATCGATGCATTCCAGCGACACCATTTAAGTTTAGGAGGAGATCGTCGATCGCCTCCTAAACGCTTTTAAAACGGGCGTCTGCCGCCATACAAAGTATGGCGGATGTTGACGCCCCGTGGAGGGGCCAGAGATGGCCCCTTCGTTCCGATCGCGGCGTTGCTGAATGCCTCGAGGTCGAGGCATTCAGCAACGTTTTTTGGGTGCAGAAAGCGAAAACAGATCGCTTTCTGCACCCGTTTAAAGACGTGCCGGTCCTGGCACGTCAATTGTCGTAAAGCACATGCTTTTCCGTGTCGTGCCAGGACCGGCAATTGTCGTTAAGGGGTTAAATTAACCCCCACCTCCCCTAACTTTCAACAGCCCAAATATTAATCCTATATTTACTGGTAGATGAGTTGCTGAGCAGTGTGGACATTATAAGGAAAGGGGCATAGCCAATCGTCAGTGTGACTGCAGGAAGGGACTGGGAAACAGAAAGTTGTTAGCCCCGCCTAAGTGTGTTGGCTGGGAGCTGCCAGCTGGGAGCTCCTCCCCGTTCGCACAGCTTTTACTGTGCAAACAGGGTTCAAATGGGCGGCTCAGCCGGCACTTTAGCAAGTGCAGCAGCAATTGAGCCAAATAGGGTCTTTCTTCTATTGTACGTGCTATATCAGGGGACAGGAGGCTTCATGGCACGTGAACCCCAAAGCACAGGGAGTTTTGATGAAATATTTTCCTTTTGCGCTTAAGGGTTTACGTGTGCATGTGCTCCTATGGAGGAGCCTCCACTGCCCCAAGCACTAGCCGTGACTTAGTAAAACAAAACTCAGTTTATTGAAGACAGCACAGATATTTCTACACAACACATGATAGGATTAGGGGTATAATCTCATCAACCACTAGACAGCCAGGTGCCGCATATAGTTCTATGGCCAGTAATGCCCACCCAAAAAAGAGTCATTATTTCGGGGTGATCTCAAGGGAGAGTCCGAATCTGTTATGGTCCAAAAAGTGATGTTGGGACCCTGAGCGACAGCGTCAGAAACTTGCCCACAAATAGTCTGCACAGTAGCCGGGCCAGAGTTCCATAGACGCGACTGGGTAAACCCTGGTCCTAACGATCGGTAATAAAACCTGGGTTCCCAAACAAGCTCCCTCTCTGTAACTACCACAGAGTGTTGCCCACCACAAGCTTAAGTGCTTAACCTTAAAAGAGCGACGTGGTGGGACAAAGGGTGTCTGTAGCAACGCAGTTCCAATTGTCTGCAGGCTTTGCCGTGGGTACTAGCCGCCTGTTACCTTGCCGGCGGATCCGCTGTGTCCTCGAACAGGGGAGCCGAGACGCAGCTCGCACAGGCAGCCCCCGACTCGTCCCGCTCACGGGAAACGCAGCGAGGTCCGTCCTGCCGCTGGACGCGCGCACCCGTGTGAATTGAGATCGAGATCGAGAGCTATAGCGCGAACGGCTATCTCATGAATATTCATGACGGGTCTTAAAGGGACCTTTATCTTTTTTCCTCCTCCCCCTTAATTAGGTGGGTAGGAGGATCTAGGAGTGGAGGGATATTTAAACTCTCAGTTTACAGCTATCCCTTGCCTGTGATAGTGCCTTTATTGCCTTCACTAGCGTTTGAACCCTGTTTTCTTTTTCGTTGCCTGAACTCTGCTTGTACGTGACTACCCGTTGTTTGCCGCCTGCCCTGACCTTTGCTTGTGACCCCAACTATCTGATTGCCTGCTCCTTGAATTCATCTGTACGTTCCTGCATTATTGGGGACCACTGGTTGCTGATACTTCTTCCAGGAATCTGCGTAGCTCCTCATCACCGCTTGGGGGCGCCTTTCCTTGTACTGCAGCGTGGATCCTCAGCCTAACACCGCCGCACAGTTCCATGAATTTGCGGCTAGCTCCCAGTCAGGCGCATCAAGCTTTCCTGGCTTGTAGAGCCCTCATTGCTGGCTAGTTCATGGGAGTCTGGTTCCGGGAGACCAGACAGGGTTTCCCGTTCACCCTGTGACCCCCAATGAGCACAGGGTTACGTAGAAGTACGTTTAATGGTTCAAAGGGGAGAATCCTCGTAATTTCAGCGGCACCTCCTTATAAGCAAAGAGGAGGTGCGGCAGGTATCTCTCCCAGTCTGACTAAGTGTATATAAACGCCCCAATCATGCTTTTGAATGTGCCATTGAAACATTTGTAGAGACTATTGTTCTGGGGGCGGCTTGGACCCCACACAACACAATTTGTTGTAGGAGATCCAAGACAAAGTGAACACCACAGTTGAGAAGATCTCCCCCGGGAAATATACACATAATCCAGCAATGGATTAGAATGACATTGCTTTAGGGTAACAGGTAGGATAATCAACCACTGTAAGAATATATTGTTTCCCTAATCGGCTGGGTTTGGCTAAGGGGCCAATAATGCCTACAGCAAGAAGGGCTCATGAATGATGGGTAATAGATGTAAAGGCATTGGGGATCTCCACTTTTACCAACTCACTGACAGGTATCACAGGATCTGCAAAAATTTTAACATCTCCTGTGACCCCGGTAGGGTCAAGGTACCACTAGTTGTTTTTCTCTAACTAGGGTTGTACAGGGTTTGGGCTCTCTATTACACAATACTACAGTCCATCTTTCCATTGCACCCTCTCCATGTTCTCCCTTCTGTCCACAGAATCTGCTCAGGCCCAGAGAGAGGACAAGGATGGACCACTAGCTACCTGTGTCAGCAGGTTGAGGCCACATTAAAAGCAAACAGTCAAGGTCAGGACAGTCAGAAGGCAGCGTACTCACCATAGAAGGGTCTCCGGCTGGCTCAGATATGGGTAGGTTGCCTCTCCCTCTGGTCTGGCTGCGAGTTACCTCATTTATTTCTCACTGAGACTTTATATTGGCTAACCAACATTCCCAGATCATTTCCCAATAATAATTTCTGCCACATACTTCAATAATAAGATTGAAGCTCTCAGATATGAAATCTCAGCACGTAACCAATTCTCTCCTGTCACAGAAGATAAGGTTCATGCCTTTATCTGATCCATTCTCACCTTAACCAGTCTCTCTTATCTACCTCGGTTCCTACACCCAAAAGGGGGCTGTGATCACAGTGGTCACATCCCAAAAAATGATACGTTCTGTGACACAACAAAGCCCTACTTTTTCCTGTCACCTTGATCTTGTATTAACCAGAGAGCAAAAGAGGAGAATTTGAGTGTCACTGAGCGATTATTCAATTCTTACAGTTTATTATTTTTGCATTAATTTCATTATGTATGATATTTTTTTTTATAATTTTATTATTTTATTTTTTTGTTTGATCTTTATTTAATTGCCTTTTTTTGTTCTTTATTTGTCTCTGTTTTTTCCCTTCTCCTTGGGTGTATGTTTTGGAAGGGTGGTGGAGGAAAATCTAAAAAAAGCTAAAAAAACCTAAAAAAATAAAACAATCTAAAAAAAAAAAATTAATGTTAGAAGTAGTTTAGGTACCCTTCCCTCAAATATTCAGTTAGAATTAGTTTGCGTTAGGAGTTCGTTTTTTTTATAATGAAGAAGCAGTGTACTGCTGAAGAGGCTTATGCATTGTTGACATCTGCCTCTGATTCTGGTGTGACTGACACTGCGTCAGACTATAAAGTAGGTCAGTTTTTGCATGTCAGTGTCACAGTTCCTCTGGTGGTGATAGTGAGGTATTGGTTTCCCCAAACTGGACCTCACCAATCATCTCACATTTTACTACCACATCTTGCATAAAGGTGGATGTGGCAGGTTTTACCCTGGTCCAATATCTATACCTCTTTCTTTAGGAAGATATTCTTATTGTGATAGTCTCCAAGACTAATATTTATACAGAGCATTATCTTGCAGCCCACCCAACTTGCAGCTTCTCCAAGCAGCAAAACTGGTATCCAACGGATATTGATTGTCTGTCCTTACCCTTTGCATGGGTATAACCAAAAACACCACTATACGCTCCTACTATCCCCATATTCCCCCATACAATGTCCACGTTTCATTATGAAATGCTGTTACGTTTCCTGCATTTCAGTGAAACCAGGGGCGTAACTAGAAACCTCAGGGCCCCGGTGCAAGAATCTGTTAAGGCCCCCCACCCCCAACCCATCTATCCCTTTCTCACGATCTACCCTCTCCCTCCCTACCCCCCCTTCTCACAATCTATCCTCTCCCTCCCTACCCCCCCTTCTCACGATCTACCCTCTTCCTCCCTACCCCCCTTCTCACGATCTACCCTCTCCCTCCCTACCCCTCTTCTCACAATCTACCCACTCCCTCCCTACCCCCCCTTCTCATGATCTACCCACTCCCTCCCTACCCCCCCTTCTCACGATCTACCCACTCCCTCCCTTCTCATGATCTACCCACTCCCTCCCTACCCCCCCCTTCTCACGATCTACCCTCTCCCTCCCTACCCCCCCCTTCTCACTTTCAGGACAGGTTTTCAGAGGTGTAAAAAAAAATAAAAACTCGCAATAACCTGGTTGCATAAGTGTGCACACCCTTAAACTAATAATTTGTTACAGTACCTTTTGATTTTATTACATCAATCAGTCTATTGGGTAGGAGTCTATTAGCATGGCACATCTTGAGATGGCAATATTTGGCCACTCTTCTTTGCAAAAGCGCTCCAAATCTGTCAGATTGTGAAGACATCTCCTGTGCACAGCCCTCTTCAGATCACCTCACAGATGTACAATTGGATTCAGGTCTGGGCTCTGGCTGGGCCATTCCAAAATGTTAATCTTCTTCTGGTGAAGCCATGCTTTTGTGGATTTGGATGTGTGCTTTAGGTTGTTGTCATGCTGAAAGGTGAACTTCCTCTTCAGCTTCCTAACGGATGCCTGAAGGTTTTGTGACAAAATTGCCTGGTATTTGGAGCTGTTAGATTATTCTTTGTCTTGAATATCTAAACTTCTCCAGTGAACAAACAGCAATCAAGACCACAGTTTCTTGTTAAGCAGGTTTATTCAATAACAAAGTAATATACATACAGTACTGATTGATGAACAGATGGTGGTCGTAGGTACTGTAGGCTCAGTATTCTTGGTGAGATGAAGGTGAAAGAGAGGAGAAAGAGACCTTGCCCGTGTAATCAAAATTATTTATACCCCTTTACATTCAGTTAGGGTATAAGCTGGAGCAGTCATAGGATACACCAACATTCCAGAGAAAAGCTACGTCACGTGTTTAAAAACATATGTTCCTGGCACTCAAATTGCATTCAGGCCTAATGTGTGTTGAACATAATAAAATTATAAAAATGATTTCTTACAGGAACTGTTCCTAATTCCCTCCACCCTGACTAAGGCCCTTGCTGAAGAAAAACAGTCCCAAAGCACGATGCTGCCACCACCATGCTTCACTGTGGGTGTGGTGTTCTTTGGGGGATGTGCAGTGTTGTTTTTGTGCCAAACATACCTTTTGGAATTATGGACAAAAAGTTCAACCTTGGTTTCATCAGACCATAACACATTTTCCTACATGCATTTGGGGGATGTTTGTTTTTGCAAACTTCAACTGGGCTTGGATGTTTTTCTTTGTAGTAAAAGGCTTCAGTCTTGCCACCCCATAGCCCATTCATATGAAGAATACAGGAGATTGTTTTCACATGTAGCACACAGCCAGTACTTGGCAGAAATTTGATTGCTTCATCAACAGCAACTGCCGATTTGTAACCTCTATCTCCTGACAACTGTTAACCCCATCACCTACCACTACACATAATTTCTCTGCATTTTTCATACAAAGTGCACTGCGTAAGAAAGATACAGAAAAATGCCCCCAAAAACTTTGGCAGAAAGTGGTTAAAATTAGCACAAAATGCCACCTGCCATGCATGACCCTTGCACTGCCCATACCCAGGAGGTTCCCCACTTCCCAAACCCAAAATAAAAGACAGACACCAGCAGGATTGGATTTAGAAAAGGCCAAGACATTTATTTAACAAATGTCTCGACATAACTTTATTTAACATCTTAAGAATGCAAAAAAACAGAATGTTGCAGAATCTTGTAATACCTTTTTTATTGGACTAACAGTATTTAAAATAATAGACGAGCTTTCGGGAGTCCTCCCTTTATCAAGTCAAAAGCATTTCTGACCAAGCAAGTGAAAAACACAGTTTAAAACTGACCAGTACATGTTCTGATACAGGGTTAAAACAGGGGTTAAAACAACACAGTAGAGAATTTGCAGACAAAAAACTAAGAGGGTTGTAAATAGTAAATAGTGGCATATGCTGCACAGATAAGGCTAGGGGGGAGCAGGGGTAAGCGTGTAGGAGAGAGAGAAGAGAAAAAAAAAAGGTATAGGTTATAGGAAGTTTTGATAGTGTGCTAAGAAGCTCAAATCCACATTAAGTCCTCTGTTTTTACAATCATAAAAATGTATCATTTTGGCTTCAAATGTCTTTCTTTCTTGGGTGTTTTTGATTTACCTTTCAGTGTTTTGATTTAAGGTCATATATGGAGTGACCTGTTTGGGTGAAGTGGTGCCCAACTGGAGTGCAAAGGTTTTCTTCATCATGATGGTTGATGGAGTATCTGTGCAGATTCATCCTTTTATTGAGTTGCTGGCAGGTTTCACCGATGTAACACCCTATAGTACATTTGGTGCATTGAATCATGTATACAACATTTTGTGAAGTGCATGAGTATGATCCTTTAATATTGTATGTCTTGTTGTTGTGGGTGGCTGTGTTGTTGGTACAGATGTGTTGGCAAAGTTTGCATCTGGCTTTGTTGCATGGTTTGCTTCCATTATCTGTGTGTGTTGTTTCAGTATGTAGTTTGCTACTCACCAGCTTTTGTTTGAGATTAGCTGGTTGTCTGAAGGCCAAGATGGGGGGTTCAGGGAAAATTTCTTTTAACACCACATCCTCTGCTAGCATTGGCTGCAGATCCTTGATGATTTTTCGGATTTCTTCTAGGGCAGGATTGTATGTGGCTACTAGAGGTATGCGTGAGGATGTTTGTTTGTCTGTGTATTGCAACAGGTGTTCACGTGGTGTTTGTAGAGCAGAGTTAATTTTCTTATTGATGATCCTAGGTTTGTATCCCTTTTGTTTGAGTGTCTCAGACAGTGTTTTTAGATGCATGTCTCTGTCATCAGTGTTGGAGCAGATGCGGTGGTACCTGGTGGCTTGGCTATGGATGATGCCTTGCTTTGTATGGGATGGATGGAAGCTGGATTTGTGCAGGTAGTTGGATCGGTCTGTGGGTTTTCTGTATAGGGATGTATGTAGTGTGTCCTTGTTTATTGTGACAGTTGTATCCAAGAAGTTTACACTTTCTGTGGAGAAGTCCATTTTGAGTTTGATAGATGGGTATGATGAAATGTATTAAATGCGTTATGGAACTCTCTGAGGTTTTCTTTTCCGTCCGCCCAGACATTGAAAATATCATCAATGTAGCGATAACATTTGTAGGGTTTGTGAAGTGTTTCCAAGAATCGTTGTTCCAGGTCAGCCATAAATAGATTGGCATATTGTGGTGCCATTCTCGTCCCCATGGCAGTGCCCATGGTTTGCAGATATATATTCTTGTTGAAACTGAAGTAGTTGTGTGTGAGGATGAATTCTATGAGTTTAGTAATGGTTTGAGGACTGTATTAGTTCTGAGAGGAACAGAGAGCAGGCCTCAATTCCATCTACGTGTGGGATGTTGGTATATAGAGATTCCACATCCATGGTTACAAGTAGACTTGTGCATTCGTCTTCGGGCGAACATGGAAACGAACACGAAGAGTGCGTTTTCGTGTTCGTTCCGAAGACACGCCGAAGAGAAGACGGCGGCGGTAAAACGTAGGCGAAGACGAAGACACACACCACGAAGATCTTCGTGATTGTCTTCGTCTTCGTCTACCATTCCCCCCCTTCATCTTACCTTGTCTTGTCTTCGCGGCTTCGCGGCATCGCGGCAGTTCCCGGAAGTGGAAATCCGCAGGTTCGCCGTCACGGGTTACAGGGCAGTGCGAATGAGCCTATTGGTCGCCTACAGGGACCTCCTCTGGCATCAACCAATTGGTTGATGCCAGAGAAAGACCCTGCAGGTGACCAATAGGCTCACTCGCACGGTCTTTGTAGCCCCTGACAGCGAACCTATGGATTTCCGCTCCCGTTAACCCCTTCGATGCTGCGTTAACACAGCATCGAAGGGGTTAACGGGAGCAGAAATCCATAGGTTAAAGGGCCGTGCAAGCGACCAATAGGCTCACTTGCACGGCCCCTTAACCCTTTAAAAAAAGGTTAACCCCTAACTAATTGAACAGGGAGGGAGACCAGTGGCATCGGCACTGGTCTCCCTCCCTGTTCAATTAGTTAAATGTCCGTACGAGCGACTTTATTGGTCGCTCGTACGGACATTTAACCCGGCACAGACTAACTAATTGAACAGGGAGGGAGACCAGTGGCATCGGTCTCCCTCCCTGTTCAATTAGTTAAAGACCAGTGGCATCGGCAGGGCAAGTTGCAGCATTGGGGTTTTAAAACCCCAATGCTGCAACTTACCCTGCCGATGCCACTGGTCTCCCTCCCTGTACAGAGTTAAATGTCCGTACGAGCGACTTTATTGGTCGCTCATACGGACATTTAACCCGGCACGGACTAACTAATTGAACAGGGAGGGAGACCAGTGGCATCGGTCTCCCTCCCTGTTCAATTAGTTAAAGACCAGTGGCATCGGCAGGGCAAGTTGCAGCATTGGGGTTTTCAAACCCCAATGCTGCAACTTACCCTGCCGATGCCACTGGTCTCCCTCCCTGTACAGAGTTAAATGTCCGTACGAGCGACTTTATTGTTCGCTCGTACGGACATTTAATTAATTGAACAGGGAGGGAGACCAGTGGGATGTGCCGGGTAAGTTGTAGCATTGGGGTTTTAAAAGTCTGCACGAGCGACCAACAGAGTCGCTCGTGCAGACTTTTAAAACCCCAATGCTGTAACTTACCCGGCAGATCCCACTGGTCTCCCTGTTCTATCAGTTAATAAATTATAGAACACGGAGACCAGCGGGATCTGCCGGACAATTACGGCACCAGGAGTATAACAGTCTGTACGAGCGACCCTATTGGTCGCCAGCAGGGGGCTCGTCTGCCATCAACCAATGGCAGACGAGCCCCCTGCTGACGACCAATAGAGTTGCTCATACGGACATTTAAACTCCTGGCGCCAGAGCGGCTTTAACCCCGTTTTAACCCCTTAACCGGGGAAAACGAAGAAAACCCGAGCACGAAGAATGTCCGCGAATATTCGCCCGAAGAGAAGACAGGACCAGGCGAATATTCGCGGAATACGAAGTTCTTTTTTTTGCCGAAGACGAGCACGAAGACGAACACGAAGAGCCCCCTGGTGCCCAAGTCTAGTTACAAGTATAGAATTGGCAGGCAAGTTTGTAATTTTACTGAGTTTGTTAAGGAAGTCACTGGTGTCTTGTATGAAGCTCCTAGTGTTTTTAACAAAGGGTTTTAAAATATTTTCCACTAAGCCTGAAATTGGTTCGGTTAGTGTGTCCATACCTATTATTATAGGTCTGCCTGGGTTCTCTGGTTTGTGGATTTTCGGAAGCATATAGAATGTCCCTATGTTGGGATGGGTGGGTATGAACGTTTCCAATCCTTTTTGCTGTTCCTCTGGGACAGATCTGATCAGCTTCCTCAGTTTGGTAGTGTATTCCTTGGTGGGGTCTTTGATCAGTTTCTTATAGTATGTGCTGTCTGACAAAAGAGTTTCCCTCTTCTATATAATCTTGGGTGTTCATAATAACGACTGCTCCTCCCTTGTCCGCTGGTTTGATTGTGATGGTTTGATTATTCCTTAAATCCTTGATTGCATCTCTTTCTATTGGTGAGAGATTAGCTCTGATTTTATTATGGTGCTGCTTTGTGACTAAGGATGCAGTTCTTAGCCGGAAACTTTCAATGTAACTGTCCAATTTGCTGTTGCGTCCTGGTGCTGGAGTGAATTGAGAGTTCTTTTCTTGATATTGTAATCCGGCGTTGTGGTAGTTTTCTCTTTATCGTGAAAGAACTCTTCGTAGTCTCCTAAAAAATTCTTCCAGGTCTGAGTACATCTTATAAATGATTGTAAAAAAAACCACTTCTGTATAATAACTTCTGTATAAATACTATACAGTCTTCTGTACACCTGTGTACAAACAGCTGAGGGTTCCCAACCTAAACACAGACAATGGATTCACACTAGCCCTTCCGCCGGATACCACAATCGCCCAAGCGATCGCGGGTCGGATAGGGGAGCTCCACTTTAACGCTTTGCTTAATCCTGTACAGGGAGGGCATTAACTCTAACCTCTAACCAAAACCATCAACTCGACACTCCCATTATCCTTCAAACTTCTCCAGGGAACTCCTCCGCCAACAGCAAAGAAAACAGATCCTGCAAAAAAGAAAAAAGAGAGGGAAAGGGGGAAAGAAAACACCAGCCAACATGGAAACACACAGCCAAAAAACAAAAGGGGAGGGCAGGCGGGCAACTGCTCCTGTGGTGTTCAGTAATTGCCCCCTGCATGTGTGCTTAGAGGGGCTTTATAGTCTTGTCCCCTTCCCCATACAGTCACGTTCCTTGTGACTTCCTCCCTCGTTCCCTGTGCATTCTCTCCTCATGCTAACCCTTGCTGGGTTAACCCTTTCCTGCCCTAATACCATGTGCACCGTCCTGTAGTGCTGGCAGGGTCATGTTCCCCTTACGCCTATGACTCCAGGGTTTCTGCCTTGGAGGTCTACTATTGTAAATGGACAGGCAGGATGAGGGAATTGCTTTGAGACCCTGTGGTAGTCCCCAAATTCAGACAATTGACCCATAAAATCAAATGGTCAAAATTTCACATTTGAAAGCTGAAAAGTGCATGTCCCCTAGAGGACCTAATAACTACAGAATAGCATGGAACAGGCATATACTGGGGCACTGATGTACTGGGGATACTATTAATTAAGGGAGTGTTTTCAAACTTGTCAACTGTTGTTCAAGTGTGATCTGTACTTGGATGTAACGTGTATAATATTTCCTGAGGAAGGCTGCATTTTGGATCTGAAACGTTGGCTTTTACTCTTTGAACTTCAATGGTTATGCTACCCTTTTAATAAATGGCTTAATGAGGGGCAGGACTATTCACATACAGGAGCGAGGTAAGCCACACAAGCTTAAAAGTTTAAATCTATATGGGAGCAAGAGTAAAAATTGTGTGGAGATTGCTCCTGCAACCTAGAAGCAGAGTATGGTGAACTGGAGAGTTCCCAGGTATGGATATCATATCCCAGTGCTCTGCAGTAGAGATGAAAGTCATGGAAGGGAAAGGCTGGGGGCTTCCTGGGGCCAGGCCTAGGGCAAAGCCAAAGGTCACCTTGCCCTAATTCAACAATTTAGTTAGCAAAATGCATTAACAGGGTCTTGGAAATAGCACAAATAAAAATGGTATCTCATATTTTGAGATAGTTGTTTTATGATTGGATTGTTTTTTTACAAAATAACTTGCTTAATGAGTCTAAGGTCCCTGGCACCCCTACAATATAAGAATGCATTTTAAAGTACATTCGTTGGAGCTTTAGTTGAAATTTAGAATGTGGTTTAATAATTACAGCAAATATAGATACCTGCAGAATTAAATTATAAAGTGGTCATTCTGAGGAAGGAGAATATGTCATCATAAGAGTTGAAACAGTCCTTCCTTAATTAAAAAAAAACTGTGGCAAAATGTGCTGATTTTCCTGGTAGCTTAAGTAAGTTGTATATTTATTAATTTATTTTTTAATTTTCAGAACCACTTTAGTTCTTGTTCTCCTAGTATTCTGCATATGCTTCCTGGTGGCCTGTATTATGTATCTACACGTCACACGAGTACAGGTAAATATATTACTTCTTCAAGCAAATATGCACATGATTATATGTGATGCTTAATATAAATATATGTCTTACATTTCTTACATTACAACAGTTCAACAATTTTCCCTAAAGGACTTACAGCTAGTTAGCTACACTTTAAAATGCCAATTGTATTTCAATCAGCTCTGGTAGGGATGCTGATGTACTTGTGATAGATGCTGTTAAATGGCACAAGACAAGGGCACTTGGCTAATCTTGATCACATTCTCAGATTCTGCCTGAAATCAGTGCTTAGAAAATGATATAATACAGCTAACATCAGACCAGGATTTGAATGACTCCTTCAGTAAAAGGCTCCAAATCCTGAGCCAGAATGGCCACTTGGGTCAACCTAAAGCATCTGAAAATGTGGTGGTCAGAAAGCCTCTCTAGAAATGACCTCTCTAGAAATTTGTAGGAATACTCAAATCAAACTTATCCTAGCAGGAATAGTCAACATCTTTCTCTGAGATGTTCACATTTTGACAATTCATATTTTTCATTGCAACTCGAATGAACATGAGAACAAAGTTGAGAATATTTCAGAATTTGACGGCTAAGATTAGTTTCACGTTCAAGTGCTCAATATTCATCTGTTAAGTCACAAGCAGGCACTGTGAACTCAGTAGACCCAAAGGCAACATGCCCATAACCAACCACACATGCGCCTGGAAAAGCACCTCTCAGAACCCACTCTGGAAAAGGCACAGGTGATGTTGGCCCGGTGCCTGACAGAAATTGTTTTACTAATGTAAATATCTAATATATATAATAGCCTTGTCACTGTGGGAATTGTAGGTCACTTTGTGCAAATTTGAAACTAAATGTAAGGACCAATCAGTGCATACGCTATCTTCCAGTGTTTCAATTTGTGGCCCTCGAGCTGTTAGAGTTAATGTAATGATGGTGTAGCTGAGTGCTCTCACATTAAAAGGAGATTTAACTGCTTGGGGTCCAGGGGTGTACCTAGAGTATTTGGTGACCGGGACAGATCCTGTATGTGGCACCCCCCCATACATCTGTACACTGTATGTCAACTGGAAAAATAAATGAACTTAACATATTGGCATATATGGGAACTCTCCGGGTTTGTAGAAGCTGCTGTTTCTTCATTATTGAGGCTGAGCCTAAAAAAATTTACATTTTAAAATAATTACTATTGACTGAACTGTTAATGCTATTAATATTTATCAAATATAAATAAATTAGTCTAATATAAATGGGAATGGCATACTCAATTGTGATTGTTATATATATTGCATTTGCACCACTTAACCTGTCAAAACATCAAACATTTAACCATAGTAATACTGTCAGTTAATGTCACTTGAACATCTGCACATAAATACTTCAACTCAGTACTTTATTGATGAATGAAACATCAATATTGGTTTATCATTTCTAAAAGATATACGTACACCAGTGGCCAGTGTAGTCATAAACATGAGATTGCGCACACACACTTTGTTTAAACACATTTTCTCTTACTTATGTCTTCCCTTGGAGTGCTGTGCCATTCTCCCTTACTCATTTCCTCCAGGCTGGATACGCTCTCACTGTATGAAAAATAAAACTAGTCATTACATAAATCCCAAATTTATCACAATCATCAAGAATAATTTCTTTAAATAATGTAATTAAAGCAGCTTTTGCATCATTATGCCTAACAATTTTAGATTTTCAAATAATTACTGTTGCATGTAATTCTAATATTATTACTATTAGTCTATTTGTCAAATATAAAAGGACTAATATAAATGGGAAATGGCATACTCACAATAACGTTAGCTGTGAACCTTGGCTAGGAATGGGAAAAGGAGCTGCTGAACCTTCAACTATTCTTTGCTGACTCTTAGCAGTGAATACTGACTCTGTTGGTGGTAGACTTTCACAGTGATCGAAAGTAGGAATGGGAAAAGAAGCTGCTGAACCTTCAACTATTATTTGCTGACTCTTAGCAGCGAATACTGACTCTGTTGCTGGTAGACTTTCACAGTGATCGAAAGTAGGAATGGGAAAAGGAGCTGCTGAACCATCAACTATTCTTTGCTGACTCTTAGCAGCGAATACTGACTCTGTTGCTGGTAGACTTTCACAGTCATCGAAAGTAGGAATGGGAAAAGGAGCTGCTGAACCTTCAACTATTCTTTGCTGACTCTTAGCAGCGAATACTGACTCTGTTGCTGGTAGACTTTCACAGTGATCGAAAGTAGGAATGGGAAAAGGAGCTGCTGAACCTTCAACTATTCTTTTGCTGACTCTTAGCAGTGTATATTGACTAGAGTAACCAGATCAGACCTTTCATAGTGAAAAAAAACATGATTAGTAAATTTAAATGGCTTTACTTCCATATAGCCAATTGATTATCATCATGCTGTCACGTACCTGGCTGCCGGTTCCTCCGGCGGCTGAGGCTTCTGTGCTGAGGCGGGGGGTCTCCCCCTTCTCCGCGGCGGCTGTAGCTGCTGGCCCGAGGCGGGAGGTCTCCCACTCTTCCGCGGCGGTTGCGGCTGCCGACCCGAGGCAGGAGGTCTCCCTCTCTTCCGCGGCGGTTGAGGCTGCTGCGGCAAGGCGGGGGGTCTCCCCCTTCTCCGTGGCGGCGAATCTGCAGCCGCCACGGAGAAGGGGGAGACCCCCCGCCTTGCCGCAGCAGCCTCAACCGCCGCGGAAGAGAGGGAGACCTCCCGCCTCGGGTCGGCAGCCGCAACCGCCGCGGAAGAGTGGGAGACCTCCCGCCTCGGGCCAGCAGCTACAGCCGCCGCGGAGAAGGGGGAGACCCCCCGCCTCAGCACAGAAGCCTCAGCCGCCGCGGAGAAGAGGGAGACCTCCCGCCTCCGCGAGACAGCTTCCGCCGCCGCGAGGACGGGGAAGACCCCGCAACTCCACACGGCAGCCGCCACCTACCGGAGCCAGGTCCGGACCTGCCGCGTGCACACGTTCCTCTGCACGCCACCTAGTGGTGCCAGCCGGTACTACCGCTCCTTTTAGAAGTTTACGTTCTCGCCAATCCCAAGATGGCCGTGGACCGGAAGTGACGTAACGGCACTTTGAACTTTTGGCGGGAGAACGTTGATTGGTGCCTAAACTTCCTCTGCCTATTTAAGAGCCTCAGAAACCTTCCAGCCTTTCCTTCTCATGGTCGTACCTGTCTTGTATAGTGTCTACTCCTCAGTAAGCGTTCCCGTGTGATTTCCTGTTACCGACTCGGCTTGTTCCTGTTCCTGTTTCCCTGGCGTTTGACTCTGGCTTCCCTCACGACGATTCTGACTTCTGGCTTCCTGACCTCGGCTTATCCTGCAACGATCCTGACTTCCGGCTTCCTGACCTTGGCTTGCTCATCGGCTATTCTGTACTGGACTCTTGTGATCTGTCTATTGGACTTGCACACGCTGTTCTACCTGACTACAGGTCCTTTTTTACGCTGTGCGTGACAGAATCAGAAGGCCAACATGAGACCTGCATCGGTAGGACAACAGGGGTCCTATGAGGATCGTTTGGATGGGATGGATCAGTTTGCCCAAGCTCTCCAGACGTTACTGCAACGCACCGATCCGGCGCTACAAGATCCTCAGGCAATTGCGGTTCATCCACCCCCACCTGCACCTACTCATTCTGTTCCAGCTCATCTACCTCCTCCCCAACGTTATGGTGGCGAGCCTGCAGCATGCAGAGGGTTCCTGAACCAATGTGAGATCCACTCCGAACTTTCTCCTTATGCCTTCCCTACTGAACGGGCTAAGGTGGGCTTTGTAATTTCTCTGCTCACTGACAAGGCACTGGCTTGGGCCTCTCCACTATGGGAGAGAAATGCGCCTACGGTTCGGTCTTACTCGGAATTTATCTCAAGTCTGCGTTCCGTGTTTGACGTTCCTGGGAGGAGGAGAAGAGAGGGATTATGCCTGTATTGTGGTCTTTCGGGGCATTTCTTCAGGAACTGTTCAAAGAGGTCGGGAAACGCTCGCACCTAGGTAGGCTGAGGGGACCTACTATAGGTGTAATTAGACCATCCCCTGAAACCAAGATCACCCGCATGACGGTTCCGGTTCGACTAGTCTGGTCTAGGGGTTCCATGGACACCATGGCCTTTCTGGATTCCGGCGCTGCCGGCAACTTTATTGACTCTGAATTTTGTACCCAGTTTCTGATTCCCACCCTTCCCCTACCCAATCCGTTATCTGTGGAGGCTATCGACGGGAGACCTCTTCTTCAGGAGCACATAACCCTTCACACGTCGCCACTTACCCTCTCCGTGGGAGTGGTTCACAGCGAACGGTTGCAATTGTTGGTCATCCGCTCTCCTTCTGTTCCAATTATATTGGGGGTATCCTTGGCTGCGTAGTCACAACCCTACTATTGACTGGTATACCAATCAGATTACGGCTTGGAGCGGTCCCTGTATGGATCATTGCCTCATGCCCCTGAGGACTACTTCGGTGACACTGAACTCCATCGGGACCTCACTTCTACCTGAGCCGTATCGTTGTTTCGCGGACGTTTTCGACAAGAAGGAGGCGGAGAAGCTACCTCCGCATCGGCCGTACGACTGTCCCATCGATCTGCTTCCTGGTGCCATGCCGCCCAGAGGTCGGGTTTATCCGCTCCACGTTCCAGAGACTAAAGCCATGGTGTCGTATATTGAGGAAAATCTTTGTCAGGGATTTATTCGCCGTTCCACGTCACCCACTGGAGCAGGATTTTTTTTTGTAAAGAAGAAGGATGGAGAGCTTCGCCCGTGCATCGATTACAGGGGTCTTAACAAGATCACGAGACGGAACACCTACCCCATTCCGTTGATTTCCGAACTTTTTGACCATTTATACCAAGCTGGATCTTCGGGGGGCTTACAACCTTGTTAGAATTCGTGCCGACGATGAGTGGAAGACGGCTTTTACTACACGATCAGGACATTACGAGTATACAGTGATGCCGTTCGGGTTATGCAATGCGCCAGCTGTCTTCCAGGAGTTCATAAACGATTGCCTCAGAGATTTCCTCTAACAGTTTGTCGTGGTGTATCTAGACGACATTTTCATTTATTCCTCGGACCTCTCGACTCATCGCACACAGGTAGCCAAGTTGCTACACCGACTACGGCAACATGGGCTCTACGCCAAGCTGGAGAAATGTGCTTTACTCTGGCATTCTCGTCCGCGTATCATCCCCAATCCAACGGAGCAGCGGAGAGGGCTAATCAACACTTGGAGCAGTATTTACGCCTGTTTGTCAATAACCACCAGGACAATTGGGTTAATCCGCTACGCTGAGTTTGCCCGTAACAACTCCGTACAGGAGTCCACAGGAGTATCTTCATTCTTTTGTTTGTATGGACTGCATCCGCAGTCGTTTCCCGGAACGTTTCGTGCTTCTGCGGTTCCAGAATTACAGGAGAGATTGGCTACCATACGGTCCACGTGGTCATCAGTACTAGAGGCATTGCAACAGGCGGGCAGGCGTCAGGAGCATCAAGCTAACAAGAGACGCTCCAATGCTCCTGCGTATTTGCTGGGAGAGAGGGTTTGGTTGTCCACCCGGTATCTTAAGCTAAGGGTTCCTTCCATGACTCAAACTCCTCTTACCTTGAACCCTCCGGATTCCTCGAGTCTTTCACGTCTCTCTTCTGAAGCCCCTGGTGTGCAATCGTTTTACTACCGTGAGATCGCCTGCTGCGGGGACTTCCGGCTCAGGTCCTCTTCAGCGATGTCCTCAAAATGATTCTGGCCACTCGCAGACAACAAGGGAGCGTGCAGTATCTGATCCACTGGAGAGGACTTGGCCCAGAGAGTCGTTCCTGGGCTCCTCGTCTGGTACGTGTCTTCCTCGCCAGGAGACGTGTTGGTCTTGCCAGGGGTCGCCCGGTGGTCGCCCCTTCGAGGGGGGGTACTGTCACGTACCTGGCTGCCGGTTCCTCCGGGTCCTCGGATCTGCAGCCGCCACGGAGAAGGGGGAGACCCCCCCGCCTTCCCGCAGCAGCCTCAACCACCGCGGAAGAGAGGGAGACCTCCCGCCTCGGGTCGGCAGCCGCAACCGCCGCGGAAGAGAGGGAGACCTTCCGCCTTGGGCCAGCAGCTACAGCCGCCGCGGAGAAGGGGGAAACCCCCCGCCTCAGCACAGAAGCCTCAGCCGCCGCGGAGAAGAGGGAGACCTCCCGCCGCCGCGAGGACGGGGAAGACCCCGCAACGCCACTCGGCAGCCGCCACCTACCGGAGCCAGGTCCGGACCTGCCGCGTGCACACGTTCCTCTGCACGCCACCTAGTGGTGCCAGCCGGTACTACCGCTCCTTTTAGTTTACGTTCTCGCCAATCCCAAGATGGCCGCAAACCGGAAGTGACGTAACAGCACTTTGAACTTTTGGCGGGAGAACGTTGATTGGTGCCTAAACTTCCTCTGCCTATTTAAGAGCCTCAGAAACCTTCCAGCCTTGCATTCTGATGGTCGTACCTATCTTAAGTAAGCGTTCCCGTGTGATTTCCTGTTACCGACTCGGCTTGTTCCTGTTCCTGTTTCCCTGGTGTTTCACTCTGGCTTCCCTCACGACGATTCTGACTTCTGGCTTCCTGACCTCGGCTTATCCTGCAACGATCCTGACTTCCGGCTTCCTGACCTTGGCTTGCTCATCGGCTATTCTGTACTGGACTCTTGTGATCTGTCTATTGGACTTGCACACGCTGTTCTACCTGACTACAGGTCCTATTTTACGCTGTGCGTGACACATGCACTGTGTTTTGTGTTTTTTTCAGCTGTGTGTTTTTTCGCAGCCATTTTCTAACTGAAGGATTGGGGTCCCAGGAGTCAAATGGGAGGCCAATCATATTATTTGTCGTTAAATTTGCGATATTATGAACCGTCAGGCGGCTTTTTCTGAGCATATAATATTCATTATAGAAAATCCTCTTTTTTCCTCTGCAGAACTAGCAGCAACGGTATTAACAATATTTTTGGCCCTTTGTATGGTACTTGGGATCCTATGATGTTGATTTTGTAGTATATTTTCTACATAGTCACGGAAGTCATTGATGTCAGTTTCATAATGAAACCGCTTGTTGAATTCACACAGTTTTTCTTCTGCAGCTTTCCAAGTAACAACAACTTCTTCAATATTCCATGTATCTGGGTCAATGGTGTTTACAATTTCTTGAATTGTAAGATCATTATTTTCTGCTTTATTTCCAAATTTTAAGTGATCATTGTACATCAACCTGGCTTTCATGTTATAGACGACCTCGTGGAAGAATACAGGATGACCTATGTCCCATATTCTGTTCTCTTGAACAGAATATTTCCACTAACTACTGATAACACCAATTTGTTTGGATACTAAGCACAAGGTTTGTCTGGATAAATTATCCTGACCTTCTTCGCTATTAGTTGTATAAATATGTTTACTAATAAGGGCATAGAACTATTTTATGTATTATGATTGGTTTAGGATAGGGTGTTATTTCCGGTATGATTTTATAAATATATTCATAATGCGTCATAATAAACAGAAATCTTATTATACAAACACTTTTGTCTGTGTGTGTGATTCCTCACTGGTTAATCAGGATACAATTGGAACCCCAAGGTATAGAAGTACTCGGAAGTTCTCCGACAACTGCTTCAAGTAATTTTTGACGAGGTAGATTGCAATATTGTTGATTCTCAACAAAACTAATATCTTTAAATGCATCAGACTGTATTGTGGGTTCAACTTTCTTTTCAAAGTTTCCATGACTTTCATGGAGCAATTCAAATGCCTTAATTGTTCTTTTTATTAATTTCTCAGCTCTTATAAAATTGAGATCTCTTTTTTGAAGGATATTGGATAGAAGGGACATTTCTTGCAATATATCTATCATTAATGCAAGATCATCGAGAAAGAATCTGTTGCGAAGACGGGAGGCCATTCCTGAAAATTGCTTACGTGCAGAAAAATACTGATACAAAGCAGGATAAGCCCTCCATACAGCAAGTGTTGATCTTAAACTACAAGCAGCCCATCTTGGACCTAAAACTCTTCCAATCTTTGTAATTTCAAGTCCGAGTTCTCCTGAAATTTTGACCAGCTCCATTTGATTTTTGTTTGATTGGTGAAATAGTATATATTTTATCAATTAAAATTTGGAAGTGATTCACTTGTTTCACTTGAGTGATGGCATCATCTAAAACAAGTTGCAGACGGTGATTTAAGCAATGCCAAATAATGATGTCTGGAATTTTTTTTTTAAGCCTGGTGCTTACCCCCTGACTTGCAGCCCAGCATTACACTTGCTCCATCAGAGCAAAATGCAACCAAATGTTTTGTCAAGTAGCACTTATCAAATCCAACATCACACAGACTTTTTAACAAACTTCCAACTCTACTTTCCAACTCTATTAAATCCACAAAAATTGTTGGTGAAAGTTGAGAATCTTCAACTTTTATGAAAATTATCAGCACAGGTTTACTAGCTATCATTGAAGCTTCGTCAACAATGACACTAATTTTAAGTTGCTTTTTGATTATTTTAGAAAATATATTCTTAATTTCACTTGCAATGTGCTCGACTATTTTAATAGCAGTTTTCCAAGAGTGCAGCCCCACTCCCATATCCAACCCATTTTTTACTTGACGTTTGATCTCATCTTCAATATCAGAAAATGGCCTATTTTTTTTTTGCCATACTGTAAATGGTATTGAAGACTTTACATGTAGAGCTCATATATTTTTGGTTAATTGTATCTATGCTTTTAGCAATTACATCATCAGTATGACCTTTTAGTTGAGCCACACAGAAACAGTGTGTCTTAGATGAAAAGTGTTCATTCATTTTTTTTCTGAGAGAAGCTTGCTGGACGGCTTTATTTTTTCCTGATGCTTCAACACAAAAACCTTTCCATTCCTTGGATACATGAGCTCCTTTCATATGTATGGAATCAAATCTTGCACAGTTATCACAATCCAGTTTCGAATGGCCAAACCATCATACTTTTTTTGAAATTCCTTGACCTGCTTAATATTCCAGCAATCAGGAGGAGCAACTGTATTTGACGTGGATATTTCATCATCATCTCTTGGTGGTAAAGGTTCACTGCAATCTTCAATAATTGAAAATGGAGCTGCAAACTCTTCATCTTCTCTTTGTCTCTTCTTAGATGTGGATACATCATAGTCTCTTGGCGTTACAGGTTTACTGCAATCTTTATTACAGATTGAAAATACAGCAGATGAATCTTTATCTGTTCTTTGCGGACTCTTAGCGGTTGATGTTGATGCTGCTGCTGGTAGACTTTCACATTGATCAAGAGTAGGAAATGGAAGAGGAGCTGCTGAATTTTCTTCTATTATTTGTTCGTAGTTAGAAGTGGATACTGCATCCTCTCTTATATCTGATCTTTTGAATTTCTTCAAATATTGTAACATTCACTGAAGCACTGATATATTATATACTAAACTATTATTGTTTTTATTATTTCATAACCTGAGTAATACTCATTAAAAAGGTGCCATATTATTTATTAGCCTTTTAAAAGCGTGAGCGCACAACCCACTCATTGTGATGGCTGATTGGTGTTTTATCTATGTCTGTGTGTGCACATACAGCGTTTTAAAATTGCCCCTCCTAATTTTGTCCCTGGGCCCAACTGTGCCCCCCCAAGCGACCAGCATAGTCATAAACATGAGATTGCACACACGCAATGTTTAAACACATTTTCTCTTACTTGTGTCTTCACTTGAAGAAACTCTAAGCTTTGAAACCCCTTTGTCCGCAATTTTCCCTTCCTCAAGGATGGACATGCTGTCAAAAAAATAGCCAGTCATTACATAAATTCAAAATGTGTAAGTTACTTTATGTAACGTTTCGCCCTTCACTGTCTGGAACGCTTTACACTCTGTGCTGCTCATTTTCTTTGCCAACCACTAGTGGCCATTCCAACGAACCGAACAATAATGGGGCGCAGATACATATGAGGAAAAAAGCAGATAAAACCAATAGTGTAAAGTGTAAAACCAATTAATGTATGTGAATTTAATGTTGCACTCACAAAAGAAATGGATGATTCAGACCCATCTATGTTGAATGCAAAGTGTCTTTAATATTCTTTAATATTCTTGTAGATTCTAAAAAATAAACTTAAAATAGTGCAGTATCCGAGAGAATGTTAAAATAGCCAGCAGAAAATCCACTCACATTTAGTTCGTGCACCAAAGTGCTTGGAGAGTGTGAGTGGATTTTCTGCTGGCTATTTTAACATTCTCTCGGATACTGCACTATTTTAAGTTTATTTTTTAGAATCTACAAGAATATTAAAGAATATTAAAGACACTTTGCATTCAACATAGATGGGTCTGAATCATCCATTTCTTTTGTGAGTGCAACATTAAATTCACATACATTAATTGGTTTTACACTTTACACTATTGGTTTTATCTGCTTTTTTCCTCATATGTATCTGCGCCCCATTATTGTTCGGTTCGTTGGAATTTTCACACCCTGAGGAGGAGTGTCTGTTTTTTGGGGTTGCTGCAGTCCTGTCAGGGAAGTATTATATCACTTGTTTATTATATACACCATACGTGATTTGAGGTTTATTTCACAACCACTAGTGGCCGCCTGACTAACATGTCCAACTGCAACTTATTTCCTGGATTACACAGCCTTTATAAAAGAGTGGCATATAGGGATGTATAAGGCATATATGGGGGCATATAGGGGGTTAAAAGGCACATCTGCGAGGCAGAGTGGCATATAGGGGGATAACGCATATCTGGGGGGCAGATGTGCACAACTGGGGACAGGTTGGCAAATAAAAGGAAATAAAAACAAAAAATTTATTTTTCTCAATTTTTCGCAATCATAGTTTTTATTAAATATGAAAAAAAGTTTACATGTGAATATTTACTAGAAAAACTTTTTTTCCAAAATCAATATTTAAATTTTGGGGGGTCGTCTTATAATTGAGCCAATTTAAAGCCCTGAGCATAGTATATCATTGTCTATACAGTAAATCATAGTTGGGTATTTATTCACGATATTGAATGTCACCATAACTGAGTTAGCTGAAGTGGCATCAGTGTAATAAATATATTTCAAATATCCAACTATGGATAATATAGACAATGAGGACTTCAAAATGGCTGCAGCAACATCACACTGACAAAATGGAACCTTGTATTTAACGCCAGCAGAAAACCAAATCACTAACAAACCCAAGTAGGCTATGAAGGCTAGCATTGCCACAAAATTGGTGTTATAAATAAGTAAAATTTACTGTAAAAAAGGCACTTTGAACAATTTCAAGCTGTTTAGCAAATATATGTATGTATAATATATATAAAGCAGTTAATCAAAGTGTTCAATATAAGTCTGGAAAAAGTATGCACTGGTGCTTTTTAGATTATTGATTGTTTATTAAGAGAGATTTTGTTATGTTGTAATAAAAATAGGGCCAACACAAACTTCATATAATTGGAAAACACATATATATGTATATGGGTCGAAAATAGGCAGAGTCACTTAGATGCAAACAAAGGTAAAACATTTAATACGAACAAAAATAGAAGAAGAAGAATATAAAATGTAGATAACAAAAATACAAAATAAGTCTTACAAAACCTTGGAGAGGAATTAAGTTCATGGCATCTGTCCTATGCATTCCTGAGGATGGAGGGAGTGTTCGGGACGTGAAGAGTCCGTCGATGGCAAGTACATCTCCCCTCAACCTCTCCTGCCATGCCTCCCCAATGCCTTGCTTATATGCGGTTTGGATAATGATTTCAGTCTATTGGTCTTCACCTGATTAGGTGTTCAAACATGCTTACTAAACCCTACTTTAGGTGGTCACTGTAAGCATACTGTAATGCTCTTTTACAGTTACAATTATACCATGCATTAACAATTTACTATCCTATCTATAGAATGTCTGTTCAGCAAATCCTTCATGCCATACTTAAGGTCAAGGAAACCCTTTTCCCTATCATTGAAGCCTATTAATATATCTTAATGATCATTTATTTATGACAAATCTGACTATTGCTTATACCAATAATTACATATGGTCCTTTTATATTATTGGGGTTAGAAGAGATGTTAAATGTGTTAGACTCTTTTACATATGTAAAGAGCCATTTCTTGGAAACAAGATGAAAACTGCATGTACATCAAGAAGCAATTTGACTCAAATTGGTATTGTCACCTCGTTGTGCATGGTATATTTGGTTTTCTACTTGTTTCCAAAAAGTATATATATGTTTACAGATCTATGATGCCTCTTTTGATGTTTTAGCAATTTCATTTGTCACCATTATATTAAAAATATATATTTATAATACATACAATTTATACATTTAACAATAATGCATTTTTATTTTATTAATAATAAAGAAAACAAAACCATAAACAAGTTATTACCAGACTCAAGGTAACCAAAGTAATACCAGTCACATAAAATAGTAATCAAGATTCAGTGGTTGGCTGTCTATAATATATATTGGTGTCTTTGGTGTCTATAATATATAATGGTGTATATAATGGTGTATATAATAATTGGATCTTCACTGAAAACTTTGGTGTCTATAATATATAATGGTGTATATAATGGTGTATATAATAATTGGACTTTTTTTTATAAACACAATCAGTTTTGACAGATGTACAGCTGTATTGAAAATTATATGCTTACTTTAAATATAACAGAGAAACAGAAATGATCTTAGAAGTTATTTGCAAATTGGAAGGAAAATTGAATGCTTTTAATCAGAAAAACCATACATGACCATGTTTGAATTCATTGAATGCACATAATTTCAAATCCATTCAACAATGCATTCTTTCAAAGATGTCTCTCTCCAGTGATCAAAATGACTGACAATTATTGGTATAATTCACCGAGGAAGGCCAGATCTGCCAGATATTCAGTATGCTCATAAAACAGGATGCCAATTCTTACCAGTAGAGTAATACTGCTGCTGCTGCTGCTACACAAAACACAGGCTCAGGAGGTCACTATGCTATCTCCACAGACGCTGCCAACTGTCTGCTGGAAACCACCTGCGCAACAAAATATAACCGCACGGCAAAAAAAAAAAAGATGTGCGCGTCAAAAGCCCGTGGAACGGCTCAAATCCCCCGCGAACTGCCAATTTGAATTATAAATAAGAAACGGTGTGAACCGGCTTAATCCCACCACTGCTTCTGTGTGTGGACAAAAGGGGTCAGTTTCTACTGATTTCCCCCATGTTTTACTACTCAGAGTCTCAAAACTGTAACGTCAGCTGGACATCCTGTTGTAGGAAGAAGGCTGAATGTCTTTGCATTGTTGATTGTGTAGTTGCGAAGTGTTTCCCCTGTCATTGTGTGAGTAAGCCCTTGTTTTAAGACCCCTTGTAGGTATGACCAGGTGTTACTGCTGCATACCTAATTATCAATTACACAACAAGTAGCTGTTAATCCTGTGAGCTCCTGTTGTGTCCTGGCCATTGTCTATCTCAAGACAATTATATGTATATCATCATTCCACGTCTATGTCCCCAATTAATGTCATTATTTATGTCTCATGTCATCCTGTCCTTCCCCCGGATATTGTGTTGCAGGATTTGATCTAATTACTTCCTTCCTGACATGGTAATTAGTAGACTTGCGCATTCGTTTTTTTGTTCGTTCCGAAGACACGCCGAAGAGAATACAGTGCCGGCAAAACGTAGGTGAAGACGAAGACTCACAACCACGAAGAATCGAAGATTTTTGCCGCGCAGCCGCCAAAATTTTTGCCGCGCAGCCGCCAAAATTTCAAACAGGAGTGAGCTGATCTCGTCTGTCCAATCAGCTCACTCTTGTGACGTCATGCTAAGGGTCTCGTCCAATGCCTGTGCTGCTGTTTTTTGAATTCTGAAGGCGCCTTTATAAGACCAGCGCTTGCCTGAGAGATCCATTCATTTTTCGCTGTGACTGCTTTGGCAACACTGCTGTGCTGCATCCGAGCGTTACAGAGAGATTGTTCTGTTCTGTGGGAGACTGGTAAGCCTTAGCCTGCCATTTCTCACAGTGTACTTAATCCTCACTTCAGTGCTACTTAATATAATTAATAATAATAATTTGATTAATTTAATTTTTTTTTAATTTAATTTGTCATCAACTGTAGTGTAAGTGCTGTTGAGTTGACAGTGCACCCAGTGTCTCAGTGGCACTGGGGTGCCCTTGCCCTGGGCTGGCACTAGTGCCTACTGCCTGTCCTGCTTAAATAAATTAAATAGAATTTATAAATAATAATTTAATAGAATCTATAATTTAATAGTTCATTATAATATTATATATATATATATTTGTCAGTCATATATATATATACTATAGTATACTAGTGTAGAGTGTACTGTAGACATTCATCTACTAGTGTCTAATTTAAAATCAGTAATATTAATTAATATAATTAATAATTGAATTCATTATAAAATTATATATATATTTGTCAGTTATAGTTAGTAATAGTATACTAGTGTAGAGTGTACTGTAGACATTCAAGACATCTACTAGTGTCTAATCTAAATCAGTAATATCAATAATTCTATAATTCTTTCTTATCTTAATAGTTAAATAAATTAGCTATAAATAAAAGTAATAATATTAATTAATTACTACTAGCGTATAGTTCAGCTAATCTTATTAGTACTGGTGCTGCAGCTCTATAGTTTGTGCTGTGTTTTAGCAACAGCAAGAGACCAAGAAAATTTTTCTTAATTAATAATCTTTCATTTTATTTCATTTGTTTTGCTCACCTCAGTCCATCAGTGAAGGGAACTTGTTGGGCTAGTGAGTGCAGCCGCATAAGTGCTGTGTTTTTTTTTGATCAGCAAGCAGTGACGTTAACTGTTTTGCAAAGATTTTCTCATTTATTTTACATTTTATTTCAATTTTATTAAAAGTACCCTTAGTGTTTTGCTCACCTCAGTCCATCAGTGAAGTGAAATTGTTGGGCTAGTGAGTGCAGCCGCATAAGTGCTGTGTGTTTTTGTTCAGCAAGCAGTGAAGCTAACTGTTTTGCTGTGACATTTTATTTTATTTCTAATTCTTTTCAAGAAAAATTGACTGTGACGAGCTGTACTAAGCAAAGCTTCAAGCTACTAGCTGTAGTACTAAAATAATTCTAATCTTCTTTAATCTTAATCTATAATATATTATAAATAATATATAACAATATAAATTCTAATTCATAATCTATATTCTTCTATCTATAATACATAATATATAAGTAAATTATTTCTAATCTATTAATATTATGTAACTTAATATTAATTAATAAATCATATACTGAATCTGATTTAACCTCACTTTAGCTTAGTGGGTTTGAGAGCGTCTGCCTAGAGGTAGACTTATAGTAAGGAAATATAGCTTTAGGCTAGCATAGTAGTAGGCTAAGCTAAAATACTGCTAGTTATTAAATAGTTAATCTTGAGTTAATAATTTAAATAACTTTAGCACTTTGGCAGATTGCACACAACAGCACAGTGCAGTAGTGCATAGTTTTACTTTTTAAGCAGTAGCACTGAAGAGAACTTCCTCTAATTTTTTTGTCTTTAATTCGTTTTTCCTTTTTTTTATTTTTTTTTTTTAATAGTTTTTTAAACACTACACTACACTACACTACACACACAACACAAAATTTGAAATGGATCCTCCTTTTGGGACTAAGGAGGAACAAGCTCCATCTACCACCACCACCACCACCACCAGCACCACCACCAGTTCTAAGATGCAGCCTTTGCGTCAGTCTAGTCGGCCAAGTAGGCCAAGCTCTCGCTTATCATTTGGGGAAGCATTGCTTGAAGGATCATCAAGTAAAGGAAAGGCACCAAAAGCAGGCAGTAGTAGTGCGGCTAGGCCCACAAGCTCTATGGTTTTTTACAGAAAGCCTAAAGCACCAGAAGCACGTTCAAAGTTAAAGGGTAGCACAAGTAGTACCAGCCCAGTGACTAAAAAGAAGTGCCTTTTGCCCCAAGCAGCATCTTCCCCATCCACAAGTAGCATGCAAGGTACCAAGCAGAGCCAAATTAGCAGCAAGACTCAGAGGGGTCCCAAACCAAAGCGATCTCATTCCTTTGTAGGGAAAACCACCACCACCACCACCACCCCCACCGCCTCTACCACCACCACCCCCACCGCCTCTACCACCACTAGTACTGCGCCTACTGTTCCCACTGGTACCGCCACACCATGTCCTCCTAGTACCTCTAGCAAGCCACCAAGTCCTTACAAAATTTTTGTAAAGACAGTTAGAGAGAGGGCTACACATAGTGGAACTCCACCTAGTGAGGTAGCAGAGGAGCCTGAGACTGAGAGGCCAAGTGCAGAGTCTATTCTTCCTGCTCGCACTACTACTAGTCACGAGTCTCACGACGATATCAGTCTTAGCTCCAGCCTAGCAGGAATTCCATTTGATCTGGCTAATGAAGAGCTAGTAGAGGAGATGAGTGGTCAGGAATCAGATTCCTCAGGGAGCAGTGTCCAAATGACTAGTGCACAATTTTCCCCTGAGCCTCCACCTTCTCCGCTACGATCATCACCATCACCACCACCACCAGCAGCAGCAGCAAAACCTAGCAAATCTAAAGCAATTAGCAGTCCCACTATGGCCAGTACTGTTACCACCAGTCCCACCACCACTAGTTCTGCCTCTGTTCATCCACCCCGAGCAGTAGGAGCAGCACCCAGACACACTCCAAGGCTATGCGCGCCCCAATTTGGGAGCACTTTGAAAATGTTGAAGAAGGGCGCTATGGAAAGTGCAAACATTGTGGGAAGCTAATAAGCAGAGGGAAAGTGTCTGGCCCTAAAACTTAGTGCAGGCAGCATAGCTGGTGGCCGTGGAAAAACCCCAACAGCTTCTTCTTCTGAGCCAATAGCAGCAGCAGCAGCTAGTGCTGGCAGCCAGAGACCAAGGCAGGTTGGAGCACTGCATGTCCAGCCCACCCTGGAACAATTTGTGGCATTCCAATCCAAAAGGTCCATGCCCAAACAGCAGGCCAATAAAGTAACGCGACTGATTGGTCAGTTCATTGCCGTTGGAGGGGCATCCTTCTCTATGATCGAAGGGGAGCCTTTCAAACAATTGATGGTGGCTGTGGCTCCACAATATACAGTTCCGTCATGTTCCACTTTCAGCAGGAACATTGTCCCCTCATTGTATCGGTCCTGTGTTGCAGCAGTGAAAGAGGAGCTTTCCAAGGCTGCTGGTCAGTCTGTTCATTTCACTACAGATTTGTGGAGTGCACCTAGCGGCCAGCATGCCTTTCTTTCTTTGACAGCACACTGGTGGCAGCCCGGTGTGTCTAAGGAAGCTGCTGCAGCAGGCTACCGATCTTTCCTTCTCCATGCAGAAGTGATGGATGAAAAGCACACTTCCCAAAATATTCTGCATGCAATGAGGAAAATGTTTAGCCTTTGGGTGGGAGCAGAGGCGGGCACCAATGTTGAAGTTGGTTTTGTGGTATCTGACGGAGGTGCCAATATGGTGAAAGCGCTGCGAGATGGTCATATTGTTGGCGCTGTGCAGCCCACATCATCCATCTTGTAGTGAAGGCAGCAATGTCAGAAGGAACTAATGTGGCAGCAGTAGTTCTGTCCCGCTGCAGAAAGATCGCTGGGCACTTTCACCATACTGTTAAGGCTAGCCAACTTTTGAGGGAAGAGCAAGAGAGGTCAGGTATTCCCGTACACTGCCTACGTCAGGACTCCACGTTAGACATGCTGGAGAGGATTTTGGAGCAGCAGAGGGCAATCCATAATCTTGCCTCAGAGCACAATATTGGGATTACCTCTCCATTGAATAGGGAGGATTGGACAGTGATCGCCCAGCTAGTGGCAGTCCTTAAACCATTCAGGGATGCCACAGAAAATTTAAGCTCAAACACTGCCAGTCTGGCCCAGGTAATCCCAGTGTTCTCCCATCTAGGCAGCAAGATGGATGTGTTCCTTGGAAACCGTGAGGCTGTTCAAGGTGGCACTCTACATCCTGACGTAGCAGCCATAGTCAGGAAGCTGAAGGATCTTCTAAAAGTACACCTTCGCAAACAAATGGAAGAGAGTCCCGAAATGATGCTAGCGTGCCTTTGCGATCCAAGAATTAAGGGAAAGCTAGCTTTGAAATTCAATGTTCTCAGTAGCTACCGGGAGCAATTGGTCAACAAGGTGCGTGATTGGCAGCGTAAAATGGGAATGCTGTCCGAGGAGGGAGAGGTGCAGGAGGAGGAAGAGATGATGTGGTCTGCTACTCCTAGCAGCAGCATCAGCAGCAGTGCCACAAGCAGCACAACACAGCTGAGTGGAGCAGCTGCGTTTTGGGAAGAGGCACTTGGGAGTATAGTTGGACCATCTGACAGAGCTAGCAGCAGAAAGGAGAGTAGTGCTGCTGAAATGGTCAAACTTTACCTCTGTGAAGTTCCTTCTGCGCCTAATGTTGATCCTCTTAGCTACTGGGATGAAAAGAAGAGTGTGTGGCCTGCACTGTCATGGGTTGCGGAGCAGCTACTATCATGTCCGCCAACCACTGTTCAAAGTGAGCGCGTGTTTTCTATGACTGGAAACATACTGAGTCCACAGCGCTCATGCATGGCACCTCATCTGATGGAGCAGATTGCCTTTCTTAAATTCAATCTGCCCAAGTTGGGTTACCCAGCTCTTAGCTTGGAAAGTTAATTTTTTTCTCTGTAATGTTTAAGGTAGTTTCTCCCCCTGGTTGCACGTGTTTGTGGCAACGTCTGCTACCTCCGCCGGTGTAGCCAATTTACGCTAGTGTCTGAGTTCTGGAAGTCCGCTCCCAAACGCCATGGACTGACAGACTTTCATGCTTTGCCCTGGGGTGAAACAGGTGAGCGGGCCGTCAATTGCCCACTCATTCACCTTTTTCCGTTTCCAACGCTGCTGCTGGTGGTGGTGCCAGTATCTTTTGCGAGTTCGCTTCCTGGCTGAAATCATGCCTCAAATGTCCCTAATGGAGAGGGTAGTTTCTCCCCCTGGTTGCACTTGCTGCAGGTGTGGCAATGCCTGCTACCTCCGCCGGTGTAGCCAATTTACGCTAGGGCCTAGTGTCTGAGTTCTGGAAGTCTGCTCCCAAACGCCAAGGACTGACAGTCTTTGGATGCTTTGCCCTGGGGTGAAACAGGTGAGCGGGCCGTCAATTGCCCACTCATTCGCCTTTTCCAATGCTGCTGCTGCTGCTGGTGGTGGTGGTGCCAGCGTCTCTTCTCTGCCAGTTCGCTTCCTGGCTAGTGTCATGCCTTAAATGTCCCTAATGGAGATGGTAGTTTCTCCCCCCTGGTTGCACTTGCTGCGGTGTGGCAACGTCTGCTACCTCCGCCGGAGTGGCCAGCATACGCTAGGGCCTTGTGTCTGAGCTCTGGAAGTCCGCTGCCAAACGTATAGGACTGACAGTGTTTGGATGCTTTGCTCTGGGGTGAAACAGGTGAGTGGGTTGCCAATTGCCCACTCATTCGCCTTTTCCATTTCCTTTTCCATTTCCATTTAATTATTTTCCTTCTGATACACAACCAACCAACCAAACATAACACACACAATAACACAAATAACACAGTGACAACACACATAACACACATAACACATACACGTACAATGCACAAATCACAAGGACCTTTCCTCTTGTTATTTGTCCTGGCCTTCACTTCTACACTCACTAGCATTAATGCTATAACTCACACTTCATACTATAACATTTTTCCATCCACATACCTGCCAACAGACCCAACTTTTTCAGGGACAGTCCTGCTTTTTTCCGGTCCTGTCCCATCTAATTTAGCTATCTAGGTATGTAAATACACGTTGGTAGTTATAGCTCGGTAGGTAGCACTAGTATAAACATTAAATAAATATAATAAAGTACTAAATAATAAATCTAACTTTAAAATACATTTAAATAAACCCCTAATTTTTTTTTTAATACCCATTAAAATTAAAATTAAATTATTATTTAGACATAATACATCTTAAACCAAACCAGTGCACTGCTACTAATCTTAAACATAACCGTACATTAACCCTAAGCTATTTTTTAGTTCTTGTCCAACATTTTTCCATCCGCATACCTGCCAACACACCCAAGATTTTGGTGGACAGTCCTGCTTTTTTCCAGTCCTGTCCAGTAAAAGTTGGGTTGTTGCAAAGTATGCCATTGTGAATAGGTAGCAAATGTTAGGCATGTATTACAAGTGGTCCAAAATCAATTTAAAAATGTAAAATAATCCCTATTCTTTTATTAAACATCTATGGATGTGTGATTGTGTATGATAAACGGAGGCCAAGTTCCTTGGAGCATTTGTCTCTAGGTCATTTTGTGTACAGTACACCTCAGTACGTGTGTGCAACTCTATTGGTCGTTTCGGCAGGGGGCTGGCCTGCCATCAACGAATGAAGTGCGTTCTGCAATTCACTCGTTGATGCCAGACCAGCCCCCTGCCGAAACAACCAATAGAGTTGCAGACACGTTCCTTCACGGCAGCTGCTGCTGCTCCGATGTGTTGTTAACCCCGTATTAACCCCTGCTAGGCAATCGGGAAGGAAACGAAGATTAAACGAGCACGAAGAATGTCCGCGAATATTCGCCCGAAGAGAAGACAGGAACGGGCGAATATTCGCGGAATACGAAGGTAAAACAAAGTCAGTCCACAAACCATTTGAAACAAGTTTAGCCAAATAAAACGGCACAAGGCTGGAGCACACCGTGGGTACAAGCTGGATTTAAGGAGGCGTCCTTTAGTATGTCAGCCCTGGCACCCAGATTGCATCTGCAGGACCTGCCCAACACTCAGATTGAAAGTATAGGAATTGCCCTTGTCTGAATGAGGGAGAGTATGAATTTGTGAGAATGCATTAATGAATATTTGTAAATGATTTGTGTGAGTGAATAAACGGTTATGTGAATGACTTATGTGAATGAAAGTGTGAATTAGTGAGTGACTGTAAAAGTGTTTGTGTGTATCATAAATATATATATGATTTGTGGAAAGTCAACGATAGCACAATTCAGTTGATCAATATTGTCACGCCCAACAACGGAGCACCTCACCCGAGTCTAGCGGGTACTCGGCACTTACCCACACACTCCGCTACTGGCATCCCCGAACACCCGCGTGTAGCGGTTGCCCACGACGATCCCTCCTCCTGTGCTGGCCTTCTTCTCTCATCAGGAGGTGAGCAAGAGGCACGCGCGTTCACCACGCCCCCTTCTTATCCCCTGCCTCCATGACGAAGGAGGGATGCCTACTCTGTGACATTACAGGCCAGGGCAGGGCGAAGGAGCTCAGCATGTTTAAAACCAAGCACTGATATTCATTCAGTGCTTGGTTGTTCTGTAGGCAACCTGCTGCAACCTGCTGGGGACAGGGGGCCCCAGGTTGGATAAATGTTACATAAAAACAGTTTATGGGTTTTGAGCCATATGTGGTATGGCTAAATCCTGCAAATTTGTGGTATCAACTTCATAAGGGCTGGGTCCATAGCAGGGGCGTACCTAGAGTATTTGGCACCTGGGGCGGATCCTGTATGTGGCACCCCCCCACATACACTTTAAAACTGCATAGCTTCTACTGTTATATACCGGCGCAGACACTGAAGGTGGTACAGCACTACTGTTATCATTATATACTGAGGCAGACATTGACGGTGGTACAGCATAACACCTACCACTATATACTGAGGCAGACATTGACGGTGGTACAGCATAACACTTATCACTATATACTGAGGCACACATTGACGGTGGTACAGCGTAATCCCTATCACTATACATTGAGCCAGACATTGACAATAGTGCAGCATACCTCCAATCACTATGTACTAAGCCAAACATTGATGTGGTGTAGGCCTGCCACTTCATTAGTAGTAGGGATGCAACGAAACGAATTCTGGACTGAAACCGAAAATGCAGCACTTACCTGGCCGAAACCGAATATGACCCCCCCACACCATAAAAAAATTATTTAAAGTTAGTAACACACCAAAATAGGACAAAACTATTAAATAACAATATTAACATTAACAAATATATAAATGATTGTTAACAGCAATCACATTCCTATCATGCCCAGGCATACCCAGATTCCACGATATACTCGCAGACTTGGCATGATAGGAGTATGATTGCCCTATCTACCCCTTCTCACTCCCTTCTGTCCTATCTACCCCTTCAAACTCCCTTCTCCCTATCTACCCCCTATTCCCCGTCTCACCCCCTTCTCCCTATCTACCCCCTCCTAACTATCTACCCTCTCCCTCTTTGAAGTTCACTTACCTTTCAGGAGTCCTGCTGTGGGGTTGCAAGGCCTCTGTCTCCCAGCTTTGCCACTGTATGGAACAGTATAGAGTGATGGGAGTTATGATGTACTTTAGAGCATAATTATAAAATGAAAAATTAATTGGAAATGGTACAGCATAACACCCATCATGCTCACACATTTACCAATCCACACATACACTAATCCACACATACACTAATCCACACATATACCAATCCACACATACACCAATCCACACATACACCAATCCACACATACACTAATCCACACATACACTAATCCACACATATACCAATCCACACATATACCAATCCACACATATACCAATCCACACATATACTAATCCACACATACACTAATCCATACATATACTAATCCACACATATACTAATCCACACATATATACCAATCCACACATATACCAATCCACACACATACCAATCCACACATATACCAATCCACACATATACTAATCCACACATACACTAATCCATACATATACTAATCTACACATATACTAATCCACACATATACTAATCCACACATATATACCAATCCACACATATACCAATCCACACATATACCAATCCACACATATACCAATCCACACACATACCAATCCACACATACACCAATCCACTCTCACTTTATGATTTCCTACCTTTCCTCTTTTCTCCTTATAGCTCCTTTTCCTCCTCTTCGCTCCTCTTCTTCAGTTCTTCTGTCTTCTTCCGGTTCAGAGGACACGGACCGCGGTGGGTGCGGCTTCAGTGTTGTGTGCTGGTATCTGACAACAAACCTGTTGCCGCGCGGATCACAAGGGAGCGGTATCGGAGGTCTTAAACAGACCTCCGGCTCCCTAGACTGATTTTAAGCCGGGTTCAAGGAAGATCCTTGAACCGGTTTAAAATCACTCAAGGGAGCCGGAGGTCTGTTAAAGACCACAGATACCGCTCCCTTGCGAGCCTGCTCCTCCAGCGGCGGACATTACTGTCTCTGGAGAGGTGCCGGGTGCCAGCAAATTGGCACCCCCCTGATGAGCGGCACCCGGTGCGGACCGCCCCCCGCTAGGTACGCTACTGGTCCATAGGAAGCAATTGCACAAATGCCAACCTGTTTGCTGGTGTTGAGTTGCGCTTTGAAGGCAATGTAAGGATATGTACCTTCAGAATGTGCTGGTAGGCATAGTTTTATCGCATAGTTTTACCGCCTTTTTGTATTGGAATGTGCTCGCAAGCAGCTTGCGCCGCTTAGTTAGCCCGCGCTTTTGCATTTGGCTGCGCTCGCGTCCGTTTCACTTACCCCTGGCGTGCGCTAACCGACTGCACTGACCTCAGAGTCTGGTGAGCGGCGGTTTTCAGCAAGGCCACGGGGAGCAGCATGGAAGAGCTGCTGAATTGTCTGTGTGAGCAAGCCGGTAGAAGAGGCTTCGAAGAGTGGCTGAAAACTTGTTTGGCGTCCACTCCGTTCCCTGAAGAGATGGAAGCTGTCATCGTTGCGGTTGACGCTGGAGAAGTGGCGGAGGAGGAGTCAACGGCTGGGGAAGATGGCGTTTCGGCTGTAACTGCTTTCCCGATCTCGCGAGATGTTCTGGTGTCATCGCGGGAGCAAGAGGTAGTCGCGGCTACGTCAGTGGCATGCGCGGAACGCGGAAGAAGATCTGCTAGACCGGCTTCTTCTCAGCATTCTCAATCATCGAGGACTGTTAGAGGAAAACAGCCCTGTAAAAAGCGTAAACACTGGCAGACGGAGGATGAAGAGGATAATCTGAGTCTCCCGGATCCCAGATGCAGGCGTCAGTCTCTGGCTGAAGTCCTGTACTGCAAGAGGATTTTGACCAGCCGGGACCTTCTGGAGGACATGGCAATGCGGGTGCAGCTGTGGGTGAGTGCCCCAAAAATGATTTGGATAAACTAAGTGCGGTGGTAGGCTCTTTATTTAATTTGCTGAAGGAATGGCAGGGTCCTACCCGGCGCAGGCTTGGGGGGGGGTCTAACATTTCCAGTCAGAAGAATTTTGTTAATGAGGTTAACATGAAGGAAGCTTTGTCCTGCGAAATGTCACCACTGGGTTTCCATTTGTCTAAAGTTTTAAAAGAAAAAATTTGGAATAATGAATAAATTGATATTCTGTCACTGCTTCCAGCATCTAAGGAGTTTCTAGTTAAGCAAGAAAAAGAGGAGGATAGGAGAAGACCGGTCCCTAGGTCTTTTAATAATTGGCTGCAAGCCTTTTGTATCTATTCAAGTGTGTACTGTGAAAAGCATAAAGATAGCAGTTCAGGATTATTTCAGCACTTGGAATCTGTTCTGGAAGCTTATAAAAATTTCGGAGGCATGTCTTGGTTCAATTATGACAAGATTTTTCAAAAACTTGCAGTTCATAAGAATTTAAAGTTTGGTATGAAGGACGTTGGTGCGTGGGTTAGCATTATGCTACCACAATGTTATAATTAGACTTGGGCACCAGGGGGCTCTTCGTGTTCGTCTTCGTGCTCGTCTTCGGGGGGGAAAAAACCTTCGTATTCCGCGAATATTCGCCCGTTCCTGTCTTCTCTTCGGGCGAATATTCGCGGACATTCTTCGTGCTCGTTTAATCTTCGTTTCCTTCCCGGTTGCCTTGCAGGGGTTAATACGGGATTAACAACACATCGGAGCAGCAGCAGCTGCCGTGAAGGAACGTGTGTGCAACTCTATTGGTCGTTTCGGCAGGGGGCTGGTCTGGCATCAACTAGTGAATTGCAGAACGCACTTCATTCGTTGATGGCAGGCCAGCCCCCTGCCGAAACGACCAATAGAGTTGCACACACGTACTGAGGTGTACTGTACACAAAATGACCTAGAGACAAATGCTCCAAGGAACTTGGCCTCCGTTTATCATACACAATCACACATCCATAGATGTTTAATAAAAGAATAGGGATTATTTTACATTTTTAAAATGATTTTGGACCACTTGTAATACATGCCTAACATTTGCTACCTATTTACAATGGCATACTTTGCAACAACCCAACTTTTACTGGACAGGACTGGAAAAAAGCAGGACTGTCCACCAAAATCTTGGGTGTGTTGGCAGGTATGCGGATGGAAAAATGTTGGACAAGAACTAAAAAATAGCTTAGGGTTAATGTACGGTTATGTTTAAGATTAGTAGCAGTGCACTGCTTTGGTTAAAGATGTATTATGTCTAAATAATAATTTAATTTTAATGGGTTTTAAAAAAAAATTAGGGGTTTATTTAAATGTATTTTAAAGTTAGATTTATTATTTAGTACTTTATTATATTTATTTAATGTTTATACTAGTGCTACCTACCGAGCTATAACTACCAACATGTATTTGCATACCTAGTTTAGCTAAATTAGATGGGACAGGACTGGAAAAAAGCAGGACTGTCCCTGAAAAAGTTGGGTCTGTTGGCAGGTATGTGGATGGAAAAATGTTATAGTATGAAGTGTGAGTTATAGCGTTAATGCTAGTGAGTGTAGAAATGAAGGCCAGGACAAATAACAAGAGGAAAGGTCCTTGTGATTTGTGCATTGTACGTGTATGTGTTATGTGTGTTATGTGTGTTGTCACTTGTCACTGTGTTATATGTGTTATGTGTGTTATGTGTTATGTCACTGTGTTATTTGTGTTATTGTGTGTGTTATGTTTGGTTGGTTGTGTATCAGAAGGAAAATAATGAAATGGAAATGGAAAAGGAAATGGAAAAGGCGAATGAGTGGGCAATTGGCGACCCACTCACCTGTTTCACCCCAGAGCAAAGCATCCAAACACTGTCAGTCCTAGACGTTTGGCAGCGGACTTCCAGAGCTCAGACACAAGGCCCTAGCGTAAGCTGGCCACTCCGGCGGAGGTAGCAGGCGTTGCCACACCGCAAACAGACGCAGCCAGGGGGGAGAAACTGCCCTTACCACTAGGGACATTTTGGGCATGACTCTAGCCAGGAAGCGAACTGGCAGAGAAGAGATGCTGGCACCACCACCACCACCAGCAGCAGCATTGAAAAATGGGAAAGGCGAATGAGTGGGCAATTGGCGACCCACTCACCTGTTTCACCCCAGAGCAAAGCATCCAAACACTGTCAGTCCTAGACGTTTGGCAGCGGACTTCCAGAGCTCAGACACAAGGCCCTAGCGTAAGCTGGCCACTCCGGCGGAGGTAGCAGGCGTTGCCACACCGCAAACAGACGCAGCCAGAGGGGAGAAACTGCCCTTACCACTAGGGGCATTTTGGGCATGACTCTAGCCAGGAAGCGAACTGGCAGAGAAGAGATGCTGGCACCACCACCACCAGCAGCAGCATTGAAAAATGGTAAAGGCGAATGAGTGGGCAATTGGCGACCCACTCACCTGTTTCACCCCAGGGCCTTTGCCCAAACACTGTCAGTCTTAGACGTTTGGCAGCAGACTTCCAGAGCTCAGACACTAGGCCCTAGCGTAAGCTGGCCACTCCGGCGGAGGTAGCAGGCGTTGCCACACCGCAGACAGAGGCAGCCAGGGGGGAGAAACTGCCCTTACCATTAGGGACATTTGAGGCATGACACTAGCCAGGAAGCGAACTGGCATCGAAGAGACACCGGCACCACCACCAGCAGCAGCAGCAGCAGAATTGGGAAAGGCGAATGAGTGGGCAATTGGCGACCCACTCACCTGTTTCACCCCAGGGCAAAGCACCCAAACACTGTCAGTCCTAGACGTTTGGCAGCGGACTTCCAGAGCTCAGACACAAGGCCCTAGCGTAAGCTGGCCACTCCGGCGGAGGTAGCAGGCGTTGCCACACCGCAAACAGACGCAGCCAGGGGGGAGAAACTGCCCTTACCATTAGGGACATTTAAGGCATGACACTAGCCAGGAAGCGAACTGGCAGAGAAGAGACGCTGGCACCAGCAGCAGCAGCAGCAGCAGAATTGGGTAAGGCGAATGAGTGGGCAATTGGCGACCCGCTCACCTGTTCCACCCCAGAGCAAAGCATCCAAAGACTGTCAGTCCTTGGCGTTTGGGAGCGGACTTCCAGAGCTCAGACACTAGGCCCTAGCGTAAGCTGGCTACATTGGCGGAGGTAGCAGGCGTTGCCACACCGCAACAAGTGCAACCAGGGGGGGAGAAACTACCCTCTCCATTAGGGACATTTAAGGCATGACACTAGCCAGGAAGCGAACTGGCAGAGAAGAGACGCTGGCACCACCAGCAGCAGCAGCAGCAGCATTGGAAAAGGCGAATGAGTGGGCAATTGACGACCCGCTCACCTGTTTCACCCCAGGGAAAGCATCCAAAAACTGTCAGTCCTTGGCGTTTGGGAGCGGACTTCCAGAACTCAGACACAACACCCTAGCGTATGCTTGCTACATTGGCGGAGGTAGCAGGCGTTGCCACACCGCAGCAAGTGCAACCAGGGGGGGAGAAACTACCCTCTCCATTAGGGACATTTAAGGCATGACACTAGCCAGGAAGCGAACTGGCAGAGAAGAGACGCTGGCACCACCACCAGCAGCAGCAGCAGCAGCATTGGAAAAGGCGAATGAGTGGGCAATTGACGACCCGCTCACCTGTTTCACCCCAGGGCAAAGCATCCAAAAACTGTCAGTCCTTGGCGTTTGGGAGCGGACTTCCAGAACTCAGACACAACGCCCTAGTGTAAGCTGGCTACATTGGCGGAGGTAGCAGGCGTTGCCACACCGCAGCAAGTGCAACCAGGGGGGAAGAAACTACCCTCTCCATTAGGGACATTTAAGGCATGACACTAGCCACGAAGCGAACTGGCAGAGAAGAGACGCTGGCACCACCAGCAGCAGCAGCAGCAGCAGCAGCATTGGAAAAGGCGAATGAGTGGGCAATTGACGACCCGCTCACCTGTTTCACCCCAGGGCAAAGCATCCAAAGACTGTCAGTCCTTGGCGTTTGGGAGCAGACTTCCAGAACTCAGACACTAGGCCCTAGCGTAAATTGGCTACACCGGCGGAGGTAGCAGGCATTGCCACACCTGCAGCAAGTGCAACCAGGGGGAGAAACTACCCTCTCCATTAGGGACATTTGAGGCATGATTTCAGCCAGGAAGCGAACTGGCAAAAGATGCTGGCACCACCACCAGCAGCACCGTTGGAAAAGGAAAAAGGTGAATGAGTGGGCAATTGACGACCCGCTCACCTGTTTCACCCCAGGGCAAAGCATGAAAGTCTGTCAGTCCATGGCGTTTGGGAGCGGACTTTCAGAACTCAGACACTAGGCCCTAGCGTAAATTGGCTACACCGGCGGAGGTAGCAGACGTTGCCACACCGCAAACACGTGCAACCAGGGGGAGAAACTACCTTAAACATTACAGATAAAAAAAATTAACTTTCCAAGCTAAGAGCTGGGTAACCCAACTTGGGCAGATTGAATTTAAGGAAGGCAATCTGCTCCATCAGATGAGGTGCCATGCGTGAGCGCTGTGGACTCAGTATGTTTCCAGTCATAGAAAACACGCGCTCACTTTGAACAGTGGTTGGCGGACATGATAGTAGCTGCTGCTCAACCCATGAGAGTGCAGGCCACACACTCTTCTTTTCATCCCAGTAGCTAAGAGGATCAACATTAGGCGCAGAAGGAACTTCACAGAGGTAAAGTTTGACCATTTCAGCAGCACTACTCTCCTTTCTGCTGCTAGCTCTGTCAGATGGTCCAACTATACTCCCAAGTGCCTCTTCCCAAAACGCAGCTGCTCCACTCAGCTGTGTTGTGCTGCTTGTAGCACTGCTGCTGATGCTGCTGCTAGGAGTAGCAGACCACATCATCTCTTCCTCCTCCTGCACCTCTCCCTCCTCGGACAGCATTCCCATTTTACGCTGCCAGTCACGCACCTTGTTGACCAATTGCTCCCGGTAGCTACTGAGAACATTAAATTTCAAAGCTAGCTTTCCCTTAATTCTTGGATCGCAAAGGCACGCTAGCATCATTTCGGGACTCTCTTCCATTCGTTTGCGAAGGTGTACTTTTAGCAGATCCTTCAGCTTCCTGACTATGGCTGCTATGTCAGGATGTAGAGTGCCACCTTGAACAGCCTCACGGTTTCCAAGGAACACATCCATCTTGCTGCCTAGATGGGAGAACACTGGGATTACCTGGGCCAGACTGGCAGTGTTTGAGCTTAAATTTTCTGTGGCATCCCTGAATGGTTTAAGGACTGCCACTAGCTGGGCGATCACTGTCCAATCCTCCCTATTCAATGGAGAGGTAATCCCAATATTGTGCTCTGAGGCAAGATTATGGATTGCCCTCTGCTGCTCCAAAATCCTCTCGAGCATGTCTAACGTGGAGTTCCACCGTGTACTGACATCCTGACGTAGGCAGTGTACGGGAAGACCTGACCTCTCTTGCTCTTCCCTCAAAAGTTGGCTAGCCTTAACACTATGGTGAAAGTGCCCAGCGATCTTTCTGCAGCGGGACAGAACTACTGCTGCCACATTAGTTCCTTCTGACATTGCTGCCTTCACTACAAGATGGATGATGTGGGCTGCACAGCGCACACCAACAATATGACCATCTCGCAGCGCTTTCACCATATTGGCACCTCCGTCAGTTACCACAAAACCAACTTCAACATTGGTGCCCGCCTCTGCTCCCACCCAAAGGCTAAACATTTTCCTCATCGCATGCAGAATGTTTTGGGAAGTGTGCTTTTCATCCATCACTTCTGCATGGAGAAGGAAAGATCGGTAGCCTGCTGCAGCAGCTTCCTTAGACACACCGGACTGCCACCAGTGTGCTGTCAAAGAAAGAAAGGCATGCTGGCCGCTAGGTGCACTCCACAAATCTGTAGTGAAATGAACAGACTGACCAGCAGCCTTGGAAAGCTCCTCTTTCACTGCTGCAACACAGGACCGATACAATGAGGGGACAATGTTCCTGCTGAAAGTGGAACGTGACGGAACTGTATATTGTGGAGCCACAGCCGCCATCAATTGTTTGAAAGGCTCCCCTTCGATCATAGAGAAGGATGCCCCTCCAACAGCAATGAACTGACCAATCAGTCGCGTTACTTTATTGGCCTGCTGTTTGGGCATTGACCTTTTGGATTGGAATGCCACAAATTGTTCCAGGGTGGGCTGGACATGCAGTGCTCCAACCTGCCTTGGTCTCTGGCTGCCAGCACTAGTTGCTGCTGCTGCTGCTGCTGCTATTGGCTCAGAAGAAGAAGCTGTTGGGGTTTTTCCACGGCCACCAGCTATGCTGCCTGCACTAAGTTTTACCTCTGCATCTTTCCCCAATGGCACAGCGTTGTGTTGAGTGCTGAGGTGATGCTTCATGCTAGCACTGGTAAAATGGCCAGACACTTTCCCTCTGCTTATTAGCTTCCCACAATGTTTGCACTTTCCATATCGCCCTTCTTCAACATTTTCAAAGTGCTCCCAAATTGGGGCGCGCATAGCCTTGGAGTGTGCCTTGGGTGGATGAACAGAGGCAGAACTAGTGGTGGTGGGACTGGTGGTAACAGTACTGGCCATAGTGGGACTGCTAATTGCTTTAGATTTGCTATTTTTTGCTGCTGCTGCTGGTGGTGGTGGTGGTGATGATCGTAGCGGAGAAGGTGGAGGCTCAGGGGAAAATTGTGCACTAGTCATTTGGACACTGCTCCCTGAGGAATCTGATTCCTGACCACTCATCTCCTCTACTTCCTCTGGCTCATAGTCTAGCTCTTCATTAGCCAGATCGAATGGAATTCCTGCTAGGCTGGAGCTAAGACTGATATCGTCGTGAGACTCGTGACTAGTAGTAGTGCGAGCAGGAAGAATAGACTCTGCACTTGGCCTCTCAGTCTCAGGCTCCTCTGCTACCTCACTAGGTGGAGTTCCACTATGTGTAGCCCTCTCTCTAACTGTCTTTACAAAAATTTTGTAAGGACTTGGTGGCTTGCTAGAGGTACTAGGAGGACATGGCGTGGCGGTACCAGTGGGAACAGTAGGCGCAGCACTAGTGGTGGTAGAGGCGGTAGAGGTGGGGGTGGTGGTGGTGGTGGTTTTCCCTACAAAGGAATGAGATCGCTTTGGTTTGGGACCCCTCTGAGTCTTGCTGCTAATTTGGCTCTGCTTGGTACCTTGCATGCTGCTGGTGGATGGGGAAGATGCTGCTTGGGGCAAAAGGCACTTCTTTTTAGTCACTGGGCTGGTACTACTTGTGCTACCCTTTAACTTTGAACGTGCTTCTGGTGCTTTAGGCTTTCCGTAAAAAACCATAGAGCTTGTGGGCCTAGCCGCACTACTACTGCCTGCTTTTGGTGCCTTTCCTTTACTTGATGATCCTTCAAGCAATGCTTCCCCAAATGATAAGCGAGAGCTTGGCCTACTTGGCCGACTAGACTGACGCAAAGGCTTCATCTTAGAACTGGTGGTGGTGCTGGTGGTGGTGCTGGTGGTGGCGGTGGTAGATGGAGCTTGTCCCTCCTTAGTCCCAAAAGGAGGATCCATTTCAAATTTTGTGTTGTGTGTGTAGTGTAGTGTAGTGTTTAAAAAACTATAAAAAAAATAAAAAAAAATAAAAATAAAAAAAAAGGAAAAACGAATTAAAGACAAAAAATTAGAGGAAGTTCTCTTCAGTGCTACTGCTTAAAAAGTAAAACTATGCACTACTGCACTGTGCTGTGTGCAATCTGCCAAAGTGCTAAAGTTATTTAAATTATTAACTCAAGATTAACTATTTAATAACTAGCAGTATTTTATTTTTAATTTGAATTTACACGGGCCTAAGAGCTTAGCCTACTACTATGCTAGCCTAAAGCTATATTTCCTTACTATAAGTCTACCTCTAGGCAGACGCTCTCAAACCCACTAAGCTAAAGTGAGGTTAAATCAGATTCAGTATATGATTTATTAATTAATATTAAGTTATATAATATTAATAGATTAGAAATAATTTACTTATATATTATGTATTATAGATAGAAGAATATAGATTATGAATTAGAATTTAGAATTAGAATTACTTATATTATAGATTATGAATTAGAATTTATATTGTTATATATTATTTATAATATATTATAGATTAAGATTAAAGAAGATTAGAATTATTTTAGTACTACAGCTAGTAGCTTGAAGCTTTGCTTAGTACAGCTCGTCACAGTCAATTTTTCTTGAAAAGAATTAGAAATAAAATAAAATGTCACAGCAAAACAGTTAGCTTCACTGCTTGCTGCACTCACTAGCCCAACAAGTTCACTTCACTGATGGACTGAGGTGAGCAAAACACTAAGGGTACTTTTAATAAAATTGAAATAAAATGTAAAATAAATGAGAAAATCTTTGCAAAACAGTTAACGTCACTGCTTGCTGATCAAAAAAAAACACAGCACTTATGCGGCTGCACTCACTAGCCCAACAAGTTCACTTCACTGATGGACTGAGGTGAGCAAAACAAATGAAATAAAATGAAAGATTAATTAGGAAAAATTGACTTGGTCTCTTACTGTTGCTAAAACAAAGCACAAACTATAGAGCTGCAGCACCAGTACTAATAAGATTAGCTGAACTATACGCTAGTAGTAATTATTTAATATTATTACTTTTATTTATAGCTAATTTAATTAACTATTAAGACAAGAAAGAATTATAGAATTATTGATATTACTGATTTTAGATTAGACACTAGTAGATGTCTTGAATGTCTACAGTACACTCTACACTAGTATACTATTACTAACTATAACTGACAAATATATATATAATTTTATAATGAATTCAATTATTAATTATATTAATATTACTGATTTTAAATTAGACACTAGTAGATGAATGTCTACAGTACACTCTACACTAGTATACTATAGAATATATATATATATATGACTGACAAATATATATATATATAATAATGAACTATTAAATTATAGATTCTATTAAATTATTATTTATAAATTCTATTTAATTTATTTAAGCAGGACAGGCAATAGGCACTAGTGCCAGCCCAGGGCAAGGGCACCCCAGTGCCACTGAGGCACTGGGTGCACTGTCAACTCAACAGCACTTACACTACAGTTGATGACAAATTAAATAAAAAAAATTAAATTAATCAAATTATTATTATTAATTATATTAAGTAGCACTGAAGTGAGGATGAAGTACACTGTGAGAAATGGCAGGCTAAGGCTTACCAGTCTCACACAGAACAGAACAATCTCTCTCTGTAACGCTCGGATGCAGCACAGCAGTGTTGCCAAAGCAGTCACAGCGAAAAATGAATGGATCTCTCAGGCAAGCTCTGGTCTTATAAAGGCGCCTTCAGAATTCAAAAAACAGCAGCACAGGCATTGGACGAGACCCTTAGCGTGACGTCACAAGAGTGAGCTGATTGGACAGACGAGATCAGCTCACTCCTGTTTGAAATTTTGGCGGCTGCGCGGCAAAAACGAAGACGATCACGAAGAATCTTCGATTCTTCGTGGTTGTGAGTCTTCGTCTTCTCCTACGTTTTGCCGGCACTGTATTCTCTTCGGCGTGTCTTCGGAACGAACAAAAAAACGGCCTCTTCGTGCTCGTTTTCATGTTCGCCCGAAGACGAATGCGCAAGTCTACTTTTCAGGGTCTAATGAGGGGGTTTCTGGGACACTTCTGATTCTCACATTCTCAGCAGATGGTCCTTGCAACAGGGGCACGTTGCTGGTCAGATCTCCGGCCCCCTCGGAACTCGAGGGCAAGGAAGCCCCAGAGGCCTCAGGTGTTGAAATAGTCCTTCAAGGACGAGGAAACCCCTTTCCCTCTATCTCCCGGGGTCTTAGGGTCATGGTCCCCCTTTTTAATCCTGCCCATGATCAAAGATGGTCTCGGATGGTGCAGATTATGTCGGGGGGAAGACAGAGCTCTCACCTCATGCAGCCATCTTCCTCAGCGGCTAGCCACGCCCCCCTAAATGCAGATTTTGACCTTTTTAATTGTTAAATTGTGTTTAAAAAAGTGTTTCCTGTTATTATTCACCTTGGCTCCATAAGACATACTGCACTATTTTTCCTTTTTTCTTCATTTTACATATCTCCATCCCCTGGTTAAATTGGAAGAACCTTACAGCCACCATAACCTTAGACACGACCGCCACACTCAGCCCAAAGATTCTACCTTAAAGCCAGATAGGAGAGATTCCTGGCACGGTTTGTGTTGCTGTCTACACCTCCGTTCAAAGACTACTCCCAGTGCTGAATCATTTTTTTGTATTCATAGTTGACCTTAGCCCATCAAAGTTTGTCCTTCTGAAATTAAGTGTTCTGGTAGAGTAGTTATCCATTTGCTTTTTGAAATTAATCTCAAATGAAACCATGTTATGGCCACTGTTCCCCAAGTGTTCTCTTACTTTAATGTTTGAGATAAGTTCCTCGTTGTTAGTTATTACCAGATCCAGGCAGGCATCCATTCTGGTTAAGGTCTCTACTAATTGTGACATCTATTCCAATCTATATAATTAAAATCTCCCATGATTAAAACTTCATTCCTATTTGCAGCCTTTTCAATTTGAAATAGCAGCTGATCCTTCCCTTCATTACTAATATTTGGTGGCTTGTAGCATTCACCTACAAATAGTGTGCAACTTTTTACTGTATTTGCTCAATTATAAGACAAACCTGATTATAAATCGACCCCAAAAAATGTGAACATTAATTTAGAAAAAAAGAAAAAGCCTAAATATAGGACTATCCTATAGAAAAAAAAGTTTTACTAGTAAATGTTAATTCACATGTAAACTATTTATTTTTTCATATTTAATAAAAACTATGCTTGAGAAAAAAGATTTTTTTGTTTTTATGTCCTTTTATTTGCCACTCTGCCCCAGATACTGCTCTCACCCCCTTTTCCTTTTCTATCTGTATCCTCCCCCCCAGAACCTAGTTTAAAAGATCCTCGATTCTTCTAGCCATCCTCTCCCCTAGCACTGCAGCCCCCTCTTAATTGAGGTGCAGTCTATCCCTGGTCTAGAGTCTGTAGCAAACTGCAAAGTCTGCCCAGTGCTCCAAAAACCCAAATCCCTCTTTGTTACACCACACCCTTAGCCACACATTGCTCTCCCTAAACTCTTGCTGTATCCCTGATGTAGTGCGTGGTACCGGTAATATTCCAGAGAATACTACCTTGGAGGTCTTTTGCCTAAGTTTCTGACCTAGTGCCCTAAAATCGTCCTTATAATTGAAGGTTGAACCCCCTACCACCAACAGTGTTATTAGCAAAAATCAGCATGGTTTATGAAACATAGGTCATGTATGTAGGTAGTGTGTATCGTGCATTGTAAACCCAAAACCAGTTTAACCCACCAAATAACGACACGGAGACCGAAATTGGATAAAGCAGGCCACAGCACAATTTTATTATAAAACCATAAAACACTGTGTTGGCCCAAAACACCATAAACCAATAAGAATAATATACAATAACCGATAAATAATAAATACAAATATACAAATATACATAACACATTACCGTAACATATTCAAAACATAACCAACACAGGAACCGAATTAACCCCGTCCTTGCCGGCCTCTCACACTGCACAATCCAGACCACAGGTACTCACCTCCCCCCTCGTCCAAACAAAATTGACAGCTACCTTTCGCTGCCCCACCACCAATGCTAACCACCAGCCGTCCAACAAGCTCGGTGGGCACGTCCAATAAAACACCAGAGGTTAGGGGAGGATTGAGCCTTCCATTACACCAGCATCCAAACTCCATCACTTACCAAAACCAGACCGGCAAGGACACACAAACCGCCACTAACCCCGCTGTTTAACCCCTTAAATCAGCGGGGGCCCCCACCAACACACGCCATGGCCTGACTGATAGCCTCCTGCAGAGCCAAATTGAAAAGATCCAAACCGATGTCATTCAAATGAACGCCATCACTCCGAAACAAATTAGCCGCGTCCCTCTCAAACACCCTATGCCGAACCGTCACGCCATTAACGCTAGCCACAAACTTGGAAATCCAACGATTAAACTTAACCCGCGACCGCTCCAGGGCCCGCTGGTTAGTCGCCACCCGCCAAAAATTCCGAGACACCACCTCGGACCATACCAAGCGGACATCAGGAAACAAAACAAGAACCCTAGCAAGGTCCCGAAGAACCGTGTCACCCAGAGACCTGACCGGGACTACCCCAAGATCATTCCCCCCGAGGTGAATCACCAGGACAGAGGGAGGACCCAATAACCGAGACAACCGGACCAGCTCAGGGAGGAGATGAACCCACCGCATCCCCCGCTTCCCGAACCACCGCACCTCAACCGCAAGAGGAGAGAACCCCAACTGCTCCCCGGTCGGGCGGACTGCCGCCCGCCTCCTGGCCCAGAAGATGAAGGAATGTCCAACGAGCCAGACTTGAGGGAGAACCACACCTACAAAAAACAGAGAACATTAAACAGGCATATCCAAACGAACATACGACCTAAAACGACCCGATCGCCAGCGCCCAAAACGTTGCACAGAGGAATCAGGCAAACCAACCCGGGTAGCCTCCGTGGCTGCACCAATCCGAAAGGAATGACCCCCAAAAGACCCGGCAGGAACACCCAAGACCGACAGCGACTTCCGAAAAACGCTGACAAACTGGAAATGGGATAAAAACGACCCGTCCTGATGCACCAACAGCGGACCCCCCACCGCCGGGCGAACCAAGAGAAACTCGTGAACTGACGACACCGGGCAAATAGGTGAGCCCGCAATGGCACCCAAACGAACACAAGACCCCCGACCCAGGACATCCGTTTTGGAGCGCCGAATGCGAAAGCACAGACCACCATCCCCCAAATCCACATCCTCCGCCAAAACACCGCCAGGCACACGCTTACTAGGGCTAACCAACTCCCCTATCCGCATAGCCCCGAAAAAGGCTAAGCTAAAAGCCGCCCTAAACAACCGAACCTCGAAGTCTGAAACACAAACAGAACCCAACACCCCACACAACCGAACCAGCAACGCAGCCGAAACCGGCCGCCGAGTATCCCTCGCAACAACCCCCTTGCGCCATCCCCTCAAGGCCTGGCGAACAAGGAAATCCTTGGTAAAATCGACGATGCCCATCAACTTACACAAAAAACTAAGACCCGACAGGCGAGCAGAAGCCGCGGACGGGGACACCCCGGTCGAGTCCCACTGACACAGGAGGGAAAGCAAGCCACGAACCCGAGCAGCGTGAGTCGGGAAACCCCCACAGCCATCCTCAAAGGCCGCCCACTCGTCCCACACTTTACCATACCTCCCCCAGGTGGACCTGGAAACCGAATTGCGAATCCACTCCGTCACTCGTCCAACCCAAGGGACCACAGGTCCACTGGACACGGGACCCCGTCTTCGTCCGCGAACGGTGCCGTAGCTCGAAACTCCGCCCACTGAAAGCGAGAAAGAGCATCAGCCGTCACGTTGTTGACACCGGGTATATGCACTGCCCTACAGGTCACATTCAGACCCAAACACCGCAACACCAGCCGACGCAAAAGGCGAACCACCGGAGGAGAGGAAGCCGTCAAAGTATTGATAGCCTGAACAACCCCCAAGTTGTCGCAATGAAACAGAACCCGCCGATCACGGAGAACATCACCCCATACCTCTACCGCCACCAAAATGGGAAAACGCTCCAGGAACGCCAAGTTCCGGGTGAGCCCCGACTCCCTCCAGGAGACCGGCCATCTCTCAGCACACCAGTGCACCCCCAGGATAGCCCCGAAACCCACCGACCCAGCCGCATCCGTGTAAAGATGCAACTGGGAATTAGAAACCTGGGGTGTCTGCCAATACGACCGACCATTGTAGGTACCCAAAAAGGAACCCCAGACAGCCAAGTCGTCCCGCAGCGGACGAGTGAGCCGAATAAAATGGCGGGGCCGGACAACACCCGCCGTCGCCGCAGCCAGCCGCCGGCTAAAAACCCGACCCATCGGCAAAATGCGACAAGCGAAGTTCAACTTCCCCAACAGCGATTGCAACTGACAAAGCTGAATCTTCCTCATCCCCCGCACCCTGGCAACAAACCCCTTCAGGTCAACCAGCTTATCAACAGGCAAGCGGCACTCCAGCGCCACAGAATCGATCTCGATTCCAAGGAAACTCAGACAGGTCGAGGGACCCTCCGTCTTGTCGGCCGCAAGAGGAACTCCAAAACGACACATCACGGCCTGCACGGTGTGAAGGAGACGAAGACAATCCCCCGAATCCCCCGCCCCGATACACAAAAAATCGTCCAGATAATGCAGGATAGAAGCCAAACCCGCCTCCTCCCGAACAACCCACTCCAAAAACGTGCTAAAACATTCAAAATAGGAGCAAGATATAGAACAACCCATCGGGAGGCACATATCAACGTAAAAACAACCCTCAAACTGACAACCCAACAAATGATGGCAGGCCGGGTGAACCGGGAGAAGGCGAAACGCCGCCTCAATATCTGTCTTTGCCAACAGGGCCCCACGACCCGCCGACCGCACCATGTCAACCGCCTTATCAAATGACGCGTAAACAACCCGAACCATGTCAGCCGAAATGCCGTCATTAACCGAACTACCACGGGGGTACGATAAGTGATGAATCAAACGAAACTTACCAGGATCCTTCTTAGGAACCACCCCGAGCGGGGACACCCGCAAATTTGCCAAAGGCTGCACGGCGAAAGGGCCCGCCATGCGCCCTAACTCAACCTCCTTACGCAACTTGTCCCTAACAACATCAGGAAATTCCGCAACAGAGCGCAAATTCCGAAAATTAACCGAACCAGGGGCATCCACAAAGGGAATCCAAAACCCCTCCGAAAACCCCCGCAACAAAATGTCAGCAGCCCGCCGGTCCCTATATTGGCTTAGCCACGGGCGCATCGCGGCGACGTCCACTGGTGTCGTCGCCCTTCGATCCCACATCTGTGCGCTCACCCCCCTTTGCCCGCTTGAAGCAGCGGGAATGGGGATGGGCTCCGCCACAGCCGGAGCACTCATGCTTGAACCGACAGGACGCACCAAACTTGCACTGCCCGTCGTTGAACTGGTAACAGCACCCCGGCCGCCGCTGACCGGCCGGAGAGGGCGTGGCACCAGATACCCCCCCGGCCCCCCCAAGAAACGACGAGAAACCACCCTGGTGCGTGGCCGGCCGAGTCATAATGGCCAGCCACAGACCAATGTCCATCTGATCCCAACCGATAGACGGCCGGACCGCCAAGCGTTGGCGGAACTGCTCATCGTACCGCCACCAGCCCAGACCCCCATAAGTCCGACACGCACTCCAGATGAGATCTTGATACGCAAAAAGTGCCGAACATTTCTCAGGGCACTTTTCGCCTATCACACTAGCCAAAATAGAAAAGGCGCGAATCCAATTCCCAAAGGTCTTTGGAATCCGCCGATACCGATACTTCTCTTTTTCCTTCTCCTTTTCCTTATCCTTCTCCTCCGCCGCAGGGGGAGGTGCCTCCTCCAGCGGCAGAAGGGAGAAAATCTCCAAAAACTCCCCTTTCCAGATCTTGTCTTTAACCTCCTGTTTCAAATGCAGGCCAAGCGGGCCAGACCAACACATGTAGGCCGCCCCGCGAGCCACGTCCGCCACCCCTAAAGCTGCATCCACAACTGGCACCGAGCCAATCACCGCAGCAGCCCCGCCAGCCGGCGGGGCCACCGCCACCCCGGGTGCCACCGGGCCAGACGTCCCGGCATCAGCAGACCCCGCCACAGCAGGCACAGAAAAGGAAACCGAACCTAAAGACCCCGCGCCACCACCAGGTTGCTCCCACACGGACCTAACCTGACTATCCAGCCCCGACCCCGATGGACCAGCACCCCTGTCGCGCTCCCACGCATCCAAAAAACCCCGCAGACCTGACAGAAAAGCACCCATAGAAGAGCCCGAGCGACCCTCCACCCCGGCTCCCAAGAGGCCCACAGAATGAGAAGGCAACTCACCACCAAGCGACCGGCAGACCTCCTGCGGCGCCGTAGCCGAAGCCGTATTGCTAGAAGGTCCCTGAAGTCCCGGTCCCAGCAGCGGCGAAGCATCCTGCAGCAGCCCACCAGACACAGCCTGTGAAGAGGAAGGGGGTGAGAGCATAGGTCCTGGAACAGTACCTGCAGTACCAGAAACCGCCACCAGGGGGCCGAAACTTGGCAAGCCACCAGCAGGCGCCGTAATGAAAGGGGGGAGGGGGGTAGCGAAAGCCTCCTCATCAGAGGAGCCGTACTGCAGCCTGGAAGACCCCACCATCCCCCCACCCTGAGGAGGTAAGCGGGCCGAGGGCCCTGGAGAGAGGGCCGGGTCGTCCCCGGAGGACCCCCCTGCCTCCTCCGAGACATCCCCCCCAGCAGGTCCCCCAGCCGCCCCCCGTGCAGCCCCGCCGGGCCTACTCACCCCCCCCGCGGCTTGCCTGACCCCTGATGGGGCTGCCGCAACCGCCCGCGACGTCCTCTTCGGGCGGGCAGCGGAAACGCCGCCCGCCGCTTCCCGCGCTCCCGCGCGGCCTCCAGCCGGCTCCACCGATCGGCCGCGGCCACCGGAGCGGCCGCGGCGAAGTGCCGCATCCCGCGGCACCTGTGCAGGCGCCGGGGCCTCCGTTGCCGGCCCCGGCAAGGGAGCAGCAGGCCTCGCGAGCCGTGAGGCAGCCTCGCGAGACCGCCGCGAGGACGCACGCCGCCGCCATCGCGGGGACGACGGCGGCGAAGACGGCCGCCCGCCCCGAGGAGACGCCTCCCGGGGCGCGCGCGGCCCGGGATCCGGACTCCTGCTCTGGTACCGAGCCCCCCCACCCGACACGGGGCTCAGCCGAGCAGGAGGGCGGGCGCGCCGGCGACCCGAAACGCGCCCGCGAGACGGTGCCTCCGCGGCCCCACCAGACCCGGCAGGCACCACAGGCACCGCAGCCTGGGGAAGCAGGTGAGCAAACTGCTCACGCAGCGCCCTACCACCGTCCTGGTCCGCACCAGCCCTGAGAGCAGCGAGGATCGCCTCCACGTCCATACTCCAGGCCGTCACACCGAAGCTCAAGCAGGTAAGACTGTTGGCCGTGCCTGTAAAAAAGGACAGTGACCGGGGTCACCCAGAGGGCACCTTATATCACCTAGGGTCTCCCACCCCTCAATTAACATACCCCAATCAAAACACGGACATGCCCTGAGCATGCACTAACCCACACACATACATGCTCCCTGTCCATTTAGCTACGCTGATTCCCAGGGGCCTTGTCAAACTAATTTAATTGCATTCTACAAAGTAGTAAGTAGAAGTGTAGATCAGGGTGTTGCAGTGAATGTAATCTACTTGGATTTTGCCAAGGCGTTTGATATGGTTCCGCACAATAGGTTAGTATTCAAACTGAAAGATATTGGTCTAGATGCAAATTCTTGTTTTTTGGGTTGAACATTGGCTTAGTGATAGAATACAGAAAATAAACCTTCAAACTGTACAAAAGTGGTAAGTGGTGTTCCTCAGGGTTCTGTTCTGGTACCAATTTTATTCAACATATTTATAAATGACCTTGCAATAGGTGTTGAAAGTCATGTTTCTGTGTTTGCGGATGAAACTAAACCCTGTAAAGTAATACAATGTGAGCAGGATATTACTTTGCTGCAGAGGGATTTTGAGAAACTAGGGGACTGGGCACACATATGGCAGATGAAATTTAATGTAGAGGGTGCTGCTGCTCTATCACCTTCCGTACTCTAAAGGATTAATTATTTTGTGTATTGGGGAATATAAATAAACAACTTAACTGTCACATCGCCACTGGTTTGCACAGGTGTATCATTTATATCCCTGTCATGACTACAGGCACCCTATGGTGGTTAACCCTTGCACCATGCCAGCATAACCAGAGGATGCAACCACCTTGCATATCACTGGCCCCCACCACTTCAACTGCTCTTTCCAAGCTAGACTGAACATTGAGTAACCAAACTTCCCTATGTTTAAAGAGAATAGCTCCCCTAAAGCCAGAAACCTGAAAATAGTCTTGTTAACTTGCTTCCTAGCACCCTCAATGCCCGCATGGGAATTAGCCCCATGCCACTGTAAGTGGGAAACCATCTCCAACCAAACAAACAAGGTCTAGGGGTATGTTGACCAAAATTGCTGGAAATCAGCCTTCATATTAGCAATAAGGACCCGGATTGGAACATGCCAGTACCTCCAACATGCATTTATAGGATCTGAGGTACTCTGTCCACTTGGGCATGGTTAGACAGCTCCCGTGCCACCCCTATATATTAGTCCTGGCTCACAATCCGCATTCCAGTTCATTCCAAAGTTATGTGTTTGTGTGTGAGTATGGATGTGTATTTGTGTGTGTGAGTATGGATGTATAACTGTGTGTGAGAGAGATCATGTAAGTGGTGTGAGATGGAGTGTGTGTCGGAATGAATGTGTACGTGTGTGTTAGTGAGTTATTTTATATAAATCGCTACTGGGATAGCTGTCTCTGTTGTGACCAGCCATCCAGTTATAATTGTGGACTAAATCACAGATCTCGTATTCAAACTCTCACTGTAAATCTGGCAGTTAGCACCACACCAAATATCACATAGTGTATGGCTGATAGTGCTGATGCGCAGACCAATACAGCACTGCAGATGCAGAGATGGGGAAGTGAGGGGAGAATTATGTTTGCATGAATATGAAGGGGGCATGCTAAGGGAAGGGTATGAAGATGATGCTGAAACAATGTTGGGTGGAAATGAAGAGGATGATGGGAGGTTATGTAATGACAATGGAGGGGAATGATTTCAGCGAAATTTGGTGTGATAATGGTAGGGGTGGGAGATGATGATGGAGAGGAATATTGTGATGATGGGGGGTATGAATATATTGTGTGGAGATTGGAAACTATAACACCTTACACATATACAGTATTTACTCAATTATAATTTGAGGTCTGACTATGAGACTAAGATTCAGATCTCCCGCACAGCTGCAGGTGACCTGGCTCCTCCTGTCTTATACCCCCCATTTAACACTCACCCCCCCCCCCACACACACACACACACACTTACCGGTGCTTCCGACTCCCTGCTGTGTAGCGGGTTCACGTCGACGCGATTCGCGTAGGCAACTTCTGCTGCAGCCGGACGGAGGTGCGGTTAGCAGCGGGGGTTGTCTGCGTCCATCGCACAGACCTTCCCCGACTGGCAGAGAGAATTCCCTGAACTCTGATCTCTGACACCGGTGCGGGGAACTCTGATGTCTGACAGTCGGGGAAGGTCTGCGCGATGGACGCAGACAACTGCTGCTGCTAACCGCACTTCCTTCCGGTTGTAGCGGACGTTGCCTACGCGAATCGGGTAGACGACGATATGCTGCCCCGGCTACACAGCAGTGAGTGGGAAGCACCGGTAAGTGTGTGTGTGTGTTAAATGGGGGCATAGGACATTTGTGTAGGCAGAGTGCTCTATGAAATGCCTTTTAACCCCCCTAATACCACTCTGCCTCCAGAAATGTATTTTAACCGTATATACGCCACTCTAGCTCCTGAAATGCCTTATACCTCCCTATATGCCACTCTGCCCCATAATATGCCTTTTAATTCCCTAAATGCCAGAGTGGCATATAGGGGTATAAGGCATTTCTGGAGGTAGAGTGGCACATAGGGGGTCAAAAGGCATATCATGGGGCACAGTGGCATATAGAGGGTTAAAAGGCATATCATGGGGCACAGTGGCATTTAGAAGGTTAAAACGCATATCATGGGCCACAGTGGCATATAGGGGGTATAAGGCATTTCTGGGGCAGATGTGCATAACTGGGGGCAGGTTGGAAAATAGAAGGAAATAAAACCAAAATATTTTTCTCAATCATAGCTTTTATTAAAAAAATAGTTTACATAGTTTACATGAATTAACATTGACAAGTAAAACTTTTTTCCTATAGGGTCGTCTTATATTCAGGCTCATCTTATAATCGAGCAAATATGGTATATATGTATCAATATATAGTAATCACTGGCATAACTACAGGGGTCGCAGCAGTCCCTGCCACCCCTTATTCCTTTCTCCTCGTACAGATTCAGAATTCTAAACTATTTTGAACTGGTACCGAGAGACAGGAACGTATCAGGATGTCACGTGACGCTGCGATGCAACAGAGGCTACTAGCATAGTATACAAGAGTTAAGTGGGGGTGAGAGGGAGGTAGGATGTATGTATATGTGTTTGTATACATGTATGGATGTGAGCATGGATGTGTAATTGTGTGTGTGTGCATGTGTGTGAGCACAGCTGTGTAATTGTGTGTGTGTGGGGGCACGGATGTGTAATTGTGTGTGTGTGAGCACAGATGCGTAATTGTGTGTGTGTGAGCACGGATGTGTAATTGTGTATGTGTGTGAGCACGGATCTGTAATTGTGTGTGTGTGAGCATGGATGTGTAATTGTGTGTGAGCACGGATGTGTAATTGTAAGTGGGGGCAGGTGGGAGGTATTGGTGTTTGCATACAGGTATGGATGTGAGCATGGATGTGTAATTGTCTTCGTGTGTATGTGTAGGTGTTTGTGTGTGAGCATGTATGCATAAGTGGGGTGAGATGTGTGTGTAACTTGCGTGTTTACATATGTGTGCCAGAGTGTATGTTGGAAGAAACATGTGACGGCAGATAAAAACCATTAGGCCCATCCAGTCTGCCCAACCTCTGAGTACTTTCCTTAGTACCTGCCCTTATCCTATATCTAACTTGGCCTTATGCCTATCCCATGCTTAAATGTCTTTACTGTATTAACATCTACCACTTCTGCTGGAAGGCTATTCCATGCTTTCCATAAAGTAATATTTCCTGATGTTACCTTTAAACCTTTGCAAATAGCTTATGACTATGTCCTCTTGTTGTGGTAGTATTTCTCCTTTGAAATAAACTCTCTTCCTTTATGTTGTTGATTCCCTTTAAGTATTTAAATGTTTCTATCATATCCCCCCTGTTATGTCTTTCTTCCAGGCTATATATGTTAAGAGCCTTTAACCTGTCCTGGTAAGGTTTATCCTGTAATCCATGGACCAGTTTAGTAGCCCTTCTCTGAATTTTCTCCAACATATCTGTATCCTTCTGGAGATATGGTCTCCAGTAAGGTACACAATACTCCAAGTGAGGTCTCACCAGTGATCTGTGCCTGCATGAGCACTTCCGTCTTTCTACTGCTAATACCTCTCGCTATACAACTGCTAATACCTTTCGCTAAGGAGGTGGCAAGGGGCAAAGAACGAACAGACAAGTTGATGAAGTTAGGGGCCACGGGACATTTTCCCACGAGGGCCCTGTGGCTTCTACTTACTCCCGTGATAGTAATGAGATACATTCTATACCATGTATGTTAGACTCGCTATGCACTAACTTACTATTAACTGCACTGTATCATATGTCTAGTTAAATGTCTGCTAAAGAGGGCTATGCTATAACACCTACATATGCATAATGAAGATGGTACACAACCTCTAGAGCGCCTAAGGTTACTTTACTGTCCCATTGAACTCATGCAGGCCTCGACCAGCACAAAATGTGAATTAGTCATTATTTTAGCACTACAACTCAGAGAAGAAAATCAGAAACAGAGCTAAGCAAAGTATGATCTGAAAACAATAGGGTAAATCCTAGAAATAATTAATTAATAATGTTTAATTATTGATGGAATATTAACCTTTTTTTATTATTTCAGTGTTTTCCAGGGTGCCTAACAATACAAATTCGAACATTTCTATATATATTCATAGTCACTTTAATTTACTCTGTGGCCCAAGGATGTGTGGTGAGTAAATACAATCATTAAACTAAAATTAGTACTGAATAAAATAGTAGTATATTTAAACTTTATGGAATTGCCATTGTCCACTATGACAAAACATTGATTCTTTATAGATAAACAGATACTGATTCTTGAAGTTGCTATAAAATATTTAATTACAAATATTGATGTGCAAATATATATATATTTTTAAAATAGAGGTAAAAAAAAATAAAAAAAAATACAGTGAGCTCAGTGATGTCACAGTGATGGCATGTGTGAGAGATCACTGAAAACAGTGCAAAAAAATTATAATGAAATAAAAGCCTGACATACCATTGCCCTACCACTATATGTAAAAAGTAGACTTGGGTGCCGGCAGGGTCTTTGTATTCTATGAATATTTAAATGTTCCTGTGTTCATTTTGGGCGAATATTCGTATACATTATTCATGTTCGTTTCCATCTTCGTTTTCTCCTGGGTTCCTAGCAGGGGTTAACAAACACATTGTAGCAGCAGCAGCTTTGGCGCCATGATTTAAAGGTCCGTTTGTGCTCGCCTGGCATCAACCAATGAAGTGCAGATGCCCCACAAGGGCATACTTACTTACCAAAGTTGACAGGATGCAAACAACGAGACTGTAGGGAAATTTGGAACCCTTGGAAGGTATTTGTTAGAAGAAAGAGGGCCAAAAAACTCAAAATATTATCTTAGGGTTATAGGGTGAAGTGTAAGTTATAGTACAGGGGTGTCCAAGTTTTTTCTGTATGTGTGCGTCGGCCGCACTCATTTTTCACTGAGAGAAAATATGGCCTTTTAGCTTTAAAATGCATATTAAGACAGGGTTAATTTGGCAATAAAGAAAAAAGCAGTGGAATTTTTTTTTATCAACTTTTATAACACACACACGCAAGGACAGGCTCTGCCACACTGAAACACCAAACACACACCAGGACAGGCTCTGCCACACCGACACCCAAACACATACACCAGGACAGGCTCTGTCACACGACACCCAAACACACACACCAGGACAGGCTCTACCACACCGACAGCCAAACACACACACCAGGACAGGCTCGCCACACCGACACTTAAACACACACACACACCAGGACAGGCCCTGCCACACCAACACCCAAACACACACACACCAGGAGAGGCTCCGCCACACTGACACCCAAACACACACAGGGCAGGTACTAAAGGAAAGTACTCAGAGGTTGGGCAGACTGGATGCGCCTCCTGGTGTGTTCTTATCTGCTGTCACCTTCTATGTTTCTATTGATTAATGTGCTCCCCCCACAACCTTTCTATTGATTAATGTGCCCCCCGTTGTGCATTTATGTCCCCACACATTGATTTATGTGATGCCCCAGCTAATCCCCTCCCTTGTGTATTGATGCCCCCACCCTTTTTGTATTGGCTAATATGATGCCCAACCATCCTCTTGTCTATTGATTCCCCCACTGCCATGTGTATTACCCCCAGCCACCCCCCTATTGGTTTTGTAATGCCATAACCCAGCCACCCCCTTTTTGTACTATTTCATTTTTGTCCCAAGGGAATCCCCCCCACCTTGAATATGGGTCCACTTTTTGTGGGGTTTTTTTCCCTGCTGTCTTCTGACGTGACGATCCTCTCCCTGTCAGGAGGAGCTTGCCCCCTTGAATGTCACATCTTAAAGGGGCAGGACGAAGAGCTGAGACACTGCTGCCACTGGGCGGCATGACGGCTGCTTTGAAAGTGGCCGCGAAGTTCAAAGCAGCCGTCGTTACATAGTACATAAGGTTGAAAAAAGACCTAAGTCCATCAAGTTCAACGCTTCTACCTAACCTTCCTAGAAAAAAAAACCTCCTAATTAAGCTACTTCGAATTCTGCCATCAGGGGAAAAATTCCTTCGTGACTCCAAAAGGCAATCCGAAAATATCGACACCCCATTTGAAGGCATCTAATGTATTGGATAACACCACCTTCCCTAGGCAGTCAATTCCATACTGTCCTTACTGTAAAGAATCCCTTTCTTTGTCGTCTATGAAATCTCTGCTCTTCCAGTCTCAGAACAGTCTTGTTCTTTGCACAGTTCTGTTAATTAACAGGTCACCGAAGAGCGCTTCATATTGGCCCTGCATATATTTATATAATGTTATCATATCCCCTCTAAGACGACATTTTTTCAGTGTATATAATTTTAACTTTTTTAGTTAAGGTAACTAGTATCTCCCAATCCCTTATTAATTTTGTAGCCCTCCTTTGCACTTTTTCTAGTTCCATAATGTCCTTTTTAAGGAACTGTACCGCATACTCAAGGTGAGGTCTTACCATTGACCTGTAAAGAGGCAAGATGATATTCTCCTCCCTTGAATCAATACCTCTTTTTATGCATGCCAAAACCTTATTGGCCCTTGCAGCTGCTTGCTGGCATTGCGCACTGTTGTCAAGTCTATTGTCTACCATTATTCCTAAATCCTTCTCAATGGTAGTTCTTCTTCATAGAATGCTAACAGGTTGGTTTGACAAGCCCTGTCTTTTACAAATCCATGTTGGCTTCTACTAATCGGATTATGGATCAAGATATGTTCTTGAATGTATACCTTTAGCAACCCTTCAATTAATTTCCCCACTACCGATGTTAAGCTTACTGGCCGGTAATTGCCCGGTTGAGATTTTGATCCCTTTTAAAATATGGGCACAACATCTGCCTTGCGCCAATCTAATGGAACTATGCCTGAACTGAAAGAATCCCTAAAGATCAGTAATAACGGTTGGGCCAGAATTAGGCTTAACTCCTTAAGTACCCTTATGGTGTATACCATCCGGCACAGGGGCCTTGTCTACCTTAACAGTATTTAATTGCTTGAGCACTTTTTCTTGAGCCAGCCAATCCCATGTTTGCTGTAATGGTTCCTTAAAATTAGCCAGCAGAGGCTCCATCATTGGTTCTTCCTTGGTATAAACAGAAGAATAAAAAGCATTTAAGATTTTGGCTTTCTCTCTGTCCTCACTAACCAAGTTTCAGATAATAAAGGACCAACATTCTCTACCTTTAACTTTTTACATATTTAAAACATTTCTTGGGATTGGTTTTACTCTCCTTGGCAATTAATTATTTTTTTTTTTTCCAATTTAGCCATTTTAATCACCTTTTTGCTGGCTTTGTTGGCATCTTTGTATGCCATAAGTGATACTACTGATCCCTCACTTTTATAATGCTTAAATGCCAATCGTTTATTTCTTATTTCCTGTTTTCTTTCCTGGTAAAGCACATTGTTTTTGTATCTATTTCGCATAGGTATATATTGGGATGTGTAATTTTGCAATGTGTGCATTTGTCTTCTGCGTTTAGCCCAGAGAACAATCCATCCCAGTCTATACATTCAATAGTTGGCCTTAGCCTGTCAAAGTTTGCCCTTTTGAAATTAAGTGTTTTGTTACCCATTTGCTTTTTGGAATAAATCTCAAATGAAGCCATGTTATGGTCACTGTTCCCCAATTGTTCTCTTACTTTGATGTTTGAGATAAGTTCCTAATTTTTTTTATTACCAGATCCAGACAAGCATCCATTCTGATTGGGGTCTCTACTAATTGTGACATAAATTGGTCATTAAGCAAGTTCAGAAACTTGCTGCCCTTAGTGGAACTAGTTCCACTATTCCAATCTATAACTGGGTAATTAAAATCTCCCATGATTAAAACTTCATTCCTATTCTCAGCCTTTTCAATTTGAAATAGCAGCTGATCTTCCCCTTCATTACTAATGTTTGGTGGCTTGTAGCATACACCTACAAGTAATGTGCAACTCTTTTTTGCTATCTAGGCTAAAAAATTGCACCCACAGTGCAATTGGCGACCCACTCACCTGTTTCCCCCCCAGGGCAAAGCATCCAAACACTGTTAGTCCATGATGTTTGGGAGCGGACTTCCAGAGCTCAAACACTAGGCCCTAGCGTAAGCTGGCTAGTCCGGCGGAGGTACCAGGCGTTGCCACACCGCAAACAGATGCAGCCAGGGGGAGAAACTACATTTACCATTGGGGGCATTTGAAGCATGACTTTAGCCAGGAAGCGAACTGGCAGGGAAGAGACACTGGCACCACCACCAGCAGCATTGGAAATTGAAAAGGTGAATGAGTAGGCAGTTGGTGACCCACTCACCTGCTTCACCCCAGGGCAAAGCATCCAACCACTGTCAGTCCATGATGTTCGGCAGCAGACTTCCAGAGCTCAAACACTAGGCACTAGCATAAGCCGGCTACTCCAGCAAAGGTAGCAGGCGTTGCCACACCGCAAACGGATGCAGCCAGGGGAGAAACTACCTTTACCATTAGGGACATTTTGGGCATGAGTTCAGACAGGAAGTGAACTGGCAGGGAAGAGACACTGGCACGGTGGTGTCCAGCAGCACTGGAATTGGAAAAGGTGAATGAGTGGGCAATTGCAAACCGCTCACCTGTTTCACCCCAGGGCAAAGCATCCATGACGTTTAGAAGCGGACTGGACATGTTGCAGTGCTCCAACCTGCCTTGGTCTTTGCCTTCCGGCACTAGCTGTAGCTGCTATTTGCTCAGAAGCAGCTGTTGGGGGTTTTCCACTCTCTGGAGATGGTACTAGTTGTTGTTGTAGTACCACGGCCACCAGTTATGCTGCCTGTCCTACATTTTCTGCATCTTTCCCCAATAACACAGCGTTGTGTTGAGTGCTGAGGCGATGCTTCATGCCAGCACTGGTGAAATGCCCAAACACTTTCCCTCTGCTTATTATCTTCCCACAGCTTTCCATAGAGCCCTTCTTCTACACTTTCATAGTGCTCCCAAATTCGGACGCGGAGAGCCTTAGACAGTGCTTCTTCTGCTCTGGGTGGATGAGCAGCAGCAGGACTAGTTCTGTGAACACTGGGAGATGGCACATTAATCTCACTCTCCACTACTACTAACAGTGGCTGTTCTTCATATTGGCACAGTTACAGTGGTGGTGGTGGCACTGGTAACTGTGCAAGTGCAAACAGGAGTACTGGCCATAGAAATGCTAGTGGACTGCTGATTTTTTTTGGTTTTGCTGTTGGTGGTGATGATGATAGTAGTGGAGTGCCTTTCCTTTACTTGATGACATAGATCCTTCAAACAATGATTCCCCAAATGATAACAGAGACCTTGGCCTACTTGTCCGACTAGGCTGCATCGTAGAAGAACTGGTTTCTCCTTTTCTTAGTCCCAAAAGGAGGATCCATTTCATTTTGTATGTGTAGTGTTTAAAGCAAGAGAGACAGGGAAAATAGCTTTATAAAGAAAAATAGGATTTTTTTTTTAAAAGGAAAAGAAAAAAATGTAAACACAAAAAAATTAGAGATAGTTTCTCTTCAGTTGAAAAATAGGATTTTTTTTTTAAAAGGAAAAGAAAAAAATGTAAACACAAAAAAATTAGAGGTAGTTTCTCTTCAGTTGAAAAATAGGATTTTTTTTTTTAAAGGAAAAGAAAAAAATGTAAACACAAAAAAATTTGAGATAGTTTCTTTTCAGCTGAAAAACTATGCACAACTGCACTGTGCTGTTGTGTACAGTCTGCCAACGTGCTCAAGTTATTTAAAAATTGGTTAACTAAAGCCACTAAATGGTCTTATTAACTCAACTAACAAGTAAAACTACTAGCACTATTTTATTTTCTCAGTCCCAAAAGGAGGATCCATTTCATTTTGTATGTGTAGTGTTTAAAGCAAGAGAGACAGGGAAAATAGCTTTATAAAGAAAAATAGGAATTTTTTTTTAAAAGGAAAAGAAAAAAATGTAAACACAAAAAAATTAGAGATAGTTTCTCTTCAGTTGAAAAATAGGATTTTTTTTTTAAAAGGAAAAGAAAAAAATGTAAACACAAAAAAATTAGAGGTAGTTTCTCTTCAGTTGAAAAATAGGATTTTTTTTTTTAAAGGAAAAGAAAAAAATGTAAACACAAAAAAATTTGAGATAGTTTCTTTTCAGCTGAAAAACTATGCACAACTGCACTGTGCTGTTGTGTACAGTCTGCCAACGTGCTCAAGTTATTTAAAAATTGGTTAACTAAAGCCACTAAATGGTCTTATTAACTCAACTAACAAGTAAAACTACTAGCACTATTTTATTTTTATTTTAAATTTACATGGGCCTAAGAGTCTACCTCTAGGCAAGGCCAGATGCTCTCAAGCCCACTAAGCTAAATTGAGGTTATATCAGTATATTATATTATTTATTAATTCATATTATTAATTTCTATGATATTAATAGATTAAAATTATAATTAATTATTATGTTATGGGGTTAAACAACTTTTCTTTTTTACTAGTACTACAGCTACCTTAAAGCGTTGCTTACTACAGTTGTCGTCACACAGTCAATCTTTCTTGAAAAGAAATTAGAAAATAAAATGTAACAGTAAAACAGTTAGCTTCACTGCTTGCTGAACAAAAAACACATGGCACTTATGCAGCTGGACTCACTAGCCCAACAAGTTCACTTCACTCATGGACTGAGGTGAGCAAAACACTAAGGGGTTTTTAATAAAATAAAATAAAAAATGAGAAAATAATATTTAGCAAAACAGTTACCGTCACTGCTTGCTGAACAAAAAAACACGCAGCACTTATGTGGCTAGACTCACTAGCCCAACAAGTTCACTTCACTGATGGGCTGAGGTGAGCAAAACAAATGAAATAATTAAAATTAATAAAATGAATTAATAATATTAAGAAGAAAATTTGACTTTGTCTCTTGCTGTTGCTAACACAAAGCACAAACTAAAGCACTGCAGCTCCAGGACTAGTAAGATTATCTTAACTTTAAAATTAAAATGTATCTACTAAATTATTAACTAAGTAAGTAATTAATCTTTAGGGAGTTCTTATATTGATATAATTAATATTAAAATTAATTATCAACTTCTAGTTTCTAGATTACGGCCGCATTAACGCAGGCCCCCTTAAGCCCGCCGCAACTGCGACCGGGTCCGCCACTCTAAGGGGCTGGGAAGCCCCCACCAGGGCCGGCCTTAGGGGTCTGCGGCCGCACAGGGCATAAATTAAAACATCGGGGGGGGTAACTTTATTTAACATCCTCCATGTTAAATAAAGTTAACAAAAACTTTATTTAACATGGAGGATGTCAAATAAAGTAAAAAAAAAACAAAAAAAACCCCCCCGATGTTTTAATTTAAACCCTGTGCGGCTGCACACTCGTAAGGCCGGCCCTGGTGGGGGCTTCCCGGCCCCTTAGGGTGGCGGACCCGGTCGCAGTTGCTGCGGGCTTATGGGGCAGGTGCCCCTTATGCCCTGCGTTAATGCGGCCGTAGAGGCCGCATAGGCCCAGTCAGTCCGGTCCTGACTGGGCATATTTTAAGGTAGGGGCCTGGAGCTGCAGCTCCATCAGCCCCTAAGTCAATCCGGCCATGCCGCGGCCCGGCCCACCAGGCAAATGCCCGATGGCCAGTCCGGGCCTGGTCGTGAACATTTCAAGGGCCTCTGACCAAATCGTGGCTGCTTCATTGGGTCTAGTGCTGTTGCTCTGCATGGCAATTTGACCCATGCCTGGTGCTACTATCCTTGAAAATAATTGGGGATATTTTTGAATTTTCGTAACTTCTCGATTTTCTCAATATTTTTAGAATTTAGTATAAACACACTTGACTATATATATATATATATATATATAAATATATATATATATATATATATATATATATATATATATATATATATATATATATATATAAAGCACTTTCAAAAGATGGTCAGCACTCCAGGTCTTTAAATTAACAATTTCTCTTTATTCAAAGTCAAGTCCACGTTTCAGTCATTACTGACTTTCCTCAGGACAGGCTTGGGGAATTTGGAATGGTGTGACTTTGTAAGTAAATAAATAAATATATACCGTATTTGCTCGATTATAAGATGACCCTGATTATAAGACGACCCCCCAAAATCTAAATATTAATTTAGGAAAAAAACAAAAAGCCTGAATATAAGACTACCCTATAGGAAAAAAAGTTTTACTAGTAAATATTAATTCATGTAAAAAAAATTTCATATTTAATAAAAGCTATGTGTCACGACACAGCGTACAGAGGAGACTCCGTAGTCAGGTAGGACCGCAGGGATGGTCCAGAGAGCCGAGGTCAGGATACCGGAGAGCAGGATAAACGAGGAGCAAGCCGAGGTCAGGATACCGGAGAGCAGGATAAACGAGGAGCAAGCCGAGGTCAGGATACCAGAGATCAGGATAGTCAAACAAGCCGAGGTCAAATACAGGAATCAAGCAGGAAAACGCTATCTGGGTGCTAGCACAGGGCATAGACGACCATCAGAAGGCAAGGTCTCAGTGTACTGAAGTCTCTTAAGTAGGCACAGGAAGTTTAGGCACTAATTGGAGATTTCCCGCCAAAATTTCAAAGTGCCGTTACGTCACTTCCTGCGCGGCCATCTTGTGGTTGGTGATTGCGTAATCTTCCTATATAATTAGATGTAGTCTCCGCAGGCGCCACTAGGTGGCGTGAAGAAGAACGCGTCCGGACACCAGAGCTGGACCTGTGCTCTGGCTGAAGCTGCTGGGAACGCGACGTGGATGAGGTAAGTTCCCCCTCAATCTGCAGCGGCTGCCTCCGCTGTGCAGAAGCGGGGCGTCTCCCCCTTATATGGAGCTTGACATTTTAGCTCATATATAATAATATTTATTTTTTTATTTTTATTTTTTTTATTTTTATTTTTTTATCTAATTTTAATTTTTATATATAATAATTTATATACAATAACCAGCCTCAAAGCCTTTTTCCCTTCATGGATTCAGTTTATTCAATTCAATACACACATACAATCACATGATGCTCATTCATATATATCCATTTTAATTCATTCATTTATGTATTGGTATATATATCAGCATAACACATTTCATATACATCAGGCATCTCCTATCACCAGGCCATGCTTTATCTTCTGTTTCGTATGTTTCCTACAGATCCCCGTTTTTTTGTCTGTATATATATCTCTTTGTATCCCCGTTTCACTGCTCGTTTTCGGCCAACATCACCGCTCCACTGCCCCGATACCTTCACCCTTTGATCTCCGTAACAACCGCATACATCGGTACTAACACCGATTAAGATGTTCTCTCTGCGGGAGTAGCCTGCAACATAAAAGACAACAATACGATGACATTGCTTTTATACTTACCTCTAATCCTACGGTTCAACGAATCCTCCGATCGGGATCTAAGCTCCACTAAAGGCAGCGACCCCGGCGTGTCAATGAACGAACTGAATCCGGAAGTAATTGTCCAGCTGACGTCAGACGCCACAACACGGAAGACAAGTAGATGGCGCCAAACAAACATTTAAAAGGACCTTCACTTCAGAGAAAATACTACTCCTGATGAAGCCTTACACGGCGAAACGCGTTGAGTGATTTTTCAAGGACTTTTTATGATATAACTTTATTTTATCAGTACTTTTATATGTTTTATCACTTTTATGATACTTTTTAAAGCTGCAGTGGATATGGATCCAGCTGGCTGCTAATTTAGAATAAATATTTCTTTTAATATACCTTATATGTGAATAGTGGCTGGTTTTATACACCACACACACATCGGTATCTCATCATTGGACTCTTCAAAGCAGAAGGATATACAGACGCGACCAGATTATCACCAGAAATTACGAGCATCTTGACACTTATTTTAGTGTAAGTATATTTCTACTTGTTGCGTATCTAGCGCCATATACTTTACACACTATTGGATCCTTTTCTGGTTTGTCTTCTCGGTTTATATCCTGGCATATGGACCTCAAGGCCCTTTTTATGACGCACTGAACTCCATCAATACACTGTGAGTGGGAAATCTGCGACACGCAGGGCAAAACATACTGTTTTACTCCTACACTATATATATTTTCTCTTTGTTTTATTTTGCATTTGAATGGAACACACGAGCGCCCCCTAGTGGACTTTTTTCTGTATTGCTTCAACACCCGGAGAGTGTTGCTTAAGGGTTGCAGCTGTGGTTCCAGATACACCAGGAAGTCATTAAGGTTGATTATTCCTACCATTTACTATCTTATTCCCTATACTGGTTTTTCTCACTTTTTTCACGCGTCTCTTAAGTAGGCACAGGAAGTTTAGGCACTAATTGGAGATTTCCCGCCAAAATTTCAAAGTGCCGTTACGTCACTTCCTGCGCGGCCATCTTGTGGTTGGCGATTGCGTAATCTTCCTATATAATTAGATGTAGTCTCCGCGGGCGCCACTAGGTGGCGTGAAGAAGAACGCGTCCGGACACCAGAGCTGGACCTGTGCTCTGGCTGAAGCTGCTGGGAACGCGACGTGGATGAGGTAAATTCCCCCTCAATCTGCAGCGGCTGCCTCCGCTGTGCAGAAGCGGGGGGTCTCCCCCTTCTCCGCGGCGGTTGCGTCTGCTGTGCAGAAGCGGGGGGTCTCCCCCTTCTGCGCGGGGACTGAGGCTGCCGTGCGGAAGCAGGGGGTCTTCCCCTACCTCGCGGCGGCTGCTGCTGCCGTTCAGAAGCGGGGGGTCTCCCTCTTCTTCGCGGCAGCTGCGGCTGCCGGACCGAAGCGGGGGGTCTCCCCCTACCTCGCGGCGGTTGCTGTTGCCGGCCGGGGGACCCAGCGGATCTCCCTGCCGGTAGCGTGACAGTACCCCTCCTTAAAGGGGCGACCTCAGGTCGACCCCTGCCCGAACCACGCTGCCTCTTAGCATGGAATGCACGCACGAGATGAGGGGCGTGGAAGCGAGCTTCAGGAACCCAGGAACGATCCTCTGGGCCAAGTCCTCTCCAATGGACAAGATACTGAAGACTCCCTTGTTGTCTGCGACAGTCCAGGATGGCTTGAGGAATACGCCCTGAAGTCCCCGCGACAGGGGGTCTAGTAGAAAAACGGTTGCAGACCAGTGGCTTCAATAGGGAGACATGAAAGACTCGAGGGATACGGAGTGTCCTAGGCAGAGAAAGTTCGTAAGCAACAGGATTCACCCGACGGACGATCGAAAAGGGACCGATGAAACGCGGTGCCAGCTTCATGCTGGGCACGCGGAGTCGCAGGTATCTCGTAGACAACCAAACGCGGTCCCCCGGAGAATACGCAGGAGTACCGGAACGTCTCTTGTTGGCTTGGAGTTCCTGTCGTCTACCAGCCAGTTCCAGAGCTCTCTGCACCGAAGTCCAGGTGGACTGTATATTAGTCAGTCGTTCCCCCAATGCAGGATCAGTAGAATTCGGAAAGGCTCCAGGGAAGGGTTGCGGATGAAGACCGTAAACACAAAAGAAGGCGGACTCTCCCGTGGACTCTTGTACCGCGTTGTTCCGAGCAAACTCCGCCAAAGGAAGCAGGTCAACCCAATCATCCTGATGTTGGTTGATGAAAATGTGCAGATATTGTTCAAGGTGCTGGTTAGCCCTCTCTGCAGCGCCGTTAGACTGTGGGTGATAGGCCGAAGAAAACGCTAGTGTAACACCCAATGCCCTCGTGAACTCGCGCCAAAAACGTGCAATAAATTGGGTGCCGCGGTCGGAGACGATCTCGGTGGGTACTCCATGAAGACGGACTATCTCCCGCAAGAATATATCCGCCAATACTGATGCCGTGGGAAGTCTCCTCAAAGGTATCATATGCGCCATCTTAGAAAAACGATCAATGATCATCAGAATCACGGTATGCCCCTTAGAGTTGGGCAAGTCCACTATAAAGTCCATGGCAAGGTGAGTCCAGGGCCTTGAAGGACGGGGCAATGGGTGAAGCAACCCGGCGGGGTGTCTCCTGGAGGACTTATTGGCGGCGCACTTGAGACAGGAGCGGACAAACAGGGCAGTATCCTTAGACCATTCTGGCCACCAAAATGTCCTCGAAACAAGGTCCTTGGTACGCGCTAGCCCAGGGTGGCCGGCAGTTCTGGACCCATGGGACAGGCGAAGCACGCGGGTACGGAGGTGCGCGGGAACAAACAGTCTCCCAGCTGGCAAGGAGGCTGGAGCTCGGGCTTGAAAACCAGCGATCCGGTCAAGCAAGGGAGTTCGGCAGCAAGTATGTAGAGCAGCCAGGACCTTGGTAGCAGGTATGATGGGCTCGGGCGCACGACCCTCCTCCTCGGGGGGCACATGCATACGGGAGAGAGCATCCGCCTTGACGTTTTTGGAGCCTGGACGATAAGTCAGTACAAACGAGAAGCGGGAAAGAAACAAGGCCCACCTGGCCTGCCGGGGATTCAGGCACTTGGCAGTCTCTATATACTGAAGATTCTTATGATCTGTCAGAATCAGCGTGGGAATAGGAACACCCTCCAGAAGATGACGCCACTCCTCCAGCGCGAGGATGACAGCCAGAAGTTCCTTGTTTCCCACATCATAGTTCCTCTCCGCCGGGGAGAATCTCCTGGAGAAGTACCCGCAAGGATGGAGAGGACCACTATAGGAAGCCCTCTGTGAAAGAACAGCCCCGACTCCAGACTCAGATGCATCGACCTCCAGAACAAACGGTAACCGAGGATCAGGATGACGTAACACAGGAGTGGTGGTAAACTTGGTCTTGAGTCGGGAAAAAGCGGAAATGGCTTCAGGAGACCACTCCAGGGTATTGGCCCCTTTTTTAGTAAGGGCCGTCAGGGGAGCAGCGACCTTGGAGTAGTCACGGATGAAACGTCTATAATAAGTAGCAAACCCCAAAAAACGCTGTAGGGGTTTTAGGCCCAGTGGTTGAGGCCAGTCTCTGATGGCCTGTACTTTGGATGGATCCATCTCAAAGCCTGAGGGCGTAATGACGTATCCTAGAAATGTCACCCTCTGGATCTCAAATTCGCATTTCTCGAGTTTTGCGTATAGTCCATGGAGCCGTAATCGGGACAAAACGCGCGTAACATGGGTGCGGTGTGACTGCAAATCGGAAGAGTAAATCAGAATATCATCCAGGTACACCACTACGAACTGTTGGAGAAAGTCCCGAAGGCAATCATTAATGAATTCTTGGAAGACTGCCGGGGCGTTACACAGCCCAAACGGCATAACGGTATATTCGTAATGTCCTGAACGAGTATTGAAGGCAGTCTTCCATTCGTCGTCCGCACGGATCCGGACGAGATTGTACGCACCCCGGAGATCCAGCTTGGTGTAAATAGTGGCCCCACGTAGCCTATCGAAAAGTTCAGAAATTAGAGGAATGGGGTACGTGTTGCGTCTGGTAATCTTGTTCAGACCACGATAATCAATGCAAGGACGAAGCTCCACGTTCTTCTTCTTCACGAAGAAGAAGCCTGCGCCAGCGGGCGATACAGACCGACGGATAAATCCTCTGCGAAGATTCTCCTCTATATACGAATCCATAGCTTGGGTCTCCGGGATGGAGAGTGGGTAAACCCGCCCCCGGGGTGGCATGGTCCCAGGAAGCAAGTCAATGGGGCAATCGTACGGCCTGTGTGGTGGCAGCTTTTCAGCCTCCTTCTTATCGAATACGTCCGCGAAGTCCTGGTACTGTTCAGGCAGAGAAGAGGTCTCCTTTAAAGAAGCTGTAACCGCGGCATGCCTTAGAGGGGTGAGGCAATGTGTTTTACAGGACGCACTCCAGGCCGTGATCTGAGTTGTAGTCCAATCAATAGCAGGATTATGCACCTGTAACCACGGAAATCCCAATATAACGGGAATGGAGGGTGAGCGGATGATGAGTAGTTGTAAACGTTCATTGTGCACAATCCCGACGGCGAGGTTGAGTGGTGCTGTAGAGCGAGAAATTTGATCAGGACAAAGTGGTCTGCCATCAATAGCCTCAACAGCTAACGGTACGGGCAGGGACAGGGTGGGAATGTGTTGAGTCAATGAAGTTACCGGCAGCGCCGGAATCCAGGAAAGCCTCAGTGTCAACTGATCCAGAATCCCAGACCAGACGGACCGGGACAGTCATGCGGGTAGTGAACGTGTTCGGGGAATAGTTCACCACACCTATGGTAGGTTCCCCTGGCCTACCTAGGTGCGAGTGTTTCCCGGCCTACTAGGACAGTGTCCAATGAAGTGACCCGAGAGTCCGCAGTAAAAGCATAATCCCTCTCGTCTCCGCCTGTTCCTCTCACGTTCGGAGACCCGAGTGGCTCCCAACTGCATGGGTTCCTCAGACGGTTCGTTCGAGGGATCGGCAGAAGAAAACAGTGGCAAGAGGCGTGTAGTAGATCTCCCACCCTTGTCATGTAATTTCAAACTCTCACGTTGGGCTTGCCTCTGACGGAGACGCAGGTCAATTTGGGAAATATACGAAATCACGGAATCTAGGTCCGTGGGCAAGTCTCTGGCAGCAGTCTCATCCTTGAGGGTCTCAGAAAGTCCATTCAGGAAAGCAGCTACTAATGCCTCATTAGTCCAGTTCACCTCTCCCATCAGGGTCCGGAACTCAATAGCGTACTCCAGAAGTGAACGGGAACCCTGACGGATGGTGAAGAGCGAATTAGAAGCAGTGGCCCTTCTACCCGGAGTATCAAATGCGGCACGTAGACTGGAAACAAATTCGGCATAGGAGCGCACTGCAGAGACGTTCCTCTCCCAAAGCGGTGAAGCCCATGCCAAGGCTTTATCCGTAAGGAGTGAAATGATGTATCCCACCTTGGCACGCTCAGTGGGAAAGGCATAAGGAGACAGTTCGAAGTGTATCTCACACTGATTCAGGAAACCTCGACAGGTTGCAGGATCACCATTGTAGCGTTGAGGTGGAGGCAAGTGAGCAGGAACCGTGGCTACTGGTAACGGTGGTGGAGTAGGAGCCGCCACAGGTTGCGGTGCTTGCTGCGCAGGATCAGTACGCTGAAGCAAGGTCTGAAGGGCTTGAGCAAATTGATCCAGACGGTGATCCATCTCGTCAAGTCGAGCCTCAGTGGACCCTTGTCCTACCGAAGCGGGTCTCATAATGGCCTTCTGATTCTGTCACGACACAGCGTACAGAGGAGACTCCGTAGTCAGGTAGGACCGCAGGGATGGTCCAGAGAGCCGAGGTCAGGATACCGGAGAGCAGGATAAACGAGGAGCAAGCCGAGGTCAGGATACCGGAGAGCAGGATAAACGAGGAGCAAGCCGAGGTCAGGATACCAGAGATCAGGATAGTCAAACAAGCCGAGGTCAAATACAGGAATCAAGCAGGAAAACGCTATCTGGGTGCTAGCACAGGGCATAGACGACCATCAGAAGGCAAGGTCTCAGTGTACTGAAGTCTCTTAAGTAGGCACAGGAAGTTTAGGCACTAATTGGAGATTTCCCGCCAAAATTTCAAAGTGCCGTTACGTCACTTCCTGCGCGGCCATCTTGTGGTTGGTGATTGCGTAATCTTCCTATATAATTAGATGTAGTCTCCGCAGGCGCCACTAGGTGGCGTGAAGAAGAACGCGTCCGGACACCAGAGCTGGACCTGTGCTCTGGCTGAAGCTGCTGGGAACGCGACGTGGATGAGGTAAGTTCCCCCTCAATCTGCAGCGGCTGCCTCCGCTGTGCAGAAGCGGGGCGTCTCCCCCTTCTCCGCGGCGGTTGCGTCTGCTGTGCAGAAGCGGGGGGTCTCCCCCTTCTGCGCGGGGACTGAGGCTGCCGTGCGGAAGCAGGGGGTCTTCCCCTACCTCGCGGCGGCTGCTGCTGCCGTTCAGAAGCGGGGGGTCTCCCTCTTCTTCGCGGCAGCTGCGGCTGCCGGACCGAAGCGGGGGGTCTCCCCCTACCTCGCGGCGGTTGCTGTTGCCGGCCGGGGGACCCAGCGGATCTCCCTGCCGGTAGCGTGACACTATGATTGAGAAAAATATATATTTTTATTTCCTTTTATTTGCCAACCTGCCCCCCCCAGTTATGCACATCTGCCCCCAGAGTTGCCACTCTGCCCCCAGAAATGCCTTATACCCCCTATTTGCCACTCTATCCCCACACCCAGAGTGGCATATAAGGGGTTAAAAGGCATATGATAGGGCAGAGTGGCATATAGAGGGTTAAAAGGCATTTCTGGAGGTATATATATATATATAACTGCTAACAGCAATCACACTCCTATCAAGCCAAGGCAGCCAGTACATGCTGGAACCTGATAAGAGTACAGCCTCCCTGTGCCATGCTACCACCACCACCACTCTTACACATCCATGCTATCACACATGCATTCACAAACATTTAAATACTCATTCATTCCATTAATCACACATACTTGCTCAAAAACTCTCCCCCACCCCCTTACCTGAACTGCAGATCTCTCACTCGAAGACTTCTGCAGGGGCCTGGCTGTGCGAGCAACTTCTCTGGCCCCGCCCCCAGAGGAAGGAGGGGGGAGGCAGAGTTATGTGACACTCTTCTAGCTTCCTGTTCTCCTGCTGCTCGCGACCAAAGCACCGGTAAGCAGCCTGGCCCCAGCGGACATTTTTTTGAGGTCTGATTAGAATACGACCTCGATTATAAGACGAGGGGTAAACCTCGTCTTATAATCGAGCAAATATGGTATATATATATATATATATATATATGTTATTATTGTAATGTAAGGTAGTGATAACGGTATACACGATAGGTAAGGTACAGTAAAATATTCTTATGTAGATAAGATATGTAACATGTTATATTTAAGTATTCTATACCATATTTGACTTACGCAATATTAATATAGCAGGGACATCGAAGATTATAAATGTATGTTGATCCGGCAAAGCCTGTGCTGCCTCTCCGAATTCTGTAAAAATCCATCAACCTCCCCTGTTGAGCTACTAAATTATTTGATTGACTAGGAAGGTTGTCAGTTGATTAATATGCTGTATTTGCATTACCCGGGTTATGATCTCCTCTCATGGGTTACTTCGGTAGAGTGCTTCAACAACAAGACACTTTGGTCACAAAATCCTTGTCCACAAGTGCTTTGTCTCCTACCCTCAGTAAGGATGTGTATAAAGGCTGTCTGAGCACACCTCAGGCTGTTCATTTGCATCACAGGCTCTGAGATCAACTAGCAATATTTTGCACTGTTTTGCAGTCTGTTTAGTTACCACAAGTGAGGGCAAATTGACAGCACTTGTGGTAAAGAACAGCACTGCAAACGCCGCCATTGTGGTGGAAATTCCTGCGGAGATGCGGACAAAGATAGCGGAGAAAAGATAGAAAATAAAGGGAGAAGATAGAAGACAGAATATGTGGAAGTTGTAGGCAAAAGCCGTCACCAGAGAAGGTAGGGAAACAGAGAGAATGAGAGAGAGTGAATGAGAGTATGAAAAAGTGTGAGTGAATGTCAGCCTCTGAATTTCAGACAAAAATTTGGAGCTTTTTGCTTTGTTATCAACAGATTCACAGTCTGGAATTACCAGAATTCAGAAAATTTGCTAAATGTACGAATCCGAATGCACAGGTATAATATACACTACAGCTTTTCTAATCCATCCCACCCCGGTACATTTTTCAACTTTCATCTCATCAGTCTGCAACAGCTACTAATAAGTCCTTTTGTAATTGTAAAATTGTTATTATTATTATTCTATTATTCCTCATTGATAAATAATAGACTTGTGCATTCGTCTTCGGGCGAACATGAAAACATGTTGGTTCCGAAAAAACGTAGAACAGAACACAGTGCCGGTAAAACAAAGACGAAAACGCACAAACACGAAGAATCAAAGATCGTCTTCGTTTTCGCGGCGCAACCGCCAAATTTTCAAACAGGAGTGAGCTGATCGTCGTCTGTCCAATAAGCTCGCTCTTGTGACGTCACGCTAAGGGTCTCGTCCAATGCCTGTGCTGCTGTTTTTTTAATTCTGAAACCGCCTTTATAAGACCAGAGCTTGCCTGAGAGATCCATTCATTTTCGCTGTGACTGCTTTGGCAACACTGCTGTGCTGCACCTGAACGTTACAGAGTTCTGTGTGAGACTGGTAAGCCTCAGCCTGCCATTTCTCACAGTGTACTTGTAACGGGTTCACCAAGAGAGCTGTAGTAACTCCCAGAGATCACACTCCAAAGTCAGTCTGTATATCCGGACCACCCTGGAATCACTTCCAGCACCAGCCAGCATGCGCACCTTGGAACACTGCTATGTGTACCCAATAAGTAGACACACAACTACCTTGAATTGAGTACAGCAGGAATGAAAAGTTTATTGTTGTATAAGATAGACTGATATAGCCACAGAACTTTAACATAAATCAACATTGATAAACAGGTACATGTAGACAACCCAACCTTTAATCCCCATTTAGCTATTGAATATCCCCCTGGTAGCCATCCTGTTAATGGGATTAGTTTACACAATGGAGTTCCTGCCTGTTTGACAGCCAGGCTGGAGCCATCTCTGAGTACCTTGGGCTCCTGTATGACAGGTCATTCTGTCACAGTACTCTTCTTCACTTCAGTTCTACTGAATTAATAATTTAGTAATCTTTTAATTGAATTTTTTTTTTTCAATGCTTCTGTCTGTCATCAACTGTGTAGTGCTGTTGAGTTGACAGTGCACACAGTGCCTCACTGGCACTGGGGTGCCCTTGCCCTGGGCTGGCAGTGCCTACTGCCTGCCCTGTCTTCACTTAGATAAATTAAATAAATAATAGAATTTATAAATAATAATTTAATATGATATATTAAAATTTAATACATTAATATTATTATATATATTGTCATATAATATAGTATACTAGTGTAGAGTGTAGACAACTACTAGTGTCTAATCTAAAATCATTAATATTTAGTAATAATATTATTATAATTAATTTTAGCTAGCTTAATAATTAATTAGCTATAATATATTACTAGCTTATTTTGCTTGAGACAGTCTGTCAGGTAGAAGGGTTAATAATTTATCCCACATAAAGATTAACCAGTCCACTACTACCTTTAAGATCAATCTAGAATTTGATAATTCATTTTATTATTAAAAATAATTAATAAACCCTAATTATTAATAACTTACTTAATCATTTAATAATTTTATAGTTCAGCTAATCTTATTAGTACTGGTGCAGCTCTTTGTTTGTGCTTTGTTTTAGCACCAGCAAGAGACCAAGTCAATTTTTCTTAATTAATATTTCATTTCATTTCATTTGTTTTGCTCACCTCAGTCCATCAGTGAAGTGAACTTGTTGGGCTAGTGAGTGCAGCTGCATGACAAGCGCATAGTTGAGATTGTGCCCAGGAAGACCGTACCCCATACCCAAATAATGACACAGACACTTTATTTGGGTGCAAAATATATTTTCCGCAGCTTTATTAACATATATACAATATTTAAAAGGTCATTGTCAACCAAGCCACCCCGGTTAGAACATAAATAACAGTTTTCCTTTTATTAACACTGACAATGACAAATACATTAACCGTATAACAATGGCACCAACACATACCAGGTGCCTCCACATTAACCCATTAACACATTGACCACAATAGGGGTATACCAAGACACCCCTACCAGACCGTTTAACCAAATTATAAACTATGTAGGGGCATACCGAGACACCCCTACACCACCAATTTAACCAAACCACCAATGCAGGGGCATACCGAGACACCCCTCCACCACCAACTTAACCAAACCACCAATGCAGGGGCATACCGAGACACCCCTACACCCCCCAGGTTCTGAGCCACAGGCCAGCTCGAAACCTACCCAAATAACTTGAACCAAGTCAAATTATCAAACCAAAACATAAAAAACCACCGTACTAGGCAAAACTATCCCCGTCGCTGTGACCAAACGGGGTAGTCACCCCCCACAACCCACCATTAAAGGGAGGGAGGGTGGGACAACCAGGATTTAGAAAAGCAGTTAAGTGACCGTTTACAAAATGGTTGCCACTTATACTTATACTTTGATAATAACCCCACCCATAACAACTTTAAACCAATTAAATTAAATCACTCCTTATGTACACCACCTAGCTCTGTCAAGGCCCACTCCACCTAAGCTGCGCTGTTCCATGGGCTTCATGACAAGCGCATAGTTGAGATTGTGCCCAGGAAGACCGTACCCCATACCCAAATAATGACACAGACACTTTATTTGGGTGCAAAATATATTTTCCACAGCTTTATTAACATATATACAATACAAAACCCAGGCAACAGGGACTCCAACTCCCAATGCCGTATCACTAAGCCACCACATCTCCTAACAAAGCTCGCCATGAGCTTATTCACTTTACCCTTGCACCGAGCAAGGGCAACCGCATCACAAGCATGCCTCCAATGCAGCCTCGGAACTATCTCCGGCCACAAAACTAACACCCTGGGAACCAAATTCCTCAACCTTTCCACATCCCGCTTCATCCGCCAAACCAATTCCCGTTGGGGGACCACACCCGCATGAAACAAAACAATGTTCGGAACCCCCTCCTCCCGTAAGAGCCGCCAAAGTTCCGCACACACGTCATTCCATCCCGCACCACGAAGGCCAAACCAACGTAGCAACAGACGATCCTCCGGAAAGTACGAACTGCGGCTCTCCGACCAGCCCAAAAGATGTAGGAATGACCCAGGATCCATGCCACCAAACCTGAAAAACAAAATCAACATTAAACAAAAAACCCCAGCAGAGCATTGCTCATAACAGACCTTCAGGCCTAACATACGACCTAAAACGTACCGACTCGCAACGCCCCAATTTTTTGACCAGATCATCACTAAACCCCAGACGGGCTGCCTCCGTAGCAGCCCCAATACGAAAAGAGTGGGTACCAAACTGACGCGGATCCAGCCTTGCACGTTCCAAACAAGTACGAAATATCCGTAAGAATTGATACCGAGACAAAGCCGACCCGTCCTCATGCAGGAGCAAAGGTCCCACCACCTCAGGGCGATGTGCCAAGTATTCAAAACAACCCTGGACCGGACACAGCACGGACCCACGCCATGGATACAGTATGACATCGCAGCCTTTCCCAAGCACATCCGTCTTGGACCGCCATAAACGAATAGACACCATTTCCTCACTGACTATCACATCAGACCATTGAAGACCACCACCTCCTGCCCGACTCCCACTCACCAGCTCCCCAATCCGGAAAGCTCCGAAAAACGCCAAAATGAATGCCAAACCAAATAATCTTGATTCATAAGCCGAAAAACACACCATAGGCAAAACATCCAACACTTTCCGCAACACCTGAACAGAAACCGGGCGCCTAGTGTCACCAACACCAACCCGCCTCCGAAATCCCTTCAAAGCCTGGCGAACCAAAAATTCCTTAGTATGATCTATCCAACCCTTAAGTTTGAACAAAAACGCCAAGGCTGATATATTCCGCCCCAAGGCTGCAGATGAAGCCCCCTTTGAAACCAAATCAAACAAAAACCATAACAGCACATCCAGCTGTTCCACCGCAGTACTCACAGACCCAACACAGGAAACCATCCTGTCCCATTCGTCCCAGACCTTACCATAAGCAGAGCACATCCAGCTGTTCCGCCGCAGTACTCACAGACCCAACACAGGAAACCATCCTGTCCCATTTGTCCCAGACCTTACCATAAGCGGACCACGTTACCGGCGCCAACGATGCCTTCATGCCTCCAGCAAGCAACTCGTCCCTAACTGCCACATCTCGTCTGGACAGACCAGACCCGAGTCCTGAGCCCCGGGCGCCACTTCGCAGAACCGTTCCCACTGAAAACGAGACAGGGAATCCGCTATAACATTTAAGAAACCCGGAACATGCTCAGCCCGAAACACCACGTTAAGAGACATACAGAGCAGAACAAATCTTAACAACCGAACCACCGCCATAGATGAAGCCGACAGCTGATTAACCGTGTGAACCACCGCCATATTATCCGAGAAAAATACCACCTTCTTATCACGAAACGAATCGCCCCATAAAGACAAGGCAACCACCAAAGGAAAGAACTCCAAAAACGCTAAATTGCGCATCCCTCCAGGAATCCGGCCAACGTTCCGCGCACCAATAGCCCCGGCAGTACGCCCCGAAACCAATGCTCCCAGAAGCATCAGTATAAAGCTCCAGCTCCTCGGCGGACACCGACTCCCTGCGAAAAAACACCTTACCATTGAAATGTTGCAAAAACACATCCCAAACCTCCAAATCAGCTCTCATAGCCGCCGAAAGCCGTATAAAATGATGCGCAAACTCTACGCCCGAAGTAGCTCTTGACAGACTCCGAATGAAAATCCTGCCCATAGGTATTGCCCGACACGCAAAATTCAAACGGCCAATCAAGGATTGTAACTGCCTCAGGGTTACTTTCCGAACACCACGAAACTCGTGAACCACATCCCGAAGCGCCCACAGCTTCTCTTGCGGCAGCCTGCATTCACCAGTAACGAATCAATTTCCAAACCCAAAAAACTTAAACAGGTAGTGGGACCCTCGGTCTTGTCCACAGCCACCGGAACACCAAACGACCCGGTCACCCACTCCAGCATCTGTAACAAGTACCCACACTCCCCAGAGCCGCAAGGACCCACACAAAGAAAGTCGTCCAGATAGTGAACCAAAAACCGACTCCCTGCCTCCATCCTGACCACCCATTCAATGAACGAACTGAACTACTCAAAATAAGAACAAGAGATGGAGCAACCCATAGGGAGACACAAGTCGACAAAATACTGACCCTCAAAAGAACAACCCAACAAATGATGACAATTAGGGTGAATCGGTAACAAACAAAAAGCCGATTCAATATCCGCCTTAGCCATAAGGGCGTTCGGGCCCGCCTTCCTAACCAACTAGACAGCCTGGTCAAATGATGCATAGGAAACAGAACACAGCACTTCGTCAATGTCATCATTCACCGATAAACCCTTCGGGTACGACAGGTGATGAATCAACCTGTACTTCCCAACTTCCTTCTTAGGTACCACCCCCAATGGTGACAAACGTAAATTATCCAGAGGGGGAGCAGAAAAAGGACCCGCCATCCTGCCCAAAGAAACCTCCTTTGCCAACTTGTCCCTCACCACCTCTGGAAACTCCAAAACCGATTTCAAATTCCGACTACAACTTCGAAACTGCCGAACAGAAAAAGGAATGTAAAACCCGTAACGAAAACCCTCAAACAACAATTGCGCCGCTCCGCGATCACCGTAGCGGCTTAGCCAGGGTAGCATCACATTTAACCTCACCGGGGTTAGCCCCAGAGGAAGCGGCCCCGGACCCGGAAGGCATAGTTCCAGAGACTCCCCCAGATTTACCCTTCTTAAAACATTTTGTGAAACTATGGGAACCCCCGCAACCGGAACATTCATGCTTGAACATGCAAGCAGACCCCCACTTACAATTGCTGTCGTTCAACAGCCAGCAAAAACCTTTTTTGTTGACAGCTGACGAAGAACCGTGCCCGCCCACGTCGGCCTTTTGCGCCATCATAAGCTTCATCCATAATGGCAGGTCCATCTGGTCCCACCGCATACCTGGATTAGCCGACAACCGCTGCCTAAACTGCTCGTCGTATTTCCACCACGCTAAACCCCCATACGTCCTATAAGCTTCCCAGATACCATCCAAGTAGCAGAAAAGAGGGGAGCACAAATTAGGTGACTTCTCCCCAATAACACTAGCCAAAATACAAAAACCCCTCAACCAATTCCCAAAGGACTTGGGAATCTTCCTGTAGCACTTTTTCTTTTCCTCCTCCTCTTTCTTAGCGTCCTTCTTATCCTCCTCTTTTAAATCAATAAACTCCTCTAAAGGTAACAAAGAAAATATCTCCACAAAGTCCCCTTTCCAAATCTTATCCTTAACATCCTGCTTAAGATGGACCCCTAGGGGGCCAGCAAAAGAAACATAGGCATTCTGCCTAGCCGAATCAGGAATCCCACCTGTCAACTCTGCCCGCTCGGCACTAACCACTGGCGAAGAAGCACCCATTGCCGAAACCTCACCACTATCCATGCCCTCAACCACTGGCACCACCACAGCACTGGCCGCTCCCAAGCCGGAGCTAGCCGCAGACCACACCTGACCACAACCAGAACCCACTTGAGACCCCTTCTGCAGAGACCCCAACAAACCCTTCAATCCATCCAACAACTTTTGAGTTTCAACCAGTGTTTTAGACTCACCACCAGAACCTCCGGCCGTAGCTCCCGGCTGCATCCTGGCCACCGCCTTTACGAAGCTCCTCCGGCAAGGCCGTACTCCTATCACTCCCAGCCGCCGCAGGACGTGGCTGAGGAACCGGGCGATGAACTCCTTCTGCACTGGAGGACCTGGAAGTAGAGGAGATGAGTGGTCAGGAATCAGATTCCTCAGGGAGCAGTGTCCAAATGACTAGTGCACAATTTTCCCCTGAGCCTCCACCTTCTCTTCACTACGATCATCACCATCACCACCACCACCAGCAGCAGCAGCAAAACCTAGCAAATCTAAAGCATATAGCAGTCCCACTATGGCCAGTACTGGTACCACCAGTGCCACCACCAGTACTGTAACTGTGCCAATAAGACCAACCACTATTTCTGCCGCTGTTCATCCACCCCGAGCAGTAGAAGCAGCACCCAAGGCTCTCCACACCCCAATTTGGGAGCACTTTGAAAATGCAGAAGAAGGGCGCTATGGAAAGTGCAAACATTGTGAGAAGCAGAGGGAAAGTGTCTGGACATTTTACCAGTGCTAGCATGAAGCATCACCTCAGCACTCAACACATCGCTGTGCTATTGGGGAAAGATGCACAAGAAAAACGTAGTGCAGGCAGCATAGCTGGTGGCCGTGGTACTACAACAACTAGTACTATCTCCAGAGAGAGTGGAAAAACCCTAACAGCTGCTTCTGGGCCAATAGCAGCAACACCTAGTGCTGGCAGCCAGAGACCAAGGCAGGTTGGAGCACTGCATGTCCAGCCCACCCTGGAAGAATTTGGGGCATTCCACTCCAAGAGGTCAATGCCCAAACAGCAGGCCAATAAAGTAACCCGACTTATTGGTCAGTTCATTGCTGTTGGAGGGGCATCCTTCTCCATGATTGAAGGGGAGCCTTTCAAACTTGATGGCGGCTGTGGCTCCACAATACACAGTTCTGTCACGTTCCACTTTCAGTAGGAACATTGTCCCCTCATTGTATCAGTCTTGTGTTTCAGCAGTGAAAGTGGAGCTTTCCAAGGCTGCTGATCAGTGTGTTAATTTCACAACAGATTTGTGGAGGTCACCTAGCGGGCAGCATGCCTTTCTTTCAGCACACTGGTGGCAGCCCGGTGTGTCTAAGGAAGCTGCTGCAGCAGGCTACTGATCATTCCTTCTCCATGCTGAAGTGATGGATGAAAAGCACACTTCCGAAAATATTCTGCATGCAATGAGGAAAATGTTTAGCCTTTGACGGAACACCAATGTTGAAGTTGATTTTGTGGTAACTGATGGAGGTGCCAATATGGTGAAAGCTCTGCGAGATGGTCATATTGTTGGTGTGCACTGTGCAGCCCATCTTGTAGTCAAGGCAGTAATGTCAGAAGGAACTAATGTAGCAGCAGTAGTTCTGTCACGCTGCAGAAAGATCGCTGGGCACTTTCACCATAGTGTTAAGGCTAGCCAACTTTTGAGGGAAGAGCAACGGAGGGCAGCCTTTAGAGATGCTGGAGAGGATTTTGGAGCAGCAGAGGGCAATCCATAATCTTGCATAATATTGGGATTACATCTCCATTGAATAGGGAGGATTGGACAGTGATTGCCCAGCTAGTGGCAGTCCTTAAACCATTCAGGGATGCCACAGAAAATTTAAGATCAAACACTGCCAATCTGGCCTAGGTAATCCCAGTGTTCTCCCATCTAGGCAGCAAGATGGATGTGTTCCTTGAAAACCGTGAGGCTGTTCAAGGTGCCACTCTACATCCTGACGTAGCAACAATAGTCAGGAAGCTGAAGGATCTGCTAAAAGTACGCCTTCGCAAACGCATGGAAGAAAGTCCCGAAATGATGCTAGCGATCCAAGGATTAAGGGAAATCTGGCAATGATATTTTATGTTCTCAGTAGCTACCGGGAGCAATTGGTTCAAAAGGTGCGTGACTGGCAGCGTAAAATGGGAATGCTGTCCGAGGAGGGAGAGGTGCAGGAGGAGGAAGAGATGATGTTGTCTGCTACTCCTAGCAGCAGCATCAGCAGCAGTGCCACAAGCAGCACAACACAGCTGAGTGGAGCAGCTGCATTTTGGGAAGAGGCACTTGGGAGTATAGTTGGACTATCTGACAGAGCTAGCAGCAGAAAGGAGAGTAGTGCTGCTGAAATGGTCAAACTTTACCTCTGTGAAGTTCCTTCTGCGCCTAATGTTGATCCTCTTAGCTACTGGGATGAAAAGAAGAGTGTGTGGCCTGCACTTTCATGAGTTGCGCAGCAGCTACTATCATGTCCGCCAACCACTGTTCAAAGTGAGCTCGTGTTTTCTATGACTGGAAACATACTGAGTCTACAGCGCTCACGCATGACACATCATCTGATGGAGCAGATTGCCTTTCTTAAATTCAATCTGCCCAAGTTGGGTTACCCAACTCTTAACTTGGAAAGGGTAGTTTCTCCCCCCTGGCTGCGTCTGTTAGAGGTGTGGCAACGCCTGCTACCTCCGCCAGAGTAGACAGCTTACGCTAGGGCTTAGTGTCTGAGCTCTGGAAGTCCGCTGCCAAACGTTCTAGGACTGAGAGTGTTTGGATGCTTTGCCCTGGGGTGAAACAGGTGAGTGGGTCGCCAATTGCCCACTCTTGCGCCTTTTCCATTTTTCAATGCTGGTGGTGGTGCCAGCGTCTCTTCTCTGCCAGTTCGCTTCCTGGCTAGAGTCATGCCCAAAATGTCCCCCCTGGCTGCCTCTGTTTGCGGTGTGGCAACGGCTGCTACCTCCGCCGGAGTGGCCAGCTTACGCTAGGGCCTAGTGTCTGAATTCTGGAAGTCTGCTCCCAAACGCCAAGGACTGACAGTGTTTGGATGCTTTGCCCTGGGGTGAAACAGGTGAGTGGGTCGCCAATTGCCCACTCATTCGCCTTTTCCATTACATTTTTTTCCGTCTGATACACAACCTACCAAACATAACACATATAACACATTTACATAACACATAACACACACACGTACAATTCACAAATCACAAGAGCCTTTCCTCCTGTTATTTGCCCTGGCCTTCACTTCTACACTCACTAGCATTAACGCTATAACTCCCACTTCACCCTATAACATTTTTCCATCCGCATACCTGCCAACAGACCCAACTTTTTCAGGGACAGTCCTGCTTTTTTCCTGTTGTGAATATTGAATTTGTGCCTTCAGCTTCTCAGCGGATATTTTTATGTTAACCCTGAGTGTCCTTTTCTGTGTGACTCTATGTGCAATGAAAGGTTAAGAGTTGACAGGTGGTTGGCTATTTCTTGCTCCAAGTAAGTTAAAAGAAACTGACCAAGTCTATTCAAGGACCACAATGAGGGGGGTCAGAAGTGATTGATCATCTCAGCTGCGAACATGGTCTTTGACATAAACTGACCATAATAGGATGAATGGTTTTCTGTATCTTTCTGTATGTATAGTTCAAGACACTTGCTACGTAGACAGATCTTAGCACGTAGCTGTCTTGTTTGTAAAGGTATATAAGACGTGTTGTTTTCATTGAGAGAGAGTAGTCTGGCTGATGACACTCCCTCGTGTGCACAAGCGATAAAATCTGCTTATTCAACTCTTTTGGGAAGAATCTGTGTCTCAAAGTTATTGAGCATTCACACTGTCTTGTCCCGTAAAAGTTGGGTTCTTGTAAAGTATGCCATTGTAAATAGGTAGCAAATGTTAGGCATGTATTTAAAAGTGATCTAAAATCGATTAAAAAATGTAAAATCCCTATTCTTTTATTAAACATCTATGGATATGTGTGTATGATAAATAAATAAGGCCAAGTTCCTCGGAGCGTTTGTCTAGGTCTCAGACAAGACAACTGCTCGGAGGAACTTGGCCCTCAGTTTAGGACAATATGTATTGTGTACACCTCGGATAGCACCATGAAGGTACGTGTGTGCAACTGTATTGGTCATTTCGGCAGGGGGCTCGTCTGCCATCAACGAATGTAGTGCATTCTGCAGTTCTGCAATTCATTTGTTGATGCCAGACGAGCCCCCTGCCGGCGACAAATAGAGTTGCACACATGTACCTTCACGGCGCCAAAGCATCTGCTGCTGCTGTTAACCCCGTATTAACCCCTGCTAGGCAACCGGGAGTAAACGAAGATAAAACGAGCACGAAGAATGTCCATGAATATTCGCCCATAGAGAAGACAGGAATGGGCGAATATTCCCGAAGACGAGCACGAAGATGAACACGAAGAGCCCCCTGGTGCCCAAGTCTAATAAATAAGTATTGGTGACAAAACCAATTGTTCTACTGGACTTGCGTACAGTGTGGCTGTCTTTCAGTTGTTTAAAATGTAAAACCTTATCCTGAGTAGTTAAAGACAGTTGCCCATTTACACTAGTACCAGCCAAACCTGTAATTTGTGGTCAAGTAATTTTTTTTATTATCATCTATTATTCTTCATTGATAAATAAATATTGGTGACAAAAAGGGCATTCTACTGGGCTTGCGCACAGTGTGACTGTCCTTCAGTAGTTTAAAATTAAAAACCTGTTCCCGAGTACTAGTTTTATGCTACCAGTCAAACCTCTAATTTGTGGACACTGGGCAAAACAAAATTTTTTTTTGTTATCTTCAGTTCATTCCTGAATAATAAATATTAGTGACAAAATCTGCATTTGATTGTGTCAAATACCTAAGTAGAGAGTATTCCTTTTATTTTTATTTTTTTTAATGAAAAATTGGGAAATGTCCATGAGAAGGAGTGATTCCAGTGTTCATGGGCTGGGCAGAGCTGGCGGTAGTAGTCAGGTGACCACCGGTATACTAGTCCCAAGTAAGCAGAAACTTTCTTGCTTGGAGTCAGAAGTTAATCTACCCCTACCATTAGTGGCATGCAGCAGCCGCAGCAATACCGACGAACATCCTCAATGTACTACTAGTGCTAAAATCTTCTCCACCCTACCTACCAAGGGGTCAGGATCCTAACTAAAGATAGCTTGCAGATAGCTGTGTGAGTCTGTCTATGTAAATTTGTGCTTTTTAAGCAAGAAGTAATTAAACAGTTCACCGACCTAAAGGAATTACATAGTAAAATAGAATCATAGTAATTAAAAATTATTCTATACTCGCCTCCTGTCTTTATTAAAATTCCATTTATTCTGACTGGGAAAGGGCCACAAGGGAGTGACAAGAAGCAGAACTACTCGAGAGGACTGGAGATGCTGGACCATCCGAGGGATTATGGAAAACGGAGGAAACGCATAGGCTCCCGACTGTCGGTTTAGACTCGTATCTTGGAGGAGGGCTCAGTATCGGGGTGATCTGCCCCACAAAGTTTGTGGTCGCGGCAGTGGGTTTTTATGACAGGGTGTCATGGTGTTATCTCTTGCTGGCTTCTGTTCTGTGACCCCGGATGACCCTCTGTTCTATGAGTTTCCTTATCTATTTGGCACAGTGATCTGTACATGTTGACGCCTGATGCCTAAGTTACAAGTTATATAACTATACTTAGCTAATTAACCTTGTCATGACCAGGCCCATGAGTCATATAATTAAAACGCATTACACTTAAATATTCGGTATATATAATATATGCAGTGCAAGTCTAGTCACTTGTTTTCCCTGCAATTGACTTATACAGAAGGAAAATTATATTTTCCTCACATGAGTCAATAGCCCTTTTATATATATATGAATACTTTACTATTCCTGACTGACGGTCTACAATTATTCCTTAATCCCCCTCATTTTATAATCTACCTAACACAACCCCATTAAAGCTGACACATGACTTTGAATATTCATCACAAGATAATTAATAAAGACATTAATTAAAAATAGTTAGTCTACGTGTCCTGCAGCTCGACCAAGGTGGCTGCACGTTGAGTTGCTCCTGACTCTCCCGAAGCGAAAAAAGCTTCTTTAAGCGGCTGAATTTACCTTTGGTGTCCAGACAACACGAAAAAAGATGCCTAAACACCCACCGAAAGAGACATGGGAGGAAAGAGTCCTCCCAACCAAGGGCTTCTGGAAGCCCGGAGACAGGTGATGAAGATTTGGACCCACCCTGCACTAAAAAAGGCATTGTGGGCCTTTCGGATCTTCTGAAATCGGTCAAGAAAGACCTCCACCGCGAAATTAAAGTCCGGGTTTGGCGGCCCTGAAGAAAGAAGTCCGGGATCTCGCGCCACAGACCTAGAACACAACCATGTGGTGTTGGCAGAGGAACAGCAAGCCGCGAGAGCAGACCTGGAGGTGATGATGGCAAAGTACAGGGGATTTCAGGAACAGATGGAGGACCTGGACAATAGATCGCGGAGATGCAACATCAGGTTACGTAACATGCCAGAATCGACACCCCTGCCAGACTTTATCGAGCGCTATTTGGGCCTACTCCTCCCGGAGGCCTCGGCTGAGGACCTCCATCTAGATGGGCTGCATCGTTCCCTCAGACCCCGGCCAGGGCCAACAGAAAACCCCAGGGACATAATCCTCAAATGCCACCATTATAAAACAAAAGAGGCAATCTTTCGAGCGATACGTAAGGAGACACCATTAATGGGTGGGATCACACCTCAGCTATATGCTGATATTGCCCCGTCGATGCTGCAAAAACGCAAGGTGCTCAAGCCCATAATGGAGCTTCTCTGCCCCGAAGGAATCAAATTCAGATGGGGATTCCAGTTTCGCCTCATTGCCCACCACAATGATTTCCAACACATAATGCCTCCCTCTGATGTCCCGGACTTTCTGAGACCTGAGACCGGCCTCACCACGTCCCCGATGCTCTTCATTCTCCGTCGCATGACACCGCATCTGTGAACCGCTACCCTGATGACTTCGATCCGCTCCCTACTACCTGAGGGGACTGAATGTTTTTATGGACATGTTTGGATTTTTGTTCATGTTTTTACCCTCAGTCCCTAGAGAAGAAGCTTTCATAAATCGTTTAACTGGAGGGTTATTGTCCATTATTTTGGTGGTGGTGGGGTTTAAATGTTTTTTTCCCCAACGCAACAGAGTTGTACGGTCCAGCATACCTGAACCCCAGTGGTTTTGCTTGGGACCCTTAAAACTTACCCTCGATATGACCCTCGCAGAAGACACCTAGCCACTGACGGCCAAATTAATGTTTCAGAGAACCTTAAGTTCCTTTCCTAAGCTTTCTCTGTTTGGACCTTTATTTTGGGTCGCACACGAAACTGCTAGATATCATGTTGTTATATTCGCTGGAAAGGGTGGTTGGGGTTTTTTTTTTCTTTTTGACACCCTTATTCAACTGTCCCAGCCACCCTCATGGGTTCTCATGTAAGGTCATCATGCAGCATAATCTCCTTAGGTGTCTCAACCCTCCTACGGTAATTAGGTGCTGCTCTCCAGATCCCTTACTGGGACGTTCTTAATTAAGTTGTCTTGTTTTTCTCTTTATAACTTTGAGCCACAATGTTGCTTACTATCCTTCTCGGTGGGGGGTCCCATCTGGTCATCTAGGTCCCTCCATAGATCAGGCTCAACGCTCACTGGTGCGAGTCCTGCTCTTCGTATTGATCTCATAGGCATTTCCCTATAAGGGAAACCATTTAGTTTGCGTATCTTTTTTTCTGCTAATATAAGTAGAGATCATTGGCTAAGTTGCTGGCATGGCACTGTAGGCTGATCCCCATTACCTACATCTTTGGGTCTTCTCCCTTCCGACCATCCCCATCACTCCTGCTCCTTCCCTGTCTGAGCTCCTAGAGTATTGCTTTATGTAATTCTTCCTCAATTTCTTTTTTGTTCTTCTTTTTTATACTCTCTCCACATGCAAACGTCTCAAGATCTCTCCCAGCGCCGCTGTTCCAGGTTTTGCGGAGCCCGATGGAGCCAGAGGCGTCTCCGGGGGTCCATGCTGAAGGTAATTACCCATAACACGCATGGTCTTAATTATCCACACAAACGCCTTAAGGCCATTAAAAACTATGTAGCACTTCACGCAGACATAGTTCTCTTGCAGGAAACCCACTTTAAACATAATCATACCCCAAAGTACTGGGGTAAACACTACCCTCACCATTTTCACACCACTAACCAAACAAAACGCAACGGGGTCACAATCCTATTACATAGAAGGCTTGACTTCCAACTCATCTCTCAGGTCAGGGACTCTGAAGGCAGATATCTAAAGCGATGTGTGTATCCTAACCCTCTCCTAACCTCACCAGTTTTTACTCCCAATTAGAAGGACCGCTGGATGTTCCGCAATCCACGTCCCTTATCGTGGGGGGAGACTTTAACCTGACTCTCGACCCATACTTAGATAGATCTGATTTTACTCCCGAATTTACTCTCCTCCGCCATTCACAAAATAACCTGGTCAGATCATGGGGTAGTGTCCCAACCTGGTCGGTTGGGACACTGTGGCAGGCACATAAGGCGGTTATCTGCGGAAACCTTATTAGACTGGCCTCCAACAAAAAGAAAGAGAGACTCCACAAAGAGCAGCTACTACACTCTGAAATTCATGACCTTGAACGTAGACTACAGGTGACCAAATGACCCTTCGCTCCTTGATAACCAAAAAAAGGGAGCTTAATCTGATTCTCTCCACTGAGGTCCTGAAAGCCATCCACTGGACGAATCAAATTCTTTTGGAGAAGGGCAATAAGCCTGATACCATGTTAGCTAAGTGCCTTAGACATGCCACGAAGTCTCATTCCATACGACAGATACACACTTCTCAAGGGGGGCCGACCTCACACCCCGACGACATATGTGCACAGTTTACTGCTTATTACACTGACCTCAATATGGCCATAGTTTCTTACACACCCCACAACACTACACGCACACAGACATTCCTACGGGACTCCCACTTGCCGACCCTCTCTCCTGCGGAAATCACCCGGGAGGAGGTTGATCTAGTCATTAGCTCCTTAAAGGGCACTAAAGCCCCAGGCCTCGACGGGTTTATGGCGCTTTAATATAAATGTTACAGACACATTCTGACCCCATACATTCTTTTATGTCGGGCTCCGTGATGCCCCCGGAGATGTGTTCGGCTAAAATAATAGTTATCCCCAAAGACTCTGGAAATTGAGCACCTCCAGAAGGAGCTCTTTTGATTTTTTTGGGAAAGACAGCAAGCCGCGGTGGCGGCGTTTCCACTTCTATGTACCTCGAAGTGAGGGGGGCTTGGGGGTGCCGCACCTAATTACTTATTTCCAAGTAGCTCAATTGGCCCAGCTAACCCAGGTACCAGGTGACTTTAGAGGAGGAAATATGTAAGTTACCTGATATCTCTGACATATGCTGGCTGGGGAGGAGTGTGCGTCCATCATGTACGATGTGCCCCACCTTGTCTTTTTCTTTATCTGTGTGGGAGCACCTTAAACTAAAATATAAACTACATCATACACCGTCCAACCTCACTCCACTATTTCGTAATCCAAATTTCCCTGCGGGTCTGAATCTGGCCTCCTTCCGATGGTGGAGGACACGGGGTCACACAAAGATTGGTCACCTATATCACCGAGGCTATTTACACATATTACACACTCTCACTGATACTTTCCAAATGCCACAAGAGGAAAGTTTTCGTTTTCTCCAACTTAAATCCAACTTAAATCACACAAATACGCTCACACGATGGCACCAATGACCCCCTTGGAGCTCCTTTGTTGGGCTGACCATAAACGACCAGGCGCTATTTCACTGCTTTACTCTCACCTTATCAGCTTTGCGTTCTCCTGTGTCTCTCCACAACGCCAACTCTGGGAGACGGACTTGGCAGACACTCTCTCATCAGAAGACTGGTCGGAGATTTACACTAACACATTTTCACTGATGGCCAACACACTTGTTAAGGAAGGGGCATACAAGGTCATCGTTAGATGGTACTTGCACCCCTCTCGAGTGGCCAAGATTTTTCCTGGTTCGAGTGATAGGTGCACAAGAGGATGCGGAGATCAAGGCACTTATGTCCACATGTGGGGGACGTGCCCTCTGATTCTGGATATGTGGAAATGGGTCTTCCACCTCCTCAGTGAGATTTTGGGCCTGTGTCCATGGACAGCTCTGCTTAATAAGAACCACCCTAACCCACAGTTTAATTCCTCTATAGACCGGCTCATCCACAGGATATGTGCGGCTGCACGACTTTCCATGGCTAAAAATTGGAACATGCCGGCCCCCTCTCGGCTTCAGATTCTGTCCAAAATCTGGCACATTATGCATATGGAGAAACGTACAGCTTACATACACAACACTACTGACACATTCCAAAAGGTGTGGACCCCCTGGATGACTTCTGACTATGTTGATTGGACCACTGGGAGAGCCGACATTCTGTAAGATACCTTGATAACTTTACATCTTTCGATTAAAAGCGAACACGCTTTTCCCTCTTCCCCTGTCCTCCTCCTTATCTCCCCCCTTCCTTAATCTGTGTCAATCTTCTTACCTACAGGGGTCCTCGGGGGCGGGTTTGTTTCACTAGTGGGTGGTGGGCGGACATATGGCTTCCATGGCTGACACTAAGCTCCCACGTTAGTAGGTGGTTTCTTTCTCTATGCCACAACGTCAACATTTACTATTATTTTAGTTCTTCATACATTGTGTAGGGGACCTTTTGCCTTCGATCAGGTGTAACTTTGCAGTGGGACCGTTACATACAGACCGGACCACTTCCTTTGTTTAACAATTTTATGTCCTGGCTCATGCGGCATGGGGTTTCGGCCTACGAGGATAAGATACCGTTCGATGGGACCTCCTTCCGACTGCCGAGTCAATACTGTTACATCCTTGGGACATGGGGAGAGGAGAGAGGAACCGAAATCCTCAGATGATACAGGGAAGGAGGGCAAAGGTACACAAGAGACAGACAAACATGAATACAGGAACTAGCCTAGGACTATGAGATAACAATTGGAGATTCCGTCACATCTTATGGCCATAGTATGCTTAGCCCACCACGACGCCAAAGTACTCCAATGACTGTGGGTCCTAACGCTAAGCCCTGCATACGAAAGTACTGATAAACTAAACATTGAATCCAAACACAGAACCGAGAAGGAAACAAACGGGTGGGACACACCTTATAAAGGAAACAGAGCTGAAGCAAAGAGCTGAAGCAGAAGCAAGGAATGGAAGATCAGAACAGAGCAAAAGGAAATCCAGGAATGGATCGAAGAAAAACAGGGAAACTGAAGCAAGAGCGAGATATGCAGCTCCACAGCCTGGGTAGGACGTGACACCTTTAATCATATATATATATATATGATCACCATGTTTCTTCCACCATGTGTGACATGCCTTGGGTGACATGCTTTATGTGAGGTATGCAGGGTTTGGAGCGTAGCGCAGTGAGACACCAGATATGCAATAGACGCAAACAGGCAATATAAGGAATATCAGCAAGTTTATTCCACTGAATAGTAAAAGGCATAAACGGTACCGTGTAGCAATCCTGAGGTCAAGGGTAGGAGAAGTATATCAAAGTCCATAAACAAGCCGAGGTCAAAAGTCCAGTAAATCCAAAAAGGGGAATCAGCAAACAGGTTCAAACAGGAAACCGCAAACAGGTTCAAACAGGTTCAAACAGGTTCAAACAGGTAACAGCAAACAGGTATGCAGGGACTTGAACAATCAAGTAATGAGGCATAGGTGCTGTGGGTTTAAATAGCCCTCTAGAAATCAGCTCCTCCCCACCAATAACATAGACCCATCCCTCCTCAATATGTCCAATGGAGTAGTGATTGTCAATCACTATTCGTCCCGCCCCTAGCCAGGACTTTCTCATTATTACTCCTCCATCGGGTGGAGACCTCTGCTGCCGCCGGGGGATTGAGGTAGGACCCTGACACTTTATTTTACCTAATTTCTTATGTGGCTGTCAGCATTATGTATTCTCTCTGATGTTACGGTCTTTGTACCATTACTTGTTGTACACAATCTTGAAAAAAAAATGAAAAGTCACGACAGATATCACCTACTTTTTAAACATAAAAAAAAGTGAGTCTACAGACAGAACCCTGAGAAATACAGAAACTCCATGTACCATTTTTGTGCAGTTGGGGACTTTTCAAAATCAAAAAATCTAACAAATCACATCTACTGATAGACCCTCATCTCTATTGTTACTCACCTCTTAATGTAGTTTATGAACTTAGTCCGACATGACCTGTCTATGTCTTCTTTTCCACAGCTCCCCTCCTTGTCTTGCCAGTGCTTGTTCTTCACTTCTCCTGTCTTCTGTATTCTTCTTTTTTTGGTTTCCTTCTCCCCACTATACCCTCAGTTAACACTTCTCTGTCTCCACGGATCCTTCTACATTACTCTCAACTCTTACTATCACGAAAGGGCAGAGCCATGGTGAACCTCATGGTTAACAGAGTGGGTCTGGAAGAAACAAACCAAGAAATAAGACAGAACAAGAAGAGGAAAGGGAATACGGGAAAATGGGGGATAGTGAAGCGGTTGGTGGAGAAGGTAGAGGGACACTGTGAGAGAGTTAAAAAAAAAAAAAGGAAATGCAAAAAAATATTCGTCAGTCTCTGCTTTATTTTCGTTTGTTTCATTGGGATCCCTGTCATAGTATTGATTAATTGATTTATATAAAAAATCTAATCTATTGGTTGTTACAAACCTTTAAGTGTAAGCTATAGGAGCCAAATATATATAAGATACATTTGCTGTGGTTCGGCAGAACATTTTCTATGTGTATTTTTACTTAATGGCATTCATTATTTATTAATACATAGTTTTTTTAACTACCAGTTTTTTTATTTGAAATTTGTAGCCACTCTTCTTTGTTTTTAGCTTGGATGCATACCCTGGATATGGAGTACAAATAATAGGACTTCGATTGTAATAATTTCTTCTAAAGGAAAGAATAAAACTATGGATGAACATCCATGTGATGAAACTCATTATGCTTTCTTATCCTGCATAGTGAGCACTTTAACACTGGCAATCTTTTTACGGATTTCTTCACTGACAAAGAATATCTTACTTCTTTTTGCTACAATTTTATACATATTCATATTGGAGCTCAGTGGATATAGGACATCTACGGGGTAAGCGTTACCATTTTTTTACATGAATACATAACATTTAACCTATTTTTTGTTTTTAGATTTCAAGAAGTAAAGTTTAATAAGGTATATAAATGCATCTTGATATGCATCCTAAAAATTTCAAATGTAAAGGTGTCTTTTGATTGATTTTGGATATTGCAAATTATTATTTTCATTATTTTCTTGTGTGTTTATAACCAAGTATCATGGTTTTTTCTTACATTCGGAAAGTCGGTTTATGGTAATATTTCCTTCATGAGACAAATATGAGAAAATCTAGGTCACCGTAGACCCAATATATGGCAGATATTGACACATTGGCCCCTGCTGCCAATATCATGCCTCGACATTGAGACATTACAGCAACACTGTTTGGGTGGAGAAAGTGATCGTAGGTCGTGTGCTACACCTGTTTAACATCATGTCAATTGTCGGCAACATGATGTTTTTCTGTGACATGCCTGGCAAGTCCGTTGTTCTGAAGGGGTTTCACGTTGTTGAATATGCGTTCCTTTACTTCCTACTAACCCTGCAGTTTCCAAATCAGATTAAGACACTGAAATCTCCATAGTAGTCGTATTAAGCACAATTTCTACTGTATTCACAGCTATTAAAACTCATTCTATTACATCTCATTTTATTTCAAAATCGTGTTATTTCTACCGAACAATGAATATGTCTTTTCATATTTTGTAAATACTTCTTGCATTGTGAAAATATAGATGACATTTTCCACTCCTTCAGTCCTGGGGGTTTTCATAACCAAAGGAGCAAAATATTTTTTGTCATTTTTACTATATGTTTGTTAAATCATGATTCCTCTTTCCGTATTTCACAAACACGCAGAAATGATACATCATTTTGTTCAGGAGAAATGGGGCTGCCTTTTAAAATAAAAGTACATAAAACATAAAATTTATAGTGATTATACAAACAAAAATGTAATCTTTGCAATCTTACTCAAATTGGTTTCTATACTATAAGCTCCACAGCTGAACAATTCATGTTCCTCAAAATCTCCTGATGTTACGGTCATATCCCAGTCATATTCGGGATCTCATACATTTTTATGCCACTGAAGTCATGGTGATATCACTGAGCCCCCAATCATTTATTTATGTTTTTATTTAATTTATAATTCATTTTTTTCAGCCTAATTTTTTAAAATAATTTTTTCCATCTCCTCCTCCTTATCTGTTTGTGCTGATTCAACCAGCAGGGCTCCATAGCCTTGCATTGAAGATTACAATCAGCTAGCGGAGATGCAATAGGATAAGTCTGTAGGAAGAAAGTGCAGGGCCGGCCCGACAATGGAGCCAAGTGGGGCAACCCCTCCAGGCGGCACTTTTGAAGGGGCGGCAAAGCGGCCCCAAGCACTTTTTTTTTTTTTTATTAAGCCGAGAAGAGAGAGAGAGAGGGCGCAGAGTGGTTTTCGCTTACCAAGTTGTCGGTACCCCCGCTCGGCGCTCCTCTCTCTCTCCTCTGCGAGCCCTCTAGCTCGGTCTCGGTGCCGGCTTGTAATGTTGAGCGCCGGAAGATGACGTCAGCATTACAAGCCGGCACCGAGACCGAGCAGGGAGACTCACCGCAGGACTTCTGAAAGATAAGTACGAGGGGGGGGGCGTCAGGGAGAGGAAGGGTAGATAATGGGGGGGCATCAGGGAGAGGAAGGGTAGATAATGGGGGGGGCGGCAGGGAGAGGAAGGGTAGATAATGGGGGGGGGGCGGCATTTTAAACTTCGCCCCAGGCGGCATTTTGTCTTGGGCCGGCCCTGAGAAAGTGGTGCTGGCTTCTGCGGACAGGGGAGATGACTCTGCCGCTGCAACAATGTCAGGATGTCTCAGTTCTTCCTGATGGTTGTGGTAGATTTTAGTCCCAAGGATAGGGAGGACTTATACTGTTTAAATACAAAATGACAATGTATTTAAAATACAAATAATACAATAAGTATTAAATAAAAATTTAGTTAAAAATTGTATATACTGATTGCAGATGACCTACCGTATTTCATCTGATGGCTTCTTCATGGAGAACATGTCAGTGAGATGTTTGTTAGATTGTTAGATGTAATGCCTAAATTATGTAGCTTTTACTACTAGTGATTGGATATAGTGTTATTTTGTGTTTTTGTATATTTCTTATAATTATGATCAGGTAAATAAATGGTGATTAATATATACAGTAAAAGTGTGCGCTTTTATTTATTTGTGTTATGTTATAATAAGCTAATTCTTAAATATAATACTCAAAATACATAAAAATGAAGCGCAATATTCTAATTAAATATAATTCTGGTGAGGTGGTGCTGCAAAGACACAGGAACAAACTCCCCAAAATTAAATACAATCAAAACCACACAAGTGTCCAAATAATAAGTGAGTAAATTATATCCACACACAGTATCCAAAAGGCTCATATATAAAGGGAAGAGAAAAAAGAAAGAAAAAAAAATTATGGTGTAGTATATCAAAGTAGGTCTAAAAAAACGCTATTAGGCTAGGTTTCCACTTGGTTTTTTTTAGCTAAAAACGCCCATAAAAACGCCAATAGCGCCACCTGGCGTTTTTTTAGTGAAAAAACGCAGCAGCCAGATGTTAGCTGTTCTTCAATAGGAAATCGCACAATGCCATATCCACTTGGCGTTTTTTTGTTTGGCGTTTTTTCCAGTCCTCTTTGGCGTTTTTCTGCTTTTTTGGGCTCTGTGGCAGTTTTTCAAAATCGCAGCATGTTGACACTCTGGCGTTTTTTGCAAGGAAATCTTGGCGTTTTTCTCCAATAGAAGTCTATGGGAGAGAAAAAACGCCATGAAAAAGCCAGGTGGGTTTATTGCCTTGGCGTTTTTTATGGCGTTTTTTCCACAGTTACAATGCAGAGGATGGACCCAGTATCTGTGTGTCCTACGAGAAATAGGCTGGAAACAAACAGTTTCACACAAAACAAAGTTCATATTGAATTCTACACCATTTGGAACAAACATGCCATTACAAACAAACATACGCGACACATCAACTGGATCCTGCGTGCCAAAAGCAACAGCAAACAATTTGCACCATCATTTGGGGCCAATCTTCCTAGAGGAGCAGACATTCGGAATAAAGCATGCCTTACAAACCACAGAAAAGAGACAAAAGGGTCCGCCGGGGCGTTTAAGTAGAACTCTACCAAGTAAATGACATCAGGAGAGGGCAGATACTTGCCATTTATCCTAATCCCTTTTAGCTGGGTGAAACTTCTAACTTGTAAAGGCTGGAAAAACTGCCTAAGGTCAAAAAAAGCAATTTTCACAGAAAGGCTAAAACGCCAGAAAAAACTCCAGAAAAAAACGCCAAAACGCAGGAAAATGCAGTGGCAGTTTTCTTGGCGTTTTTCATCAAGAAAAAAAACGCAGGACAAAAACCCAAGTGGAAACCTAGCCTTAGGCTAGGTTTCCACTTGGGTTTTTGTCCTGCATTTTTTTCTTGATGAAAAACACCAGGAAAAACGCCAAGAAAACTGCCACTGCATTTACCTGCGTTTTGGCGTTTTTCTGGCGTTTTTGACCTTAGGCAGTTTTTCCAGCCTTTACAAGTTAGAAGTTTCACCCAGCTAAAAGGGATTAGGATAAATGGCAAGTATCTGCCCCCTCCTGATGCCATTTACTTGGTAGAGTTCTACTTAAACACCCCTTTTGTCTCTTTTCTGTGGTTTGTAAGGCATGCTTTATTCCGAATGTCTGCTCCTCTAGGAAGATTGGCCCCAAATGATGGTGCAAATTGTTTGCTGTTGCTTTTGGCAGGCAGGATCCAGTTGGTTTGTTTGTAATGGCATGTTTGTTCCAAATGGTGTAAAATTCAATATGAACTTTGTTTTGTGTGAAACTGTTTGTTTCCAGCCTATTTCTGATAGGACACACAGATACTGGGTCCATCCTCTGCATTGTAACTGTGGAAAAAAACGCCATAAAAAACGCCAAGGCAAAAAACCCACATGGCTTTTTCATGGCGTTTTTTCTCTCCCATTGACTTCTATTGGAGAAAAACGCCAAGATTTCCTTGCAAAAAACGCCAGAGTGTCAACATGCTGCGATTTTGAAAAACTGCCACAGAGCCCAAAAAAGCAGAAAAACGCCAAAGAGGAATGAAAAAACGCCAAACAAAAAAACGCCAAGTGGATATGGCATTCTGCGATTTCCTATTGAAGAACAGCTAACATCTGGCTGCAGCGTTTTTTCACTAAAAAAACACCAGGTGGCGCTATTGGCGTTTTTATGGGCGTTTTTAGCAAAAAAAAAACCAAGTGGAAACCTAGCCTAAGAGTGTGATGATCTCCTTAGGAGTTTCTTTATCCCACACTGGTACTTGTAGATAAAGAAGGTAGGCAGCGGAGGGGAGTAGAAAAAAGCGATGATTTTAATGTATAAAAGAAAGGCAAATTTGTTGTTCTCCATTTCGGATATTACAGAGTCCAGGCTTCAAACTTCGTAGCAGCACTACCACAAAGAGACGCTGTCTTAGTCCTCTGATCTACTTCCGTAATGCTACTCCTCCTCCCAATGTCGTCAACACGCACTACGCGTTTCGCTTATCGCTTCATCTGGTGCATGCTCTTGACGCTCTGCCTACTGGTTTATAAGCTGATGCCAGTAATTCATTTCAGGTGAGTATTCACTATAATTCATTTAATTTAACCCCTATGTATGTGTCCTGTATACATATACAAATTCTCTTAAAAAATACATACCGTATTGGCTCGAATATTGGTCTAGCACCCGACGCCCAGGACATGCACTCCCGGGCGCCGGGCAGGCAGCGGGGTTAGGATACAGATCCCCGCAGCGGTGCAGGGGACCTGCATCCTACTCCCCGATACGCTCAGACAGCCTCCCCTGCCAGCACTTTCCACGGGGGGGGTGCCGGCACGGGAGGTTGTCTAAGCGCATCGTGCGGATGGTCACCGGCTGCGGAGGTTGTTTACCCGCATCGCCGCAGCCGGTGACCGTCCGCACGATGCGTTTTACCTCTGCCCCCAAGATTTACCAGAGGAGACTCCCAGGTGTCTTGCGGGGCCGGCGGGGGACATCTACACAATACGCGCACACAACTTCTGGTGCCGGCACATCAGCTGAGTGACGGCACCGGAAGTTGTGTACGCATATTGCGTAGATGTCCCCCCCCAGCCCCGCAAGACACCCGGGAGTCTCCTCTGGTAAGTCGGGGGGGGGCAGAGTGGCAGCATATCTCGGGGGGGGGGAGGACAGTGGCAGCATATCTCGGGGGGGGGGAGGAGGACAGTGGCAGCATATCTCGAGGGGGGAGGAGGACAGTGGCAGCATATCTCGGGGGGGAGGAGGACAGTGGCAGCATATCTCGGGGGGGGAGGACAGTGGCAGCATATCTCGGGGGGGGAGACATAGTGGCAGCATATCTCGGGGGGGGAGACAGAGTGGCAGCATGTTTTTTTGGTGCCTTTTTAAAGAAAAAAACTTTTTCTTTAAAAAAGCACCAAACTTTTAGGGTGCAGCCTATATACGGGGGCGGCCTATATCCGAGCCAATACGGTATATATAAAAATTACATACAATGAATGCATATAGTGCATAGTCCTAAAAACTAGACACCCCGGGGTATTTCAAATGCTGGTATTTTAACTCTTTCCATGCACTAATTCTACCACCAGTCTTTGTCAAACTTTGTGCTAGTCATTTCATTGCGTTTTTTTCACACACATTTTACTTGAGGTATGAATTAACAGATCCTGGTATGTGTCGCTGTCATAAAACAATGTGTGTAATAATTTTTTTTAAGTAAACGACCCATGTGGATTTAACATGCCAGTATTTTAACTCTTTCCATGCGTGAATTGTTTCGCTACATTTTAAGATTTGCTCATAAGAATATGTATATATATATTTTTTATTTATTTATTTTTTTGCCTTTTTTATTTATTTTTACATTTGGTGACATCAGTGGGAAATTATTTTTATATTTTACTATTTTTTTTTCTTCTTCTTATTTGTTATTTATATTACTAATCACAGTGTGATTAGAAAGCTGGGCTCCATTGACTTGCATGGTTGAATGCAGTACAGATTCAACCTGCAACCTGGAGAGAACCTCCTGAGTACTCTTTTCAACTCCATAGTTTTTTTAAAGGACGTCGCCATCTTGCACTGTCGGTTGTGACTGCTCTCCAGAGCAGCCACGGTGCATCCTGGGGTGGGAGTGATCGTTGATCACCTCCTAAACTCTTTTAAAACGATGTATGGTGGATGTTGACGCCCCGGGGAGAGGCCAGACACGGCCCCTGATGCCGATCGCAGTGTTGCTGAATGCCTCGATGTCAAGGCATTACAGCAACACCGTTTGGGTACAGAAAGCGAACATAGATCGCACCCTTTTGAAGTCAGGACATGCCCGGACTGTCAATTGTCATTAAGGGGTTAATGCTATTTGAACCCTTTCCAAGCACTTATTCTACCATCAGCCTTTGTCAAACTTTATGGTAGTAATTTTTTTGCATTTGTTTTTTCACACACATTTTACTTCCAGCATGAATAAACAGGTTCTGGTATATGTCACTATCATAAAACACCCCAATATGTGTTCAGCAACATCTCCTGAGTACAGCGATACCTCACATGAATGATTTTGCCTGGCTGTTTGGGGGCAAAAGGGCCACATTTGGGGCATGCACATTTTTCAATGTTGAACTTTGGCATTTGGGGATCCACTGCCCATGCCCTATTTGGTACATCTTTGAGCCGGGCCATTTCAGTGTGCCCAATAAACCCATATATTTTTGAAAACTAGACACCCCAGAGTATTTCAAATGCTAGTATTTTAACTCTTTCCATGCACCATATCTATCACCAGTCTTTGTCAAACTTTGTGGTAGTCATTTTTTTGCATTTGTTTAGTCACACACATTTTACTTCAGGTATGAATTAAAAGGTTCTCGTATATGTCCATATTTGGTACATCTTTGAGCCGGGCCATTTCAGTGTGCCCAACAAAACCATATATTTTTGAAAACTAGACACCCCAGGGTATTTTAAATGCTGGTATTTTAACTCTTTGCATGCACACATTTTACCACCAGCATTTTTTCAAAGTTTGCACTAGTATTTTTGTGTGTGTATTTTTCCCACACACACCTACTTTATGTATGAATTTACAGCTCCTGGTATATGCCGCTGTCACACGACACCCCAATATGTGTTCAGCAACATCTCCTGAGTACAGTGATACCCCACATGCATGGGTTTGTAATTTTTTGGGGGAACTAAAAGGCCACATTTGGTACGTGTGCATTTTTCTAATTGGAAATTAGATGTGTGGCTATTCCCCCCGTGTTTATTGGGACCTTGTTGAACCTGGCCAATTCAATTTATCCCATCAAATCATACATTTTTTAAAAGTAGACACCCCATGGGCATTTAATATGCCAGTATTTTAACTCTTTCCATGCAAGAATTGTTTTAAGCTAATATGCTAATTTTTTTTTTATATATATATTTTATTTTTTTTTGCCTTTTTTTACAAAAAATTTTAACATTTTTTTTCAACTTGAAGGTTCCCCAGTGGGAAATAATTTTTACATTTTACTGTTTTTTTACAATTTTTTTCTAATTATTATTAATTTTATTTTATTTTTAATTTATTTTTACTAATCACACTGGGATTAGAAGGCTGGGCTCCATTGACTTGCATGGTTGAATGCAGTACCTGTATTCAACCTGCAAGTGGAGCCAGAGTTCTCTAGAGGATCTGGAGACCATATAGCGAACTTTTTCGTCTTTATTGTTTTTTTTCCCGGGCCGCCGCCATCTTGCTGATGGCGAGGATCACCGGCAGCTGCGGCTGTGACCGCTCTCCGGAGCGGTCACAGTCCATCCCAAGGTAAGTGTTTGGTGTCGCTGGATGCCTCCTGATCGAGGCATTCCAGCGACACCGTTTAAGTTTAGGAGGCGATCGTTGAGCTGGTTTATTCTGTACAACAAACAACTGAATACAGCAGAATGAATGGATTTCAGTATTATGCGGTCAAAAGATGATGCTTTCCTAGCTTAGCATACAGAATACCTGTGTCCCTGTTACATGTGGCAGCCATGATACAGGAAGTGCATCACTAGAGAGCAGGGGTGTGGTTTACATACAAAGGAAATGTGTGATAAGTGCATTACCAAAAAGGGCCAGAAGATGGCAGCTAACTAACCATAGAGAAATCCATAGTAAATGTAATTCCCATCTACAATAATGAGAATACTAACTGTGTAACAGCATACTAATAGTTTTAATTTATTTATCGATGCTCAAAAATATTCAGAAAACTGACTGTAAAGCGCTTCTTTTTAAAGAAGGACCCTACAGATCACAATGACCATATAGGGACAGGATTCTTTTATACACACTGCTTTTAAACCTAAATCTAAGTTTTTTCCTCACCAAGACAAAAGTGTACATTTGGAGGTTTTTACTGATATGCTACTAAAAGAACTTAGTAAAATAGAACAGACTAACACAAGGAAACATAATTTAACCAAGAAGAAACAGGAAAGTCTAAAAGAACTAAACAACAATAAATAAATAGTGATTAAATCTGCTGATAAAGGGGGTGCCACAGTTATTATGGATAGGAAATTCTATATGGATGAATCACACCGCATTTTAAATGGTGTGGATATCTATAAGAAGCTCCATAATGACCCTATGAAAGATTTTCAGAAAGAATTAAGATGCTGAAAGAAGATATTGAAAGAGGGTTTTGAGAAAAGGTTTTAAATAAGAATGAATTTCATTTTCTAGATATCTCTTTTCCAAAAATAGCAATTTTTTACTTTTTGCCAAGGATCCACACAGATCTAACTAATCCCCCTGGCCACCCGATTATAAGCAGCATAAATTCTCTAACTAATAACATATCACAATTTGTTGATTTTTTTCTTCAATGTTATGTGCCGTCTATTCCTTCCTACATAAAAGACACCACCCACATTTTGAGTCACGTAAGTTGGTCAACAAATCATATATGGGCTACAGTGGATGTCTCCTCCTTGTACACTGTGATTCCACGTAAAATCAGAGTAGAAACTATTGTGAAGGTTTTATCTACAGATACAAATATGGATCCTTTACAAAGCCAGTTTATCATCAACTTCATCAATTTTAATTTATCACACAATTATTTTGCTGTTGATGGTAATTTTTACCTTCAAACATGTGGTACCACTATGGGAACCAGATTCGCACCCAGTTATGCGAATTTGTATGTAGCCGACTGGGAAATTAATTCCATTTGGAACAACAATCCATACAGTGCGAATCTGGTTCTCTGGAAGCGGTACATCGATGATGTCCTCATCATCTGGCAAGGGGCAAGGACAGTTAGAGGATCGTCAGAATTTTATAACATATATTAATTCTAACCAACATAATTTGAGTTTCACCTCATGTACTAATAAACAACAGATAGAGTTCTTGGATTTAACTCTTTATATTAGGCATAATAAGATTAACACCAGAACGTTTTTTTCCCTCTTTATATTATTTGAGATTTTTTTTTTAAAACATATTATTCACAAGTTTGAATTACATCAGTAGGATATTACAATGTCAAAAGAAGGAGAAGAAAAGAAGAAAGGAATTCATGAGTGAAATTGTAAGAAATTAAACTCTTACTCAAAACAAACAAGACGTCCAATTCTTATTCATTTCTATATTCCGTTCTACTGAATGTTATATGGTTATTTAGAGATTTTGTAAACAAACAGTATACTCCTAGCCCGACCGAATAAAAAAAAAAAAAAGAGTACAAAAAGTAGGTTATTATTAGACTTGTGCATTCGTCTTCGGGCGAACATGAAAACGAACACGAAGAGTGCGTTTTCGTGTTCGTTCCGAAGACATGAAGAAGAGAAGACAGTGCCGGTAAAACGTAGGCGAAGACGAAGACTCACACACGAAGAATCTTCGCCTTCGTCTACTATTCTCCCCGGTCCCTTCCCCATCTACCTTATCTTCACAGCATCGCGGGAGTTGACTGAAGTGGAAATCCACAGGTTCGTCGTCAGGGGTTACAGGGCAGTGTGAGTGAGCCTATTGGTCACCTGCAGGGTTGATTGCAGTGCAGTGTCACCAATTGGTTGATGCCAGAGGAAGACCCTGCAGGTGACCAATAGGGCTCACTCGCACTGCCTTTTTAACTCCTGATTTCCACTCCCGTTAACCCCTGCGATGCTGCGTTGGATAACAGGAGCAGAAATCCGTAGGGTAAAGGGCTGTGCAAGCGACCAATAGGCTCACTCGCACGGCCCCTTACCACTAGTTGCTAAGCAGAAAAAAAAAATCAACCTGGGACCCTGCTGCAACAGTTAAAAGTCCGTGCCAGCGACCAACAAAGTCGCCGGTACGGACATTTAACTGACACAAACGGGAGCTACCAGTGGTCTCCCCGCTGTGTCAGTTAAATGTCAGTGCCAGCGACCAACAAAGTCGCCGGTACGGACATTTAACTTAGCATAAATAACTTACTATAACTTCGGACACAATGCTGCCCTCTGTTGGTTTTACATTAAGTAGCATATGCTTGAAATCCTTATGCTAGTTATTATGCTACTCAGTGTAAAACCAACAGAGGGCAGCATTCTGTCCGAAGATATATTAGCCATATGTGGCAGTGTGTTCATTTTCATTTATTAATTATTTAAATAAAATATATCCCCATGATCCGCTGGTCTCCCCGCTGCAACAGTTAAATGTCCGCACTCGCGGACATTAATTCTGTCGAACTTGCAAACTCTTTTTTTCTATTTATTTTGGGGGGTTTTTTTTATTAAACCATTACACGAAAGGATCATGGGAATATATATTATTTGAATAAATGCAAATGAGCACACTACCACATATGGCTAATATATGTTCGGACAGAATGCTGCCCTCTGTTGGTTTTACATTAAGTAGCATTGTTACATATGCTTGAAATCCAGTTATTTATTATGCTACTTAATGTAAAACCAACAGAGGGCAGCATTCTGTCCGAAGACATATGGCTAATTTATGTTCGGACAGAATGCTGCCCTCTGTTGGTTTTACATTAAGTAGCATTGTTCCATATGCTTGAAATCCAATTATTTATTATGCTACTTAATGTAAAACCAACAGAGGGCAGCATTCTGTCCGAAGACATATGGCTAATATATGTTCGGACAGAATGCTGCCCTCTGTTGGTTTTACATTAAGTAGCATTGTTACATATGCTTGAAAGAAATCCAGTTATTATGCTACTTAATGTAAAACCAACAGAGGGCAGCATTCTGTCCGAACATATATTAGCCATATGTGGCAGTGTGTTCATTTTCATTTATTAATTATTTAAAGAAAATATATCCCCATGATCCGCTGGTCTCCCCGCTGCAACAGTTAAATGTCCGCACTCGCGGACATTAATTCTGTCGAACTTGCAAACTCTTTTTTTCTATTTATTTTGGGGTTTTTTTTGTATTAAACCATTACACGAAAGGATCATGGGAATATATTTTATTTGAATAAATGCAAATGAGCACACTACCACATATGGCTAATATATGTTCGGACAGAATGCTACCCTCTGTTGGTTTTACATTAAGTAGCATAATAACTTTGGATTTCTTTCAAGCATATGGAACAATGCTACTTAATGTAAAACCAACAGAGGGCAGCATTCTGTCTGAACATATATGGCTAATATCTGTTCGGACAGAATGCTGCCCTCTGTTGGTTTTACATTAAGTAGCATTGTTCCATATGCTTGAAAGAAATCCAGTTATTATGCTACTTAATGTAAAACCAACAGAGGGCAGCATTCTGTCCGAACATATATTAGCCATATGTGGCAGTGTAACATAGTAACATAGTTCATAAGGTTGAAAAAAGACCAAAGTCCATCAAGTTCAACCTATATACATATTGTGTCCCTACTGTGTTGATCCAGAGGAAGGCAAAAAAACCCTTATGAAGCAGATGCCAATTGCCCCATACCAGGGGGAAAATTCCTTCCCGACTCCAAATATGGCAATCAGAATAAATCCCTGGATCAACGTTCTGTCCCTATTAATCTAATATCCATAACTTGTAATATTATTGCTTTCAAGAAACACGTCCAGGCTCCTTTTGAACTCTTTTATTGAGTTTACCATTACCACTTCCTCTGGCAGAGAGTTCCATAATCTCACCGCTCTTACTGTAAAGAACCCCCGTCTGTGCTGGTGTAGAAACCTTCTTTCCTCCAACCGTAGAGGATGTCCCCTTGTTATAGATACAGTCCTGGGTATAAATAGGTCCTGGGAGTGATCTCTGTACTGTCCCCTTATATATTTATACATAGTTATTAAATCCCCCCTAAGCCGTCTTTTTTCCAAACTAAATAACCCTAATTCTGATAATCTTTCTGGGTACTGTAGTCCTCCCATTCCCTTTATTACTCTGGTTGCCCGTCTTTGAACCCTCTCCAGCTCCACTATATCTTTCTTGTACACTGGTGCCCAGTACTGTACACAGTATTCCATGTGTGGTCTGACTAGTGACTTGTACAGTGGTAGAATTATTTCCTTGTCGTGGGCATCTATGCCCCTTTTGATGCACCCCATGATTTTATTTGCCTTAGCAGCAGCTGCCCTGACACTGGTCGCTACAGGTAAATTTACTGTTAACTAAAACTCCTAAGTCCTTTTCCATGTCAGTCGTCCCCAGTGTTTTCCCATTTAATACATATTCCCAGCCTGGATTTTTCTTCCCCATGTGCATAACCTTACATTTATCTGTGTTGAACCTCATCTGCCACATCCCAGCCCAAGCCTCCAACCTATGCAGATCCATTTGTAATCGTGCACTGTCCTCTACTGTGTTAACCACGTTACAGAGCTTAGTATCGTCTGCAAAGATTGATACTTTACTATACAATCCCTCTACAAGGTCATTAATAAATATATTAAAAAGAATAGGACCCAAAACTGACCCCTGTGGTACCCCACTAGCAACAGTAACCCACTCAGAGTATGTACTATGACTGAGGTAGCGCCAATGCGACGCCCTCTTTACCCCCCCTTCCCACAATAAATACACAAACACAAAGTAAATAATATAATGCTTTATTATAGTCAACTATGGAAAAATAAGGCCACGGTGCAGTCCGCTTTACGCCTTCCACACCGTGACACAGATATAAATAACTTTATTCATAGTAAAATTAACTTTATTTGTAAACACATATAACATAGTATATAATATAGGAATGCACGTGCCGCACCACCCGACTTACTATGACACGTGCAAGCCTTAAAACTAACAATTGTAAACAAAATATAAAGGCTACAAATCGTAACCCTAAATTGTAACAACCGAACCGGCTGGCACAGGCGTAAAACCGTAAAAACGTAGAGACCACCGGCGTCCCTTGCACGGCAGCCATTGTCACGGCTAGGATTCACCAAGGCACAAGCCCAAGGAGTGTCCTGCACTTAGGCCGAGGGCCTGTGCACCACGGGTCAAACCACACCTAAGGTGGTTAACCCTTGCGCTATGCCAGCTTGATAAACAACCGCCAAGAAACAGAAAAAAGAAGGGGTGGGAGGGAGGGAAAGCTTTCCTGGTCAATTGAAAAAGTGACCTAAACGGGGTGGGCTCCCATATATATAGTGACCCCCACCCCTAAGCACAGTAAGATGATGCACACCTATCAATCGTCAGCTCAGGGCCGTCAATCAACATTGCCGGCCCCCATAGCTGACTCAGCAAATTTACTAAAACCGGAAAACGGGAGGGGGAGAGGGCTGCCTGTCGTCCCCTCAGTCATGCGCCCTTCTTGCTCCATGCTCTCGCCTGGGGCTTTCTTTAATAACCACCCTCTGTTTCCTATCACTGAGCCAGTTACTTACCCACATACACACATTCTCCCCCAGCCCAAGCATTCTCATTTTATGTACCAGCCTTTTATGTGGCACCGTATCAAATGCTTTGGAAAAATCAAGATATACGACATCCAGCGATTCACCCCGATCCAGTCTTGAGCTCACCTCCTCATAAAACCTCCTCAGGTTAGTTTGACAGGACCGATCCCTTGTACACCCATGCTGATATGGAGTCATACACTTATTTTCATTGAGATACTCCAAAATAGCATCTCTTAGGAAACCCTCAAACAGTTAACACACAACAGAAGTTAAACTAACAGGCCTATAATTCCCCGGGTCACTTTTTGTCCCCTTTTTGAATATTGGCACAACATTTGCTATGCGCCAGTCCTGGGGAACAGACCCTGTCACTATAGAGTCCTTGAATATTAGAAATAGGGGTCTGTCTATTACATTACTTAACTCCCTTAGAACGCGGGGGTGAATGCCATCTGGACCTGGTGATTTGTATATAGTTGTCCTACTTCTGCTTACTCTACAAATATGTGCTAAATTATTTTGTTTTTTAATAGTACTACAGCTAGTACCTTGAAGCTTTGCTTAGTACAGTTGTCGTCACACAGTCAATCTTTCTTGAAAAGAAATTAGAAAATAAAATGTAACAGCAAAACAGTTAGCTTCACTGCTTGCTTAACAAAAACACACAGCACTTATGCAGCTGCACTCACTAGCCCAACAAGTTCACTTCACTGATGGACTGAGGTGAGCAAAACAAATTAAATTAAATATTTAGAAAAATTTACTTGGTCTCTTCTACTTGACAGACTGTTTGAAGCAAAATAAGCTAGTAATATATTATAGCTAATTAATTATTAAGCTAGCTAAAATGAATTATAATAATATTATTACTAAATATTAAATATTTTAGATTAGACACTAGTAGTTGTCTACACTCTACACTAGTATACTATATTATATGACAATATATATAATAATATTAATGTATTAAATTATTATTATATTAATTATTTATAAATTCTATTTATTTAATTTATTTAAGTGAAGATAGGGCAGGCAGTAGGCACTGCCAGCCCAGGGCAAGGGCACCCCAGTACCAGTGAGGCACTTTGTGCACTGTCAACTCAACAGAACTACACAGTTGATGACAGACAGAAGCACTGAAAAAAAATCTATTAAAACATTACTAAATTATTAATTCAGTAGAACTGAAGTGAAGAAGAGTACACTGTGAGAAATGGCAGGCTGAGGCTTACCAGTCTCACACAGAACAATCTCTCTCTGTAACGCTCAGATGCAGCTCAGCAGTGTTGCCAAAGCAGTCACAGCAAAAATTTATGGATCTCTCAGGCAAGCTCTGGTCCTATAAAGGCGGTTTCAGAATTCAAAAAACAGCAGCACAGGCATTGGACGAGACCCTTAGCGTTTGTGCATCGTCTTTGGCTACGTTTTACCGGCACTGTATTCTGTTCTACGTTTCTTCGTAACAACCAAAAAAAGGACTTTTCGTGTTCGTTTTCATGTTCGCCCGAAGACGAATCCACAAGTCTAGTATTTACTTATAAAACCAAAAGGTAAAAAATAAACACCAGGTAGTGAGTCAAAAGGTAAGTGAAAAATAAAATGAGTTACTTCCCGCAATACTGCAGCAGCCCAAACAACACTCCTCTCAGTGTTCAACAGAAAAAGACACGGGTATAGGGGCGCATGTACATGTGGGGAAGAAAATAAAAAATAATAGTGCAATATATCAAGTAAGTAATATAGTGTGAATGTGTAGTGAATGCACTCACAAAATACAGATGGTATACAGGCTCTTCAAGGTAAAATATTCTTTATTTCTTCTGTTTCTAAAATAGGTATAAAAGAAAAAAAGCCAATGGTGCAGAATCCTCCTGTCGTGCTATAAGGAAATTGGAATACACTTACAGGATAGTAGATTTTGCCAGGCACTTTGGATTTAGGTAAAAATCCAAAACGCACTGCTTCTGTTAGGTGGTTTCTCAGGTACTTCTCAACACATTTCGCCTCTCGGCTTCCTCAGGAGAAAATCGGTAGATTCCGCTTCTGCAGTGAAAAGTTTTGTAGTGTCCGTGGTGATTAAACGTCTATTTATAAGTCCTAAATAGTCCTAATAGTCCGATAGGACTTATAAATAGACGTTTAATCACCACGGACACTACAAAGCTTTTCACTGCAGAAGCTGAATCTACCAATTTTCTCCTGATTACATGGGCTGGAACTATTCTTAGAAGCCACCGAGGCTGCCCCGATTCAAAAGGAGTGTCCCCAATATGCGAGCGGGTTAAGGCCTATCCTGGTTAGTAATAATAATGAATGCGACCGACGATAATGACTCCCTGGGAAAGGGCAACAATAAGGCTCCCAGGACTGCAACTGGGCACCAAGAGGAATTGGTAGGAAAAAAGGTGATTTATGTATTTGGACCAGACTGATTTGTTTTCGTATGCCCGAGGGACAGCACATAATGATCCGTAATGTGATACAAGTCCGAGACTTGGTCGCATGAATCTGTAAAATGCTAAAAACATGGCAGCTTTATGCATAATACAAGTAGCAGGACCAAAGGGACTAAAGCATTAAAGCAGTTTGCGAAGGCTCTGAAAATCTCACCATCAATCGGCAAGCGACTGGGGGCCTTGACTGGCTTAGTCTTTTGGAGACCTCTTAGTAAGGCTTTGACCGGGTGAGTAGAAATCAGAGAGGGTTCATTCTGTAAATACAGCGATGTGATGTTGGACTCCCGTTAAGTAAAGCTTAATCGTACCATATGAGAGAGCTAGGGTAGAATGGCAGTATGCCGTGAAAGCTAGGAGAGTAGCAACTGAATAAGCATTCGTGGGGGCAGATGCTTGCACGAATCTGCAAAATAGGGACCAGGCTCTATCATATGACTTCCTGGTATTGCTGGACAACGCTGTTGTGATAATATTATGAGCTGTGTCAAGATGTTTCTCTAGTTTAAAACGAGCTCATTGAAAACCGGAGCAGTTGTCATTGCTGCTGCCGCTGTGGGGTGGACTTTACTGGAAGATACTAGTTATGAAGAGAGACTAAAAAAGTTAAAATTATATACGCTAGAAAAACAGCATCTCAGAGGGGATATGATAACATTATATAAATATATGCAGGGCCAATATAACGAGCTCTTCAGTGACCTGTTCATTAACAGAAATGTACAAAGAACAAGAGGTCACCCTCTGAGACTGGAAGAGCGCAGGAAGGGATTCTTTACAGTGAGGACAATAAAGGTATGGAATCACTGCCAAGGGAGGTTCTGTTATCAAATACACTAGATGCCTTTAAAAGGGGTCTGGATATATATATTTTTTTTTTAGAAAGGCATGACATACAGGGCTATAAATAGAATAACATTATTAGTTTACAGCTGGAGAAATCCAAATGCCTCTTGGAGTCAAGAAGGAATTTTTTTCCCCGATGGCAGAATTTGAAGTAGCTTAATTAGTAGACTTGTGCATTCGTCTTCGGGCGAACATGGAAACGAACACGAAGAGTGCGTTTTCGTGTTCGTTCCGAAGACACGCCGAAGAGAAGACGGCGGCGGTAAAACGTAGGCGAAGACGAAGACACACACCACGAAGATCTTCGTGATTGTCTTCGTCTTCGTCTACCATTCTCCCCCCCCCTCTTCTAACTTACCTTGTCTTTGCGGCAGTTCCCGGAAGTGGAAATCCGCAGGTTCGTCGTCAGGGGTTACAGGGCAGTGCGAATGAGCTTATTGGTCGCCTACAGGGACCTCCTCTGGCATCAACCAATTGGTTGAAGCCAGAGGAAGACCCTGCAGGTGACCAATAGGCTCACTCGCACGGTCTTTGTAACCCCTGACAGCGAACCTATGGATTTCCGCTCCCGTTAACCCCTTCGATGCTGCGTTATCTAACACAGCATTGAAGGGGTTAACGGGAGCGGAAATCCATAGGTTAAAGGGCCGTGCAAGCGACCAATAGGCTCACTATTACCCTTTATGCACGGCCCCTTAACCCTTTAAAAAACAAAGTTAACCCCTAACTAATTGAACAGGGAGGGAGACCAGTGGGATCTGCCGGGTAAGTTGCAGCATTGAGGTTTTAAAACCCCAATGCTGCAACTTACCCTGCCGATGCCACTGATCTCCCTCCCTGTTCAATTAGTTAAATGTCCATACGAGCGACTTTATTGGTCGCTCGTACGGACATTTAAATAAAGTCGCTCGTACGGACATTTAACTAATTGAACAGGGAGGGAGACCAGTGGCATCGGCAGGGTAAATTGCAGCATTGGGGTTTTAAAACCCCAATGCTGCAACTTACCCGGTACATCCCACTGGTCTCCCTCCTTGTTCAATTAATTAAATGTCCGTACGAGCGAACAATAAAGTCGCTCGTACGGACATTTAACTAATTGAACAGGGAGGGAGATCAGTGGCATCGGCAGGGTAAGTTGCAGCATTGGGGTTTTAAAACCAATCAACCAATCAACCTCTGCTCCCACCCAAAGGCAAAACATTTTCCTTATTGCATGCAGAATATTTTCGGAAGGGTGCTTTTCATCCATCACTTCTGCATGGAGAAGGAATGATCGGTAGCCTGCTGCAGCAGCTTCCTTAGACACACCAGGCTGCCACCAGTGTGCTGCCAAGGAAAGAAAGGCATGCTGCCCGCTAGGTGCACTCCACAAATCTGTTGTGAAATGTACACACTGACCAGCAGCCTTGGAAAGCTCCTCTTTCACTCCTGAAACACAGGACCGATACAATGAGGGGGCAATGTTCCTACTTCAATCATGGAGAAGGATGCCTCTCCAATAGCAATAAACTGACCAATAAGTCGGGTTATTTTATTGGCCTGCTGTTTGGGAATTGACCTCTTGGAGTGGAATGCCCCAAATTCTTCCAGGGTGGGCTGGACATGTTACAGTGCTCCAACCTGCCTTGCCTGCCTTGGTCTCTAGCTGCCAGCACTAGCTGTAGCTGCTATTGGCTCAGAAGCAGCTGTTGGGGTTTTTCACTTTCTCTGGAGATGGTACTAGTTGTTGTTGTAGTACCATGGCCACCAGCTATGATGCCTGCCCTACGTTTTTCTGCATCTTTCCCCAATAGCACAGCGTTGTGTGCTGAGGTGATGCTTCATGCTAGCGCTTTCCCTCTGCTTATTAGCTTCCCACAATGTTTGCACTTTCCATAGCGCCCTTCTTCTACACTTTCAAAGTGCTCTGAAATTGGGGCGTGGAGAGCCTTGGACTGTGCCTTGGGTGCTGCTTCTACTGCTCTGGGTCAATGAGCAGCGAGATAACTAGTGGTTGTTCTTATTGGCACAGTTACAGTACTGGTGGTGGCACTGGTGGTAACTGTGCCAGTGCAAACAGGAGTACTGCCATATTGGGACTGCTAATTTCTTGAATTCTAGCAGATTTGGTAGGTTTTGCTGTTGGTGGTGGTGGTGATGATGATCGTAGCGGAGAAGGTGGAGGTTAAGGGGAAAATTCTGCACTAGTCATTCGTACACTGCTCCCTGATAAATCTGATTCCTGGCCACTCATCTCCTCTACTTCCTCTGGCTCATAGTCAAGTTCTTCATTAGCCAGATCAAATGGAATTCCTGCTAGGCTGGAGCTAAGACTGATATCATGACTAGTAGTAGTGCGAGCAGGAAGAACAGAGCCTAACTCTGCACTAAGTGTTGCCCTCTCTCTAAGGACTTGGTGGCTTGCTAGAGGTGGAGCTAAGAAGAAATGGTGTGGCGGTACCGGTGGGAAAAGCAGGCGCAGCACTACTGGTGGCAGAGGTGGTGGTCTTAGGTGGTGCTAAAGAACGAGATCGCTTTGGTTTGGGGACACCACTCTCAGTCTTGCTGCTAATTTTGCTCTGCTTGGTACCTTGCATGCTGCTTGTGGATGGGGAAGATGCTGCTTGGGGCAAAAGGCACTTTTTATTCACTGGGCTAGTAGAAGTACTAGTTGTGCTACCCTTTAAAAATTTGAACGGGCTTCTGGTCTTTTAGGCTTTCCATGAAAAAACAGAGCTGGTGGGCCTAGCAGCACTACTACTGCCTGTTATTGGTGCCTTTCCTTTACTTGATGACATAGATCCTTCAAGCAATGATTCTCCAAACAATTACCAAGAGCTTGGTCTACTTGGCCGACTAGACTGACGCAAAGGCTGCATTGTAGAACTTGTGGTGGTGGTAGATGGAACTTGTCCCTCCTTAGTCCCAAAATGAGGATTCATTTCAAAATTTGTGTTCTGTGGGTAGTGTAGTGTTTAAAACTAGGGGGACAAGGAAAATACATTTATTAAGAAAAATAGGATTAAAAAAAATTTGAAAAAGAAAAAAATTAAACCACAAAAAATTAGAGCAAGTTTCTCTTCAGTGCTACTGCTGAAAAACTATGCACAACTGCACTGTGCCGTTGTGTGCAATCTGCAAAAGTGCTCAAGTTATTTAAAACTACTAGCAGTATTTTATTTTTATTTAAAATTTACATGGGCCTAAGATTCTACTGCTATGCTAAAGCTATATTTCCTTACTATTCTAAGTCTACCTCTAGGCAAAGGCAGACGATCTCAAGCCCACTAAGCTAAAGTGAGATTATATCAGTATATTTATTTATTTATTTATTATTTAAATCATATTAATAGATTATAAATTACAATTATTTATGATATTATGGGGTTAAACAACATTTACTTTAAATCAGATACAGAAGTAGACAGATATAGTTGTCCTACTCCTGCTTAATCTACAAAAATGTGCTACATTATTTTACCTTTTCACAAATACTACAGGTACCTTGAAGCTTTGCTTAGTACAGTTGTCATCACACAGTCAATCCTTCTTGAAAAGAAATTAGAAAATAAAATGTAACAGCAAAACAGTTAGCTTCACTGCTTTCTGAACAAAAAACACACATCACTTATGCGGCTGCACTCACTAGCCCAACAAGTTCACTTCACTGATGGAGGTGAGCAAAACAAATGCAATATTTGAATAAATGAGTTGGACAGGGCCTGGTGCAGGGTGACAGCACTCTCCTGGTGGGCATCTAGGGTTGTGCAGCCACATACCAGCGCCCTGACATAGCAGCGGATGATGACAGAACAGAACTTGGAGATATCCTGCAGGCACCCTGGAGCAGGCATGAGACATAGCACTGGAATCATGTGCAGGATGCTGCAGGCTGAGAGTTGGGAAGCTAAGCAGAGTACAGGAGAAACATAGCAAGCGAGGCTGACAGAGCAAGGAGCAGGGGACCAAGCAATAAACATAACCAGACAAGATATACATAATACAGGGCACAACAGGGAACATGACCCTTGCACTGCCCATACCCAGGAGGTTCCCCATTTCTCAAACCCGAAATAAGAGACAGACACCAGCAGGATTGGATTTAGAAAAGGCCGAGACATTTATTTAACAAATGTCTCGACATAACTTTATTTAACATCTTATAAATTATTATAAAACACTTTAATAATAACTTCTGTATAAATACTATACAGTCTTCTGTACACCTGTGTACAAACAGCTGAGGGTTCCCAACCTAAACACCAAACAATGGCTTCACACTACCCCTTCCGCCGGATACCACAATCACCCAAGCGACCGCGGGTCGGATAGGGGAGCTCCACCTTAACGCTTTGTTTAATCCTGTACAGGGAGGGCATTAACTCTAACCTCTAACCAAAACCATCAACTTGCCACTCCCATTATCATTCAAACTTCTCCAGGGAACTCCTCCGCCACAGCAAAGAAAACGGATCCTGCAAAAAGAAAGAGGGAAAGGGGGAAAGAAAAAACACACAAAGCCAACACAAAAACACAAAGCAAAAGACAAAAAGAGGGAGGGCGGGCGGGAAACTGCTCCTGTGGTGTTCAGTAATTGCCCCTTGCACGTGTGCTTAGAGGGGCTTTATAGCCCTGTCCCCTTCCCCCTACAGTCACGTTCCTTGTGACTTCCCCCACGTTCCCTGTGCATTCTCACCTCGTGCTAACCCTTGCTGAGTTAACCCTTTCCTGCCCTAATACCATGTGCACCGTCCTGTAGTGCTGGCAGGGTCATGTTCCCCTTACGCCTATGACTCCAGGGTTTCTAGACAAGGAATACCCAAGATCCGAAATGAACAGGACAGGACACCCCTCTACCGGGGTTACAAGACAGGACACCCCTCTACCGGGGTTACAAGACATCACAGACTGACACACATACATACAGGAACTAGCCTAGGACTATATGATAACTATTGGAGATTCTGTCACATCTTACGGCCATAGTATGCTTAGCCCACCACTACGCCAAAGTACTCCAATGACGGTGGGTCCTAACGCTAAATTCCTGCCTACAGAGGAAACAAACAGAACGCATGGGTGGGGCACACCTTATAAAAGAAACAGAGCTGAAGCAAAGAGCAAGACTGAAATCAAGGAAACAGAGGTTCAGGACAGAACATACAGAAATCCAGAAATGGACCACAGCAAGACAGGGAAACAAAAGACATGCAGCTCTGGAGCCTGGGTAGAGCTTGACAATAATACCATTAATTATCAACTTCTAGCTTAAGTTTAAGGGTAGTAGTGGACTGGTTAATCTTTATGTGTGATAAATTAACTCTTCTACCTGACAGACTGTCTCAAGCAAAAAAAAAGCTAATATATTAATATAGCTAATTAATTATTAAGCTAGCTAAAATTCATTATTATAATATTTTTATTAAATATGAATGATTTTAGATTACACACTAGTAGTCGTCTACACTAGTATACTATATGACAATATTATTATTATTTTATTATTAATTATATATTATTTATGATTATATTAAATTTATAAATTGTATTATTTAATAATTCAAACAGTTCAGCTTACAAAGTTAAACTAAGTGAAGAGAGGGCAGGCAGTAAGCACCCCAGGTCCAGTGAGGCACTGTGTGCAAACTGTCAACAGCACTACACAGTTGACAGACAGAAGCACTGAAAAAAATTACAAAATTCAGTAGAACTGAAAAAGATTCGGTACACTGTGAGAAATGGCAGGCTGAGGCTTACCAGTCTCACATAGAACAATCTCTCTCAGTAATGCTCGGATGCAGCACAGCAGTGTTGCCAAAGCAGTCACAGCGAAAAAGAATAGATCTCTCAGGCAAGCTCTGGTCTTAAAGGCAGTTTATGATTTTTAAAAAAAAGCAGCACAGGCATTGGACGAGACCCTCAGCATGACGTCACAAGAGCGAGCTGACTGGACAAACGAGGATCGGCTCACTCAATCTGTCTCCTCCTCTTAGAAAGTTTGGCGGGCGCGCCGCGAAAATGAAGACGATCACAAAGAATCAAAGATTTTAACACTTTTTTTACGTTTGGTTGGAACTGGATAGTTCCCCTAATGGTGACATCACTGCATAATTCTTTTTAAATGCTACCATATTTTTATAAAAATATTTTTATAAAAAAAATGTATTTTAATTTTTTCCATTTTTTTTTATTATTTCTTTATATTTTCTTATCACATTGGGATTAGAAAGCTGGGCTACATTGACTTGCATGGTTGAATGCAGTACCTGTATTCAACCTGCAATAGGAACCAGATTTCTTAGGAGGGTCTGGAGAGACCGGTCCTCATGAAAACTTCTTTATTTTTTTAAAGGACACCACCATCTTGCAAGAGGCAAATTCTCTTGCAGTGGAGCTTGTGATCAATCTCCAGAGTGGTCACAGTGGATCGGGGGTGGGTGTTAGGTGTTGCTGAATGCCTTGCTATCAAGGAATTTCAGAGACACCATTAAAGCGATCATTCATCACCTCTGTTAGATATTCTTTGTCTTAAATATCTAAACTTTTCCAGTGACCAAACAGCAATCAAGACCACAGCTTCTAAGTCTTCTTAAGTAGATTTATTCCGTAACAAAGTAATATACACACAGTACTGATTGATGAACAGGTGGTGGTCATAGGTATTGTAGGCTCAGTATTCTTGGTGAGATGAAGGAGAAAGAAAGAAAGAAAGAAAGAAAGAAAGAAAGAAAGAAAGAAAGAAAGAAAGAAAGACTTTGCCCTTGGAGCCATGAGTATGTATTAGGGTATAAGTTACTATATATATGGGCAATATGTGAATTTAAGGAATCCTATTGGAGCAGTCATAGGAGACACTGGCATTCCACAGAAGACCCTCTAAGCTATGTTCCTAGCACTCAAGTTGCATTCAGGCCTAAAGTGTGAAGAACAGAACAAAAGTATAACAATGATTTACTACAACCTTCTAAACTCTTTTAAAATGGCTGTCCGCCACCATGCAGTTTATGGTGGACATTGATGCCCCGGGATGGGGTCACACATGGTACCCCTGATGCTGATCTGAATGTTTCTGCTTTGACATTTAGGCATTAAAGCAGCATCGTTTAAGCAGAGCTTGTTTAATGCCATGGTATACCAGGCACATCATTGGTCGTTAAGTAACTGCTTTTGTCTGTTGTGGCAGGCATGTCTCTGGTTGTTAGGGGTTAAGATAAGGAGAGAAAGAAAAGTGAGCCAAAACGGTAGAGTGTCCACCTAACCAAGGGGTTTAAGCCTCCAGACAATGACAAGGAGCCAGGCCTTTTTAATTCTGTCTGCATTGTAAAGGCAGGGCTGCACAGGTGGGTCATGGAGGCTAATAACTTGGGTTTAAAAAACGCTGCAGTTTTGGACCTTGCATAGAAGCCAGGGCGAGAAGTCTCCAGGTTGGGAGTGGATGTGACCTGGTGGGGTCCCAATAGAAAACTTATTGAAGTGAGTTTTACAGCATCCTAAGAAGTGTTATTATTTTATTTGCTGATTATTGACAAGCAGTGAGTCTCTATTGTGAAAATACTGTTTATTTGGCTGCAGAGTGAAACACAAATCTAATATATGCACACTAACTCTCCTTCTCTCCCATATTTAGTGAAGCCTCCACATCCTTTTCACCCCAGAGGGTCAAGGGTGGAATATATTTTTCTATTTCAAATGTGAACACGTGTGTGGTTTTCGGAATAATAATACATGTATATGGTTTTTTAAATAAAAGAAATAACTAAAGTTATAGGAAAGATATAATGTAAAGTTACTTGTATTGTTCTATGACTTCTTAATACTGGCCATATCTAATGTGTTTCAAAGTCATGCTAACATTTGTATATATAACATATTTTTTCAGTTTCTGATAATAAACGCTTTCTTTTCTTTTTTTCTATCCTAAAGAAAATCCCTTTATATCCAAGGATATGAACCGATCATTTCCTTTTTGTTGTTTTCTTGTGCTTTGGCACTACACTCCAGGCAAGTGGATCTAAAGTTACGGTTAGACTTCCTCTGGGCTACTCAGGTAAGAAAACCAATTCTATTCAGCAAATTAAAACACAGAAGTAAGACCTTTTGCCATGTTTCTATGTTCCTTGCACATACATCTTATAATATTGTGGAATGAAAGGTTTATCGTACAAATCTAAACTGTACATACTGTAATAAACATTGAGGCTGCTCCACATACCCACCACCCCTTCAGTTAAGTCTTTATTACATTTACTAAAAGATAAAATCTCAGGGGTTCTGTGGACCTCCAGCTCCTGGGCTGTTTAGGACATTGATAAGCAGTTTTGTAGCACAGATGGCACAGACAAACTGTTTAAGGGCAATAATAAGCTGTTGGAGAAAATTATGGCACAGGCCAGCTGTTTGGAGCAAAGATGGCACAGGAGGAAAGCTGTTTTTGGGACAAAGATGGTAAGGAGTTTTGGGGCAAATATAACACAGGCATTCTGTTTAGGGGCAAATATGGCACTGATAAGGTGTTTTGGGGCAAAGAGGGCACTCACAACTATTTGAGGGCAAAGCTGGCACTGTGGATGGCCATTCCACACATACACGACCCCTTCAGTAAAGTAAAATCTTCCTTACATTAAGTCCGGACTGGGAATGAAAAGCAGCCCTGGAACAGCCCTAATGAACAGTAATACATGTATTTTAACATTTTTGGTATGTATTATGCAGTTAGTCAGCATATGTTACATACAAACAGAAATGTGGAAACCAATAGCCATTTTAAGGTCCCCCCTTAATTCATAATGCACCTTACTTATAGATATGCCCCTCTGCTCCCCTGATATGCCACTCTGCCTCCTGATATGCCACTCTGACCCCCAGATATGCCACTCTGACCCGCATATATGCTTTATGCCCCCTAGAAATACCACTCTGCCTGCTGATATGCCACTCCCCCCCCCCCACACGCGACTTACCAATGCATCCCCAAACTCCCTGGTGTCTAGCAGGGCTAAATGAAAAAGAAAAAAAGAAAAAACACCTGACTGGCGCCCGGAACGGCATGTCCCGGGCTTCAGGCGATGCGAATTGTGCATCCCTGTGCTAAACTCCAATTATAGGCCACACCCCTACTTTAAAGACTGCCACACCAACACTCAAACACACGCACAAGGACAGGTTCTACCACACCAACACCCATTTTTCTTAGGTGGTGTGCGCACAATATGCTTCTGCAAATGTTACATTTAAATTGTTATTCTATATTTTTGGTGCAGCTCTTTCATAGTTAATAACACATTATAGTGTGATAATATAGTATTAGTTACACAACAGTATTACTTACTGTAATGTTTTTTTTTAAGGTGAAAGTCTCACTGCATAAGTAAATTATGAGCGAATCACGAGCAGAGGCTCCGGGCCGCATAAAAAATAAAAAACTGTTGTGCGCAGGGCGTACCTAGAGTATATGGCACCCCCCCACACACACACACACTTTAAAACTGCATAGCTTCTATCGTTAGGCATGTGGTGTTTAAACCAAATATAAAAATGTATCTCACAAAGGTTCGTCTACTTTAACAGATATTTCATAAGAGACAAAAACACAGTAACATACAACAAATGAGTGACAGCCCAACATACAATGCAACACTTTCCAAGACTAACCTGCAACCTAAAGGTCCAACACAACCCAGCACACCACCGATTACCCCATCCATGCAGGCTGGTGGGCAGAGAGAACTAAGATTTTGCTTTCAACAGGCATATTGAATCACTGTAGGTGTGCCCTTGTTAACATATCAAAAGACATGTAATACAGGAAGAGTTCAACTGGCAAAAACATTGACAACAATACTTATGTCACCACAAGGCAAACATTGACAGGGTTACAGCACAACTGTTATCATTATATACTAAGGCAGACATTGACGGTGGTATAACATAACTATTATCATTATATACTGAGGCAGACATTGACTGGGGTGCAGCATAACATCTATCACTATATACTGAGGCAGACATTGATGGTGTTACAGCATAACTGCTGTCATTTTATTTTTTTATATTTCTTTTTATTTGCGTTTTAAAAATAAGTACAGAGAATTCGATTGTATCTTTGACAAACGAATTTTACAAACACACAGAAAAAAATACATACAAATTAACAAAATTAAAATTTCCGTTGGATTATGAACCTTATTTTCAATACACTTTTTTTTATGGTCCCCGCATCACCAGGGTTTATTATACCTATTGATTAAGTTCACAGGCCTTGCTTGAAATTGTTTAATATTAATCTAATTTGCCCTTTTGTAATTGGTCTACCCAGCCATTCCAGAAGAGATATTTTTCTCTACGAAAGATTGGGTAGGTTGCAATTCCCCTCTCCATTTGGCATTGGTAAATTAATTGCGCTTTAACTTTAGTCCAGGTAATCCCTTCAGCCTTTTTCCAATTCCTTGCCACTTCCATTCTTGTAGCTGTTAATAAATGGAGGAGGAATCTCAAATCATTCTTGTTTGTGTTAGGGAGATTTAAGTGTAACAAAGCCTGATCTGGAGTCAGGCTCCATTTTTGTCCAAAAATTATTTGCAAACGGGAAGATATAAAATTCCAAAATTTCTTGTTAACTATACAATTCCACCACATATGTAGCTCATCGCCCTTTGATTCCCCGCACCTCCAGCAATTGGGTATGGCATTATGGTACATTTTAGCTAGTAGTGATGGAACTCTGTACCATCTATTCATCAATTTAAACTGTAGCTCATTAAGATTCAAACAATGAACATGTTTCATAGTAAATTTCAAAGCATAATTCCAATCTTCTGGTTCTATAACACATTTCTTTAAAGCTGGAGGGAGGGGAGTTTTTTATATGTATTAATTATACCCAAGGATTTAGTAGTCATTTTATTATAATCATTGGATTTTAATATTTTTGTGAAAAGAAGAGTAGAACTGTTTTTATTATCAAAGCAAATGTTTTTACTTAGAAAAGTTTTAATCCTTAAGTATTTAAAACATTCCCCAGGGATAGAGCGTATTGTGTTTGTAAAGTCGGAAAACTTTTAATGATCTGGTCCTCATATAGGTCTGAGATCTTTAGTATACCAGCATGTTTCCATGATGTCAGGGTTATGTCTTGAATTAGATTTTCAATTATGATCAATGGTAGGGACATAATAATTTTATCTTCAAATCCCATTTTCTTTTTTATCTGGGTCCACACCCTTAATAAATGTACCAAAATTAAGTTATTACAAGTCTTAACATATTCAACGCTTTTATTTTTGGCCAGCCAAAAAAGTATTTGTAGATCTTTAAATGGGGTATTATTTATCAATTCTAAGTCATACCAGGATTCTTGTTGTGCATTATCAAATAAGGTCATTAATATGTGAGTAAATTGCGCAGCCAAAGCATAATCCTTAATAATTGGGAAACCCAAACCTCCCTCATGTAACTTTTTTGCTAATAATTAAGAGTTCAGCCTAGGTTTTTTTGAGGCCCAAATAAATTTTATAAATGCTTGTTGTATTAATTCTAACCAAGCATCAGGGACAGAGAATGGTATTAATCTAAAAATATATATGAATTTTGGTAATAAATATATTTTGGCAGCATTTAGCCTTCCCATCCATGAGATGTATAGTTTTTGCCAATTTTTAAATGATTGATTCATTTCTTTTATAGCTGGCAATAGATTAATTTCCAGCCAGGCAGCAGGGTTTACTGAGATTTTTATACCTAAGTATTCTATTAAGCCAAATTTTTCTAACTGTGTCTTCTGAATATTCTTAAGAAATAAAGGTAAAGCAAGCGTTTTTGAGACGTTTAATTTATAATTCGACAGTTGGCTATATTGGTTAATTAATGCCATAAGGCCCTCTGTTGATCTTACTGGATCCTGAATTGTTATTAGGATGTCATCCGCATATAGTTTTATTTTATGGGTCTCATCTCCCCCACATCATTTAATTTGCCGGCTAGATCTAATCTCCCTAGCAAGGGGTTCTAACGAAATAATATATAAAAGGGGGGAAAGCGGGCAACCCTGTCGGGTACCATTAGTTAACAAAAACCAAGAAGACTCAATCCCCGGTCCAACTTTGGGTTGTATATAGGGCCATAATAGCTCGGTGGAAATCCCCACCAAAACCAAATGAAAGTAGGGCTTCTGACATGTATCCCCAACTGACTCTGTCGAAGGCTTTCTTCGCATCCAATGACAGAGTCAGTTGGGGAACTCCCTTCCGCCTTGAGTGTTCCAATAGATCAGCAAGAACTCTTATATGCTGTCATTTTATACTGAGGCAAACATTGACGGTGGAACAGCATAACTGCTATCATTACATACTGAGGCAAACAATAAGGTAGTACAGCATAACTGCTATCATTATATACTGAGGCAAACATTGACGGTGGTACAGCATAACTGTTATCATTATATACTGAGGCAAACATTGCCGGTGGTACAGCAGAACACCTATCACTATATACTGAGGCACACACTGACGGTGGTATAGCATAACACCTATCACTATATACAGAGGCACACATTGACCGTGGTACAGCATAACACCTATCACTATACATTGAGCCAGACATTGACAATAATGCAGCATAACTGCAATCACTATATACTAAGCCAAACATTGATGTGGTGTATGCCTACCACTCTAGTGTCTGGCCTAATATGCACCGAAATGAAAATTCTGGACCTGAAAATTCAGCATTCACTTGACCGAAACCGAAAATGACCCCCCACCTTTAAAAACAAAAACAAAAAAAACACTTTTAATAAAAGTAAGTAACACACTAAAATTAGACAAAAAAATCAATAACAATATTAATATATATATGATTAACAGCAACCACACTCCTATCATGCCCAGGTTCTAGCATGTACTAGTTGCCTGGGCATGATAGGAGTGTGATTGCTGTTAGCAATCATATATATATATTAATATTGTTATCGAATTTTTCTGTCCAATTTTGGTGTGTTACTTACTTTTAATAAAAGTGTGGTTAACACACCAAATTTGGACAAAAAATGGATGCTGCAAAGCTGCCGATCACGGCGAAAACGGCGATCCAGCTGTTTAACGGCAGCTCGTACATATACAGGCTTTGTCATTAAGGGGTTAAAGATAATCTCTATTTTTATCAAGTTTTAAAAGATTTTCGTTGAGCCTCCATTTTAGTTTAATCTTATAGTGAACATTATTTAGTATTTCTAAATAAATTGGAGCATGGTCAGACCAAGTGATCGGACCTATTTTTGTTTTACTTATTTTTTCTAAAGTTGGTACTGAAACTAAGAAATAGTCTATTCTACTGTATAATTGATGAACCTGGGAAAAAAAAGGTGTAATCTCGTTCTTCCGAATTAAATACCTGCCAGCTATTGTATAACAAATTCTTATCAATAAAATTCTGGAAACCGGAGGGATTTTTCCCTGAATGTTGAATAGATTTCAGTGAATTTCTATCAAGCTTATAGTCAATAATGCAATTAAAAACTCCACCTATTATAAGTCTTCCCATCTGGATTTGTTCAAGTCTATTTGTTAGTTGCTCTAAGAATTTCAGGGGGGATTTATTGGGAGCGTAGATGTTTACTATCGAGTATGTTATATCATTTATCTTGATCTATGATTATTTTATATGTCCCGTTCTTGTTACTTTCTTCATGAATAAGTTCAAACCTTAGTTTATTAGAAATAATTAAGGCTACACCCCTTTTTTCCCCTCTGGCCTTCCAGATTAGCATAAAACAGGGGTGTCCAAGTTTTTTCTGCAGTGGGCCACTTCATCAGAATTGTATATGTGCGCGGGCCGCACTTATTTTTCACAATAAAAAATGGCCTTTAATAAAATATCCAGATTAAAATAAAGTAAATGACACAAAACCTTTACTTTTCCTCTCACTGATTTCTGGGCCTAGAAAGTGTTGTGACTACAAATTCAGGATAATTAAAAATGAAATAGTTCTATTTATTCTAGGGATGCACCAAAATGAAAATTCTGGACCAAAACATTCACGGTTCACTTAGTCAAAACCGAAAATGACCCCCCACCTTTAAAAATAATAATAAAAACTGACATTTTTAATAAAAGTAGGTAACACACCACAATTGGACAAAAAAATTGCAATATGACTTGGCATGATAGGAGTGTGATTGCTAACAGCAATCAGACTCCTATCATACCCAGGCAACTAGTAAATGCTGGTACCTAGGCATGATGGGACTGTGCTTGCTGTGAGCAATCACACTCCTATCATGCCAAGTCAGCCAGTACATGCTGGTACAGGGTGGCTGTAAGTGATGTGTAGACCCCATACTGCTGGCAGCATCAATACACAAGGGGGGCAGCTAGCTAGGTTTCAGCATGTACTGGCTGACTTGGCATGATAGGAGTGTGATTGCTAACAGCAAGGTTCCAGCACTTACACATCCAACCAGTAACTGCTGGAACCTAGGCATGATGGGACTGTGATTGCTGTTAGCTGTTAGCAATCACACTCCTATCATGCCAAGTCAGCCAGTACATGCTGTACAGGGTGGCTGTAAGTGATGTGCAGACCCCATACTGCTGGCAGCATCAATACACAAGGGGGGCAGCTAGCCAGGTTTCAGCATGTGCTGGCTGACTTGGTATGATAGGAGTGTGATTGCTAACAGCAATCACAGTCCCATCATTCCTAGGTTCCATCACTTACACATCCATGCTATCACACACACACTCATTCATTCATATACTCATTCAAACACCCTCCCCACCCCCTCCTCCACGTCGCTCACAGACTTCAGCAGGGGGCGCGGCCTCCCTCTGCGTTCTCTGGTACTGAACAGTGGAAGCAGGACTGGAGCAGTCATGTGATGTCACGTGAAATCTGCTGGGTTCCGCTTTCTCTATTCAGTACAAAAGATCCTCCCACAGGTAAGTAGCAGAGCTCTTGTTGTAGCAGGGCTCAATGTGCGGCCCACGTAAGATCGGTTGCTCTGGCTGACGATCTTACGCGGGCCGCACCTCGAGGTCTCTGTTTTAGAGTATAAATCGTCCATCAGTTCTATAATACATTGCTTTGTAAGCTCTTGTGTTGTAGCTCCTGATGTCTCTGTTTTAGAGAATGATGTTGTTCTAGAGTCAGAGTTCTCCAACATAGAGGACCTTCTTCCTTCATTCTTCCCCTTGGAGAATAATAAGCTTCTAGTAGTTTAGTAGTTTTATCTTTATTCTTAGGAGCCATTTTAGGGTAGGGAGAAGTTTTGCCTTTCTCCTTTATATAATTTAGTATGTACAGTGGGGCAAAAAGGTATTTAGTCAGCCACCAATTGTGCAAGTTCTCCCACTTAAAAAGATGAGAGAGGCCTGTAATTTTCACCATAGGTACACTTCAACTATGAGAGACAAAATGAGACAACAAAGTCCATAAATCACATTGTCTGATTTTTAAAGAATTTATTTGCAAATTATGGTGGAAAATAAGTATTTGGTCAATAACAAACGTTCATATCAATACTTTGTTATATACCCTTTGTTGGCAATGACAGAAGTTAAACGTTTTCTGTAAGTCTTCACAAGATTTTCACACACTGTTGCTGGTATTGTGGACCATTCCTCCATGCAGATCTCCTTGAGAGCAGTGATGTTTTGGGGCTGTCGCTGGGCAACACGGACTTTCAACTCCCTCCAAAGGTTTTCTATGGGGTTGAGATCTGGAGACTGGCTAGGCCGCTCCAGGACCTTGAAATGCTTCTTACGAAGCCACTCCTTCGTTGCCCGGGCGGTGTGTTTGGGATCATTGTCATGCTGAAAGACCCAGCCATGTTTCATCTTCAATGCCCTTGCTGATGGAAGGAGGTTTTCACTCAAAATCTCACGATACATGGCCCCATTCATTCTTTCCTTTACACGGATCAGTCGTCCTGGTCCCTATGCAGAAAAACAGCGCCAAAGCATGATGTTTCCACCCCCATGCTTCACTGTAGGTATGGTGTTCTTTGGATGCAACTCAGCATTCTTTCTCCTCCAAACACGACGCGTTGAGTTTCTACCAAAAAGTTCTACCTTGGTTTCATCTGACCATATGACATTCGCCCAATCCTCTTCTGGATATCCAAATGTTCTCTAGCAAACTTCAGACGGGCCCGGACATGTACTGGCTTAAGCAGGGGGACACGTCTGGCACTGCATGATTTGAGTCCCTGGCAGCGTAGTGTGTTCCTGATGGTAGCCTTTGTTACTTTGGTCGCAGCTCTGCAGGTCATTCACTAATTCCCCCCGTGTGGTTCTGGGATTTTTGCTCACCGTTCTTGTGATCATTTTGACACCATGGGGTGAGATCTTGCGTGGAGCCCCAGATCGAGGGAGATTATCAGTCGTCCTGTATGTCTTCCATTTTCGAATAATTGCTCCCACAGTTGATTTCTTCAGACCAAGCTGCTTGACTGTTGCAGATTCAGTCTTCCCAGCCTGGTGCAGGTCTACAATTTTGTTTCTGGTGTACTTCGACAGCTCTTTGGTCTTGGCCATAGTGGAGTTTGGAGTGTGACTGTTTGAGGTTGTGGACAGGTGTCTTTTATACTGATAACGAGTTCACACAGGCCCTACCTTGTGCTTAAGATGGTCAGAAATATCGAAAGTGTGGGCCGAGTTTGACAAAATTTTTTCATTGAGTATCCATAGCCAGGGTCTGACTGGGCAAAATGCAAGCTTTAAGGACATAAAAAAATGGGGCATGGTCACTGAATGTGGAAGGACTTATTGAGGAAGAATGGAGGGTGGGAAGATGCTGGTGAGTAATAAAGAAAGTGTCAATACGTGTGTTACTGTTATGCACAGACGAGTAGTAAGTGTAATCCCTATCCGTAGGGTGTAGGGTCCTCCAAACATCTATAAGCTGAGCCAAATGTATTAGACTTTTAACACGGTTGATTTTAGTATACGCTATATGAGAGCTATTAGGAGTGATATCTAAAAGAGGGTTTAAGATCATATTAAAGTCGCCTCCAAATATCGTAAGGCCTTGTTTGAACTCTATGAGTTTCTTTATAGTAGATGTCAAAAATTGAGGTTGTTGGCGATTTGGGCCAAAAACCCTTTTATAAAAATGCATCTCCCCTCCAGGTCTCTCCAACTATCTAAGAGGCGGAAAGACAGAAGCTTATGCATGAGGATTGCCACCCCTTTTGATTAAATATGCGGGTTACTGGAAGTAAACACAGTCATGTAGTTTTTGTTGGTTAGTTTAGGTTCCTTAGAGGCCCTAAAGTGAGTCTCTTGAATGAAAGCGACTCGCACCTTGTTAAGCTGGAGTTCCATAAAGAGTTTTTATCTCTGTTCAGGTTTGTTCAACCCCCTGGCATTCAAGGAGAGTAATTTAATGGGGTCAAGAGCCGTATCGAGAGTAGTGGGAGGGACCTGAAGAGAAGGACGGCATCGCAAGATAACCTACATCTTCCCGAAATACTAAAACCATAACAAAAACAATATTAGAAACAGAATATACTCTCAAAAAGTTATTGACTGTTTAGTTTACAAAAACGGCGCCTCAGAGGGGATGTGATAGCATTATATAAATATATTCGGGCCCAATACAAACCATTGTGTGGAAATCTGTTCATAAACAGGACTATGCATAGGACACGTGGTCATGTGTTTAGACTGGAAGAAAGGAGATTTAGTCTAAAGCAGAGGAAAGGGTTTTTACGGTAAGGACAATAAGGATGCAAAGGTAGTTTTATCTGAGTCTGTACATACGTTTAAACAGCAACTGGATGGATACTTGGAAAAACATAATATTCGTGGATATAATCTTTAATTATGGGGAAACAGTTTATTGATCCAAGGAGAAATCTGACGGCCTTTTTGGGGTCAAGAAGGAATTTTTTCCCTGGTTAGTGCAAAATTGGAAAGAGCTAAACTGGGGGTTTTTGCCTTCTTTTGGATCAACAGCAACAAATTAACCGATATAGGAAAGGCTTAACTTGATGGACGCATGTCTTTTTTCAGCCTATATAACTATGACAAAGCATCAACTGGAGAGCATTTTGACCAGAAAAATTCATAGAGGCCAGGAGGACTCTCATTGGTAGGCTCTGGGGGGTGAGCGAGCTTGAATACCAAAGAAGTGAAATGTAGCAGTAAGTGAGAAGGAAAGTGATATACGACACCATATGTCACGGTACATAGGTCTAGAGAGGAATTTCCAGCGCAAGGGAAGTATAAGTGTCAGCGTAATTGGCAATGTAAAATGGGTGCGTGTGGTGTAAAATTTAATAAAAAAAAGGGTTAAAAAAAAACAAAGAACCATACAAAGTCCCTCTGACAAATTAAAGGGAGGAGTACAGCCTCCTCCTGCGTAATGCTGTACAACCGAACCAAACCGAAAGGATACAAAACGTGACACCATATTAGTGTTGGTAGAAAGAGTCTCTGTTCAAAGTGAAGATGTCGAAAAAAACATATTGAACCAGTGTCATGCTTGGTGAGTCCACGAAATACGTACGAGTGTTGATTAAAAAATGTAAATCCCCCGTGAAAGTGTGTGCAGGATGTAGATCAACGTGCAGAATGCTTAATCATATCCACAAGGTGCAAACCGGGGAGGTGAGGTAAATCACCTGGTAGGAGCGGTCCTGCCATGCAGGTGAGCTGTAATGTAGAGGCCATGATAACAAGCCACCATCCCTGTGTCGGTGGATCTGCTGAGATTGAAGATGTTGAGAGTCATTGCTGAGACTGAAGACCCCGAAAAAACCTAATTAACCAGTGTATGCAGGGTTTAGATCAACATGTAGAATGAGAAATTGTATCTACAAGGTGCAAACAGGCAGGGCTGGTGCAAGGATTTTTGCCACCCTAGCAAAATTTTGCTGCCCCAGGCTCCACAAACCCCTACCCTTTTGCCCCGCGGCCGTGCTTACTGAATGACCGCGGCCAGCGGCACGCGGCTGCAGCCAACACTGCCTGTGCGTCTGCCTGTCTCCCATCTAGTGACTGCGAGCCGCGCTTCTAATGAATGGCTGCGGCCGTCGGTTCGCGGCTACAGGAAGGGCCGGACTGGGAATGAAAAGCAGCCCTGGAAACATTTGGAGACCAGCCCCGTATAGTTTATCTCGCGGTTGAGCTCTTATACCCACACGCACCCCTTATACATACCTAAGTCACACTATTTGCCGTACAAATACCTATAAAACATTCTTTTTATCACATTATTTGTATTAAAATGCCAGAAAGCAAAAGTGTGAAAAGGCCCTAATAAATGAAATACATTAAACACAATGGAATCAAAACATTTGCTACTGCAAAAATTTTTAGATGAAAAAGTTTCATTTTATTCAGTGGAACAGAACAGTGGTCACATTATTCTTCATGATATTATTGTAAGAAACTTTTATTTCTTTATTAATTAATGTAAACTATTTTTTTTATATTTAATATAAGCTATGATTGAGACATTTTTGGTTTTAATTTTTATTTCCTTTTATTTGCCAACCGACTCCCCCAGTTATGCACATTTGCCCCCAGGCTTGCCACTCTGCCTCCAGAAATGCCTTATACCCCTATATGCCACTCTGGCATATAGGGGGTTAAAAGGCATATCATGGGACGGAGTGGCATATAGGGGATTAAAAGGCATTTATAGAGGCAGAGTGGCATTATGCCCCCCATATAACACCCCCTCCCGACTTACCACTGCACGCACCACTCCGCTTTTCCTATAGGTGGCGCCGGCCCTGCAAACAGGCGAGGTGAGGCAAATCATCCGTCGGGAGCGACCCTGCTGTACAGGTGAGATGTAATGAAGGGATCGTTTTATGAACAGAGAACATCAAAAAATCAGCAATTGCAGCCATACCCCTTCAAGATTTATTGGGGATCGTGGATTACACGTAGGGTGTAAGGGAGGGGAAAGGGGGGGATGGAAAAAGACAGGAGGGCAGTGTAGATGGACTTTACCGTGGGAATCCAGATCCTTATTCGTGCTCTTAGACTCATGTCTCAATAGTGACGGTCAGCCGGGATGTAACAACCGTCTGTTTTGAACATTCTGGGATCTGGACCAGGGGAATTTCTAATGTATGCAGGAACCACTGCAGGTCAGACCGTTGGCACAACAGGTTGGGTGCCTTTCCGTGCAATTAATGAAAAAGGGAAACCCCACTGATACAGGATCCAAGCCTCCCGAAGGGCCATAGTGAGTGGACGTAAAATCCTTCGGTTCTGTAGTGTGATAGGCGACAAGTCCTGAAATATACTGATTTTTTCGCCATTAAATTCTATAGCGTGCTTTGCCCTGCATTTCTGGAAAATCTGCTCCTTCACACAGTATTCGTGCAGGCAGCAAACAACATCCCGCGGTAGCATAAAACCTGGGCCTCGAGGGTGCAGTGCCCAGTCAAACATGATAGGAGTATCTTTAGGCCTGTCCAGAATAGTGTTAAACAAGGCTTGTACAGGTACAGGATATGTCAGTGTTGGGGATAGACTCAGGGAGGCCTCTAACCCTAAAGTTGGATCTGCGGCCCCTGTTATCTAAGTCCTCCACTTGGTGTAGAAGGCGGGAAATCGTACCTTGCTGTGCCGCGAGTTAGTCTGCCGCATCGTCTACCGTTGAAAAGATTTTGGTTTTATCCTCTTCAAGAGTGGCCACACGGTCTCCAAGGTGGTTGATGTTGTGTTTGATTTCTTTCAGATCCTCTCTGAGACCCAATCCAAGAGATTGTGAAAAACTGCTCGTACCGAGGCATGTGAATGTTTTTCTTTCTGCCCGGCTGGTTTAGGAGTAGTAGAGGGCCTGTTGGTTTTGCCCATATTCGCTGTTATGCACCCAAAATGCTTTTAAATGAGGAAATTCCTCAATGCAGAGAGCTCAAGCGATCTGCTCCTGTTTGGTTCCTGTATTGTTCCTGAGTTGCGGCCAGTGGACTCCCAGGTCGAGTGCCCTGCATACGGGCTGCCTGGTTGAGTGCCCTGCAAGTGGGCAACCTGCTGTGTGCCCTGCAAGTGGGCTTCTTGTCGTGTGTGCCCCATCTAGAGGGCTTCCTGCCGTGTGTGCCCCATCTAGAGGGCTTCCTGTCGTGTGTGTCCTGCAAGTGGGCTTCCTGCCGTGTGTGCCCCATCCCGAGGGCTTCCTGCCATGTGTGCCCCATCCCGAGGGCTTCCTGCCGTGTGTGCCCCACCCCGAGGGCTTCCTGCCGTGTGTGCCCCATCCCGAGGGCTTCCAGCCAAGAGCCTTTCCTGGTTTATATGTTGTTGTACCATCATCTGAAATACAACCATTATCCGCATCTTCTGTCTGTGATTTATTTCCTGCACCGTGGGGTACAGACAGAGCCCCTTGTATCCCCTGCACCTGGGCTCCTATCAGACCTGCTCACCCGGTCCGTGACAAGAGTGGACCTTACCCTGCCTTCTGCCCAGGTGGAAAAGGATATGGTCATTTTCGATAACAAGGTTGCAATAGCCTTCCTTAAAACACTTTTGGGCTTTCCATTTAAGGGGCGTGTCAAAGTAGCAGTGACACAATTGCTTGGTCAGCAGTCCTGCACTGCTTCCTTTATCACTCTTGTGTATCATTGTTGGGCAAGCTTTCCAAGGTAGCTGGACATATCCACTTCACCTCCAATGTATGGATTATCTCTAAGGGTTAAGGGCAAGTTTGCCCTTTAAAATAATGTTAAAACTTGATGTGACGTGCTTATTTGTAGAGTGTGAGATGTAGCACAAAAGGGGCATGCTGAGCAAAGGAGAAATACAGGAGATGGAAATTTGAGTCCTCAATACCTTGCACCCTTACAGAGCAGTTGCATTAGATCCACTGAAGCATCAGTTATTTGGGAAGTTTTTATACAGAAAAATTAATTTACAACAGGTAAATTGGTTCTGACATCATTATCTATGACCAATAGGGCTTCGATGGTGATAGTTGTATGTCCCTACAAAGTGACCAGTAGATTCAAACTTGGACAGGTACACCATGGGAAACCACTCAAAGAGGTGTCCCTTGTGTAGGTGTCAGGACACGGGTGATCAGGTCGGGTAGGAGCCAATGCGCAGGGGATACTTGGGGTTCAGTATGTAACCTACGGTGCATGATTATGCAAACAAAGACACCACAAGCAGAATTCCAGGTAATGCAGTATATTTTATGTATATAACAGGACCAGCAAATAAGGGTAATACAGTCAAAGCAAGAAACCGGACGTATGGCAAAATAAATACCGGTAATAAGTCTTTTGGCAGGGAGCCCGCTTGGAAGGGTAGGAAAGGCACACAGCCCACTTGGAAGAACACAAAGCAGTGAGTCCACTTGGAAGGACACAAAGCAGTGACTTCAATACAAAAGGCCCTGACTGAAGGGCAGGGCAGGTTCATAAAGGCAGGGTAATCCAGGTAACAAGGCCCAGTTGGATGTATTGGCTAGGGCTCAACCCAGGTAACAAGGCACACCTGAGTTCTGAGTGCTCCAGAGGGCGGAGGGTGGCCACTAGTGGTAGCAGAGTTAAATGCCACAGGTCTAAAAAAGCCATGGTTCAGGCAGCAAAAAAGTGGTTCCTGACAGTAGGATAATTATACAACAACAGTGGCGACTCAAAAAACAATATATAGGGGGGCACACAAGATACCACAGTCAAACTTAATAAAAATAATTTCCACCATTAAATCATACCACTAAAAAAAAAAAATAAAAAAAAAAATATATATATATATATATATATATATTGCCAAAAGTAATGTGCTATGGAATGATACGTTTGTTATTGGACTAACATAATACTTGATCATTCAACATGGGAAGCCTGAAGCCACAATTTAGTACGACTAATCCTTGAAATAAATATTATAAATAACACAATACCTTAACTTTTCCACTGAATGATTTCAGGGCCTTGAACGTTTTGTCCCCTGAAGTCGTAGTGACTTCAGGAGGGCATTTTATCTCGAGATAGGAAATAATTCCTATTATAAGTTAAATGCCAGGAAATAGATGACCAAACACACACACCAATACAGGCTCTGTCACACCGACACCCAGACACACACACCAGGACAGGCTCTGCCACACCGAAACCCAAACACACACTAGGACAGGCTCACACCAGGACAGGCTCTGCCACACCAACACCCAAACACACACACCAGGACAGGCTCTACCACACCGACACCCAAACACACACACACACACACACACACAGGACAGGCTCTGCCACACGGACACCCAAACACACACCCCAGGACAGGCTCTGCCACACTCTCATCCAAACACACACACCAGGACAGGCTCTGCCACACTGACACCCGAACACAAACACCAGGATAGGCTTTGCCACACCAACACCCAAACACACACACACACACAGGACAGGCTCTGCCACACTGATAACCAAAAACACACAAACAGCAGGACCCAATCTACGTCACAGACATCTACATCAGGATGGACTTTTCTCGCACTGCATTATCGATTTATGTGATGGCATGCATTTTTAACGACATAATGAGTACTTATCTCTTTGAAGTAAAGACTATGATTGAAACATGATTTCAAAATTACAGCTGAACTGGCAGTTTCGTTTTAGACCCTGCTGCAATATTAGACCCTGCTGCTGATATATATAAATATTAGATCCTGCTGCTGATGTGTATATATATGTGTTGATCTATACCTGCTATCGGCAGCAGGGTCTAATATTTATATATATATATATATATATATATATATATATATATTTATATATAGGCAGCAGGGACTTATATTAATATATATCGGCAACTGGGGCTCATATTAATATATATGGGCAGCAGAAGCTAATATATATTGTGACAGTGTAAACCCCAGGGAGATGCTTAGTGTGGCATTTGGGTACAGGTACTATCCAGATCATAAATATGGGTCCCTGGGGTGGAGCAATTGGAGAGCAGGGTGGGCCAATGCTCCGTTTCCCCATGCTGTGGAAATTCCATGCCGGGTTTTCCAGGAGGCAAGAAATCCCGGTCCGGGATTCCTATGGGGCCGGCATCAGGCACAGGTGCTGGACATTAAAAACCCCTGGAGCTTGATGCTCAGAGAGACTGTTGGGGGAAGAGGAAGTTCCCTGCACTCCCAGGGGCAAGGAGAGGCCCTGAACAAGAAGACCATCCCTGAGCCAAGTGAGGCAATACCTGCCTGGACATTTTGTGTAATGTCTGGGGGAGGTTTTCCAGAGCCTGGCGTAGCTGGGTCTGGCTGGGAGGTTGAGGTAGTGGGTGATTAGGCTGGTCAGTCTGGACCAGCATAGTTCAGTTAGAGAGGGCTCCAATTGGGAGCTAGATTTTCTTTTTATGATTTGGTTTTTGGGGTTTAAGCGGTTAAAATAAAGTGCTGTTTTGTTCAAAGCTGCTGTTCCTGACTCTGATTGCCCTAGAGGACTGTGCTTAGGACCCCTAAAAGTGACATGTATGGCCCTCATACTATAGGGTTTGTCACAAAATATATATATATATATATAATTAGCTTCTGCTGCCCATATATATTAATATTAGCCCCAGTTGCCGATATATATTAATATAAATCCCTGCTGCCTATATATATATATATATATATATATAAATATTAGACCCTGCTGCCGATAGCAGGTATAGATCAACACATTAACACACAAACCCAGATTTGCATGTATAGATCAATTGAAATTCACTTGTGATCTCAGCACTGAAGGTATATATCAAATAAACAGAATCAGACATAAGAATTCTGTATTTGCAGGTATAGAATAATAATATATGGAACGTAGCATTGCAGGTATAGATCAAATAAATACATGGAAACATTGCAGGTATTAATCAACTGAACAAGACATACAAACCCTGTATTTGCAGGTATACATAAATAATGTATGGAAACATAGCATAGCAGATATGGATCTACAGAATAACAGAAAACCCAGCTTTGCAGTTATAGATCAATTGGAATTCACATAAAAACACGGCATTAACTCATGCTCTCCCTCATTCAGAAAATTCATCCACACATTAACTCATGCTCTCCCTCATTCAGACATTCATCTCTCTCCTCCGCGTCCAAAAAAAAACAAATGGGTTTGAGGCTGCCCGGGACTTTTCCTTTTTTTCCTAAATTAATATTCAGCTTTTGGGGGGTCATCTTATAATCAGGGTCATCTTATAATCAAGCAAATACGGTACATTTCCTCTGCTCCAGAGACCAGTGCTTCACACCCCTCCAGATGGTGCTTGGGATTTTGCATAGTGATCTTCAGCTTGTATGCAGCTGCTCAGCCATGGAAAAATATCTGAAGAAGCTCCAACTTGCAGTGCTTGTGCTTCTGGAGGCAGTTTGGAATTCTGTAGTGAGTTATGGTACAGAGAACAGGTGATTTTTACGCACCATGAACGTGGCAGCCTTTCTCTGTGATTGTGTGTGTTCTATAGCTTCATGGCTGAGCGGTGTTGCTCTTAGGCACTTCCACTTCACAATGCTACAATGGACTGGGGCAGATCTAGAAGGGCAGAAATGATTCGTGGCAAAGGTGGAATGTTTAAAGTGACTGAGCTCTTGAGTAGGACTCATTTTACTGCTAATGTTTGTGTATGGAGACAGCATGCCTATGTGCTTGATTTTCTACACCTGTTAGCAATGGGTATGGCTAACACAACTAAATTCAATAATTAGGAGGGGTGTCCACATAATTTTGGTCATATGATTGCCTCTAGGGACCAGGGCTAAGTTAGAAAGGTACAATTGTGTGAAAAAGAAAGTACACACTCTTTGAATTCTATAGTTTTATATATCAGGACATAATAACAATCATCTGTTCCTTAGGAGGTCTGGAAATTAGGTAAATGCAACCTCAGATGAACAACAACATATGTCATATTACACTGTGTAATAATTTTTTCAACAAAAATAAAGCCAAAATGAAACAAAATTTGTTGTCCAAAAATGAAGCAAAATGTTGTCTGAATCGTTTTTGACCCATTTGCACACCTCCAAACTGTGAAGGTCATACAATGTCGGATGTTAATTTCAGAGACTTCTTATCTACTAACAGGGCCGGCCGAAGACTTAACGCCGCCTGGGGCGAAGTTTAAAATGCATTATCTACCCCCCACCGGTACTTACCCTTAAACAGTCCTGCGGCGAGTCTCCCTGTGCTGCCACGGTGCCGGCTTGTAATGCTGAGCGCCGGAAATTCACGTCACTTCCGGCGCTCTGCATTACAAGCCGGCACCGAGACCGAACAGGGAAACTCGCCGCAGAGGAGAGAGAGAGGGGCGCCGAGCGGGTAAGCGAAAACCACTCGGTGCCCCTCTCTCTCTCCTCCGCTTCAAAAAAACCAAAAAAAAAACGCTTGGGGCGGCAAAGTGCCTTCCATTGTAGGGCCGGCCCTGTCTACTAATATCTAAATTTAATTGATAATTAACCAGGTATTAAATCAAGTTAAAATGTTTGCTTTTCCCATTATATTTATTTGAGAAAGATTAATATGATATAGTATGTCAGAGATAAAATATAACTATTTCTTATATATATATTAAAACGGTGGGTGTGGTCCTAGGATAATAGCTCCTGAATTTTGAATATGTGATCAAATACTGGTGTTGCACAGTGGCGTCGCTACAGGGGCGCAAGGGGGGGGTAATTGCCCCCCTAGGTTATTCCTTGCCCCCCTGCCGAATTTGGAACCACCAAACGGATTGCCCAGGACAGTCCCGCAATGGAGGACAGTCCCCATCTGGAGGGATGTGAAGCACTGGTCTCTGGAGCAGAGGAAATGTACCATATTTTCTTGATTATAAGATTACCCTGATTATAAGATGACCCCCCCAAAAGCTGAATATTAATTTAGGAAAAAAAGGAAAAGTCCCGGGCAGCCTCAAACGCGTTTGGGTTTTTTTTGGACGCAGAGGAGAGAGATGAATGTCTGAATGAGGGAGAGCATGAGTAAATATGTGGATGAATTGTCTGAATGAGGGAGAGCATGAGTTAACGTGTGGATGAATTGTCTGAATGAGGGAGAGCATGAGTTAATGTGTTTGTGTGTATCATAGATGTATAATTGTGGAAGGGCAAAGATGGCACTAGCAGGATGTGTGAGCCTTGGGGACCAAGATGGCACAGGCAGGGTGAATATGGGACAAAGATGGCACAGACCAGGCTGTTTGGGGACAAAGTAGACTTGTGCTGGGGTATTTGGGGACAAAGATGGCAAATCTTATGTGTGTTATCTGGGTGCTGGCCAGTTTCTATGTGGGCAGTGTGGACGCTAGGGCTGACTTTGGGGTGTGCAACCTGTTATCTATGCCTGTAATTTAGGGGGTTTAAAATATACCTTTAATGCCATGTTTTTATGTGAATTCCAATTGATCTATAATTTTTTTGTTATTCTGTAGATCCATATCTGCTATGCTATGTTTCCATACATTATTTATGTATACCTGCAAATACAGGGTTTGCATGTCTTGTTCAGTTGATTAATACCTGCAATGCTGTTTCCATGTATTTATTTGATCTATACCTGCAATGCTACGTTCCATATATTATTATTCTATACCTGCAAATACAGGATTTGTATGTCTGATTCTGTTTATTTGATATATACCTTCAGTGCTGAGATCACAAGTGAATTTCAATTGATCTATACATGCAAATCTGGGTTTGTTTGTTAATGTGTTGATCTATACCTGCTATCGGCAGCAGGGTCTAATATTTATATATATATTATATATATAAATAAATATATATATATATATCGGCAGCAGGGACTTATATTAATATATATCGGCAACTGGGGATAATATTGCAGCAGGGTCTAAAACGAAACTGCCAGTTCAGCTGTAATTTTGAAATCATGTTTCAATCATAGTCTTTACTTCAAAGAGATAAGTACTCATTATGTCGTTAAAAATGCATGCCATCACATAAATCGATAATGCAGTGCGAGAAAAGTCCATCCTGATGTAGATGTCTGTGACGTAGATTGGGTCCTGCTGTTTGTGTGTTCATGGTTATCAGTGTAGCAGAGCCTGTCCTGGGCTGTGTGCTTGGGTGTTGGTGTGGCAGAGCCTATCCTGGTGTTTGTGTTTGGGTGTCAGTGTGGCAGAGCCTGTCCTGGTGTGTGTGTTTGGATGAGGGTGTGGCAGAGCCTGTCCTGGGGTGTGTGTTTGGGTGTCCGTGTGGCAGAGCCTGTCCTGTGTGTGTGTGTTTGGGTGTCGGTGTGGTAGAGCCTGTCCTGGTGTGTGTGTTTGGGTGTTGGTGTGGCAGAGCCTGTCCTGGTGTGAGCCTGTCCTAGTGTGTGTTTGGGTTTCGGTGTGGCAGAGCCTGTCCTGGTGTGTGTGTCTGGGTGTTGGTGTGACAGAGCCTTACAATAGGAATTATTTCCTATCTCGAGATAAAATGCCCTCCTGAAGTCACTACGACTTTAGGGGACAAAACGTTCAAGGCCCTGAAATCATTCAGTGGAAAAGTTAAGGTATTGTGTTATTTATAATATTTATTTCAAGGATTAGTCGTACTAAATTGTGGCTTCAGGCTTCCCATGTTGAATGATCAAGTATTATGTTAGTCCAATAACAAACGTATCATTCCATAGCACATTACTTTTGGCAATATATATATATATATATATATATATATGTATATATATATTTATTTTTTTTCCAGTGGTATGATTTAATGGTGGAAATTATTAATGCCCCCCAGTTTGACTGTGGTATCTTGTGTGCCCCCCCCTATATATTGTTTTTTGAGTCGCCACTGTTGTTGTATAATTATCCTACACAATGGACACATCTTTGAGTGGTTTCCCATGGTGTACCTGTCCAGGTTTGAATCTACTGGTCACTTCTAGATGGGGGACACACGGCAGGAAGCCCTCTAGATGGGGCACACACGGCAGGAAGCCCACTTGCAGGGCACACAGCAGGTTGCCCACTTGCAGGGCACACAGCAGGTTGCCCACTTGCAGGGCACTCAACCAGGCAGCCCGTATGCAGGGCACTCGACCTGGGAGTCCACTGGCCGCAACTCAGGAATAATACAGGAACCAAACAGGAGCAGATCAGGAACCAAACAGGAGCAGATCAGGAACCAAACAGGTAGTCCTAAAACGTTAATGTTAAGGCCCAGACTGAAGGGCTGGGCAGGTTTATATAGGCTGGCTTGATCAGATAATACACTGCAGCTGGACATGATAATCATTCTGAGTGGTTCAGAGTGACAACAGCGGCCACTAGTTGTGGGAAACGGAAATGAGCAACTCAAAGTTTGAACAAGTCCAGCCAGCGAAGGGTGAAACATTACAACTCTGCTGCAAAAGTAGACCTTCTCTCGTGTTCCTCACTATCTTCAGGAACAAAAATAGATCTGCTGCTACCATCTGACAGTGCAAGAAATAGGTTTTAATTTAAAAAACAACTTAGAGGTTAAAAAACTGAAAGACGGGGGGCGTGGCTACCACTGGAAGAGCATGGTCGCTTGAGCTCTCTGCATTGAGGAATTTCCCCATTTAAAAGCATTTTGGGTGCATAACAGCGAAAATGGGCAAAACCAACAGGCCCTCTACTACTCATAAACCAGCCGGGCAGAAAGAAAAACATTCACATGCCTTGGTACGAGCAGTTTTTCACAATCTCTCGGATTGGGTCTCAGAGAGGATCTGAAAGAAATCAAACACAACATCAACCACCTTGGAGACCGTGTGGCCACTCTTGAAGAGGATAAAACCAAAATCTGTTCAACGGTAGACGATGCGGCAGACTAACTCGCGGCACAGCAAGGTATGATTTCCCGCCTTCTACACCAAGTGGAGGACTTAGATAACAGGGCCCGCAGATCCAACCTTAGGGTTAGAGGCCTCCCTGAGTCTATTCCCAACACTGACATATCCTGTACCTGTACAAGCCTTGTTTAACACTATTCTGGACAGGCCTAAAGATACTCCTATCATGTTTGACCGGGCACTGCACCCTCGAGGCCCAGGTTATATGCTACTGCGGGATGTTGTTTGCTGCCTGCACAAATACTGTGTGAAGGAGCAGATTTTCCAGAAATGCAGGGCAAAGCACGCTATAGAATTTAATGGCGAAAAAATCAGTATATTTCAGGACTTGTCGCCTATCACGCTACAGAACCGAAGGTTTTTACGTCCACTCACTATGGCCCTTCGGGAGGTTTGGATCCTGTATCAGTGGGGTTTTCCTTTTTGATTAATTGTACGGAAAGGCACCCAACCTGTTGTGCCAACTGTCTGACCTGCAGTGGTTCCTGCATACATTAGAAATTCCCCTGGTCCAGATCCCAGAATGGTCAAAACAGACGGTTGTTACACGTGCGCACAACGATGACGATGATGTCTCCGGGGGCCTACACTCGCCTTCACTGTCTGACCCTCCGTCCACACACATTACACAGACCATGCCAGATGAACAAGATGACTATGGACTTACCTCACGCGTCCTCAAATCTCTCCTGCAAGAAATGCGAGAACAGATCAAGCAAGACCTGCAGGACATCGCCTCCTCTCTCCGCCGAGATGTGGATGATTTGGGTGAGCGCACTGACCATACTGAGAGAAAAATGGATGAATTTTCAGAGGCCCATAATGCCCTTGCAGATGGTCATATTTCTCTACAAGCCGATTTGGAATTGCTTCGCACTAAGGTCATGGACCTAGAAGACCGCTCACTCCACAACAACATCCGTCTCCGGGGTATCCCTGAGGAAATCACCACGGCGGACCTGCCGGCTTTCATCCAAGATCTATTCCAGGCTCTACTTCAGGAGGAACCTGGGCCCGAAATCAGGTAAGACCGTCTCCATCGGGTGGCCCGTCCGAAATCTGTGCAATCCAATCTGCCCAGAGATGTAGTCACTAGCGTCCACTTTTTTGACCTTAAGGTTTGCTTGCCGCAAACCGAATCTGCCTTACCGGTTCCGTAATATCCTCCTACTTACCTACCTCTCGCAATTAACGCTCCAACAACGACGTCTCTTCGCCCCGATTTCCTTCGCACCCACCAAATCTCACATCGCTGGGGATACCCTGTTCGTCTTATTGTCACCAGGAGTGGTTCTACGTTCACCATTTCTTCGCCTGAGGAGGGCCTTAACCTACTTCAATCCTGGGATCTTTCCCCCGAGCAGTCCCTCGAATCCACGCAACCTACCATCACGCACAAACACACCTCTCCTCCGAGGAAGTGCTGCAAAGTTTGGACACCTGTCCTGAAACCTTAAACGTCTACAGACGCTACTCACGACATTACTCTCCACCTGCACTCCCTATTACATCGACCAGTTATTTTTACTATTACCTTTTGAAACCCTTTTTTTTTTTTCTGCAACCTATCGAGTTGGGGTTCATCTCCCGCTCCCCGGGATATACATCGCAGATCGTCCGGCACCCACCTATACTTGCCGATTTTGTCCACGCCGTCTTCTTCGCAGTTGGACCCTTCAAGGCAAAATCTCGGACTCTTCGTCCACTGGGACGTTCGTTAAACTCTACACCTTCTGTTTGCCATTTGTAGGTCCTGTACCTCTTCCCGGCATTCAATCCTCTACAGCTAAGTTGAACATTTTATTTTAATTTATTGTCTTATGTCATTGTGTTTTTATTCATCCACTCACTCATCCTCTCTCCCTTCCCTCCATAATTCCACCCCCCCTTTTTCTTTATTTATTTATTTTTGGATTAATTTCCTGTATTTTGCCTACTGTTTGATGTAATGTCGGGGAGTATTGATGGCTGCACCCACTATGGCAATGCATTAGTCCCGAGTATGGCGTTAGCACCCTGTGCCGCCCCACGGTGCTATTTACTGCGTTAGCACACCATCTGTCACACATGGTCCCTCTTGTGACCACTTGTTTTTATAAAAGTTGTTGTTTTAGTTCTACTCATGGTGTTTGTTTCAGGCGTACAGTTCCTGGCCAGGTGCGGCTCCCCCCTTTAGGGGACTTTTTAGTTCCTGGCTGCTTCCCCGTGGGTCCCAAGCTCTTCGCCTTCTCGCCCTTTTCTCACATTTTTCCCCCTTTGGCTCTTATGGCTAAGCTCACCATTTTGTCCTTGAATGTTAAGGGCCTCAACTCCCCCCATAAACGTCACCTCCTATGGGGGGAAGCTAAATCCTCCAAAGCAGATATCATTTGTGCCCAGGAAACCCACCTTAAAAAGACTCACAACCCACGCATCTACTCCAAATTATTCCCTACACAGTTCCATTCGATGGCCCCCACAAAAACTATTTTTATTTCCAATCGCCTTTCGTTCACCCTGATACTAGCTAGTGGACCCGCGGGGCAGGTACTTCATTCTGACTTGCATCATCAACTCCTTAACATACACCCTTGTGGCCTTTTACGCTCCCAACACTGACCAACTCTGTTTCTTTCCATCCTTGTTGGAGAAACTCGATCAACGTAAACAGGGACAACTGCTCCTATGCGGTGACCTCAATGCTACCTTATACCCTCCCCTTGACAACTCCCCCACGTCCACTCACTCTAAATGCACTTGGAGACTTGGCCTCGACTTAACCTCCCTTCTCCATTCCCATCAATTGTTTGACTCTTGGTGCGTCCTCCACCCATTGGACAAAGATTACACCTTCTTTTCTGCCCCTCACAGATCATACTCTCGCATAGATTATTTTTTGTTAGATAAATTCTCATTACAATCACTCCTATCGTGCCATATTGGCACTATTACCTGGTCTGACCATGCCCCTCTTATCAAATTGGACCATCCAATTGCGGGTAGGGGCTCCTGGAGACTGAATGACTCACTTTTGCATTCCGATGCCCACAAAACCCAAATTCATTCTCATCTCGCCCAATATTTTCAAGAAAACCAATCCCCCGAAGTCTCTATCGAGACTCTCTGGAGCGCTCATAAGGCGGTTCTTCGAGGGCGCCTCATCAGTCTAGCTGCACATGTCAAAAAGCAAGCCACCAATTCCCGTACTGAGCTGCTTATCAAACTCTATGACTTAGAAACTCAAAATAAAATTTGCCCTACGGACTCACTTATCACTAACATTAAACGACTCGGCCTAAGCCTTACCAAACTCAACGTACTTCTTCTCTGTTACTAAGACTTAAACAACGCTTCTATGCCAAAGGCAATAATTCGTACATTTCCTCGGTTGTCCTCCCTTCTATTTTCCCCGATGTAGCGAACTGCATTAACGCCCCCATAGAACTTAAGGAAATTGAGAGGGCTGCGGCTCAACTTTGCAAGGGTTCTGCTCCTTGTCCTGACGGCTACACCGCCTCCTACTACCAGACTTTCTTACCCACTCTTGGCCCGTTCATGCTTAACCTTTTTCGCTCCTATATGTCCTCTGGCCTTATCCCTTCTGAAAACCTCCGCGCCCATGTCATCACCATACCCAAACCGGGCAAGCCTACTGATAATTGCTCTAACTATCATCCCATTTCCCTCCTCAATAACGATTTAAAAATGTATGCTAAAGTTCTCACGAACAGATTGAATCCCCTCCTACCCTCTCTCTTGCATGCCGACCAGGTGGGATTTGTCTTGGGCAGACAACCTTCCGACAACACACTCAAATTACTTAATGTTATCTGGGATGCAAACAGACGTAAAATACCCCATCAATTGGGGGGGCACACGGTGGGGCACAGCATGATGAAGCCCCATCTACCCCTTCCTGCCTACGCCACTGCTCCAAGGTACATTAGCTCCAGGACTGGGTTTTTTCATGTTTGCACTAAAGAACCAGAGCAGTTTTTGTGCTTTTGCTATGACTTTATTCAACTCTGATTGCCCACTAAGTCATGTTTCTCAGATATTGTGGAGACAAAAACTAGAGCAAGCGCATTTCTATTTTTAATCTCTTGTAAGTAACAAGTTTAGACCACTGATATTGATCAAGGAGACCGATCAATAACCAGTGACTTAAAATGTCACTGACAAGTGATCAGGTAATAATTAAGTATTTTTTTATTAATAATTTGTGTGTGGGGGTTATTATTACCCTAGATGACCCCTATCTCTTTCTAGGGCAGGGTCATCCAAGGGCTGCCATAATGATCAGATCACTCCTATAGGCCAGGAGTGATCTGATCATCTTCAGCCCACTTTTGATTGGTTCTGCAGCAGTTTTGATTGGATTTTGAGCCTACAGAATCACTTCGTGGGAGTAATCAAAGGCTCGGGGGTGGGCTCGGGGAGCGTGCTGTCTGCTTAGACACTTGGGCAGACAGCAGTGCCCCCGTGATTTCCACAATTGAATCGATTATTTGTTTTGGATGACATACCTGGTACATTATGGAACGGCTTGTTAATCAAAGAAAAACTCACAAAACATCCCATGCAGGCTTCATATACCTGTACAGGCTACATATACCACCTAAAAGGCAGTGAGTGGGACCATCCGTAATAATAAAACTTAAATTTAATACTAAATATGAAAAAGTAAAAATTCATATTAATTTTATAAGACAAAAATACAAAATAAATCTCAATAAGATCATGGTCGTATTTGGTGTTCTGAATTCTATGGTTTTACATATCAGGACATAATAATATTATAATAATAATCATCTGTTCCTAAACAGGTCTAAAATTAGGTAAATGCAGCCTCAGATGAACAACACATGACATATTACACAGTGCCATGATTTATTCAACAAAAATAAAGCCAAAATGGAGAAGCCATGTGTGAAAAATTAAATACACCCTTACTGCTTCCAAAGGAATTAAGATGCTAAGTAGCAAACAAGTGACCACCACTATAAAAGGAGCATTCAGGTGTGTGTTAACACAATGTCGAGAATGAAATACATTAGCAATGATTTTAGAGAAGCAATTGTTGCTGGTCATCAATATGGGAAAGGTTGTAAGGCCATTTCCAATGAGAAATTGCAAAAGACCCAAGAGTTATATTTCAGACTCTACGGGTCTCATTTCTCATGTTAAATGTTAAAGTTAATGACCGTACAATAAAAAAAAACCTGAACAAGTATGGTTTGTTTGGAAGGCGAGAAAGCCTCTTCTCTCTAAAAAGGGCGTGGCAGCCCGGCTTAGGTTTGCAAAATTCAATCACTCAACCTTACCTGCGATGCTTCTCCATATGATATTGGGGCTGTCTTGAGTCACACTTTGAGAATTGGTGTTGAGGCTCCTGTTGCGTTTTATTTATGGACTTTGTCTGCGACAGAGAGGAATTACGCCCTAATTGACAAGGAGGCTTTAGCTATTGTGTCGGGTGTAAAAAAGTTGCATGACTATTTCTATGGATGGAGGTTTAATATTATAATGGATCATAAGCTTTTATTGGGTCTGTTAACCAGCAATACTCCCACTGAAAGTATTTTCCCAGACATGTTCAAGTGGTCACTTACGCTGAATAACTATGATTGTGAGTTCAACTATGATTATCGTCCTGACTTCCTTGTTCCTCCTATATACAAGGTTCGTATATTGGTATTCCAAAACCTGCGTTACATGTGTGTGACATTGTTTGTATGTCTGCCAAGGATCCTTTGATGTCCCGTGTGCTCAACTGAGTTTGGAAAGGTTGTACAAGACAAGAATTGGCAGACTAAGACAAACCGATACATTCGGTGGAAAGAGCCCTGCTTGCAAGCTTACAATCTAGAGGGAACTGGGGTGACAAACATAAGGCACAGAGAAAGGTGAGAGGTAGTGTGGTGGTTGTATCAATGACAAGGAAGTTCTATCAGCTAAGATGGTATGCTTCTCTGAAGAAGTGGGTTTTTAGATGTTTCTTGAATGTCTGGAGGGAGGGTGAAGGCTGAAGGTTCCTTGGGAGTAGATTCCAGAGATATGGGGCAGCTCGAGTGAAATCTTGTAGACAGGAAAAGGAAGAGATGAGGAGGTGAGGAGGAGAGCCTTAGCCCATGGGAAGAACATAGGGATCGAGTAGGAGAGTATTTGCTAATGAGGTCAGAAATGTATGGAGGAACAGTATTATGGATGGCCTTATATGTCAGTGTGACTGTATGGATACCTGGAGCAGCCTCTCCCCCAGGATGTATGGTCCAGAAGGGAGCGTTGCTGAGACCGGGTCAAGTCAGTGACTATATCTCCCCAGGATGCTGGTCTCAGTAGGGGAAATTTCTGGAGCGAGGTTGAAGGGTCAGTAGTCAGTAGCAGGTTTGACCTGAGCTGGGGTAGACACTGGATAGGGAGGCAAGTATTGATCCCTCTGCCTCCAAGCATAGCCTTTACAGAGGCTGCCAAATGGTAAGCTCAATGCTGACAGATCCGAAGACTCTGCTGCAAACCTCCCCAGAAATGGACACACACCAAACACTTGGGGAAGACTTTTTTGTTTATTGCAAGGTAGACAAGGTTATATAGGAAAACAAGGGGCGGGTAAAACACTACAAACAACCAAGTACTTTGTATACAAAAGGAAAGGTAACATAAGGAAATTAACACAGGCATTTAATTAATACAATACAATAGTTCACACCACAACAAAGGATCAATAACATCACCTCAAGATAATGGCAGTGCAGACAGGAAGCAGCACCAATAAACATAAAGGGATTATACAAGGAAGGAACTTTTAAACACATGAATTACATCCTGGGATACAATAGTTCACACCACAACAAAGGGTTAATAACATCACCTCAAGATAATGGCAGTGCAGACAGGAAGCAGCGCCAATAAACATAAAGGGATTATACAAAGATGGAACATCAGTTTGAAAATACAAAATACACATTAACCCTTGTATGCCCACAAGTCTCAGATGGCTGCCATCACAGTCAGTACCAGGATTTTAAATTTAATTCTAAAGGTAATTGGGAGCCAGTGGAGGGTTTCACAGAGGGGGGGGAGCAGAAGAGGAGCGATGTGCAAGGAAGATAAGCCTAGCAGCGGCATTTAGGATAGACTGTAGAGGAGAGAGTCGAGACAGTGGAGTGCCAATCAGAAGAGTGTTGCAGTAGTCAAGACGGGAAATGATAAGTGAATGAACCAGAGTTTTTGTGGATTCTTGGGTGAGGAATGGGCGGATACGAGAGATGTTTTTAGGTGCAAGCGGCAGGATCTGGCGAGGGACTGAATGTGAGGGATGAAGGAAAGATTAGAGTCAAGGATGACCCCAAGGCATCGGGCCTGGTTAGTAGGTGTCATAAATCAAGTACTTACCCCCGCCATCGTTCCCACGCTGACGTCTCTGCTCCTTCCCGGCTTACTGACACAGCAGCAAGCAGGGCCTCTCCAGTTACACTCCCACGCAGCTGCAGCCGGAGGTTAACAGGAGTGAGGGGGCGCTCGCTCCGTTGCCAGGGAGACGCGTCTCTCTCTAGCTGCCGGCAGAATCAAGTGAAACGTAGGACACGCTCCACCCTTGCCATAGCAACACGGTTCAAATACTGACGTCATTTTGACGCCAAATTTGAACGTATTTAGACGCTTCAGTCCCAGTATCCTTTGCTGAAGTATCAGTTGAAGTTAGATTCCTATACTGAAGCGTTCTCTGTGTTTTGACCCTTTGTGTACCAGACCCTATTCTCGCTTACCGACCATTATCTATTTGCTGCCTGCCTTTGACCCCTTGCTTGTTTTTCGACTCTGCCTCCGCTCGTGCCCTATTGTACATCGCCTGGATTTTTTGTCCTGTGTGGATTGGTGTTTTTTGCGATTAGGAACCTTTCGCTTACCAGCTCACTTACGGATCGTGACAGTAGGAGAGACAGTCGAGTTGTTAATGGTGATCTACTTTCCGGACTTTTTATTTTCGGGCCGCGGCTCACGCCGCTTTGACGTTAGTTTAGGGGCGTTAAAACTGCAAAATACGAAGCCTCCTGTCTTTCTATAAAATTAGGGATTAATCTAGCCATGGTGCAGTATTAATCTAAATTTTATTAAAGACAGGAGGCGAGTATTTTGCATTAAACCTTCTTTACTGTTAACCTCCAGCAGCAAAAAGGAACAGTCTATAAAAGTCTGCACATCTTGAAACTCCTCCTCTTTCTTTGTGAAGAAGCTGAAACGACAGCAACAACATCCCGGAAGAAAACTCAGGAACACAAGAACAACGCGGAAATGGACCACCGCAACACCAGCACCTCAAACGACCGGAGGACGACCTGGAAAGATAAAGAACGTGACAGTACCATGCAACCATATGCCGAGCAGGACAGAAAAATCAACAGGTACAGTAACAGGAACAACAAGCCAACTACAGACCCCCCCAAACAAATGGAACCGAATTCCAAATCAAAGAAAGGGGGGAAAGAAACAACAGTAAGGGAGGGAAAATACTCGCCTCCTGTCTTTAATAAAATTTAGATTAATACTGCACCAAGGCTAGATTAATCCCTAATTTTATAGAAAGACAGGAGGCTTCGTATTTTGCAGTTTTAACGCCCCTAAACTAACGTCAAAGCGGCGTGAGCCGCGGCCCGAAAATAAAAAGTCCGGAAAGTAGATTCCCTGGATCAATCCCCGCTGATAAAAGGTCCGAAAGGGAACAGCCCGCTGACAACGCCACGGAGGCGGCTGCGGACCGAATGCGCCCCAAAGGAACCCTCAATGCCGGCCAAAAGGAGAATCCAACAAATCCACCTGGAGACCGTAGGAACAGAGACAGGCCGAAAAGGACGCACGTAGGAGATGAAGAGCAGAAGGTGAAGACCGAAACTGAACCGACCTGGCTAGATAAGTCTGGACACAATGAGCCACGCAAAGGCGTGGCCGATCGGGGAAATAAGGATAAGAAACAGATGTAGAATTGGATTTAGTTCTACGAAAGACAGAGACCGAGACGCCCTGGGGAGAAAACGCAAAAGAGGATACATCAAAGGCACGAAAATCAGAACCAGACACCAGCGACTCCAGGCGTTCCAAGCCTGGAGGTAAGATCTCCTGGTGCCCGGGGCCCAGGATCCCCAGAGCAGATCTCGAGCCGACTCCGATAAGCCCGGCACATGCCAGGATCCCCGGAAACCGACCAAGCCACCAGAGTCAAACGATCCTGGAGGATGAGAGGGTGAGGGTTTTCCTCCGGATCCCGAAGTAGATCCCAGGTTGAGGGAAGGATCAGGGGATCCACGCACGATAGCTCCAGAAGCAGTGGGAACCACGGATGAGTCCTCCACAGGGGCGCTATCAAGAGGATCGAAACACCCTGACGACTGACGGAATGGAGAGTCCGGAGGATCATGTTGAATGGGGGAAAAGCATAAGCTCACCGGAGTGGCCACGGCTGCAGGAAGGCATCCACCGCCGAGGACAGCGGATCCGGGAGCCAACTGAAGAACACGTCGGTCTGCCGATTCGCCCTGGACGCGAACAGATCCAGATGGAGTGGACCGCGACAAAGGTGGAGAGAGTGAAACACGCTCGGAAGAAGATGATGCCAGTCGCTCACGTCCCTCCAATGCCGGTAGAACCAGGCAGATATTCCGCGCGTATGGACAAGTGGTTGTCCAGGCAGAACTGATAAAGCTCCTTGGTAAGGTCTGTGAGAAGCCTGGATCTCAAGCCCCCCAGCCTGTTGATGTAGCGGACGGCAGAGACATTGTCCATCCGCAGCACCAGAGAACAATGAGTGACGCCCTTCAGGAAACTGCGAACCGCGAACGAGCCAGGTCCAAGCAATTGATATGGAGATCGCGTTCCTCCGAGGTCCATGGACCCCCGGTAGCCACGTCTCCGCAAACGCCCCCCCCCAACCAGACAGGCTTGCGTGGGAGTCTAGGACAAAATCTGGGCTTGACCCGAAAATGGCACGGCCGTTCCAAGTGTCCATGTGGACCAACCACCAATGGAGTTCCAACCGAGCCTTGTCTGACAAAGAGATAATCACGTCGTAGGAGGCCGACTCGCGAAGATTTCGCGTCTTCAGACGCTGGGGGGCCCTGTAGTGGAGCGGGCCCGGGAAGATGGCCTGAATGGATGCCGAGAGCAGGCCAATTACTCTGGCGGGGTTTCGGAGCGAAACCAGGCCGCCACGAAGGAGCTTGCGAATCTCCTTCTTTATGACCAGGACTTTGTTGCGAGGGAGCCTGAGGACCGCCGCCACAGAGTCCACCGAGAAACCGAGAAATTGAACGGTTTGCGTCGGGACCAAGACCGACTTGGCCTCGTTGATAACGAAACCAAGTCCTGAAGCAAATGTACCGCGAGGTAAGTATCGCGACGAAGGGACTCGACATCCTGAGCCATGAGGAGGATGTCATCTAAGTAAACGATGGAGTGAATCCCACGAGCCCGAAGGAACTCCATGACCGGCTTTAGAAGCTTGGTGAAGCACCATGGAGCGGAGCTGAGGCCGAATGGGAGGCAAGTGAACTGCCAGAGGTGGCCCTGCCAGCGAAATTGTGGAAACCTCCGATCGTCGTAAGGGACTGGGACAGTGAGGTAAGCATCCTTGAGGTCGAGGAGTGAGAACCAGTCATTCTCCCTGAGCAGATCGCGGAGGAGATGTATACCCTCCATTTTGAAATGATGATACACGACGTATCTGTTGAGAGACCGAAGGTTGATGATGGGGTCGGACTCCCCCGATTTCTTGCGCACCAAGAAAATATTGCTGAGAAAACAAGGAGGGGAGTGCGCCCTTTCTATGGCACCCTTCTCCAGTAGGGACGAGAGCTCGGTATGGACCAGGGAGGCAGCAACGCAAGATAACCTGGGGAGTGGAGGTGGAAAACCCTGACGAAGAGTGGAAAGGAACTCCAGTCGGAAACCCTCTACAATTTGAAGGACCCAGGGATCGGACGTAAGGCGAGACCAGACATGGAAAAAATGGGCGAGACGATCCGCGACAGGAATATGAGGAAAAATAGGAACCAGTCTTACCTGAGGCTGATCTTCCCCTGGTGGACGTGTAGCCTCTGCCTCTGGAGCCACCTCTGGAGAATGGAATCCGAAACTGGGAACGGTAGGCGGTGGAGGTGTCCGGAAAACGGGGTCTAGACCCAAATGAGGCCGTTCTGCTGGCGGCACGACCCCTCTGCCATCCAGCTCTGGGGGAAAAACGATTTCTTGTACGAAAGACACGTCTCATGTTGGTCTGGGCCTTGGTGAGAGAGGTGAACAGATTGACGTGTTGACTGAGGTCTTCGATGAACTTTTCGCCGAAGAGTAAACCCTTGGCGTCAGCGCCCAGTTCCTTGGGGGCCAATTCGGCCAGTTTGGCATCCAGCTTAAATAAAGCCGCCTTACGTCGTTCTGACGATATAGCACAATTGGTGTTTCCCAGTAAACATAAAGCTCTCTGAGTCCAGTCACGGACCAGCTGGGGATCCAGGGGAGAGCCGTCAGTGATGGCTTCGTCAGCCATTTGGAAGACCTGAGTCAAGGGGCCCGAGACGTCTAAAAGTTTATCTTGTGCCGAGCGCAAGCCCAGCTCAATGCCCTTGCGAGGGTCTTTCTCATTCTCAGTTAGGAAAGTCATGAAAGTTTGGTCAAACTCGGGCGTATTGAGAACTTTATCCTGGACGGTGGGTCGAGGGCACTCCAAGCGGAGCCGTTGGCGCACCTCCTTATCCAGGGGACGACGGATCCAGAATCTCAAAAACTCGGCAATGTGGGCCGACGGTGTCCATTCTGATGAGCAAGGGTGGCACAGGGCTCTGGGATCAAACAGCGGAGTGCCTAGGTCATCCGTGACCTTGAAAGGTTGATCGGGAGCATTTGACGGGTTGAGAGGGATCTTGGGAGGATCGGGAGTAAAGTCCTGGTCCCAGACGGGGGAGGCCGGACCGGAGGAGCCAGCGCAGTACTCATCTAAAACCTTGTAGTCGGTGAGGTCCTCAGTTGTGGGAAGGACTGAACTGCGGACCTTCTTTAGTGGAGCTTTTCCCTTCCCAGATGTGGAGGGCAATTCGCCCCAGGTGCGCTTATGGGAGGCTGCCGTGCCTGCAGGAGAAGACGAGCCGCCAACGTCTGAATCCTCAACCCCTGTAGGGGAAGCGAGTAGGGCGAGTAGAATGGAGCTCCTCGAGCGCAGCAGGGAGAGACGCAGCTAGGGCAGAGCGGAGCCAGGCCTGAACGGCGGCAGGAATTTGGTTTTGGGACTCTTCGGGCATTGCACTCCAAATGTGTCTATGGGGAACACAAAAATAACAGGAGTGAGTAAACGCAAGGTCCAGATACCGGCAGCAAAACTGGGGTTCACCCAATAAGGCAGGATGCGCTGAAAAAAGGGGGTCACCCCTAGGATAGGTGGAGTACACCCAGTAACGTGTCCACAGAGTAGGGTTCACCACAGCTGATGACCCTTAGCAGAAAGCGGTGGGGGTCACCGGAAGGCCGAGAGGGGGTTCCACCCAAGGTAACCAGAGGGCAAAAGAGGAAGCCTTAGGCAGTAGGGGGTTTATCCATGGTAAAGGCTGCAGGGGTTACCTAGGACCATAGATTTATATATACACATGTGGTATATATCGGGGTAGTAAATGCACAAGCAACCTACACCCTAAACAGTAGTGAATTCGGGTAACGACAAATGAGAAGGATTTGGGAATTGTTATAAACAACAAACTAGGCAACAATGTGCAATGTCAGTCTGCGGTTGCTAAGACCATTAAGGTACTGTCGTGTATAAAAAAGGGCATCAAGTCGCGGGATAAAGATATAATGTTGCCTTGAATATGCTGTGCAATTTTGGGCACCTATTCTAAAGAAGGATATCATAGCACTAGAAAGGGTGCAGAGGCGGGCTACAAAATTAATAAAAGGAATGGAGCACTATAGTTAACTAATTTAAATCTGTTTAGAAAACAACGTCGCCTCAGAGAGGATATGATAACATTATATAAATATATTCGGGGCCAATACAAACCATTGTAAGGAAATCTGTTCATAAACAGGACTATGCATAGGACACGTGGTCATGCGTTCAAACTGGAAGAAAGGAGATTTAGACTAAAGCAGAGGAAAGGGTTTTTTACAGTAAGGACAATAAGGATGTGGAATTCTCTGCCTGCAGAGGTAGTTTTATCGGAGTCTGTACAGACGTTTAAACTGCAACTGGATGGATACCTGGAAAAACATAATATTCAGGGATATAATCTTTAATTATGGGGAAACAGCTTATTGATCCAAGGAGAAATCTGACTGCCATTTTGAGGTCAAGAAGGCATTTTTTTCCCTGGTTAGTGCAAAATTGGAAAGAGCGAAACCGGGGTTTTTTTGCCTTCTTTTTGATCAACAGCAACAAATTAACAGATATAGGAAAGGCTGAACTTGATGGACGCATGTCTTTTTTCAGCCTATATAACTATGTAACTATGTAATAGCCATGGAAAAAACCTGAAAGAAAAAAGCTAGAAGAAAAAATACACACCATGCGGCCGATAAAGCCCAACCAAAAATAAGGACGGCGAGCAGCGTGGTGAAGGCCGCCTGGGGACAAATGAGCCACCGCCACGCCGCGGGCCCCGGAGAACAGAGGCCACATGGGGAAGAGGCCGCCGTTCGGAAACAGGTAGGACGCCACACGGCAAAGATGCGGCGCAGCAGGGTGCATCGCAACGAAGGAGACGGCCCGCTGCGTGGTAAAGTGACGGACCGCCGCGCGGAAGGCGAGCCCGCCGCACGGTAAGGGGTCCGACCGCCAAAAAAGGAAAGGCGGCGAACCACCGCGCAGCAAAACGGTGGCCCGTCGCATGGCAACGTGGCAGGCCGCCACCCGCGAGAGGCAAGGAACTGTCTCGCGGGAAAGGATAACACCGCCGCGCAGGTGGCGGAGACAGGCAATAACCCACAGGGCAGAGAACCGCCCCGGGTGTAGAGGAGCCCTGGACCACGTGGCCGACAAACAGGCCGACGCACAAGGCCAGGGAAGGGAAGAGCGAGCACGAAAGGGGCTCAGCGCAGATAACGGTAAAAGGAAAATAGCTATATAACAGATAGCAATAATAATAAAATAACTGTGAACAATCGCCAATAGCAATAAAGGAATATACTGGAATGTTCTCACCTGGAGGTTAAGCAGCAAAGAAAGAGGAGGAGTTTCAAGATGTGCAGACTTTTATAGACTGTTCCTGTGTTCCTGTTGGTTGTTTTTATTGTTTTCTGTTAACTGTTTTGCTGCTGGAGGTTAACAGTAAAGAAGGTTTAATGCAAATGTCTTGCTATGATAAAAAGGTTTTGTACCGTGTTAGCCGTTGAGAAAACAGGAGAAAAGTATAGTTAAAATGATACCATTTATTGGCTAACTGAGAGTTTGATTGCGAGCTTTCGAGACCAAGTTGTTAGGTCCCTTCTTCAGGCATTAATGAAGCTAACACAGACTTTTCTAAATACAAAAGCACAATTCACACGTTAACAAAGACTTTAGATAAACACAGAGGTATTCGGGAATTTGTTCAGCAGTAAATTAGTTGGACTAGCAGAGATCCAATGGACAGATATGGTTCAATCAAAGCATCGTTGGTCAGTTCACTCCCTGGTTAGAGGGGCCATAAAACCATTAGACATATACCAGATCCATGAAGGTGTCAAATGTTCCCAGGAATAAGTTTTTTGTAGTTAATTCTAATTGTGAAGGGATTAATGGTTAGTGATGTTATAATGGGAGATGAATTCTCTGTCTCTGTTGTGTTCTCCAACAGGTGTATCTATTTTTTTCTGTTTGATGGTATGTCTGTGGGAATTAAACTGTTTGTGTAATGCTTGGCCTGTTTCCCCCACGTACATCGCTGTTGGGCATTTAGCACATATGATGAGGTACACCACGTGAGATGATTTGCACGTAAAGCAGCCATTGGTTTTGTGGTGTAAGTGTGAGCCTGGTATCTGTATTTCCTCTGTGGGAAGGATGTATGCACAGTTCTCGCATCTCTTTTGTTGGCAGGGAGAGGTACCATTTGCTGTTTGCCTGTGAAGGACGCTCCTCACTATACATTGTTTGAGATTGGGAGGCTGTTTGAATGAGAGCAGTGGGGGGTGTGGGAATATCGTCTGAAGTCTTTCATCAGTGTGCAAGATTTCTTGTAGTTCCTTTGAGATCTTGCGCAGGGCTTCCATTTGTGGATTATAGGTGACCACTAATGGTACTCGACCTCTTTTTTGTGGCTGCTGGTATCTCAGAAGGTTTTCTCTGGGGATATTGATGGCTTTCTGTATTTGGGAGTCTGTGATTTTTATACTGTACCCATGGTTTATGAATTCCTCCCTGAGATTCTGGAGGTGTTTATCTCTGTCCATAGGATCCGAACAGATGCGGTTATATCGAATAGCTTGACTGTATATGATTGAGTTTTTGGTATGTCTGGGATGGAAGCTGTTGTGTTTCAGATAGGTTGGTCTATCTGTTGGTTTGCGGTAGAGTGAAGTCTGAATTGACTTGTTCCTTATGTATGGTAGTGTCCAGGAACTGGATGTTAGTGCGGGAGTAGCTCAGTTTCAGGTTTATAGTGGGATGAAAGGCATTATAGCCTTCATGAAATCTGAGGAGTTCCTCTTCGCTACCAGTCCAGATGATTAGTATATCGTTGATGTAGCGGAGATATACCAGCGGTTTGTTGTGGCAGGTGGAGATGTAGTCCTCCTCCAGTCTGGCCATGAGTAAATTGGCATATTGTGGTGCCATTCGTGTGCCCATTGCAGTCCCCATTTTTTGGAGATAAAAGTCCTGTCCAAATGTGAAGTAGTTGTGGTTGAGGATAAAATGTATTAGTTGTGTTATGGGTTCCATTCCTAGGTTCTCCTGTTCTAGGAATTTGCGGCAAGCTGCTATACCGTCATGATGGGGAATGTTGGTGTAGAGGGATTCTACATCCATGGTAGCAAGAATGGTTCCCTCAGGAACTGTGCCGATGTTGGCAAGTTTGTTGAGAAGATCGGTGGTGTCTTGGAGGTAACTGGGCAATCCCTTTACTAAGGGTTTAAGGATTTTTTCAACCCAGCCAGAAATATTTTCCATAAGGGTTCCGACTCCTGAAATTATGGGTCTTCCGGGGTTTCCCTCTTTGTGTATTTTGGGGAGCATGTAGAAGGAGCCCACTTTGGGGTCAGTTGGCACCAAGCCTTCCACCTGTTGTCTGATGTTGGGCGGCAGTGCTTTTATGGTATTCTTGAGTGTTTTGGTATAGGCGTTTGTGGGGTCCTCCTGAAGTTGGATGTAGTGTCTGTCATCAGAGAGTTGTCTGTGTGCTTCTTTTTTGTAATCCTCAGTGTCCATAATAACGACAGCACCTCCCTTGTCTGCTGGTTTAATTGTAATTTCTTGATTGTTCTTAAGTGATCGAATAGCCTTCTGTTCCTTCTTAGTTAGGTTGGCAGTTTGTTTGGTATGTTTCTCTAATATTTCCGAGTTGACTCTGTGACTAAAACTCTCTATATATCGGTCGAGTGTAGGGTTATATCCTGGTAAACGTGTGAATTGTGCTTTTGTATTTAGAAAAGTCTGTGTTAGCTTCAGTAATGCCTGAGGAAGGGACCTAACAACTTGGTCTCGAAAGCTCGCAATCAAACTCTCAGTTAGCCAATAAATGGTATCATTTTAATTATACTTTTCTAATGTCTTGCTATAAAATTCAGGTAGTGGAGTAGAGATGGAGGGAGGGAAGATAATGAGTTCAGTTTTAGAAAGATTAAGTTTAACCCCCTATTTGCCACTCAGACCCCCCCAGATATGCCTTATATCCCCTATATCACACTCTGCCCTCTCCACACCCCTATAAGGCACTCTGCCTCCCTGATATTCCTTTTAACCCCCCCATATGCCACTCTGCCTCCAGAAAGCCCTTTTACCCCCCCTTTCCCCACTCTTGCCCTCCCCCGACTTACCAGTGCATCCCTAGTCTTGTCCCCTGTGCTTCAGACTCCTTGATGTCTAGTGAGGCAGCTGGTGCTGCTGCCAGCACTTCCGCTGAGGCTTCTATGAAAGAGCACCGGAAGGCCATGTGATGCCGGCACTCCGTCATAGAAGCTCCAGAGGAAGTGCAGGCATTAGTGGAGGTTGTCTGCACGCATCGCACAGACCTCCACCGGCTGCCGGAGAGGAGGATCCAGGTCCCCTGCAGCGCTGTGAGGGATCTGCATCTTAGTCTTGTAGTTAGACCTCTATTTGAGGTCTGATTGTAAGATGACCTTGAATCGAGCAAATACGGTATAAAGTGGAAAAGAGAGAGTAATATTCAGCGTTTGAAATAGAAATGCCAGATATCTGGTATAATAACACAATTTAAACAAGTAATACATTGGTTCTGCAGACCCAACACATTGACCACAAGTGTGTAAAAGATAGTACACAAAACCGAAAAATAAGGTGCTACACAGAATTTATAAAAGGCCCCACAATATGTGTGGAAATTAAACAATACTTTAATTTATCTAAGTGGACTCTTCAGTAGGTTCCTCTGTTGGAAAGCCCGCGAAGCCTATTCTGGGGAATGGAATTGAGCGTCTTCCTTGTACCGGTATAACAGAAGAGGACCAGAGGAGACATAGTTAAAATAAGTAACAACTTATCATAGCTATGTAGCCTTGAAAGAGCTAGGATGAGGGCTTTATTTTCAGGTCTGGGATTGGTTGCAGGGCTTAGTAGGTGGGGCTTTTTAGCCACTATATATGGGCGGGTATTTTAGGATCTTCACATTTAATCTTAGCTTCTTACCTGTTTTTGTTCCTCTTTGGGCATTTTTAGGTTTGGGGCTTCTCTTTTTTGAATTGCAGGTCATGGATCTGGAGCTCTGCTAGAGGGAATTCATGTGGCAGCCAGGGAGAGGGGAGCTGGATCGCTGCAGGAGTGCCTTGGCCCTCTGCTGTCTGAAGTTGGAGCTGCTCCACGGGAGGCAGACCATACCTCCGGCTGCTGGAGGAGGAGGACGGCGGGAGCTGAGCCGGAGCGTTGAGGGGCCCAGCACATGGAGGAGAGGTCGCGTGCGGTGCGCAAGCCCAGCGGGAGTGATGATGATGATGGTGGCGGTGATGGGGGAGCGTCGAGGATCACGTGGTTCGGTTGTGCAGGAGGCGTTGCCTAGGAGCCAGGTACACGTGGAGGCCTGGAGGACGACGGGGGATGCGAGTGACGCGGGAGTGGATCAGGAGGGAGGGGGCCCAGGTCACCTAAGTGGTGGAGGGCAGCTGGCCTCTCTGGTGAGGGGGGTGCAGTTGGGAGGTGTTGTGCACTGACGGCAGGCCCTGTTCCTCTGGAGGGCACTGTTGTGCAATCCGGATTGCAGTGTGAGTGATAGGGGTGATGCTGCAGGCTCACAGCCTTCCGTGGGTGCAGTTAATGTGGTGGAGCGGCAGAGGATGGCCACGGATTCTGATTTTGAAAGGGTGAGTACGGCCCACGAGGGGTTTGGAGATGGGCAGGTGGTCCGGTCAGGCCGCACTTAAAGAGCAAGGTCCCAGTCCCAGGCGGGTGGTAGTGGGAGGCTGCGGGATTGCTCCAGGGGAAGTCAAGGCCAGACGAGGACAAGCAGGAGGGACAGGGAGTCCGTGTCGGCTCACAGGAATGCGAGTGAAGGTTATAGTTGGTCCAGGTCTATCAGCAGGAGCCCACGGAGGGAGGGTGTCAGGTATCGTCGCAGGCGCTCCAGGATGTCTGGCCTAGGGGTTCATTAAAAGCAGGAGGTTAAGGAGAAGGTGTGGAAAGGGGAATGCTTTTTATCTCCTTTTTCTCTCCTTCCTTTAGAGGAATTCCTTGATTTGAAGGAGGATAAGAATGATAGAAAAAAAGGAAGATGAAGAAAAGTGGCATAGGTATTGGAAGATACCTAAGTCTTTTGGTAATTGGATAAGGGCTTTTTGTATCTTGGCCAGTGTTATTGCCGAGAAGTCGCCTTCTTTGTGTTTGTCGCTTTTTTGTTATGTCTACTGTATTTGGGAGGCTTATCGTACCTACAGGGGCTTAGTCTGGTGGCAGTTCGATGAGCAGTTCAGGCAACCGTTATCAACTAATCCAGGGATGAGGTGGGACCAGATGGACTGGATAAAGCTGATGATGGCGTAGAAGGCCCTTTCAGCAGGGGGCCGGTGTGGGGGTGGGGATTCCCATGGGTCGGCAGCAAATAGAAAAGGTTCCTGCTGGCTCCTTAACGAGGGCCAGTGTAAAAGGGGGCAACCTGCAAGTTTAAACACAAATGCTCCAGTTGTGGGGGTGAGCATAGTCTCAGTAGATGCTTTAAGCAGGGAGCTGGGGTGTCCGCTGGAACTGCAGCAACAGAGGTTATGCCTTGGTAAAACCCCAGTGAGGTTAGGCGCGATGCTACAGTAATGTGCAGGATGCTGCTTTGTTGAGAGATGGCTTTCGGGTTGGGTTCTTTATCCCGTTTAATGTTAGGGATTGTCGTTGTTGTTTGCGTATCTTAAAATTGGAGTTTCCGGAAGTTGTTAGGGATAAGTTATTTAAAGAGGTACATATGGGCAGGATGGCAGGTCCTTTTGATAGCTTGCCGATCGAGAATTTGCGGGTTTCGCCTTTGGGTGTGGTGCCTAAGAAGGAGGCGGGTAAGTTCCATCACTTGTCATACCCGAAGGGGTTGTCCATGAACAATGACATTGATATGGCGTTATGCTCGGTCTCTTATGCATCATTTGACCAGGCGTGCGAGTTGGTTAAGAAGGCTGGGCCTGGGGCGTTGATGGCGAAGGCTGATGTGGAGTCGGAAATTCAGTTGCTGCCGATCCATCCGGATTGACACCGTTTGTTGGGTTGTTTCTTTGAGGGTAGCTATTTCGTTGATTTGTGTTTGCTGATGGGTTGTTCCATATCTTGTCCATATTTTGAAAAGTTTAGTTCGTTCATTGATTGGGTAGTTAAGGAGGAGGCTGGGAGACAGGTTTCTGGTACATTATTTGGATGACTTCCTCTGTGTTGGTTCGGCTGGTTCAGGGGAGTGTAAGTATTTGTTGCGCACGTTGGAATGGGTGGCCTATCTGTTTGGCGTTCCACTAGCAGAGGGTAAGACGGAGGGTCCCATTATGTGTTTGAGTTTTTTGGGGTTGTAGATGTAGGTTGCTGCAGGAGAAGCTTGTGGTTTTGCGGCAGGTGGTGCAGGAGGTGAGAGGGTCTAGGAAGGTTACTTTGCAGAAGTTGCAGTCTCTGATTGGTCGCCTGAACTTTGCGGGTCGGGCTATTCTGATGGGGCTGGTGTGAAGTTGGCGCATCATTTCATTAAGGTTTCCGCCGCTATGAAGGCTGATTTGAGGTGTGGGATAAGTGATTTTTGGGGAATTGGCTGTGTCCACGGAGCATTGGAGCTGTTTACAGACGCATTGGGTAGTGTTGGTTTTGGGGCTTATTTTAACGGCCGGTGGTGTGCGGAGAGGTGGCCTTCGGAGTGGTTGGAATGGTGGAGCCTGCTTATGTGGAATCTTGCCTTTTTGGAGTTGTTCCTGTTGGCTATGGCGTTAACGTTGTGGGGTGTTTGGGGCTTGGGAATTAGTTATTTAAAAAGATTGAGCGGTGGCAAACGGTTTCTTTTTGTTTCATGCGGGTGAACCTGTTCCAGGGGTTACGGTAATTTGGTCGGAAACGGTTCCTAGGTTTAGTTGGAGGCATGCTAGGGATCATTCGGCCCTTGCTCGTTGCAGGGGGAAGGTGAATACGTTGATGGCTGGGTTAATTCGAAGTGTTGGTGGAGTGGTTGTTCTGCATAGGGAGTTGGGGTCTCTGTTACCGGGGTATGTTCAGAGTGATGGTGTTCATTTATCCGAGGTTGGTTTGGATTTTTTGAACTTAGGTTTTCATGAAGGCATTCTTAAGGCCATGTTTTTTCAGTGTGGCGGAGCTCAGGCGGCTTGAGGTTTCAAGGTCTAGAATTTATATTTTGTTGGTGTTGTTGGTTGGTATGGTAGGTTCCGAGCTGGTCTGTGGCTCAGAAACTGGGGGGTGTAGGGGTGTCATGGTATGCCCCTACTTTTGGTTTTGGTAAGGTTATTGGCGCCTTACAGGTATGGCGATGGTTTATTGTTAGGTCAGTTATGTGTGGGGTCATTGTCTATGTGTTATTGACATGATGGGGGAATGTGTAATGGGTGGCATTGTTATGTTGTTTGCTGTTTGGACAATGACTTATTTATTGGTATGTTTTATATGTTTATATGTTATTTATGGTTAAAATAAAATATTTTTTCCAACATAAAATATGTGGTCTCATTTATTGGGTTTTGCTAGGGGATGTTTTTATGTTATTTTAGCCCTCATAATGTATATAATGTATTTAAGGTACATTTTTGTTACCAATGTTTCCTGTTATATTTTATTATACTTGTTTGCACTTGCACATAAATAATCTCTAATAAAAACTAGTTGTTTGTTGCAAGATTTTTTCCCTTTCTTTTTTGTCAAGGGGGGCGCCAGAGAAGTAGTGCGCCTGAACACCTAAGGCTGGCCCTGCATGCAATTACCCATGCATATGGAATATTCCTGTACTCGGGGGGGGGGGGGGTTCTGAATACAAATCACAAGTTATTTCAGTAATTTGTACACAGGGAAAGAAATGTACTAAAATATTGTGTTTGGATAGAATGGATTTGTTAAAAATGAAAAAATGAAATTTTACTGCAATGTTTAGGATCGACTGGCACTAAAATGGTTAAATCAAAAGTGTTAAATTTTTTCCAGACGCTATTGGGGCGCAACTCCCAGCAAACAACATTTAAAATGTGTGTCATTCATATTTAACCCTGTAAGTGCCTAAATAAATTGGAGTTTTGTTCCCCCCATTTGCTCTGGTTATATAAAGTTTTTATAGGTGAAACCGTGATTTTCCCCACATTCTTAAATAATGCACCATGTCACAAAGTTCACATCATCTCAAACTAGTTTCTTGAACATGACAATGAGTTCACTGTAGTCCAATGGTCTCCACAGACACCAGATCTCAATCCAATAGATCACCTGTAGGATGTGGTGGAACAGTAGATTTGCATCGTGGATGTGCAGCCAACAAATCTGCAGCAATCATGTCAATATGGACCAAAATCTCTGAGGAATGTTTCCAGCACCTTGTAGAAAGTATGCCACGAAGAATGAAGGCAGTTCTGAAGGCAAAACTGGGTAAAACCCGGTACTTGCAAGGTGTTCCTAATAAAGTGGCTAGTGAGTGTATGTAGATAATCAGACACACTCGGAGAGAGGTTGGCTGGATTTAAACTAGCAACTAGACTTGGGCACCAGGGGACTCTTCGTGTTCGTCTTCGTGCTTGTCTTCGGGGGGAAAAAAATCTTCGTATTCCGCGAATATTCCCCCATTCCTGTCTTTTTTTCGGGCGAATATTCGTGGACATTCTTCGTGCTCATTTCATCTTCGTTTTCTCCCGGCTGCGTAGCAGGGGTTAATACGGGGTTAAGAAAATATCGGAGCAGCAGCAGCAGCAGATGCGTTCGCGCCGTCAAGGTACGTGTGTGCGACTCTATTGGTCGCCGGAAGGGGGCTGGTCTGGCATCAACAAATGAATTGCGGAACTGCAGAATGCACTTCATTAGTTGATGGCAGGCGAGCCCCCTGTCGAAACGACCAATAGAGTTGCACACACGTACCTTCATGGTGCTATCCGAGGTGTACACAAAACACATTGCCTGAGACCTAGACAAATGCTCCAAGGAACTTGGCATCCTTTTTATCATACACAGTCACACATCCATAGATGTTTAATAAAAGAATAGGGACTATTTTACATTTTTAAATCGATTTTAGACCACTTTTAAATACATGCCTAACATTTGCTACCTATTTACAATGGCATACTTTGCAACAACCCAACTTTTACTGGACAGGACTAGAAAAAAGCAGGACTGTCCACGAAAATGTTGAGTGTGTTGGCAGGTATGCAAATGGAAAAATGTTGGACAAGAACTAAAAAATAGCTTAGGGTTAATGTATGGTTATGGTTAGGATTATTAGCAGTGCACTGTTTTGTTTAAAGATGTATTATGTCTAAATAATAATTTAATTTAAATTTTAATGGGTGTTAAAAAAAAAATAGGGGTTTATTTAATTTTATTTTAAAGTTATATTTATTATTATTTACTTTATTATATTTATTTAATGTTGTAGTGCTACCCTAGGCAGCTATACCTACCTACGTGCACTAGCGTACCTAGTTTAGCTAAATTTGATGGGACAGCACTGGAAAAAAGCCGGACTGTCCCTGAAAAAGTTGGGTCTGTTGGCAGGTATGTGGATGGAAAAAAGTTATAGCGTTAAAGCTAATGAGTGTAGAAGTGAAGGCCAGGGCAAATAACAGGAGGAAAGGTCCTTGTGATTGGTGAATTGTACGTGTGTGTTATGTGTGTTATGTGTTATGTCACTGTGTTATATGTGTTATGTTTGGTAGGTTGTGTATCAGACGGAAAAAATTAAATGGAAATGGAAAAGGCGAATGAGTGGGCAATTGGCGACCCACTCACCTGTTTCACCCGAGAGCAAAGCATCCAAAGACTGTCAGTCCTTGAAGTTTGGGAGCGGACTTCCAGAGCTCAGACACTAGGCCCTAGCGTAAATTGGCTACACTGGCGGAGGTAGCAGGAGTTGCCACACCGCAAACAGAGGCAGCCAGGGGGAGAAACTACCCTTACCATTAGGGACATTTGAGGCATGACACTAGCCAGGAAGCGAACTGGCAGAGAAGAGACGCTGGCACCACCACCAGCAGCAGAATTGGGAGAGGTGAATGAGTGGGCAATTGACGACCCGCTCACCTATTTCACCCTAGAGCAAAGCATCCAAACAACTGTCAGTCCTTGGCGTTTGGGAGCGGACTTCCAGAGCTCAGACACTAGGCCCTAGCGTAAATTGGCTACACTGGCGGAGGTAGCAGGAGTTACCACACCGCAAACAGAGGCAGCCAGGGGGAGAAACTACCCTTACCGTTAGGGACATTTGAGGCATGACACTAGCCAGGAAGCGAACTGGCAGAGAAGAGACGCTGGCACCACCACCAGCAGCAGAATTGGGAAAGGTGAATGAGTGGGCAATTGACGACCTGCTCACCTGTTTCACCCCAGGGCAAAGCATCCAAACAACTGTCAGTCCTAGACATTTGGCAGCGGACTTCCAGAGCTCAGACACTAGGCCCTAGCGTAAATTGGCTACACTGGCGGAGGTAGCAGGCGTTGCCACACCGCAAACAAGTGCAACCAGGGGGAGAAACTACCTTGAACATTTTGGACATTTGAGGCATGATTTCAGCCAGGAAGCGAACTGGCAAAAGATGCTGGCACCACCACCAGCAGCAGCATTGGAAAAGGCGAATGAGTGGGCAATTGACGACTCTCTCACCTGTTTCACTCGAGAGCAAAGCATCCAAAGACTGTCCTAGGCATTTGGGAGCGGACTTACAGAACTCAGACACTAGGCCCTAGCGTAAATTGGCTACACCGGCGGAGGTAGCAGACGTTGCCATAGCACAAACACGTGCAACCAGGTGGAGAAACTACCTTGAACATTAGAGGAAGAAAATTAACTTTCCAAGCTAAGAGCTGGTAACCCAATTTGGGCAGATTGAATTTAAGAAAGGCAATCTGCTCCATCAGATGAGGTGCCATGCGTGAGTGCTGTGGACTCAGTATGTTTCCATTCATAGAAAACACGTGCTCACTTTGAACAGTGGTTGGCGGACATGATAGTAGCTGCTAAGCAACCCATGAGAGTGCATGCCACACACTATTCTTTTCATCCCAGTAGCTAAGAGGATCAACATTAGGCGCAGAAGGAACTCCACAGAGGTAAAGTTTGACCATTTCACTAGCACTACTCTCCTTTCTGCTGCTAGCTCTGTCAGATGGTCCAACTATACTCCCAAGTGCCTCTTCCCAAAATGCAGGTGCTCCACTCAGCTGTGTTGTGCTGCTTGTGGCACTGCTGCTGATGCTGCTGCTAGGAGTAGCAGACAACATCATCTCTTCCTCCTCCTGCACCTCTCCCTCCTCGGACAGCATTCCCATTTTACGCTGCCAGTCACGCACCTTTTGAACCAATTGCTCCCGGTGGCAACTGAGAACATTGAATTTCATTGCTAGCTTTCCCTTAATTCTTGGATCGCAAAGGCACGCTAGCATCATTTCGGGACTTTCTTCCATGCGTTTGCGAAGGTGTACGTTTAGCAGATCCTTCAGCTTCCTGACTATGGCTGCTACGTCAGGATGTAGAGTGCCACCTTGAACAGCCTCACGGTTTCCAAGGAACACATCCATCTTGCTGCCTAGATGGGAGAACACTGGGATTACCTGGGCCAGACTGGCAGTGTTTGATCTTAAATTTTCAGTGGCATCCCTGAATGGTTTAAGGACTGCCACTAGCTGGGCGATCACTGTCCAATCCTCCCTATTCAATGGAGATGTAATCCCAATATTATGCTCTGAGGCAAGATTATGGATTGCCCTCTGCTGCTCCAAAATCCTCTCCAGCATCTCTAAAGTAGAGTTCCACCGCGTACTGACATCCTGTCGTAGGCAGTGTACAGGAAGACCTGACCTCTCTTGCTCTTCCCTCAAAAGTTGGCTAGCCTTAACACTATGGTGAAAGTGCCCAGCGATCTTTCTGCAGCGGGACAGAACTACTGCTGCTACATTAGTTCCTTCTGACATTGCTGCCTTCACTACAAGATGGATGATGTGGGCTGCACAGCGCACACCAACAATATGGCCATCTTGCAGCGCTTTCACCATATTGGCACCTCCGTCAGTTACCACAAAACCAACTTCAACATTGGTGCCTGCCTCTGCTCCCACCCAAAGTCTAAACATTTTCCTCATTGCATGCAGAATATTTTGGGAAGTGTGCTTTTCATCCATCACTTCTGCATGGAGAAGGAATGATCGGTAGCCTGCTGCAGCAGCTTCCTTAGGCACACCGGGCTGCCACCAGTGTGCTGTCAAAGAAAGAAAGGCATGCTGCCCACTAGGTGCACTCCACAAATCTGTTGTGAAATGAACAGACTGACCAGCAGCCTTGGAAAGCTCCTCTTTCACTGCTGAAACACAGGACCGATACAATGAGGGGACAACATCCTACTGAAAGTGGAACGTGAAAGAACTGTGTATTGTGGAGCAATCATGGAGAAGGATGCCCCTCCAACAGCAATGAACTGACCAATATTTTGCGTTACTTTATTGGCCTGCTGTTTGGACATTGACCTTGGATTGGAATGCCACAAATTGTTCCAGGGTGGGCTGGACATGCAGTGCTCCAACCTGCCTTGGTGTCTGGCTGCCAGCACTAGCTGCTGCTGCTATCGGCTAAGAAGCAGCTGTTGGGGTTTTTCCACTCTCTCTGGAGATGGTACTAGTTGTTGTTGTAGTACCACGGCCACCAGCTATGCTGCCTGCACTACGTTTTACTTCTGCATCTTTCCCCAATAGCACAGCGTTCTGTTGAGTGCTGAGGTGATGCTTCATGCTAGCACTGGTAAAATGGCCAGACGCTTTCCCTCTGCTTATTAGCTTCCCACAATGTTTGCACTTTCCATAGTGCCCTTCTTCAACATTTTCAAAGTGCTCCCAAATTGGGGCGCGTATAGCCTTGGAGTGTGCCTTGGGTGCTGCTTCTACTGCTCGGGGTGGATGAACAGCGGCAGAACTAGTGGTGGTGTCACCGGTAGTACTACCAGTACTGGCCATAGTGGGACTGCTAATTGTTTTAACTCCTACCAGATTTGGTAGGTTTTGCAGCTGGTGGTGGCGATGATCGTAGCGGAGAAGGTGGAGGCTCAGGGAAAAATTGTGCACTAGTCATTTGTACACTGCTCCCTGAGGAATCTGGTGGTGGTTTTCCTTACGAAGGAATGAGATCGCTTTGGTTTGGGAAATTTGCTGCTAATTTGGCTCTGCTTGGAAGATGCTGCTTGGGGCAAAAGGCACTTCTTTTTACTCACTGGGCTAGTAGAAGTACTAGTTGTGCTACCCTTTAACTTTGCTTCTGGTGCTTTAGGCTTTCCGTAAAAAAACATAGAGCTTGTGGGCCTAGCAGCACTACTATTGCCTGCTTTTGGTGCCTTTCCTTTACTTGATGATCCTTCAAGCAACGCTTCCCCAAATGATAAGCGAGAGCTTGGCCTACTTGGCCAACTAGACTGGCAAAGGCTGTATCTTCGAACTGGTGGTGGTGGTAGATGGAGCTTCATTTCTCCAAAGAAAAGAGCTCCTTTGTCCTAAAAGGAGGATCCATTTCAAATTTTGTGTTGTGTGTGAAGTGTAGTGTTTAAAACTATTAAAAAAAAATAAAAAAAAGGAAAAAAAAAATAAAAAAAAAAATAAAGACAAAAAAATTAGAGGAAGTTCTCTTCAGTGCTACTGCTGAAAAAGTAAAACTATGCACAACTGCACTGTGCTGTTGTGTGCAATCTGCCAAAGTGCTCAAGTTATTTAAATTATTAACTCAAGATTAACTATTTATATTAACTAGCAGTATTTTATTTTTTATTTGAATTTACACGGGCCTAAGAGCCTAGCCTACTACTATGCTAAAGCTATATTTCCTTACTATTCTAAGTCGAACTCTAGGCAGACGCTCTCAAGCCCACTAAACTAAAGTGAGGTTAAATTCAATATATGATTTATTAACTAATATTAAGTTATATAATATTAATAGATTAGAATTATTTATATTATGGATTATAGATAGAATATAGATTATGGATTAGAATTATTTATATATTATAGATTATGAATTAGAATTTATATTATGTTATATTATATATATTAGAAGAATTACTTATATTATGGATTATAGAAAGAATAATATAGATTATGAATTAGAATTTAGAATTACTTATATTATAGATTATGAATTAGAATTTATATTATATTATGTTATATAATATATTACAGATTAAGATTAAAGATTAGAATTATTTTAGTACTACAGCTAGTACCTTGAAGCTTTGCTTAGTACAGTTGTTGTCATCACACAGTCAATCTTTCTTGAAAAGAAATTAGAAAATAAAATGTCACAGCAAAACAATTAGCTTCACTGCTTGCTGAACAAAAACACACAGCACTTATGCGGCTGCACTCACTAGCCCAACAAATTCACTTCACTGATGGACTGAGGTGGGAAAAACAAACGAAATAAAAAGAAATATTATTAATTAAGAAAAATTGACTTGGTCTCTTGCTGTTGCTAAAACAAAGCACAAACTAAAGAGCTGCAGCACCAGTACTAATAAGATTAGCTGAACTATAAGCTAGTAGTAATTAATTTTATTTATGGCTAATTAATTATTACGATAGCTTAAATTAATTATATAATATTACTGATTTTAGATTAGACACTAGTAGATGTCTTGAATGTCTACAGTACACTCTACACTAGTATACTAACTAACTATAGCATATATATATGACTGACAAATATATATATAATTTTATAATGTATTAAATTATTATATATTTGTCACGTACAAGTAAATAGGAGACACTGTAGTCAGGTAGGACTCCAAGACAGAACAAGTTCAGACAAGCCGAGGTCAGGATTCCGGAGAGCAGGATAGCCGATAAATGTAGCCGAGGTCAGGATTCAGGAGATCAGGATAAACGATAAACAAGCCGAGGTCAGGATACAGGAAATCAACGTAGTCAGGCGAGCCGAGGTCAAACACAGGAATCAGGACAGTAAACGCTATCTGGGTGCTAGCACAAGGCATAGACAACCAGGGGAGGGCTGGCAGCCTAAGGCCTGGGGGGCAAGTCTAGTCAACTGGCCCATTGCACCATCAAAGCGACTGCGATCGACATTGAAAGCGGCCGTCGCGTGGCAGTCACTCTACCAGCGCCTAATGAAATTAAAGTGGCCGGTGTGCACGCACCGCATGCCTCAGCAATTCATCACACCCTTTTTAAGACGTGGGAAGAGGAGCTGAGGCACAGCCATTGCGTCTGACTGCCGCATGATGCAGGGGCGTACCTAGAGTATTTGGCACCTGTGGCAGATCCTGTATGTGGCACCCCCCCCACACACACACACTTTAAAACTGCATAGTTTCTATGGTTAGGCAAACATTGACAGGGGTACAGCATATTTGTTATCATTATATGCTTAGGGATTATGCGGTACCACCGTCAATGTGTGCCTATACATTGAGCCAGACACTGACAACCCCTATCACTATATACTAAGCCAAACATTGATGTGGTGTAGGCTTACCACTTTAGTGACTGGCATAGTATATAGTAGGGATGCACCGAAATTAAAATTCTGGACTGAAACTGAAAATTCAGCATTCACTTGGCCAAAACTGAAAAAAAAAACGAAAAAAAACTTTAAAATACTTTATTAAAAGTAACACCAAAATTAGACAAAAAAATCAACAACAATATTAACATATATATATATATATATATACACATATATATATAACAACAATCACAATCCTATCATGCCCAGGTTCTAGCATGTGCTGGCTGACTTAGCATGATAGGAGTGTGATTGCTGTTTGCAATTATATATATATATATATATATATTAATACTGTCATTGAATTATTCTGTCCAATAAAAGTGTTAACACACCGAAGTTGGACCAAAAAATAATTTATAACAGCAATCACACTCCTATCATGCCTAGGCAGCCACTACATGCTGGAATCTGGGCATGAAAGGAATGTGATTACGGACTCCCTATGCCAAGCTATCCCCCAACACTTACACATCCATGCTATCTGAAACCCTCATTCACAAACATTCAGCATAACACCCATCACTCTCACACACTTACATTCAGCATAACACCCATCACTCTCACACACTTACATTCAGCATAACACCTATCACTCTCACACACTTACATTCAGCATAACACCCATCACTCTCACACACTTACATTCAGCATAACACCCATCACTCTCACACACTTACTAATCCACTCTCTCCTACCTTTTCTTCTTTCACTCTCACTTTTCCTCCTCCTCCTCTTCTTCTTCTACTTCTTCTTCTTCCTGTCCTTCCGGTGCACTGAGCACGGAAGACGGTGGGCGTGGCTTCAGTGTTGTGCGCCGGGATTTGACATCAAGTCCCGGCGCACAGCCACAGTTGCCGCGCGCATCGTTTCTGAAGGCGTGCCGGCATGGTGGCACCCCTCAGATGAGCGGCAGCCGGGGCGGACCGCCCCCCTCCCCCCCCGCCAGGTACGCATGACGGCCGCATTCAATCCTGCTCGCGGCCGCTTAGTTTTTAACTTTGCGGCCGCTGCCACATTGAATGCTCGTCTGCCGGTCGTCCGTCCGGCCCACCGGCCCGGATTTAGGGCGGCCTGGGGGGCAATTGCCCCCCTGCCCCCCGGCCCAGCCCGCCCCTGTAGACAACCATCAGAAGGCAAGGTGTAACAGGTCTGAGGGGTTTAAATGGAGAACCGCGGAGGAAGTCAGAATCTCCCATCAGCCCCTCATGACATCACTTCCGGTGTCCGTGAATCGCGACCATTTTGAGTCACTAGAGGGCGCGCGAGCGCAGTAGCCGGACGCCGTGAACCAGGAGGTCTGCCTCTCCTGCGCGGCACCTCGGAGGACGTCAGCGGAAGGGGACGTGCGGTGGAGGGGGGTCTCCCTCTCCCTCGTGGCGGCTGCTGCGGAGGTGGCCGTGCGTTGGAGGGGGGTCTCCCTCTCCTCCGCGGCAGCTGTTGTGGCAACGTGGGAACCGAGGACAGGTGAGTAACAATATTCTATTAAATTATTATTTATAAATTCTATTATTTAATTTATCTAAGTGAAGACAGGACAGGCAGTAGGCAGTGCCAGCCCAGGGCAAGGGCACCCCAGTGCCAGTGAGGCACTGGGTGCACTGTCAACTCAACAGCACTACACAGTTGATGACAGACAGAAACACTGAAAAGAAATTAAATAAAAAAATTACTAAATTAATAAAATTATTAATTCAGTAGAACTGAAGTGAGGAAGAGTACACTGTGAGAAATGGCAGGCTGAGGCTTACCAGTCTCACACACAAACAGAACTATCTCTCTCTGTAACGCTCGGATGCAGCACAGCAGTGTTGCCAAAGCAGTCACAGCGAAAAATGAATGGATCTCTCAGGCAAGCTCTGGTCTTATAAAGGCGGTTTCAGAATTCAAAAAACAGCAGTACAGGCATTGGACGAGAACCTTAGCGTGACGTCACACGAGCGAGCTGACTGGACAGACGAGGATCAGCTCACTCCTGTTTGAAATTTTGGCGGTTGCGCGGCGAAAACGAAGACGATCACGAAGAATATTCGATTCTTCGTGGTTGTGAGTCTTCGTCATCACCTACGTTTTGCCGGCACTGTATTCTGTTCTACGTTCCTTCGTGCTCGTTTTCATGTTCACCCGAAGACAAATGCACAAGTCTACTAGCAACCTTTTATATAGTGGTCCTACATCTTTGTACTATAAGAGTGTTACTGATTTACTTAGTTTTGGCAACCTTCATTTGTATTTCATTATACTAAAATATATAGACTTTTATTTTGTTTTATGTCTGTGAGGTTTTAGGTGCAGTTTTCAGGGAGTATCTTTATAATTTTTTTCCATTTTATATGAGATTGGCTTATTAGTTATATCTAGGGCTGCAACAACGAAACGATAAAATCGATAATAATCGATTATGAAAATCGTTGTCAACGATTTTCATAATCGATTAGTTGAATAGATTTTTATCGATTTATAAAATGAGTCTTTTCTCAGGCAAATGCTCTGAAAAACTCCCCTCCTTCTATAATCTGACCTCAAATAGAGATCAGATTATAACTCTAGAATCCAGACCCCCCGCAAAGCTGCAGGAGACCTGGATCCTCTCTGCCACCCGGTGAGGGTCTGTGCAAAATGCACAGGCATCCTCCGCTTCACCCCTCCACTTCCGCTGGGGCTTCTATTACTGAACCCGGCGTCACGTGACCTTCCGGTGCGGCTTCCATCATGGAACCCGCAACGGAAGCGGAGGGCAGAAGCGGCTGTCTGCGCACATCGCACAGACCCCTACCGGCTGTCAGAGAAGATCGAGGTCCGGTGCAGCACTGCAGTGGATTTGGATTTTAGTTCGCGAATTGTGCAACCTCCTCTACTTCACCTCACTGCCACTTCCACCTGCCCCACCAGGGGTTAATATATCAACAGAAGAAAAACAGGACAAGTAAGCAGCACTGGGTAAGTATTATCTTTATTTTTATGCTAATTTGTTCTCATTTATGCTCTTCTGTTGATATATTAACCCCTGGTGTGGCAGGTAGAATTTTTTCGGGATCTATTAATTATGTGTATTCACAGTGGCATAAAGAGGCTATAAGGCATATCAGAGGGCACAGTGGCATAAAGGGGTTATAAGGCGTATCAGGGGGCACAGTGGCATAAAGGGGCTATAAGGCATATCAGGGGGAACAGTGGCATAAAGGGGCTATAAGGCATATCAGGGGGCACAGCGGCATAAAGGGGTTATAAGGCGTATCAGGGGGCACAGTGGCATGAAGGACCTATAAGGCATATCAGGGGGCACAGTGGCATCTCAAAGGCATATAGGGGTAAAAGGCATATCAGGGGGCATGGTGGCATATCAGGGGTAAAATTCATATCAGGGGGCATGGTGACATATCAAGGGTAAAATGCATATCAGGGGGCATGGTGGCATATCAAGGGTAAAAGGCATATAGGGGGCTATAAGGCATATCAGGGGGGCACAGTGGCATATCGGGGGTATAAGGCATATCAGGGCACAGTGGCATATCAGGGCACAGTGGCATATAAGGCTATAAGGCATATCAGGGGGCACAGTGGCAAATAGCGGGGTATAAGGCATATTAGGGGCTAGAGTGGCATATCAGTGGCATATAGGGGGCTATAAGGCATATCAGGAGGGGTATAAAGCATATCAGGGGACAGAGTGGCATATAGGAGGTATAAGGGGGCACAGTGGCATCTCTGACATATAGGAGGGTATAAGGCATATATAGGGGCAGAGTAGCATATAGGGGGTATAAGGCAAGCTGGATTTCTTACTCGCAAAAAAACTTTTTTACGGTAAATTCATTTATTCTCATTATCTCTGTCTTCCTGAAATCAGATCTGTGCTGCTGGGAGTTTTAATTTCAAACTTCTGTGTCTCTCCTTCACTGACCATGCACCCTATGGAGAACACCCTCTAAATGTTAAAATTATTATTTTTAAGGGTGAACTTGCTCTTACATACACAGATTGCATATGCAGTCCATTGTGTTGAAAAGTAAATGCAGAGCACCTGTCCCTAATAGAAGTCTCACATGTACTCTTAAACATGAGAGACTTCCCCCATAGAAGGGAAGGCAGTCCCATTACAGAAAAGTATTTTTAGCAATCGTGTTATATGAAGTTTGTATCCAGGTATGCATTGAAAATGTAAATTCAACTAGGACTGACTTATGTCACAATATTATCTATAAAAATCATGTTTCAAATTCCATGCTATTTAAAATTAAAAATTCTTTTAAATTGATCTAGGACTGTATAATGAATATACTGAAATATACTTCCTCCTTGAACTGTAATATTCCTTCATGGTATCCCACTTTGTGTGTCTGATTTAGGTATATATAAATTGCAAGAAATTTAATTTGCATTTTTTTATTTTGGAAATACAGGCTGAAGAAGAAAGAGATGACATGGAGCGAGTAAAACTGGACAATAAGAGAATTCTCTTTAACCTTCTGCCTGCACATGTTGCACAGCACTTTCTCATGTCTAACCCAAGGAATATGGTAAATTTAAGCAGCATGATATTTAAGAGTCTTTTATTTTATTCACATACATGTATTGATTGAAAAATCCATTTTCCTAGCCTTTGTCTTTCAAATAGTCATCTGAGTCCTTTGTGTAATTGTATGATTAGAACAGAATTGGAATTAATTCCACCTTGCTTCAGGCAAAAAAAGTACATAATGCCCAAGTGGGTTCATTTATTTTGTATCGTACCTGGTACATCATAACAAAAGAACACCCCTATGTTGCCACAATCGTAGCAGACCAGCACAGCCACTCCAACTTCCTCTGGCCTATAATGTATCCCGAGGGGCCAGCTGGATCATAAGCAAGGGTAAAAAAAAACCAACACAATGTTGGTCTCACTGGGTTCATTCCTTTGCCCAACAGTTCAGCAATCTTGCTTAGAGTGACTGCATGTATCATGCCCACATGTATTAGAACAGTGGCTTAGAGACAGAGAACAGAGTTGGTCAAAGTGGTAAGTGGTGTCCCTCAGGGTTTTGTTCTGGGACCAATTTTATTCAACATATTTATAAATGACCTGGCAATAGGCGTTGAAAGTTATGTTTCTGTGTTTGCAGATGACACTAAACTAGGTAAAGTAATACAGATATTACAGTGCTGCAAAGGGATCTAGATAGACTGGGGGACTAGGCACCCAAATGGCAGATGAAATTCAATGTAGATAAATGTAAAGTTATGCACTTCAGGGTAGGGAATGCACAAGCAACCTACACCCTAAACAGTAGTGAATTAGGGGTAACGACAAATGAGAAGGATTTGGGCATTGTTAGAGACAACAAACTAGGCAACAATGTGCAATGTCAGTCAGCATTTGCTAAGGCCAGTAAGGTATTGTCATGTTTAAAAAGGGGCATCAATTCGCGGGATAAAAATATAATTTTGCCTCTGTATAAATCAAGGGTCGCACCTTGAATATGCTGTGCAATTTTGGGCACCTATTCTAAAGAAGGATATCATAGCACTAGAAAGGGTGCAGAGGCAGGCTACAAAATTAATAAAAGGAATGGAGCACTATAGTTATTAGACTTGCGCATTCGTCTTCGGGCGAACATGAAAACGAGCACGAAGAGGCCGTTGTTTTGTTCGTTCCGAAGACACGCCGAAGAGAATACAGTGCCGGCAAAACGTAGGTGAAGACGAAGACTCACAACAATGAAGAATCGAAGATTCTTCGTGATCGTCTTCGTTTTTGCTGCGCAGCCGCCAAAATTTCAAACAGGAGTGAGCTGATCTCGTCTGTCCAATCAGCTCACTCTTGTGACGTCATGCTAAGGGTCTCGTCCAATGCCTGTGCTGCTGTTTTTTGAATTCTGAAGGCGCCTTTATAAGACCAGAGCTTGCCTGAGAGATCCATTCATTTTTCGCTGTGACTGCTTTGGCAACACTGCTGTGCTGCATCCGAGCGTTACAGAGAGATTGTTCTGTTCTGTGTGAGACTGGTAAGCCTTAACCTGCCATTTCTCACAGTGTACTTCATCCTCGCTTCAGTGCTACTTAATATAATTAATAATAATAATTTGATTAATTTAATTTTTTTTTTATTTAATTTGTCATCAACTGTAGTGTAAGTGCTGTTGAGTTGACAGTGCACCCAGTGTCTCTATAATTTAATAGTTCATTATAATATTATATATATATATATTTGTCAGTCATATATATATATACTATAGTATACTAGTGTAGAGTGTACTGTAGACATTCATCTACTAGTGTCTAATTTAAAATCAGTAATATTAATTAATATAATTAATAATTGAATTCATTATAAAATTATATATATATTTGTCAGTTATAGTTAGTAATAGTATACTAGTGTAGAGTGTACTGTAGACATTCAAGACATCTACTAGTCTCTAATCTAAAATCAGTAATATCAATAATTCTATAATTCTTTCTTATCTTAATAGTTAATTAAATTAGCTATAAATAAAAGTAATAATATTAATTAATTACTACTAGCGTATAGTTCAGCTAATCTTATTAGTACTGGTGCTGCAGCTCTATAATTTGTGCTTTGTTTTAGCAACAGCAAGAGACCAAGTCAATTTTTCTTAATTAATAATCTTTCATTTTATTTCATTTGTTTTGCTCACCTCAGTCCATCAGTGAAGTGAACTTGTTGGGCTAGTGAGTGCAGCCGCATAAGTGCTGTGTTTTTTTTTGATCAGCAAGCAGTGACGTTAACTGTTTTGCAAAGATTTTCTCATTTATTTTACATTTTATTTCAATTTTATTAAAAGTACCCTTAGTGTTTTGCTCACCTCAGTCCATCAGTGAAGTGTGTAGCAGACCCCGTCTGAATGATGGCCAAAACTTTACTGATGATTTTTAAAAGCTTTATTGTAAACTTTCCTTTAACTCCAAAAATTCACCGTAAGAGCTAAACAAAATACAAATAATATGCATTAATGACTTATCCCTAAATTATCTATCTTTTGCATATTACTAGTACAAAGTAAAAAATATACAGACCTTATGCCCTTTCAGGGGTTTGCTAAACAACCTTGTATATGAGGATGGACTCTGATAACTCTTGTTGATATGCTGGCTCTCTTGTATTACAGTTATGACCAGTATGACTGTTATGACCAGTATGACTGTTATGACCAGTATATCCCAAGACCATTTCCTTCTGAGTAACAGTCCTACCCCAAACACATTCCCCCTGCAACATGAACAGTGAAAACCCTATCCACATTTAAAACTTGCAAAAACTATGAGAATATGAATACAACAAATTATAACATAAATGAGAGAGTTAAGTCTGTTACACTCCCACCAAATTATACATGTTTTCCAAACATGAGTAATTTCCACTTAATAACACATTAATAACTATAATAAATTATAGTGAAGTCCTTTAGAACATTCAGTCATTCAGCTTCCAATAATAAGATCAACTTCTGTGCTGGTCTCTCTACTGCTGAGATCTTGTTTATCCGTTCTCCTTTCTTGTTTAGTGTTTTATCACCAAGTGCTATTGTGGCCGTCCTTACTAGTCCATCTGGGCTGATTATGGTGTCTATAATCCGTCCAAGTCTCCATTCATTTCTTGGCAAATTATCATCTGCATCCATGACCACATCACCAATTTGAAAATTCCTCTTGGAAGCATGCCAACACTGCCTAGTAGCGATGTTGAGAAGATACTCCTTTTTCCATCTACTCCAAAACTGTTCAGTAAGATACTGTACTCGTCTCCATCTCTTTTTCCCATATAAATCTTCTCTTGTGAATTCTCCTGGTGGTGGAAGGGCTGTGGTGGATTTCATGGTAATCAGATGGTTAGGTGTAAGTGGTTCTAAGCTCTTGGGGTCATTTAGGTTGTCCACTGTAAGGGGGCGACTATTGACTATAGCCATGGCTTCATAAAACAAAGTGCGTAGTGAAGCATCATTGAGTCTGCCCGATGAGAGGGAAACTGTAGCATTAAGAACACTCTGGACAGTTTTGATTTGACGCTCCCATACACCACCTGCATGACTGGAATGAGGGACATTCATAACAAAATCACACTGTTTATCTGCAAGAAAAGCAGTGAGCCTTTTTGAGTCAAGCTCCTGTAATGCTAAGTTAAGTTCATTCTTTGCGCCGATGAAATTGGGACCTTGGTCACATCTGATCTGCCGTACTGTGCCTCGAATTGCAATAAAGCAGCGTAAACTGTTGATAAAAGCATCCGTGGACATATCTTCTAGCATTTCTATATGAATGGCTCTTGAACAAAAGCAAGTTAGAAGCAGACCATACCTTTTGTGCTGTTTCCTTCCTTCTTTAGCCATGAAAGGACCAAAGCAATCCATACCGCAATACACAAACGGTGGAGAAGGCTCCACGCGTTCTTTGGGGAGATCACTCATCCTCTGGCCTTCAACAGATTTTCTCAGTTTTCTACAAGTTACACAATTGCGAATGTAAGATGTGACAGCTCTGTTTATTCCAGGTATCCAATATCCGCTAGATCTGATTTCATTAATTGTGAAACCTTTTCCTTGATGCTTTACACTTTCGTGATAGTGTGCAATTATCAACCTTGTTATATGATGATCTTTAGGAAGAATCAGTGGGTGCTTGAATGAGTGAATGCACGACGAGTGGATTAATCTCCCTCCCACCTTGATTATACCATCTGTATCTAAGAAGGAGTCCAGGTGATGAAGTTTATTATGACCTGGAAGTTGTTTTCCTTGACTCAGAGCATCTATTTCTTTCTGATATATTTGTTTTTGGACACCCTTAAAAATCAAGCGTTTTGCATCATCTTGTTCACTTACGGATGCAGGTGAATGGGTTTTATCTTTCTTAATCCGCCTCAGAAGGCGTGCAATGGCCTTGACAGCCTTAGACCAAGATGAAAATTTGGACAAATGGTCTACAAGATTTTTACTTTCTGTTGTCTTTGTTTGTAATGTCTGAATTTTTCTTACTTCTGGGTCTCCTACTGTGAGTTCCAATACAACATTTGAGGTTGGTATTTCTTTTTTCCATAAAAATGAGGGACCGGAGAACCAGTTAGATAAGAGTAACTCATTTATTGTTCTTCCTCGAGAAGCATTGTCTGATTGGTTTTCATCTGTTGGGACGTACAACCATTGTTTGGGTACCGTGCTTTGGCGTATTTTCTGGACTCTATTGGCTACAAACGTATGAAAACGACGGGCGTCATTATTTATGTAACCCAGAACCACTTTTGAGTCTGTCCAGAAAAATTCATTGACATTGCTAAGGTCAAGCTCATTTCTGAGCATATTGCTCATTCTGACGGATACCACTGCTGCCGTCAACTCTAATCTCGGAATTGTAGTAATTTTTGTAGGAGAAACACGAGCTTTGCCAATGAGTAGAGTACAGTGAATCTCTTCCTTCTCATTAATCACTCTCAGATAAGAACACTGACCATAACCACAGATACTCGCATCAGAGAAATGATGTATTTCTGTTTCAACAATTTGACCGAATTCAGCAGGTACATAACATCGTGGTATATTCACCTTTTCTAGATTGAAGAAATCATTCTGCCATCTCTCCCACAAAGGGCTTAGTGTAGGGGAAAGTGGATCATCCCAGCTTATACCTTGACGACACATTTCTTGCAGGATCCTCTTACCATTGAGAACATATGGCGCTACAAAGCCCAAAGGATCATATATGGAAGCAACGGTTGACAGTATGCCACGACGTGTTGTAGATTGTCCCTTTAATGGGCTGTAGAACTTGAAACTATCACTTTGTATGTTCCAATGAATTCCTAAAGCTCTCTCGAGTGGCATGTCATTGAAGGTAAGATCCTTTGTTTCAAAGTTTACAGCACATTCTGATGCTGGTATACTTTGCTGGACAGTTTTGTCATTTGAAATAAACTTGTGAAGTCGAAGACCACCTTTTGCACACAACTCTCGTGCTTCCCTTGCCAACTGAATGGCCTTTTCTACTGTCTCTACACTTGTGACTCCATCATCTACATAAAAGTCCCTTGTGATGAACTGAGCGCCTAATGAGTGTGTTTGACTATGCTCATTGGCTATATATCTTAGTCCATAGTTTGCACAACCTGGTGAGGATACTGCACCGAAAAGATGCACTTTCATTCGGTAATCTTGAAGCTTTGAATTTGTGTCTCCATTTTCCCACCATAAGAAGCGCAGGTAATCCCGGTCACTTTCTTGAACATGGAACTGGTGAAACATTTTCTCAATGTCACATATTATAGCTATATGATGTTTTCTGAACCTCAGAAGGACACCTGTGAGATTGTTTATCATGTCTGGTCCTGGTAACAAATGTTCATTAAGACTTGTGCCTTTAAATTTTGCAGAACAATCAAAAACGACACGTAGCTTATCTGGCTTTTTTGGGTGGTAGATGCCATGATGAGGTATGTACCATTTTTCGCCGTTAGATCCATCCTCATTTACTATTTCTACATCACCTCTTTCAATTATGTCCTTCATGTAAGCAATATAGTCTGTCTTGTATTTTTCATTTTTACAGAACTTCTTGTGCAACTGATTAAGTCTGACTTTAACATGTTCTCTATTGTCAGGTAAGTATGGACGTTGTTTAAACGGAAGGGGCATTTCATAATGTCCTTCAGCATTTTTCTTTATGCTGCCCTTCAGTTTGTCTAGGAACGCAATATCATCTTGCGAGATTGTCTGGTCATCTGCTGTGACGTCCTTAAAGTCTGACTCTAGTATACGGATTGCATCCACGGGTGTGAATGCTGGTATCTCCTTTGTGGTTAATCTGTGACAAAGACTGGTTGCTGATGATACGTTGATGCGTGGTGTGCAGAAGCCCACAATACTCCATCCTAAGTCTGTCAGAATAGCATAAGGTTCATCTTCTTTACCTAGTATGACTTGCCTGGGAGCTAGCACTCTAGGGCAGTTGTAGCCGATCAGTAAACCTACTTCGCAATTGAGAAGAGGTGGCATTTCGTTCGTAATTACCTTCAAGTGAGCCCAGTTATTTGCTGTTTCTTGCGTTGGTATGTGATCATGATTAATAGGAATACACTCCTTTGTGTATACTGGAGGAAGATTGATATACACTGAGGAATTGTACCCTCTTACACGAAGATTAGACACTCTTTTACTTTTGATGACCATATTGTCTCCTATCATGGTGGTAAGTTTAAGTTTTATTGGGTGAGTATCTACTTGAAGTACGTTACTTATTTCTTCGTCAATAAAAGTACTGTCACTCTGAGTGTCTAACAAAGCATAGACAAGCTTTTCATCGGATGGATTTTTAACAGACGACACCCATACAGGTACTATCATAGATGTCATGACTGAATGACTTGTGCTTGTGATGTTAAGTGACATGGCATTAGTAGTTTCACCATTCTGTACATGCGCATTGCTTACCATGGACAGTGATTGTTTCCTATCTTCGTTAGCCTCATAGCTGTAATCGTGAAGACATGTGGGATGACGTAACTTGCATACGTCACATGTGTGGCGACGACGACATTCTTTGGCGCAGTGACCTGGTTTTATACAACCATAACAAAGTTTATTATCTTTGACATATGCTCTTCTGTCTTTCAGAGACTTTTGCATGAATTCTGGGCACTTACAAAGTGGATGATTGTCATCTTGACACAACATGCATGGTGTTTTTAACTGTCCCTTTGCTTTTGTCTGTTTATCATTGTTTAAAGCTGTTTGAGTTTTAAAGACAGTTGCTTTGTTTCTTTTGGTTTCCTTTTGAGACTCACGTAAATGCAGAGCTTGAAAGGAAGTAATAGGATTACACATAATCTCTGCTTCCGTTGACATGAATTTTACAAAGTCTTTAAAGGTTGGAAATTCTTTGCTATCCATAAGGGATATTGTGACCTGGCGGTTCCATCTGGAGACTGCCCAGTCAGGAAGTTTCTGTACCAGCTTTTGGTTCTCTTCACAGTCATTTAATATTTCCAGGCCTTTAACATGAGGTATGGCTTGCAGACAGGCATTTAAGAAGTCTGAAAATGCTCTCAGACCTTCTGCATCTTTGGACTGTATTCTAGGCCACTTTGATAGCTTCTCCCGGAATGCTCTTTGAATGATAAAGGGCTGCCCGTATCTTTGGTTAAGCTTGTTCCAAGCATCTTTGTAGGATTCCTCATCATTTCGATAAAAGGTGCCTTCAAGACATCTGTGTGCTGAGCCACTCACGTACCTTTTCAAATAATAAAGTTTGTCAGCTGCAGAGATGCCCTTTCTATCTATAAGTGACATAAATGAGGCTTTCCAGTTCACAAACTGAATTGGGTCTCCGTTGAAGACTGTAGGTTCAGGTGTGGGTAACCTGTTGATGGCAATGCTGTCCTGAACTGCTTGAGCAAGGAGAGCCACTTCACTGAGATTTGTTGACTGAACAACATTGTATTGTGGATGTGTTGTAGAAGAGATTTCGTTTCTCTCACTTTCATGTTCATTTTGTATCAAGTTCAATTGACCTTTCGCTTCTTGTTTTATTACTTCATCATATGATTTTACTCTGGCACGTGCAACTTCCAAGTCCTTTTCTAACTGCAGCCGTTCTAATTCAAACTTTTGAATTTCTAGCTCTTTTTTGAGTTGCTCTTCTAGAGTTTTTATTTTCTCCCTTTGCTGTCTTTCTGAATGCATCATCTTGTATGCAGCCTCTTTTGCAGCAAGCTCTGCCACAGCATCTGCTCGTTTGCTTGTTGCACCAGAAGATTTAGAATAGCTGCTGACACTTGCTTGTGAAGCACTAGAATCGTATATAGAGCGAACATAGCTATGAGCTGAAAGTTCACGTAGACGGCTCCTTTCCCTTTCTGCATCAAACTCATCATCTGCCATGGTTAATCTTTCTAACACAATTTTGACAATGTCATTGGTCACAGCTTCACATGCATCAACTTTACGTCTTAAATCAGACACAGGTGTTATATGTTCCCTTATTTCACTAAAGATTTTCATAATACAGTTCATTTTATTTTCCAGAGAATCAGCAATTTCAGTGAGCTGCTTATCAGATATGTTTGATTTTAACTCATGTCTCGCCTTACGAACATCTATTTTCCATTGTTCATACAAAGTATTTAGCCTCTTTTCTTTCTTACAACATTCATCTTTCTGGTAAGCAAGCATTTTTTCTGTAATAATATGTGGACGTTCTGACCGTCTAGGTAGTTCTTCCCTTTCTTGTACATAACACTGTAGTTCAGATATATTTTTATCTTTAAGTTTCACTGCTCCCTTCATATTATTTTCCCTTTTACCTTCTATTTCTGTATGAGACAGGCTTTCATATTCTTGATATTCAGTGTCCATCTCCATAGTGAACTCTTTTACAATGTCCTAGCACCTTAGACCATCATGCTGATTCCAATATGCTGCAGTCCCTTAAATATTGCCACCTTAAGCAACCATGTGCAGCAGGTATTTGAACCAACGAAGGTGAAGCTCTTACTGTAGCAGACCCCGTCTGAATGATGGCCAAAACTTTACTGATGATTTTTAAAAGCTTTATTGTAAACTTTCCTTTAACTCCAAAAATTCACCGTAAGAGCTAAACAAAATACAAATAATATGCATTAATGACTTATCCCTAAATTATCTATCTTTTGCATATTACTAGTACAAAGTAAAAAATATACAGACCTTATGCCCTTTCAGGGGTTTGCTAAACAACCTTGTATATGAGGATGGACTCTGATAACTCTTGTTGATATGCTGGCTCTCTTGTATTACAGTTATGACCAGTATGACTGTTATGACCAGTATGACTGTTATGACCAGTATATCCCAAGACCATTTCCTTCTGAGTAACAGTCCTACCCCAAACACATTCCCCCTGCAACATGAACAGTGAAAACCCTATCCACATTTAAAACTTGCAAAAACTATGAGAATATGAATACAACAAATTATAACATAAATGAGAGAGTTAAGTCTGTTACAAAGTGAACTTGTTGGGCTAGTGAGTGCAGCCGCATAAATGCTGTGTGTTTTTGTTCAGCAAGCAGTGAAGCTAACTGTTTTGCTGTGACATTTTATTTTATTTCTAATTCTTTTCAAGAAAAATTGACTGTGACGAGCTATACTAAGCAAAGCTTCAAGCTACTAGCTGTAGTACTAAAATAATTCTAATCTTCTTTAATCTTAATCTATAATATATTATAAATAATATATAATAATATAAATTCTAATTCATAATCTATAATATAAGTAATTCTAATTCTAAATTCTAATTCATAATCTATATTCTTCTATCTATAATACATAATATATAAGTAAATTATTTCTAATCTATTAATATTATATAACTTAATATTAATTAATAAATCATATACTGAATCTGATTTAACCTCACTTTAGCTTAGTGGGTTTGAGAGCGTCTGCCTAGAGGTAGACTTATAGTAAGGAAATATAGCTTTAGGCTAGCATAGTAGTAGGCTAAGCTCTTAGGCCCGTGTAAATTCAAATTAAAAATAAAATACTGCTAGTTATTAAATAGTTAATCTTGAGTTAATAATTTAAATAACTTTAGCACTTTGGCAGATTGCACACAACAGCACAGTGCAGTAGTGCATAGTTTTTTTTTGTCTTTAATTCGTTTTTCCTTTTTTTTTAATTTTTTTTTTTTATATAGTTTTATTAAACACTACACTACACTACACACACAACACAATATTTGAAATGGATCCTCCTTTTGGGACTAAGGAGGGACAAACTCCATCTACCACCACCACCAGCACCACCAGCACCACCACCAGTTCTAAGATGCAGCCTTTGCGTCAGTCTAGTCGGCCAAGTAGGCCAAGCTCTCGCTTATCATTTGGGGAAGCATTGCTTGAAGGATCATTAAGTAAAGGAAAGGCACCAAAACAGGCAGTAGTAGTGCGGCTAGGCCCACAAGCTCTATGTTTTTTTACGGAAAGCCTAAAGCACCAGAAGCACATTCAAAGTTAAAGGGTAGCACAAGTAGTACCAGCCCAGTGGCTAAAAAGAAGTGCCTTTTGCCCCAAGCAGCATCTTCCCCATCCACAAGCAGCATGCAAGGTACCAAGCAGAGCCAAATTAGCAGCAAGACTCAGAGGGGTCCCAAACCCAAGTGATCTCATTCCTTTGTAGGGAAAACCACCACCACCACCACCACCCCCACCGCCTCTACCACCACTAGTGCTGCGCCTACTGTTCCCACTGGTACCGCCACGCCATGTCCTCCTAGTACCTCTAGCAAGCCACCAACTCCTTACAAAATTTTTGTAAAGACAGTTAGAGAGAGGGCTACACATAGTGGAACTCCACCTAGCGAGGTAGCAGAGGAGCCTGAGACTGAGAGGCCAAGTGCAGAGTCTATTCTTCCTGCTCGCACTACTACTAGTCACGAGTCTCACGACGATATCAGTCTTAGCTCCAGCCTGGCTAATGAAGAGCTAGACTATGAGCCAGAGGAAGTAGAGGAGATGAGTGGTCAGGAATCAGATTCCTCAGGGAGCAGTGTCCAAATGACTAGTGCACAATTTTCCCCTGAGCCTCCACCTTCTCCGCTACGATCATCACCATCACCACCACCACCAGCAGCAGCAGCAAAACCTAGCAAATCTAAAGCAATTAGCAGTCCCACTATGGCCAGTACTGTTACCACCAGTCCCACCACCACTAGTTCTGCCTCTGTTCATCCACCCCGAGCAGTAGGAGCAGCACCCAAGGCACACTCCAAGGCTATGCGCACCCCAATTTGGGAGCACTTTGAAAATGTTGAAGAAGGGCGCTATGGAAAGTGCAAACATTGTGGGAAGCTAATAAGCAGAGGGAAAGTGTCTGGCCATTTTACCAGTGCTAGCATGAAGCATCACCTCAGCACTCAACACAACGCTGTGCTATTGGGGAAAGATGCAGAAGTAAAACTTAGTGCAGGCAGCATAGCTGGTGGCCGTGGAAAAACCCCAACAGCTTCTTCTTCTGAGCCAATAGCAGCAGCAGCAGCAGCAGCAGCAGCAGCTAGTGCTGGCAGCCAGAGACCAAGGCAGGTTGGAGCACTGCATGTCCAGCCCACCCTGGAACAATTTGTGGCATTCCAATCCAAAAGGTCAATGCCCAAACAGCAGGCCAATAAAGTAACGCGACTGATTAGTCAGTTCATTGCTGTTAGAGGGGCATCCTTCTCTATGATCGAAGGGGAGCCTTTCAAACAATTGATGGCGGCTGTGGCTCCACAATATACAGTTCCGTCACGTTCCACTTTCAGCAGGAACATTGTCCCCTCATTGTATCGGTCCTGTGTTGCAGCAGTGAAAGAGGAGCTTTCCAAGGCTGCTGGTCAGTCTGTTCATTTCACTACAGATTTGTGGAGTGCACCTAGCGGCCAGCATGCCTTTCTTTCTTTGACAGCACACTGGTGGCAGCCCGGTGTGTCTAAGGAAGCTGCTGCAGCAGGCTACCGATCTTTCCTTCTCCATGCAGAAGTGATGGATGAAAAGCACACTTCCCAAAATATTCTGCATGCAATGAGGAAAATGTTTAGCCTTTGGGTGAGAGCAGAGGCGGGCACCAATGTTGAAGTTGGTTTTGTGGTAACTGACGGAGGTGCCAATATGGTGAAAGCGCTGCGAGATGGTCATATTGTTGGTGTGCGCTGTGCAGCCCACATCATCCATCTTGTAGTGAAGGCAGCAATGTCAGAAGGAACTACTGTGGCAGGAGTAGTTCTGTCCCGCTGCAGAAAGATCGCTGGGCACTTTCACCATAGTGTTAAGGCTAGCCAACTTTTGAGGGAAGAGCAAGAGAGGTCAGGTCTTCCCGTACACTGCCTACGTCAGGATGTCAGTACACGGTGGAACTCCACGTTAGACATGCTGGAGAGGATTTTGCAGAGGGCAATCCATAATCTTGCCTCAGAGCACAATATTGGGATTACCTCTCCATTGAATAGGGAGGATTGGACAGTGATCGCCCAGCTAGTGGCAGTCCTTAAACCATTCAGGGATGCCACAGAAAATTTAAGCTCAAACACTGCCAGTCTGGCCCAGGTAATCCCAGTGTTCTCCCATCTAGGCAGCAAGATGGATGTGTTCCTTGGAAACCGTGAGGCTGTTCAAGGTGGCACTCTACATCCTGACGTAGCAGCCATAGTCAGGAAGCTGAAGGATCTGCTAAAAGTACACCTTCGCAAACGAATGGAAGAGAGTCCCGAAATGATGCTAGCGTGCCTTTGCGATCCAAGAATTAAGGGAAAGCTAGCTTTGAAATTTAATGTTCTCAGTAGCTACCGGGAACAATTGGTCAACAAGGTGCGTGACTGGCAGCGTAAAATGGGAATGCTGTCCGAGGAGGGAGAGGTGCAGGAGGAGGAAGAGATGATGTGGTCTGCTACTCCTAGCAGCAGCATCAGCAGCAGTGCCACAAGCAGCACAACACAGCTGAGTGGAGCAGCTGCGTTTTGGGAAGAGGCACTTGGGAGTATAGTTGGACCATCTGACAGAGCTAGCAGCAGAAAGGAGAGTAGTGCTGCTGAAATGGTCAAACTTTACCTCTGTGAAGTTCCTTCTGCGCCTAATGTTGATCCTCTTAGCTACTGGGATGAAAAGAAGAGTGTGTGGCCTGCACTCTCATGGGTTGCGCAGCAGCTACTATCATGTCCGCCAACCACTGTTCAAAGTGAGCGCGTGTTTTCTATGACTGGAAACATACAGCGCTCACGCATGGCACCTCATCTGATGGAGCAGATTGCCTTTCTTAAATTCAATCTGCCCAAGTTGGGTTACCCAGCTCTTAGCTTGGAAAGTTAATTTTTTTTCTCTGTAATGTTTAAGGTAGTTTCTCCCCCTGGTTGCACGAGTTTGTGGTGTGGCAACGTCTGCTACCTCTGCCGGTGTAGCCAATTTACGCTAGGGCCTAGTGTCTGAGTTCTGGAAGTCTGCTCCCAAACGCCATGGACTGATAGACTTTCATGCTTTGCCCTGGGGTGAAACAGGTGAGCGGGTCGTCAATTGCCCACTCATTCACCTTTTTCCTTTTCCAACGCTGCTGCTGGTGGTGGTGCCAGCATCTTTTGCCAGTTCGCTTCCTGGCTGAAATCATGCCTCAAATGTCCCTAATGGAGAGGGTAGTTTCTCCCCCTGGTTGCACTTGCTACGGTGTGGCAATGCCTGCTACCTCCGCCGGTGTAGCCAATTTACGCTAGGGCCTAGTGTCTGAGTTCTGGAAGTCCGCTCCCAAACGCCAAGGACTGACAGTCTTCGGATGCTTTGCCCTGGGGTGAAACAGGTGAGCGGGTCGCCAATTGCCCACTCATTCGCCTTTTCCAATGCTGCTGCTGCTGGTGGTGGTGCCAGCGTCTCTTTTCTGCCAGTTCGCTTCCTGGCTAGTGTCATGCCTTAAATGTCCCTAATGGAGAGGGTAGTTTCAACCCCCTGGCTGCGTCTGTTTGCGGTGTGGCAACGCCTGCTACCTCCGCCGGTGTATCCAGCTTACGCTAGGGCCTTGTGTCTGAGCTCTGGAAGTCTGCTGCCAAACGTCTAAGACTGACAGTGTTTGGGTGCTTTGCCCTGGGGTGAAACAGGTAAGTGGGTCGCCAATTGCCCACTCATTCGCCTTTCCCAATTCTGCTGCTGCTGCTGCTGGTGGTGCCAGCGTCTCTTCAATGCCAGTTCGCTTCCTGGCTAGTGTCATGCCTCAAATGTCCCTAATGGTAAGGGCAGTTTCTCCCCCCTGGTTGCACTTGCTGCGGTGTGGCAACGCCTGCTACCTCCGCCAATGTAGCCAGTTTATGCTAGGGCCTTGTGTCTGAGCTCTGGAAGTCTGCTGCCAAACGTCTAAGACTGACAGTGTTTGGGTGCTTTGCCCTGGGGTGAAACAGGTGAGTGGGTCGCCAATTGCCCACTCATTCGCCTTTCCCATTTTTCAATGCTGCTGCTGCTGGTGGTGGTGGTGGTGGTTGTGGTGGTGGTGCCAGCATCTCTTCTGTGCCAGTTCGCTTCCTGGCTAGAGTCATGCCCAAAATGTCCCTAATGGTAAGGGCAGTTTCTCCCCCCTGGCTGCGTCTGTTTGCGGTGTGGCAACGCCTGCTACCTCCACCGGAGTGGCCAGCTTACGCTAGGGCCTTGTGTCTGAGCTCTGGAAGTCCGCTGCCAAACGTCTAGGACTGACAGTGTTTGGATGCTTTGCTCTGGGGTGAAACAGGTGAGTGGGTCGCCAATTGCCCACTCATTCGCCTTTTCCATTTCCATTTCCATTTCATTATTTTCCTTCTGATACACAACCAACCAACCAAACATAACACACACAATAACACAAATAACACAGTGACATAACACATAACACACAACACATATAACACACAGTGACAACACACATAACACACATAACACATACACATACAATGAACAAATCACCAAGGACCTTTCCTCTTGTTATTTGTCCTGGCCTTCACTTCTACACTCACTAGCATTAACGCTATAACTCACACTTCATACTATAACATTTTTCCATCCACATACCTGCCAACAGACCCAACTTTTTCAGGGACAGTCCTGCTTCTTTCCAGTCCTGTCCCATCTAATTTAGCTATCTAGGTATGCAAATACACGTTGGTAGTTATAGCTCGGTAGGTAGCACTAGTATAAACATTAAATAAATATAATAAAGTACTAAATAATAACTCTAACTTTAAAATACATTTAAATAAACCCCTAATTTTTTTTTTTAAACCCATTAAAATTAAAATTACATTATTATTTAGACATAATACATCTTTAACCAAACCAGTGCACTGCTACTAATCTTAAACATAACCGTACATTAACCCTAAGCTATTTTTTAGTTCTTGTCCAACATTTTTCGATACGCATACCTGCCAACACACCCAAGATTTTGGTGGACAGTCCTGCTTTTTTCCAGTCCTGTCCAGTAAAAGTTGGGTTGTTGCAAAGTATGCCATTGTGAATAGGTAGCAAATGTTAGGCATGTATTACAAGTGGTCCAAAATCAATTTAAAAATGTAAAATAATCCCTATTCTTTTATTAAACATCTATGGATGTGTGATTGTGTATGATAAACGGAGGCCAAGTTCCTTGGAGCATTTGTCTCTAGGTCATTTTGTGTACAGTACACCTCAGTACGTGCGTTCTGCAATTCACTCGTTGATGCCAGACCAGCCCCCTGCCGAAACGACCAATAGAGTTGCACGCGTTCCTTCACGGCAGCTGCTGCTGCTCCGATGTGTTGTTAACCCCGTATTAACCCCTGCTAGGCAACCGGGAAGAAAACGAAGATTAAACGAGCATGAAAAATGTCCCCGAAGAGAAGACAGGAATGGGCGAATATTCACGGAATACGAAGGTTTTTTTTCCCCCCGAAGACGAGCACGAAGACGAACACGAAGAGCCCCCTGGTGCCCAAGTCTAATAGTTATGAAGAAAGGTTAACAAATTTAAATCTGTTTAGTTTAGAAAAACAGCACCTCAGAGTGGATGTGATAGCATTATATATTTATATTCGGGGCCAATACAAACCATTGTGTGGAAGTAAGGACAATAAAGATGTGGAATTCTCTGCCTGGATGGATGGATACTTGGAAAACATAATATTCGGGGATATAATCATTAATTATGGGGAAACGGCTTATTGATCCAAGGAGAAATCTGAGTGCCATTTTGGGGTCAAGAAGGAATTTTTTCCCTGGTTAGTGCAAAATTGGAAAGAGCCAAACTGGGGTTTTTTGCCTTCTTTTGGATCAACAGCAACAAATTAACAGATATAGGAAAGGCTGAACTTGATGGACGCATGTCTTTTTTCAGCCTATATAACTATGTAAATATTTATATAGCCTTACACCAGTCTTCTTTTCTTCTATGATAGTGATGCCAGAGCTTTCAGCCATAATGTGAGAATCCACTTAACTAAGATCAAAAGTTCTTAAATTAAAATGGTTTCCAATATTGTCTTTGTGGCACACCACTATATTTATAGGTAAAACATTATATGTTTTCTTATTTAATTTGTGAAAATATGAGGCTTTGCTTGTACTATAAGTGTGTTACTGAAACACAATTCAGGAACAGTATTTCATGAAATGACAGTGCCCTGGCCTAATAATTGAACAATTTTTTTTTTACTTATTTATTATTAGTTGTATATTTCACCCCACCCCTGTAGGTTGCACTAGTAGTACACTTACACTGCTTGTAATATGGAGGATGAGCCTTGGTCTGAGCTGAGTCTAACACTAACACTGTTGCCAGCATTTCTAGCTCACCTATTTTTGGCTTCTACTGAGTTAAATGGTGTAGAAAAAAAACAAAACTGAAAGTCTCTCCTTTTTTACTGTCAACTGTTTTGGCTAGGTCTATCTATCACTTATTCTGTACCCTCCTGGACAAAGTCCCTTCCCACCTACCCTGCTGAAAGAGCACCAAAACTGACACACAAATGAATCCTAATGAGTATTTGAAGGTTGAATTTATTTATTTTTTTGTTTTATTTAGGGATATGTATAAATGTTAAAATTACATGTCCATCAAATTGTTGAAAATCATGGATACATTGTATAAACTCCGGTAGGGACTATGTATTAGACTTGGGCGTTCGTCTTCAGGGGAAAAAAATCTCCGTATTTTACAAATATTCTTTGTATAATAGAAAAATATACGTTTTCTACCAGTTTCCTAGCAGGGGTTAATACGGGGTTAAGAAACACATTGCAGCAGCAGCAGCAGCAGCAGCAGCTTTGGCACACACGGACCTTTAAAGGTCTGTGTGTGCGACTGTATTGGTCGCCGGCAGGGGGCACGTCTGGCATCAACGAATGAAGTGCAGATGCCCTCCGTCACTTACCACAAAACCAACTTCAACATTGGTCCCCGCCTCTGCTCCCACCCAAAGACAAAACATTTTCCTTATTGCATGCGGAATATTGCGGAAGTGTGCTTTTCATCCATCAAGGAAATCCATCAAGGAATGATCAGTAGCCTACTGCAGCAGCTTCCTTAGACACACCAGGCTGCCACCCAGTGGTGGAACTACCGGGGCCGCAGGGGTCGCGACTGCGACCGGGCCCTGGAGTTCTGCCACACAGGGGGGCCCAAGCAGGGTAGAAATTTCCCGGTGGGCCCGCAGATTCGTGGGCCCGGCGGCCGGCGGAGCGGGATTGGAAGGAGCGGGCTGGGCAGGGGGACAATTGCCGAAATCTAATCTAAAGGGCCGATGCGGCCTGCCGGCCAGTGCTACTTTAATTCTTTTTTTTTATTTAATATGGCAAGCCGGAAAAAAGAAAGTATTAAAGTAGCGCCGGCCGGCCGCATCAGCACCCAGCGGCCGTGTGCGATGGCCGCCTAGAGATGGGAGCAGCGTGAGGGGTGAAAGCTCCGCCCCCTCGCACGGACCTTTCACCCCTCACGCTGCTCCCATCACTATGCGGCCATCAGATTGCTGGAAATCTAATCTAAACGGCCGATGCGTGCTGATGTCGCCGGCCGGAGCTACTTTAATACTTTATTTATTTATTTTTAATATGGCAAGCCTATCCGGCATATTAAATAAATAAAAAAAGGATTAAAGTAGCTCTGGCCGGCGGCATCAGCACGCATACCAGAGGACGGAGGACAAGATGAAAAAGCCAAAGTGGAAGAAATAGAAGGTCAGTAAACTAATTTATTGTTTGAACAAACTGTATATTTTTTGTATTTTTTAAAAACCAAAACAATCGGTATGTGTGTGTATGTAAGTGTGTCCGTGGAGGACAAACAACATAATGCTTTTTTAAATTATTATTTTTAAATGATTAAACAAAAAAAAAATCTCTGTGCCTGTATGTGTTCACAAGTTCAGCTCCCCAGTGCCACCTCTGTCCCCTTTCAGCCCTCCATGTAATCTCTGTCCCCAATGAGCCCCTTCCAGTGTCACCCCTGTCCCCATTCAGCTCCCCAGTGTCACCCCTGTCCCCATTCAGCTCCCCAGTGTCACCTTTGTCCCCATTCAGGAGGCAGAGTGCCCTGTGATGTGCCTTTTAACCCCCTTTATGCCACTCTGTCTCCAGAAATGCCTTTTAACCCCCTATATGCCAGAGTGGCGTATAGGGGTATAAGGCATTTCTGGTGGCAGAGGGGCATATAGGGGGTTAAAAGGCATATCAGGGGGCGGGGGGGAGGAGCAATGACGTAGCACGTTGGGCGTGCTGCGCGTGTGGTTTGCTGGAACGGGGGTAGGGAGATGAATCGAGGCTGCGGTTGAGGCATACGAGCGTCCGGGTCCTCTGGAAAAAATTACCTGGGGCGCCTGATCTCTTCGGCTGCAGCTCTCTTAGCCCCTCGTGGCCATAGTGCCTCAGTGCCCCGGTCTCCCTCGAGGCTCCGCTGCTCTTGTCGGCTGGGCGGCTTAGAGTTGCGGGGTTGGCGGTGGTGGCGGTGCCGGCGCTTCCGCCTATGCCGGCGTGTTAGCCGTGGGACTCGTGTGGGATCTGCCGCGTGACCCGTTGTCCATGTCGGACTTGGGGCCGCGCTGTCCCTGCTGATTCGGCGGTTCTACGTCGGAGGTGGCGGCGGTGCCGGTTTCCCGGCACTCCCGCCCATATCGACTTATCAACTGTGCGGGGACAGTGTGGGCCTTGTTCCTGGCGCTGCGGACCTTGTGGCCTTGTGAGAGAGGGCCGCTCGGCCTGTTTATGCCGGCTGCGGCTGAACACAGGATGGATCCAGGCCTCGTTGGGCCTTGTCTCCTATATGGATGGACCAAGCGGTCTGAAATTTGAGAATCGAGGGAAAGACCAGAGACTTGCACCGAAGAAATTTACTGATTGAAGAGATGTTTAAAGGCTGCCCTAAGTAAAGAGGAAGAGTTTGAGAGTCTATAAAGAGATGAGCTCCTGGGATGAGTACTTTTACTAATTTTCATATATAAGCACACGTTATTTATGATTTATTTAATTATACATCTTTATGATTTATTAAAATAAATATACCAGTTAAGACATCTATACTGGAAGAAAGATTGGAATATATGTATGCTGAGCTTCATTAGAGTGCCTGAGGTTATAAACTATAATGGAAATATTAGCTTAAGAAAAAAGAAAGAGGAGATAAGGAGGAGAAGAAGAGAGAGGAGAAGGAGTAAGGAGGGAAGAAAAGAAAAGAAGGAAAAAGAAAAGAGAAAGAGAGAGAAAAAGGATAAAAAAAGAGGAAGGGAAAAAAAGAGAAAAAAGAAAAAAAATAAATAAATAAAAATAAAAATAAAAATAAATATATATATATATTAATAAATTTCTATGTAGATACACATCTACATAGTGGTATCACTTACGTGAATTGATAATTTGATATATCTGTTAAAATATAGCTGAAACAATGGCTTCAAAAAAGACTCAAGAAAAAACTATGAGAAAAGATAGAAAAGATCAGAAAACAGAAAAAAGACTCTCTTTTTTTACTCCTCCTATTAAGCATGATCAAAGAGGGCTAAATGTGGAAGAAAGTATTACTGGACTTAATCAAACTGATGCAGATATTTCCCATATAAGCCCCTCATCAACAATAACGGATATGAAACAGTTTATACAAGATCAACTGACCGGAGCTCTAGATGCTCAGCTCGAACAGATTAAACAATTATTACAGAATACTATTCAAGAGTTAAAGCTTGACTTAACAGCAATTACAATGAGAGTGAAACAAAATGAAGAAAAATTGGAATATTTAGAAAATCAAGCTGAAACTTATCAAGACACTATTAAACAGAGCGACAATAAAATGAAATTCTTGGAGCAAAAAATAGCAGACCAGGAAGATCGGTCTAGACAAAATAACCTCAGATTTAGAGGAATATCAGAATCTATTCTGAACGATAAATTTCAAGAATATATTGAAAATTTTATTGATATGCTTGGTATTAAAAGGCAGGATAATGCAAAGATTTGGAATAAATGCTATAGAATTCCTAAACCTATTAATATGTCATCGGAGTCTCCCAGAGATGTCTTGATATGCTTCATTTCAACTACGCTAAAAGATAATATCCTTAGCAAGACAAGGAATACAACTTTTTGTAGCCCCTATGAAGCTATTAGAGTATTACCGGACTTATCTTACTATACAAGAACTCAGAGGAGAAGATTCGTAGAAGCGACGGGGATTCTGAAACAAAAAAACATCCGCTACAGATGGACATTCCCAGGGAAGATTACATTAACATTTGACTATAAAAATTTTAGTTTTGACTCTCCAGAAAAATTAGAAACTTGGATGCGACTGAATAAGATATACTAATGCCTAAACAAGGTTTTGGAGCGGGGTTTTTTTTTTTTTTTTTTTTTTTCTTTTTTTTTTTTTTCTCTTTTAGGTGAAGACACAATAAGTTATATTTATTTATAAAATTTTACATTGTAAAGGTGTATTAGAGATCTGAGTAGTAATGGATATGATTTAAGTCACTTTATTCATGGGGTTTTTTGGTATAGTAATTTTCTGAGGTTTGTTTAAGCTTGAAGAGATAATTAGCTAAATTTATTCACAAAGACACCCAACACAACATTGTAAGGTGTATTATGGATTTAAGTAATAACGGATATGGTTTGATATAATATAAAGACACAATTTATTTCAATCACTATTTAATATGAGGTTATAGCAATTTTTTTAGTGGTCACGAATCTACAATTACATAATATGGTTCCATAACAGGTATTGTTATGATGTTTTAGGATGAAAACACAATATGATAATATGATATATCTGAAAAAATATACTGAAATAATGTTATTCTATATATATAAAAACACTTAGTACACTGAAATAATTAGTATATATATAAAAAAAGTTTTTTTTTTTTTTTTATGAAGGTATAAGAAGTCAAACTTATTCACAAAATACATATATTGTAAAGGTGCATTATGGTGTGAGTAATAATGGATATGGCTTAAATCATTCTATTCACGGGGTTTTAGATAAAATTTAAGTTTGAAGATGCAATAAGCTAATTTCTCACACACACTTAACATAATACTGCAAGGTGTATTATGGATCTAAGTAATAATCGACAAGGTTTTGATATAATATATTCTTCCTTTTTTTTTTTTTTTTTTTTTTTTCCCTGCTCTATTAGAAATACCCCAATAGTTCCGACAACCATCGGCAGGATGGTAATTATCCGCTTGTATATCCCGCATTTAGGGGGATTTAGCGAGAGACACAGGCGGATGTATATTTCTCATTTTATAATTGAGATGTATACTGTACAAAGTCTTAAATGTTGTATTATTGTTAAACGTTGTATTATTGTCTTGTATGTAAGTCGAATTTTTTCTTTAGTTTATGACCGAATAGAATGCATCACCAGGGTAGTTAAATATATGTACCAAGTTGAAAGCAATGCTTAAGTTTGCCACAATAAATGCCCAAGGTCTAAATTCCCCCCAAAAACGAACATTACTTTTAGATAAATTATGGTCGGAAAGGATACATATTTGTTGTATCCAAGAGACACATTGGAGAAGTAGGGATAAAATAAATATGAAAACCCAAAGATTTCCTACTATATTTGAAGCTTCACTGAAAGAAAATAAGAAGAGGGGAGTTGCAATTGTGTTTAGTAAAGATATAGATATCGAAATAAAGTTAATAGAATTGGATCCAGATGGTAGATACATAATAATGATAATTGAAATAAATAAAAAATTAATGACATTGGTTAATGTGTATGCACCAAATAGTTCACAGGTTTACTTCCTTACAGCCCTCTTTCAAAAGATAATGAAAATTAAACAGGGATTCTTGATGATTTTAGGAGACTTTAATTGTATACTGAATCCAGACCTAGATAAAATGACTCAAAAAGGTATGACGAAAGATAAAAAAGTTATTGTGCAAGCTAAGAGATTTCAAATGTTATTACTCAATAATTTTTTATTTGATATTTGGAGAACTATGAACCCTAAGGAGAGAGATTACACCTGTTTCTCTAAATCCCATAAGTCTTACTCAAGGATAGATTTGGCTCTTGGCGATTTAGGCTTGATATCTAGAGTTTCGAATTCAAAAATACACGAAACTACCTGGACTGATCATAACTTAGTGACGGTCATGGTAGAAGGCTTAGTTTTTAAGCATCGTCCGGAATGGATATTAAATGATAATTTAATGAGGAAAGATCAAGACATTGCATATATAGAGGAAATCACCAAGTTATATTTTAAGGAGAACGTTGCAGACGAGCTATCAGCGGGTACCATATGGTGCGCATATAAGGCAGTAGTCAGAGGACATTTTATAAAATTAGAAGCTCAAAGGAAAAAAGTTTTGGAATCCTCATTGTCAGAACTATATATTAATCTTCAATTAGTAACAATAGAAAATAAAAAATCTCCATCAGCCTATCGGACTGAGAAGATTGAAGATATAAAAAATAAGATCAATAATCTATTGTTAGAGAAAATAAATAAAACCTTAAACTCCTTAAAAATGAACAGATATTATAAAGGGAATAGAGCGGACAAACTGCTTACTAACCTACTTAAAAAAAAGAGGGTAAAAAAACGAATTACAAGACTAGTCTATAAAGATAATGCCCTGCTAAACCCTAGAACAATTGGGGAAGCCTTTAACGAGTTTTATAGCACGTTATATAATATACCGCAGGAATGTTCAGCAGTGGAAATAAAAAAATACTTTAGCACGAAGGTTTTTCCTAAACCAACAAGAGAAATGGTTAAAGAGCTGAATAAAACTATAACAACTGAGGAAGTCCAAAACAGAATTAGAGCATTAAAGTTAAAAAAAGCACCTGGTCCGGATGGGTTTAATGCTAATTTTTATAAAATATTTATAAGTCAAATATCTTGCAATTTGACTGCTGTCTTTAATGAGGTCATGAAAACAGGGAATATCCCGAGTGAACTTTTGAGAGGTAATATAGTACCCATTTTGAAAATGGGGAAGAACCCGGAAGACATGGGTAATTATAGACCAATAACTTTACTGAATTTGGATCTTAAAATCTATACAGGTATTCTGGCCCAAAGATTAAAAAAAGTCCTTCCCTGTTTGATCCATAAAGATCAGGCAGGTTTTGTTATCGGTAGATCCTCAGCAAATCATATAAGGCTTCTTGCAGACCTATTGGAATATTCAAGGAAGAGGGAAGTTCCCCAACTGACCCTGTCATTGGATGCGGAGAAGGCCTTTGACAGAGTTAGTTGGGGATACATGTCAGAGGCCCTGCTCTCATTTGGTATTAAAGGCGATTTCCATCGAGCCATTATGGCATTATATACAACTCCCATGGGTAGAGTAGTTGGACCAGGGATTGAGTCCTCTTGGTTTTTATTAACTAATGGCACTCGACAGGGATGCCCGCTTTCCCCCCTTTTATATATTATTTCGTTAGAACCCCTTGCCATGGAGATTAGATCTAGCCAGGAAATCAAAGGATGTGGGAAGGACGAGACCCATAAAATAAAATTATATGCGGATGATATTTTAATAACAATTCAAGATCCGATAAAATCAACTGAGACTCTTATGACATTAATCAATCAATATAGTCAATTATCGAACTATAAATTAAATGTCCCCAAAACATTGGCTTTACCCTTATTTTTTAATAATATTCAGAAAATACAGATAGAAAAATTTGGTTTTTCTTGGGCTAAAGAGTCAATAGAATATTTAGGAATAAAAATCTCAGTTAACCCCGCAGCCTGGTTAGAAATAAACTTATTGCCAGCTATAAAAGAAATGAATCAATCACTTAAAAACTGGCAAAATTTATACATCTCATGGATGGGAAGGCTAAACGCGGTTAAATCATATTTGTTACCAAAATATATATATATTTTTAGATTAATACCATTTTCTGTTCCTGATGCTTGGTTAGAATTAATACAACAAGCATTCACAAAATTTATATGGGCCAAAAAAAAACCCAGACTGAGTTCTCAATTATTAGCAAAAAAGCTATATGAGGGGGGTTTGGGTTTTCCTATTATTAAAGATTACGCCTTGGCTGCGCAACTTACACATATATTAATGACTCTATTGAATAATGCACAAAATGAATCATGGTATGATTTAGAATTGGCAAATAATATTCCCTTTAAAGAGTTACAAACACTGTTTTGGTTGCCTAAAAAGGAAAGTATGGAATATGTTAAGACATCCAATAACTTAATTTTGGTACATTTGTTAAAGGCTTGGATTCAGATAAGGAAAAAAATAGGACTTGAAAATAAAATTATTATGCCGTTACCATTGAATATTATTGAAAATCTAATGCAGGATATAACCCTGGCTTCCTGGAAATATGCGGGCATATTAAGGATTTCAGATTTATATGATAAACAGACCCTCAAAAGCTTCTCGATGTTACAAATACAATATAACCTATCTCTAGGGGATTGTTTTAAATATTTAAGGATTAAGTCATTCCTAAGTAAAAATATTTGTTTGGACAATAAAAATAGCTCCATCTTTCTTTTTACAAAAATATTAAAATCTAATGATTATAATAAAATGATTACCAAATCTTTGGCCATAATCAAATCATATAAAAAAATTCCTCTCCCTCCGGCATTAAAAAAATGGGAAAAGGATTTAAGTTGTGTAATAGAAGTAAAGGATTGGAATAAAGCGTTGAAACTCACTATGAAACACGTTCATTGTTTAAACCTTAACGAGCTACAGTTTAAATTAATGAACAGATGGTATAGAGTCCCATTATTATTAGCTAAAATGTACCACAATGCCATACCTAATTGTTGGAGATGTGGGGAACCAAAGGGTGATGAACTACATATATGGTGGAGCTGTACAGTAATTAAAAACTTTTGGAATTTTATATCTCTCCATCTGCAAAAGATTTTTGGACAAAAATGGAACCTGACCCCTGATCAGGCTTTGCTACACTTAAATCTTCCCAATACAAACAAAAATGATCTGAGATTCCTCCTCCATTTATTAACAGCTATAAAAATGGAAATAGCTAGGAATTGGAAAAAGACTGAAGGGATTATATGGGTTAAAGTTAAGGCGCAAATAATTTTTCAATGCCAGATGGAGAGAGGAATTGCAACCTACCCAATTTTTCGTAAAGAAAAATATATTTTTTGGAACAGCTGGATAGACCAATTACAAATGGGCAAACTGGACTAATACTAAAATATTTAAGTTAACTTTCTGTAACTTAATTAAGTTACAATAAACCCTGGTGATGCGGGGAACACAAAGTATATGTGTAATAGGTTGTGAATCAATTCGGTATTTTAATTTATTATATGTATGTTTGGTTTTTTTTTTTGCTTTTTTTTTTTTAGAGTGGTCTTAATCATGTAGTTAATGACATACTCAATCGTTGTTCTTGTCCTTCTGTTTGTACCTTTTTAAAAAAAAAAAAAAAAAAGAAAATCAAATAAAGATCTGAGTTAAAAAAAAAAAAAAAAAAAAAAAAAAAAAAAGGCATATCAGGGGGCAGAGTGGAAAGCCTGGGGCAGATGTGCATAACTGGGGGGGGGGGCAGGTTGGCAAATAAAAGGAAATAAAAACAAAAAACAAAAATGTAGCCTGAGAAGGGGGGAGAGGGGGTAGATGGTGTGAGAGGAGGGTAGATTGGGTTGGCGGGGGCCTTAACAGATTCTTGCACCGGGGCCCTGAGGCTTCTAGTTACGCCCCCGCTGCCACCAGTGTGCTGTCAAGGAAAGAAAGGCATGCTGACCGCTAGGTGCACTCCACAAATCTGTTGTGAAATGTACACACTGACCAGCAGCCTTGGAAAGCTCCTCTTTCACTGCTGGATCACAGGACCAATACAGGTGGACCGATACAGGGCTACACATAGGTTGGAGTTCCACTATGTGTAGCCTTCTCTCTAACTGTCTTTACAAAAATATTGGGATATAAGGATATATAAGGACTTGGTGGCTTGCTAGAGGTGGTGCTAGGAGGAAATGGTGTGGCGGTACCGGTGGGAACAGCAGGCGCAGCACTAGTGGTGGTAGAGGTGGTAATCTTGGGAGGCGGATTTTTGGTTTGGGAACACCACTCTCAGTCTTGCTGCTAATTTTGCTCTGCTTGGTACCTTGCATGCTGCTCCTGGATGGGGAAGATGCTGCTTGGGGCAAAAGGCACTTCTTTTTACTCACTGGGCTAGTAGAGGTACTAGTTGTGCTACCCTTTAACTTTGAACATGCTTCTGGTGCTTTAGGCTTTCCGTAAGAAACATAGAGCTGTTGGGCCTATCAGCACTACTACTGCCTGCTATTGGTGGATTTCCTTTACTTGATGACATAGATCCTTCAAGAAATGATTCCCCAAACGATAAGCAAGAGCTTGGCCTACTTATCCGACTAGACTGACGCAAAGGCTGCATCGTAGAAGAACTGGTGGTGGTGGTAGATGGAGCCTGTCCCTCCTTTTCTTAGTCCCAAAAGGAGTATCCATTTCAAATTTTGTGTTGCGTGTGTAGTGTTTAAAACTAGAGGGACAGGGAAAATCTAGAGTAGCAAGAAAAACACTAGCTGCTAGTAAAAGCAAGGGAGGACTACATTTTGATTTAAACTGTTTTCAGTTTAATCAAAGGGTCAAAAATTATACAGTGTTTTTTGGCAATGAAGGTAGACAATGGTTACAGTCAACGCCAATATCCCTGGATCATGTAGTTAACCAAGTCCGACACCAGTGTTTAATGAAACACTTCTATCTCATCAGAGACTTCATAAATTTTACATAATTTGGAGAACTTAGCTGGATCAGTATTCTAACTTTCTTTGTTAGTCATAGATTCTAACTAGGGCCGGCCCTGCTATGGAGCAGAGTGGGGCAATTGCCCCAGACGCCACTTTTGAAGAGGCAGCACTTTGACGCCCCAAGTGCCTTTTTTTTTTTGAAGCGGAAAAGAGAGAGGGGCGCCGAGTGGTTTTCGCTAACCAAGTTTTCAGTACCCGCTCGGCGCCCCTCTCTCCTCTGCGAGCCCTCTAGCTTGGTCTCGGACGTCATTTCCGGCGCTCAGCAGTAAAGCAGCGTGCACCATGGCAGAGCAGGGAGACTCGCCGCAGGACTGCTGAAAGGTAAGTGAAGTACAAAGGGAGAGGGAGGGAGGAAGGGTAGATAATGACCCCTGACGGCTGCGGGGGGGGGGGGAGTCCTATAGTTACATATAACTATATAAATTATATAAAATTAGCTTGACTGTATGAATAATTCATATGGATAGTATGAATGAGAGAGGGCTGGATAAATTCTTTTTTTTTTTTACTCCCTTTCTCCCTATGTCATTGGTATGTTTGTTGGGGGTTTAGACTAGGCGGTTTGTAGCAGTCCTAGTCTAGTCTTAGTCGCATCAATATTTATATGCAAATCTATATGTGGATGTTTTATGTCTTTGTAAGTATATTTTTATTTCTTATGATGTTGATGCGATGTTACATTTTTTAATAGTAAATAATTTTAAAAAAATGAAATAAAATTTAAAATGAGAAAATAATATTTAGCAAAACAGTTACCATCACTGCTTGCTGAACAAAAAACACAAAGCACTTATGTGGCTGCACTCACTAGCCAAACAAGTTCACTTCACTGATGGACTGAGGTGAGCAAAACAAATGAAATGTGTCAGGAACCACTTTTTCGCTGCCTGAACCATGGCTTTTTCATACATGTAGTATATCAGTCTGCTACCGCTAGTGGCCACCCTCCGCCCTCTGGAGCACTCAGAACTCAATTACTAGGATCAGATGTGCCTTGTTACCTGGGTTGAGCCCTAGTCAATACATCCAGCTGGGCCTTGTTACCTGGATTACCCTGCCTTTATGAACCTGCCCTGCCCTTCATAAAGGGCCTTTCTATTGAAGTCTGTAGACCTTTCTGCTGTGGCTCTGCACCTGTACCGTTCCTGGTTACCTGATTTGTGTCCTGATCAAGTGGATTCCCTGCTTTGTGTCCTGATCAAGTGGATACCCTGCTTTGTGTCCTTCCAAGTGGATTCCCTGCTTTGTGTCCTTCCAAGTGGATTCCCTGCTTTGTGTCCTTCCAAGTTGATTCCCTGCCTTTCTTGCCCTTCCAAGTGGGCTCTGTGCCTTTCATGCCCTTCCAAGTGGACTCTGTGCCTTTTGTGCCCTTCCAAGTGGGCTCTGTGTCTTTTGTGCCCTTCCAAGTGGGCTCTGTGTCTTTTGTGCCCTTCCAAGCGGGCTCTGTGCCTTTTGTGCCCTTCCAAGCGGGCTCTGTGCCTTTTGTGCCCTTCCAAGCGGGCTCTGTGCCTTTTGTGCCCTTCCAAGCGGGCTCTGTGTCTTTTGTGCCCTTCCAAGTGGGCTCTGTGCCTTTCGTGTCCTTCCAAGTGGGCTCTGTGCCTTTCATGCTCTTCCAAGCGGGCTCTGTGCCTTAAGAAAAATTGACTTGGTCTCTTGCTGCTGCTAAAACAAAGCACAAAATAAAGAGCTGCAGCACCAGTACAAGTAAATTATTAACTAAGTAAGTAATTAATAATTAGGTGTTTTTTTTAAATAATATAATTAATAATAAAATTAATTATCAACTTCTATCTTAAGCTTAAGGTTAGTAGTGGACTGGTTAATCTTTATGTGGGATAAATTAACTCTTCTACCTGACAGACTGTCTCAAGCAAAATAAGCTAATACATTATAATATAGCTAATTAATTATTAAGCTAGCTAAAATGAATTATAATAATATTATTAAATATTAATGATTTTATATTACACACTAGTAGTCGTCTACACTAGTATACTATATGACAATATTATTATTTATTACATATTATTATCATAAATATTATTATATAAATTATTTCAAAAACTAAGGGAAGACAGGGCAGGCAGTAGGCACTGCCAGCCCAGGGCAAGGGCACCCCAGGTCCAGTGAGGCACTGTGTGCAAACTGTCAACTCAACAGCAATACACAGTTGACAGACAGAAGCACTTAAAACTAAAGAAGCACACTGTGAGAAATGGCAGACTTAGGCTTACCAGTCTCATACAGAACAATCTCTCTCTGTAATGCTCGTATTTAGCACAGCAGTGTTGCCAAAGCAGTCACAGCGAAAATGAATAGATCTCATGCAAGCTCTGCTCTTATAAAGGCAGTTTCTGAATTAAAAAAAAAAGCAGTACAGGCATTGGACGAGACCCTCAGCATGATGTCACAAGAGTGAGCTGATTGGACAAACGAGGATCAGCTCACTCAATCTGTGTCCTCCTCCTCCTCTTTGAAAATCTGGCGGGCGTGCCGTGAAAACAAAGATGATCACGAAGAAACAAAGATTGTTCGTTTTGTGCGTTTTCGTCTTCATCTATGTTTTACCGCCAATATCTTCTCTTCTTCGTTTCTTTGGAACGAACACGAAAATGCACACATATGTACCATCTTTGCATTACCTTGTATTGAAGTTTTTCATTTTTCATATTTTTTATAACATCGAAGCATTTTTTTTGCAAGATCTTTGTCCTTAAGATTTTGCTCCTATTTCTTCATAGCTCTGCTGGAAAACATCCTTATGTAATTTATTTGTAGCTGTAAACAGTGGCTATAATAATGGATGATGGATTAACCTATTCACGTCCGGTGACGTACCAGGTACGTCATGCCCAAGTGGGCTCATTGTTTGTTTCTGTGACGAACCTGGTATGTCATGCCAAAATAATGCCGCTACGTTGCCACAATCGTCAATCCTGATGATCGCGGGGGCACTGCTGCTGTTGCCAGCCCAGCACAGCCACCCCGAGCCCCCCCACCCACAGGAGCAATTCTACAGGCTCAACATGCAGTCGCACGTAAACCAGCGATTGCATTCCCAGCTGCCACAGGCAGCTTCAGGGAAGGAGACCTGCCAAAACATTCCCCTGCTGTCTGATTGCTCCATAACAGAACAGCAGTGAGTCAACACAAATCTTCTCCCACTGTTCTTCCGTCAGGTCAACCTACAGCGAAGTCAGCGAAGTCTCCCATTTGCCCATATAGGGCGGAAAAGTAGGATATAAGATAGATAGGAGCAAATCATACAATAAGGAAACACCATGAGCCGGAAGCGTTTCAGAAGTGCATAATGTTTCAAAATTGGTGAGATCTCTCAAAATCTGGTTCTTCCGCATCAGTGACCTAAAAAAGCAACAGAGCACCTTTGGGAAGTGGTGGAACGAGAGAATCTGCAACAACTGCGTGATGCCTTCATGTCCATATGGACCAAAACATCTGAGAAATGTTGTAGAAAGTATGCCACAAAGACTGAAGTCAGTTCTAAAGCCAAAAGGAGGTCTAACCCAGTACTAGTAAGGTGTACCTAATAAAGTGGCCAATGAGTGTATATAGTTTTTATAGGTGAAACTGAAAATGTTGCCTTTTTTCCTGATTTACTCCATATATAATTATTATTTCAAAAGTATCTCACAATATCTCACAAAAGTACACTCCTCCCACACAACCATTAATGTCTAAACCTTGGCAACAAAAGTGAGTACACCCTAAGTGTAAATTTCCAAATTGGGCCCAATTTGCCATTTCCCCTCCCTGTTGTGTCATGTGAGTTGTTAGTGTTATAAGGTCTCAGGTTCGTGTTATCGCTCTCACACTCTCTCATACTGGTGGCTGGAAGTTCAACATGGCACCTCATGTCAAAGAACTCTCTGAGGATCTGAAAAAAAAAATGCTCTACATAAAGATGGCCTAGGCTATAAGAAGATTGCCAAGACCCTGTACCGCAGCAAAGAAATTTGGTGCACATGCTCAGCGTCATATACAGGGATTGTCTTTGGGAAATAGTCATATGAGTGCTGCCAGCATTGCTGCAGAGGTTGAAGGGGTGGGGGGTCAGCCTGTCAGTGCTCAGACCATACACCACACACTGCATTAAAACTGGTCTGCATGGCTGTCGTACCAGAAGGAAGCCTCTTCTAAAGATGATGCATAAGAAAGCCTGCAAACAGTTTGTTGACATGGATTACTAGAACCATGTCCTGTGGTCCGATGAGACCAAGAAAAACTTATTTGGTTCAGATGGTGTCAAGCATGTGTGGTGGCAACCAGGTGAGGAGTACAAAGATAAATGTGTCTTGCCTACAGTCAAGCATGGTGGTGGCAGTGTCATGGTATGGGCCTGCATGAGTGCTGCCGGCACTGGGGAGCTACAGTTCATTGAGGGAACCATGAATGCCAACATGTACTATGACATACTGAAGCAGAGCATGATCCCCTCCCTTCAGAGACTGGGCCGCAGGGCAGTATTCCAACATAATAACAACCCCAAACACAAGACGACCACTGCCTTGCTAAAGAAGCTGAGGGTAAAGGAGACCTAAACCCTATTGAGCATCTGTGGGGCATCCTCAAAAAGAAGGTGGGGGAGTGCAGGGTCTCTAACATCCACCAGCTCTGTGATGTCGTCATGGAGGAGTGGAAGAGGACTCCAGTGGCAACCTGTGAAACTCTGGTGAACTCCATGCTCAAGAGGGTTAAGGCAGTGCTGGAAAATAATGGTGGCCACACAAAATATTGACACTTTGGGCCCGATTTGGACATTTCACTTTTGTTGCCAAGGTTTAGACATTAATGGGTGTGTTGAGTTATTTTTAAGGGAACAGCAAATTTACACTGTCATTTCTTCCGTGTTGTCACATGAAAAGATATAATAAAATATTTATAAAAATTTGAGGGGTGTACTCACTTTTGTGAGATATTGTAATTTGTCCGGGGACACTGTCCTCAACCCGGGGACGTCTGGTCACCCTGATTTAGAATACAATGTCATAAAAGTCCCTGTTAAAAAAAAAAAAAACTGCAAAAAAGTTGCATTTTGTTTAAGATACATATAAACTAACATTAACATTAACATGTCTCACTCTTACTTTAAAGCAGTTTTCACACCTGCCCAAAGCTCTTTTGTAGCACTGTATATATTAATAATATAACATATATAAATAAATTATAAAACACACATAATTTGCACTTTCTAATGTTACATCATTCATTTTATTAACCTTTTAATGACCAATACCATGCCAGGCACTTCATTGAAAAACATTCATTTGAGGACCAATGACGTGCCTGGCAACGATCATTTTCTTTGTTCAAACGGTGTTGCTGCCTCTACAGAGTGGTTACATTTGCCCTGTTGAAAGACACATGTCTCTTAAATATGGCACCCCCTGCATCGAGGTATTTCAGCAACACTGGCTGAGTCAATGAAGCGATCAATGATCCATTCCTAAAGAGTCTTTCCAGCGGCAGAGTGGCACCATATTACCCCTTCATTGCAATTGATCACTGGATACACACTTTTTTGCTTTCTGTGCATTTTTTCAGGGATTTATTTATTTAATGTGATTTTTCACACACATTTCTTTTCAGGTATAAACTTACAGCAACTGTTTTATGTCACTTCCAAAATGTTCAGCTACCTTTGGGACATATTTTTCAATTTGGTAAACATTGGTGATAAAATGGGGCATTAAAAGTACCAAAGTTCAGTGGTTACATATTTTGAAAATGAACATGAAAATTTTATTAAGATGGTATTTGGTTCCAAAAATGTTATATAATATTAAGTCTAATAACAACTAATCTTTGTTGGTGTTGTCTTAATCAATTCTTCGTTTATTGCACATAGTGTAAACCAGTATATAGAGCATAAGTAATAGATATAAAAAGTAATTGTTTACAATTGTTCACTCTTTAAGAGCATGTCACTTTGTCTTAACAAAGGGATATACATAGCTTCAAAATACAAAGCATAATGTGCAATCAGAAATAAAAGAACCCAGAAACATTTCCCTGCAAGGTGTTTCTGCTACTATTATACAATATAAGTTACTGTATTCAGTAGAAATTTTTAAAAGAAGTAAAAAGGAAAATAAACTTGACGTAGAGAGGTTGTTACCAAAACCTGTATCCTATAAAATTACAAAGCTATATCTAAATCAATAGAAAATCCCTTGTGAAATCAATGCAACTGTGAGCCCAGTGGATCTTTATTTCCCGACACTACATTAAAGGAAGGTGAAGCAAGAATTTTTTCCATGAAAGCCACTTACGTTCAATCTGATGGCCTAGGCCCCATGACAACATCACCAAGTACTCCATATGATAGATATATTCTATTATTTTAAACCATACTGAGAGTTGAGGGGTAATTGTTTTTTCCAGAACCTGGGTTGGCTGCGTTCAGAAAATGTATCAGTAAAGATTTATTTTATTAAGAGTGCAATGTTTGAGAAAAATGTAACAAACCAGATTCTTGGGTAGCTGCAGAGGTAGGATCTACTACCTCCTTAATGACCTTAGTCACTGCATCCCAGTAAGGACGTATGAAGGAGCAATGCCATCAAAGATGGAGAAGCGAACCTTCTTCAGATAGGCATCGCCAGCATTGATCAGATACTGTCGGGAGAAATCATCTGAGCTCAGAGGGCACACGAAACCAACAGGTAATAATTTTAAACAAGTTTTCCTGTATTTTACAAAAATTGTACCCTTATGGATTGACAAAAGGATTATGTCCCTGTCACGGAGCTGGCTAGTCCGACCGACTACCTCCGCTATCTTATGCTCTCTTAGCCTGGGACAACACACTTTCCCCGGTTTCCCAGTCACTAGCCGAGACTCATTAAGAACGCTTTATTGTACACACACACAGGTATATATATCCATATAATCAACACACAGAATGAGACGTCTGAGTAACGTCACCGCCCCCTTTAGCTGGGGGATTCAGGTCTCCCAGGAACAATAGGGGAGATAACGGGATTAGCCTCTGATATCTTCCACCGATAGTCAGGCTGGAGCCCTGGCTGGGCACCCTGTGGAGATAATCCTGTCTGGTACACATAGTGGGGCAGGAGGCTATCAGCTAGCCGCCCAACAGTTCCAAAAGTAAAACCTGTATGTCCTGGTACTGGGCCTGGCGGTGTGGGCGGCAGAGGGCTTCTGGGCAATAGGAAAAAGGGGTATAACATAGAAACTGGGTTCCAGGGGAACGGGTGGTTGGGCGGTATAATATCCACAGTGGTGTGCCTGAAGGGACGAGTCCGTCACAGTCCCATTCTTGAGTTTCAAATGTGCACCCAAGGTCCCATTCCCACAAATGAAAATAATGCATTTTTTGTATCAGAAAAAGGGATCAATAACAAAGCATAAAGCGATAAAAGTTTGCGAAGCCGACGAACCGTTGTATTCCTTTACGGTCTGTAGGAGCTGGCCAGTTGAGAATTGCCGTAACCTTTTTGGGATCCATCTCTATACTGGTTGGAGACAGGATATATCCCAGGAACTCTATTCTCTGTACTTCGAACATGCATTTCTCCAATTTGACATATAGTCCGTGCATCCTCAGACGGGCCAGAACTTGGCACACATGTACACGACGCCTCTCCAAGGACGGTGAGAATACTAATATGTCATCCAGATACACAACAACAAAATGGTCTACAATATCATGGAATACATCATTGATGAAATGCTGGAAGGTGGCTGGAGCATTGCACAGGCCGAACGGCATAACGAGATATTAAAAATGTCCATAACGACACCAAAAAGCTGTTTTCCACTCGTCGTCCTTGCGTATCCTCACCAGATTATAAACCCCGCGTAGGTCAAGTTTGGTAAAATATTTAGCAGATCGTACATGTTCTAGTTCTGGGATGAGTGGCAATGGATAGCGGTTCTTAAATGTGACGTTGTTTAGCTCCCGGTAGTCTATGCATGGGCGCAAGCCCCCATCTTTTTTATGAACAAAAAAGATCCCGGCTCCAGCAGGGGAAGTAGAGGGTCTTATGAAGCCTTTCGCAAGATTTTCTTCAATATAATCTTTCAGTGTAGCGAGTTCTGGTTCTGAGAGAGGATAAATACGGCCGAAGGGTATAGTAGCACCAGGCAGGAGGTCAATGGGACAATCATATGGTCTTGAAGGGGGTAATTTGTCAGCACTTTTCTTCTCGAATACGTCTTTAAATTGTTGATAAGGAAGCGGAATCTCTTGGAGAGAAACGGTCTGTGTGAGACAGATGGATGTAGTCTTTAGACAGCGACTGGTACTATACAATGAGGAGAACTGAATTACACCAGTCTCCCAGTTTATGAGAGGGTTATGTCTCCTGAGCCAAGGGAGACCTAAAATGAGAGGAGACAGCGGAGAGGGTACGACATCGAACTAGATGGTCTCGGTATAACCATTCCCTATTTGAAGGGTCAAAGGAACAGTCTCTGACAATGGGACCGGTTTTGAGAGGACTTCCGTCCACGAGCTGGATAGCTACCGGGTTCTTCTTGAGACATGTAGGGATAGTCAAAGTCTGGAGTGTCTCGACGTCGATAAAATTCCCGCTGGCTGCTGACTCCACCATGGCTGTGAGACGGGCTGTACCTTTAGTCCACTGCAAAGACACGGTGATAGACAGATGAGGTAAGGATGTCTTTTGGAATTGGTATGAAGCAAAACGATCGGTTCCTTACCCTTGGTATGACGGGCATGGAGTCTGCAGTCTTTGAATAGATGGCCTGGTTTGCCACAATACATGCAGAGGTTCAAGGCTCTACGACGCTCTCTCTCTTCGGTCGAGAGGGGGCCTCGAACAATACTTATCTGCAAGGGTTCTTCCGTAGGAGGAGAAGGGACCCTGGGATGATTCCGTGCTGGTGTCCAACTGGAACTGGTGGCCTGGCGTTCAGATCGCCTCTCTCGTAGTCTTCTGTCAATCTGGGTAGCCAGGCGTACAAATTATTCTAAGGATGGTGGGGTAGAGGTGCGTGCAAGTTCATCTTTGATAGCCTCTGACAAACCCCAGCGAAACTGGTCATGTAGTGCAGGTTCGTTACAGTTTGATTCTAGAGCTAGGCGTCTGAACTCCGAGATGTATTCCTCCACTGGCCGCCGACCCTGCTTTAATGCTCGCAATGTAGTTGTAGCTGAGGAGGCCCTGTAAGGATCGTCATAGGGGGAATCCAAAGACTCACGAAAGGAACGCCAAGAGTCCAATATTGAACTATTGCTGTGCAATAGGTGATGCGCCCAAAGTTGAGGTTCACCGGATAACAGGGATATGACCGTGTGTACCTTGATGTAATCTGTAGGATCTCACATGAAGTCACAAAAGCACAATATATACTCTGATCTCCCGAAAATCGTTCTGGTAGAGGAATCTGTGGCTCAAGAGCAGTGGCGCCTTCAACAACTGGAGGTGCTATAGCAAGTGGATTAGCAGGAGCTTGTTCGGGAGGTGCATTTTGTTGTACCTGAAGGTGAAGTACCTCCTGTCTTAGGTGGCGCTGGTCGGTTTGAATCTCCTGGAGCGTCTGTTGGAAGTTGGCTAATTGTTGTGTGAGAGCGGTAATCGTGTCCGGAAATCCTGCGGTTTCCATGATGGCTCAGTTATTATGTCGGGGATTCGGGGTGAGGAACCCGGTATGCAGTATACCTCACAGCGGTGAGGGCAGATGGTAACTCAGCAAGTCCAGAAATAAATAGCCAAAGCTCAGGATTGAAGAAAACAGCGTAAGCGGTATTTATTAGCCAAGGTTCAGGAACGGAGAAATCAGCATAAACGGTATTCAATAGCCAAGGGTCAGGAACGAAGAAATCAGCATAAACGGTATTCAATAGCCAAGGGTCAGGAATGGAGAAATCAGCATAAACGGTATTCAATAGCCAAGGGTCAGGAACGGAGAAATCAGTATAAACAGTATTCAATAGCCAAGGTTCAGGAACAGGAATCAATAGGAAAAAGCAGCAACACAATAGAGCTCCGTTAAGCACAATAACTGAGCACTGAGTGATACTCAGTGCTGGTTTTTAAAGCTACCACCAGGGGTCGCCCCGCCTCCGTGCGTAATGTCGTTGACGCGCGTTCCCCGCCTTCTCCATTCAGGAATCCGCAAAGAGAGGTGAGGGCGTGCGCGCGCGCACATCTATACACAGGCGACGGAGCAGCAGTGAGGACGGCAGCAGCGTGGGAACTGGTGCCCGCCATTGGCGGGTACTCAGGTGAGTCGCTTCGTTGGGGTCCTTGCTGAGGACCCTGACAGATAGAGTGGCCTGGCCACTTTTAATGCTGAGTTTTTATGTGAATTCCAATTGATCTACACCTGCAAAGCTGGGTTTTTGTGTTATTCTGTAGATCCATATCTGCTATGCTATGTTTCCATACATTATTTATGTTTACCTGCAAATACAGGATTTGTATCTCTTATTCAGTTCATCAATACCTGGAGTGCTGATTCCAAGTGTTGTTTATTTGATCTATACCTTCAGTGCTGAGTTTACATGTGATTTCCAGTTGATCTATACCTGCAATGCTGGGTTTGTACGTTCTGTTGATTTTTACCTGCAATACTATGTTTCCATACATTATTTATGTATACCTGCAAATACAGGGTTTTTATATCTTATTCAGTTGCACGTGCTGTTTCCATGTGTTGTTTATTTGATCTATACCTGAACTACAGGAAGTAAGTAAAAGAGAGGTGTGGTTTAGTGAATGAGGGGACAAAGGGACACTGGGGATAATTACTGGGGGAGAGGACCTCTCAATGTCACGGTGCAGTCAGAAGGAGGGAAGACTGCACTGACTCTCACAGTCTTCCACTGATCTGCAGTCAGTGTGGCAATTTATTTATTTTTTTGGTGTGGTAGCAGAGGGAGTGATTGCATGCGTGGAGCCGGGAGCGTGGAGCCGGGCCTAAGAAAATGCTTGGGTAGTTACATAGTTACATAGGCTGAAAAAAGACATGCGTCCATCAAGTTCAGCCTTTCCTATATCTGTTAATTTGTTGCTGTTGATCCAAAAGAAGATCCAAAAGAAGGCAAAAAACCCCCGGTTTCGCTCTTCCCAATTTTGCACTAACCAGGGAAAAAAATTCCTTCTTGACTCCAAAATGGCAGTCAGATTTCTCCTTGTATCAATAAGCTGTTTCCCCATAATTAAAGATTATATCCCCGAATATTATGTTTTTCCAGGTATCCATCCAGTTGCAGTTTAAACGTCTGTACAGATTCTGATAAAACTACCTCTGCAGGCAGAGAATTCCACATCCTTATTGTCCTTACTGTAAAAAAACCTTTCCTCTGCTTTAGTCTAAATCTCCTTTCTTCCAGTCTAAAAGCATGACCACGTGTCCTATGCATAGTCCTGTTTATGAACAGATTTCCACACAATGGTTTGTATCGGCCCCGAATATATTTATATAATGTTATCATATCCCTTCTGAGGCGACGTTTTTCTAAACTAAACAGATTTAAATTAGTTAACCTTTCTTCATAACTATAGTGCTCCATTCCTTTTATTAATTTTGTAGCCCGCCTCTGTACCCTTTCTAGTGCTATGATATCCTTCTTTAGAATAGGTGCCCAAAATTACACAGCATATTCAAGATGCGGCCTAACCCTTGATTTATACAGAGGCAAAATTATATCTTTATCCCGCGACTTGATGCCCCTTTTTATACACGACAATACCTTACTGGCCTTAGCAACCGCAGACTGACATTGCACATTGTTGCCTAGTTCCCAAATCCTTCTCATTTGTCATTACCCCTAATTCACTACCGTTTAGGGTGTAGGTTGCTTGTGCATTCGCTAGCCCGAAGTGCATAACATTACATTTATCTACATTGAATTTCATTTGCCATTTGTGTTCCCAGTCCCCCAGTCCCCCCAGCAGCACAGTAATATCCCGCTCGCCCTGTATAACTTTACCTAGTTTAGTGTCATCCGCAAACACGGAAACATGACTTTCAATGCCTACTGCCAGGTCATTTATAAATATGTTGAATAAAATTGGTCCCAGAACAGAACCCTGAGGGACACCACTTACCACTTTTGACCAGCTTGAAAATTTACCATTTATAACAACTTTCTGTTCTCTATCTTTAAGGCAATGTTCTACCCAAGAACAAGAATTTACATCTAGGCCAATTTCTTTCAGTTTGAATACTAACCTATTGTGTGGAACCGTGTCAAACGCCTTGGCAAAATCCAAGTAAATTACATCCACTGCAACACCCTGATCGGCACTTCTACTTACTTCTTCGTAGAATGCAATTAAATTAGTTTGACAGGACCTATGTTTCATAAAACCATGCTGATTTTTACTAATAATACTATTCTTCCCAAGGAATTCTTGAATATTATCCCTAAACAGCCCTTCAAATACTTTCCCAGCAACGGAAGTTAAGCTCACAGGTCTATAATTTCCGGGCACAGAGTTGGAACCCTTTTTGAAAATAGGAACCACATCTGCCTTCCTCCAATCCTCTGGTACAATTCCTGAAAGAAAAGAATCCCGAAAGATTAGAAACAGAGGTTCACTTATTTCCTGACACAGCTCCTTAAGTACTCGTGGGTGAATACCGTCAGGCCCCGGAGCCTTGTTAACATTAATTTTCTTTAGTTGCTGCAGCACCTTGTCCTGGGCCATCCACTCACAGTTTGACTGAACATTTTTCTCCGTGGTCCTATGTATATCCATTGCCATAGGTTCCTCCTTAACATATACTGAGGAAAAATAGTCATTTAAAGTTTCTGCTTTTTCCTGGTTCTCCTTAACCAACACTCCCCTCTCTGTTATTAATGAACTTACGTTTTCATTCTTTGTTTTTTTGGGGTTAGTTTTGCTCTCTTTGGCAATCACCCTCTCATTTTCTAGTTTAGCCCATCTAATCACCTTTTTGAATGCTTTATTGGCTTCCTTATATCTTATATAGGATGCCTCTGATTCGTCTGATTTAAATGCTGTAAAAGCCATTTTCTTATTTTTAATTTCCTGCTTAACGACCCCACATCGGTTTCAATTTGTTTCTTTTATATTTGTTTCCTAGTGGTACATACTGAGAAGTGTACCCTGCTAATATTTGTTTGAAAATACTCAATTTTTCCTCAGTATTTTTATCCCTGAAGAGTTTTTGCCAGTCAATAAGTTGTAAAGCTGCCCTTATCTTATTGAAATTGGCCTTCTTAAAATTATACGTTTTAGTATTCCCCATGGGCAATTTCTTTTTTGAGTTTATTTCAAAAGAGACCATATTGTGATCACTATTACCCAAGTGCTCCCCCACTTGAATGTTAGACACAAGATCAACATTGTTTGTTATCACCAGATCCAAACAAGTATCCTTTCTAGTTGGTGCTTGTACCAGTTGTGACATGAATGTGTCATTTAACAGGTTCAAAAACCTGAATCCCCTTGCAGAACTACTAGTCCCTCTATCCCAATTTATGTCTGGGTAATTAAAATCTCCAATAATTAACGTGTTACCCAGATGTGCAGCTTTCACAATTTGCTCTAACAGCTGCTCTTCCTCATCATTATTAACATTAGGTGGTTTATAACATATCCCAACCAGTAGTTCTTTTCCTTTTTTTTGCTCCAAGTTGATATCTACCCATAAAACTTCCACAAATCCCTTGTCGCCTTCAAGATGCTTAATATTTGACTTTAGCTCGTTGTTAACATACAAGCATACTCCTCCTCCCTTCCTGCTTTTTCTGTCCTTCCTATATAACGTATAACCTTTCAAGTTAACTGCCCAGTCATGGGTCTCATCCCACCATGTTTCTGTTATGCCTATTATATCATATTGTTTGGTGTATGCTATTGCCTCTAGTTCTCCCATTTTGTTATTTAGGCTCCTTGCATTAGCAAGCATACATTTAATACTACCCTGAGTCTCTTGAATTTGAAGAGAATTTTTATTAATACATACCTCCTCTGTTCTGTTGGGTAGGGTCCAATTTTTTCACTATATTGGCAACAGGGTCTAATATTTATATGTTGGATAAGATTGGTCTGGGTTCCAGCTTCCCTATATTTTAGCCTTACTGCTCAGGTCAGGGTTAATGTTATCTTATCGGGTCAGGTCTCTCCCCTTGTTGTTTATTTTATCCATGGAACCATTACTCAATGCTAAACGTTTAAATAAATCTATCTCGGGATTTGTCAGGACTGGTCAGTAGCGACAGGAGAGGAGCGGAGACCAGTATGCAGGAGAAACAGGCACGGTACTTAGGTGATCAGTCCCAAAAAACATAGTCAAGGAGAAAGCCAAAAATCGGTACACAGGTGCAGGAGCCGTTGAGTCGCCAAGGCCAAGGAGGAACCAAAAGGAGAAGTCAAGGCAAGCCAGGTCTGGTACACGAAGGGTCAAGTAATATCAAGGCAAACTCAGGCGATACGTAGGGTAAGCACAATAACTGAGCACTGATCAGAGCTCAGTGCTCGGTTTTAAACTTGCCCACCTCTCGGGGCAGGACATCATCCGAGCGTGCACTCTGCGTTCCCCGTGTGGGAACAATAAAGTTGTGGTAGAGGGCGCGCGCGCGCCCTTAGTGTCGCCCGCTGGGAGGAAGGAGAAGATGGATGCCGCGGCGATGGATCCCGTACCCGCGCGTAGCGGGTACGCAGTGTTGGACCCGGTACCCGCGGGTAGTGGGTATTCCGGTGAGTCGTTGCGGCGTGTTCTGACCGCTGGACCCTGACAGACCCCCTCCTAACGAGAGGCCTCCAGCCTCTAGCAGAACCGGGGCGACCAGGATGGAGGCTATGAAAGGATGATACAAGGTCTGGTGCATGGACTGTGGTGGCCGGTTCCCACGAATCCTCATCAGGGTTATAACCCTTCCAGCGTATCAGATACTGCAATCGGTTGCGGTGGTAACAGGAATCCAGAATCTCTTCTACTTCATATTCAGGAGTGTCATCGATCAAAACAGGAGGTGGAGGAGTAGGATGCCGGCCAGGGTATGCATTGTCGTTCCAGGGTTTAATTAGTGATACATGAAACACCGGGTCTACCGACATGGAGCTTGGTAAGTGCAGTTCCCCAGCCGAGGGCGAGATGAGGCGTGAGATGGAAAAAGGCCCGATATATCTAGGGCCTAGTTTAGTTGTGGGGCAAGTTAATTTAAGGTGTTTGGTAGAGAGCCAGACCTTCTCTCCAGGCTGATAGGTAGGGGCTTCTTTTCTATGATGATCTGCAAACACTTTGTAGTAACGTTGGGCATTGAGTAGAGTGGAACGGAGTAATCGGAAGGTCTTGGACAGTTGAGTGACGTACAGAAGGTACTGTGAGTGGGTGCACCGGGTAACATAGTTGGATGGTATCCATAGTTAGCGAAAAAAGGTGACATCTTGATGGAGCGGTGTAGGTGGTTATTGTAGGCGAACTCCGCAAGGGGCAAGTAGGAACTCCAGTCATTTGTAAGTATGTAGTATAACATCTGAGGTATTGGTGTTTGGTTCGTGTGTTCTGTTTGGCTGTTGCTTTGAGGATGGTATGCCGATGACAGGAAACGATGTACATGGAGCTGTACACAGAACGCCTTCTAGAACCGCAAAGTGAACTGAGACCCTCTGTCAGACACAATTGATTCAGGTAATCCGTGTAAACGAAAAATGTTCCAGATGAATAGAGTGGCAGTCTCTGTGGCAGATGGGAGATGATTATGCGGAATGAAGTGAGCCATCTTGGTAAATCTGTCCACAACCACCAATAAGGTAGTAAAGCGATCAGAGGTTGGTAGATCCGTGACGAAATCCAAGGAGATATCCGTCCATGGTCTAGCCGGGGCTGGAAGGGGTTGAAGAAGACCTGCTGGACGTTGAGGCACCCCCTTAGAACGGGCAAAAGTGTTGCATGAAGAAATGTACTTAGTCACGTTGTCTTTCAGAGTGGGCCATCAGAAGGATTGTTTTATTAAGTCCAGAGTCTGATGAATACCCCCATGGCCTGCAACAGGTGAATCATGGTGGGCTTGTAGGATTTGGAGACGGGCCGCAGGATGTATGTATACCCGGTCTTGGTGATAATAAAACCCATGTCGTTCCTGTAATCCCGGGATCTTGGAGGAGTCAGTGTATGTGGAGTATCTCCGAACTGACTCCCAAATGGAGTGGGTCAAAGCAAGGAAGTGTGTGGGAGCCAAGACGGTATCTTGATCTGGAGGGGATACGGGTGCCCCATCGAACATACGTGAAAGGGAATCAGCCTTAGCGTTGCGGGAACCTGGGCGATACGTGATGTGCAGCTGAAATCGGGTAAAGAACAGTGCCCACCTGGCCAGGCGAGGTTGAAGGCATTTAGCCGAGCGTAAGTATTCTATCGGTATAGACCGTGACAGGGTGTAATGCGCCCTCCAGATGGTGCCTCCATTCTTCTAAGGCCAGCTTAATGGCCAGCAACTCTCTCTCTCCTACACAATAATTTCTCTCCACAGGACAAAGGGTCCGAGAGAAATAAGCCACAGGGTGCAGTTGACCATCAGTCTCCTGCCTTTGCAATAGCACTGCACCTACCGTGGTGTCAGAAGCGTCTACTTCGAGGGTAAATGGGTTGCGGGGATTAGGTAGCTGGAGGATAGGAGCAGAGACGAATTTGTCTTTTAAAAACTGGAAAAGCTTTTGAGCGACCTCTGTCCAGACGAACTTGTTGCGTGTAGATGTGAGAGCTGAGAGAGGCTGTATGTGCTTTGAAAAATCTCTGATAAACTTTTGATAATAATTAGCAAAGCCAATGAATCGTTGCACCCCCTTCCGGTCAGTGGGTGGCGGCCAATTAAGAATAGCTTCCACTTTTTTGGGATCCATCTGGATGTTAGTTGGAGACAAAATATACCCCAAGAACTCGATGCTTTGGACCTCGAACATACACTTTTCAAGTTTCGCATAAAGTCCGTTAGCTCGCAATCTAGAGAGTACTTGGTTAACATGTGTCCAATGTAGCTCTAGAGACGGAGAAAAGATTAAGATATCGTCTAAATAGACCACGACAAAGTGATCCAAAATGTCGCGGAAGACGTCGTTGATAAAATGTTGGAATGTGGCAGGGGCGTTGCACAGCCCAAATGGCATCACTAGATACTCATAATGACCATAGCGACATCGGAACGATGTCTCCCATTCATCTCCTTTGCGGATCCTCATTAGGTTATAAGCTCCCCGTAAATCGATCTTGGTGAAGTAATTAGCAGAACGAGCATGTTCGAGTAGTTCAGGGAAGGGGATATCGATTTTTTACAGTAATGTTGTTAAGTTCTCTATAATCAATGCAGGGTTGTAGGCCTCCGTCTTTTTTGTGTACGAAGAAGATGCCTGCACCGGCTGGAGATGTGGAGTGACGAATGAAGCCTCTAGCGAGATTGTCGTCGACGTATTCCTTTAAGGTAGTCAATTCAGGTTTTTGATAATGGGTAGATTCCGCCGAACGGAATGGGTGCCCCAGTCGTACGGCCTGGAAGGTGGAAGTTGGAAGTTTCTCAGCGGCCTTCTTTTCAAAGACGTCCACGTACTGTCTGTATTGGTCGGGTAAAACGGTAGTGGTATGGGTAAGACAGACCGTAGTAAGCTGTAAACGGTTCTGGATACAATGATGTGAGGTGAATCGAAGAATCCCCGTCTCCCAGTTGATGGAGGGATTGTGTAGGCGTAGCCACGGGAGACCGAGAATAAGTGGAGAAATAGGAGATGGAACAACGTCAAAGCGGAGAGTCTCCACATGTTTGTCGCCAATCTTGAGGTCTCTTGGATGATAGGCCCAGTCTTCAGGGGGCTACTGTCCACGAGCAGGATGGAAATAGGGTGTCTCTCTTACGATGTGTAGGAATGGAGAGGGACTGTACATACTTTTGATCAATGAAGTTGCCACTTGCTCCGGAGTCAATCATCGCAGAAAGGTTAGTGGAGCCCTTCCTCCACTGCAAAGACACGTAGAGGGATAGGTGAGATGGGGTACTTGACATAGGATCAGAGCGAATGTGCAGGTGTGCTATAAGTCGCTTACCCTTGTTGGAGCGGGGCCGGGCTCTACAGTCCTGGAACGCGTGGCCGGCTTTGCCGCATCAGAGACAAAGTCCTAAGGTACGACAACGCTCTTTTTCTGCTGTGGATAAGGGCCCTCGAACAATCCCAATCTGCATTGGTTCTTCTTGAGGTAGAGACAGCAGGGAAGTTGACGAGTGGACCGGTGTCCAGGAGGGAGAGGTGTACAGCCGTTCTTTACGTCTCTCACGGAGTTGGCGATCAATCTGGGTGGCTAGGGTAATAAGTTCTTCCAAGCCTGTGGGAATGGTGGTACCAGCAAGTTCATCCTTCATGGCTTCCGAAAGTCCCCAACGGAACTGATCATGAAGGGCTGCCTCATTCCAGGAAGAATCAAGAGCCAAACGCCTGAATTCCGTGATGTAATCTTTAACCTGCCATTTCCCTTGTTTAAGTGCTCTCAAGGAGGTAGTAGCAGAGAAGGTACGGAAGGGATCATCATAGAGAGCATCCAACGCTTGGCGAAATGATGACCATGAGTCCAGGAGAGGGCTGCGGGAGTGGATGAGATTGTGGGCCCATGCCTGTGGTTCATCAGACAGGAGAGCAATGATGGTATGGACCCGAATGTAATCAGTGGGATAAGTTCTGGGTTTAAGTGTAAAAAGAATCTGGCAAGCGATGATAAATACACAATATTTGGTGCGGTCGCCTGTGAAGCGTTCAGGAAACTCTGAACATAAGATATCTACTTACGCATACGATATGCTATGTTTCCACCTAAACCCAATTGATTTGTTCCCTCAATTAGTTAAGGAACTAAAGGACTTTCAAGCTCTCTCCAGTTACAAAATCAATCTCCAAAAATCAGATATAATGGGGCTTAATATTGACATCTCACTCAAAAATCACACTATTGATTCCTTCTCCTTTAAATGGAAAACAGATAACATTAAATATTTAGGTCTATCCATTTCCCCTAATCTTCCCTATCTGGCCAACATAATTTTTTTCAGATTTCTTAAAGCAATAGCAAAGGATCTAAAAAGGTGGTCGTTTCCACACCTATCTTGGTTTGGCAGAATGGGTGTTCTCAAAATGAACATCCTTCCCAGATTATTGTACCCCATTCAGACCCTCCCCATATTTTTGCCTAAAGTTTTCTTTAAAGCATGTCAGCGATTATTCAATGGCTATATATGGGGAGGTAGAACCCCTAGACTTTCTTACTCTCACTTAACGAGACCAAAATCACATGGAGGTATAGGCCTTCCTAGCAACGAGCTCTATTGGACAGCTTCTCATATAGTAGAATGGTCTCTATTCTCTAATAAACAATGGGTTTAGCCACCATATTGCTACAATACCCTGGGTCTCAGAACAATTCCGGACCCCGCTCGTGCCCTGTTATCCTACCATTGCCCCCACACTAAAGGTTCTTAAGAGAGGAAGGGCCACCATGTCCTTTCACACCCTAGCCCTCTTCTGCCTATATCGCACAACCCTGCTTTTACTCCAGGTACTACAACCGCACAGCTGTCTGCCATGCTCCCACCTGCTATTACAGTACTCAGCCTGTAATTTGACAGAGATCTCGCAATGATTTTAGGCCTAAATTTTGCAGAACATGGTGTAGCCTACACCATGTTCTGCAAAATTTAGGCCTAAAATCGTTGCGAGATCTCTGTCAAATTTGCCCAATACCTAAACATTTAAAATATTTTTATTTACAATTGAAACATTTTGTTTCTGGGTTGCTGAAGGATTCCCGTGTGCTGCGCCCTCTCATATCATTTGAGAAACTCTGACACAGAAAGAGAGACCCCTCATCTTCGGTCTCTCTTATATAACATACACATTTCCAGCAAAACACAAGAACTAGCCTTTAAGTTACTTACCAGGTGGTACAGAATCCCAGCAGAATTATCACGTTTCCTCACAATGTTGGAGATGTGAATTAAACACTGGCACATATATTCATATCTGATGGGACTGTCCCTTGGTACATCCTTTCTGGTCGAAGGTTCCGGGGGTTATTAGGGAGGTATGTGACCCTGAATTTCAGTTAACGCCCCAATTGGTTCTTTTGCAGGCCTCTCCTGTTCCCATTGGGAGATACAAGCATTCCCTTACTTTACCTTTTCTTAACACGGCCAGGGCTGTAATCCCACAATTTTGGAGGACTCAATCTGTCCCCCCGATCCAGGCCTGGCTGCAGAAGTTAAATTTTACATATTATATGGAACACCTTGTCATGATCTCTAAAGGGAAGGCACATACACATGATTTGCGGTGGTTCCACTGGAAGGAATTCCTCTTATCCCCTAAATTCAAGGCCATAGTGGGCTTTGAGGCTCCAGTATTATTATCTTATTGATTTACTAAACAATGCTGTTCCTGTAATTGGATCTTTGCGTGGTCATCTCCTTTTTCGGTCAATTTTACACATTTGTTTTTTTACAGATGTCAGCTTCACCGCCCACTGAGTAGTTTTGGTTTCTTATAATTTATATCCACTTTTCTGTCAGTACATATACTCGGACTGAACACTTGTACCTAATACCGGTTATTTCTAGGTCTTCACTGACCTTTTCATGTGCATCTCCTGTAAATTTACTTGAATTTACTTGCTGTGCAATTTTGGGCACCTATTCTAAAGAAGGATATCATAGCACTAGAAAGGGTGCAGAGGAGGGCTACAAAATTAATAAAAGGAATGGAGCACTTTAGTTATGAAGAAAGGTTAACTAATTTAAATCTATTTAGTTTAGAGAAACGTCACCTCAGAGGGGATATGATAACATTATATAAATATATTCGGGGCCAATACAAACCATTGTGTGGAAATCTGTTCATAAACAGGACTATGCATAGGACACGTGGTCATGCGTTCAGATTGGAAGAAAGGAGATTTAGACTAAAGCAGAGGAAAGGGTTTTTTACAGTAAGGACAATAAGGATGTGGAATTCTCTGCCTGCAGAGGTAGTTTTATCGGAGTCTGTACAGACGTTTAAACTGCAACTGGATGGATACCTGGAAAAACATAATATTCAGGCATATAATCTTTAATTATGGGGAAACATCTTATTGATCCAAGGAGAAATCTGACTGCCATTCAAGAAGGAATTTTTTTCCCTGGTTAGTGCAAAATTGGAAAGAGTTGGATCAACAGCAACAAATTAACAGATATAGGAAAGGCTGAACTTGATGGACACGTCTTTTTAAAGCCTATGTAACTATGTAACCACACAGTTCCAAGCTAACCTGGCTCTGTTTTGTCAATATTAATACGCACCTATGGTTGTCTGTACTTTATTCCGTATGTTCGAGATACCTTATTTTGTCAAATATACGCTCCTTACCTGTCTTTATTGTGGTTCATACTTCAATAAAGAATACAGAATTGATAAAAAAAGTCAAACTTTTAACCCCCTTAACGCCAAACTTTTCCAGTGACCAAACAGCAATTAAGACCACAGCTTCTAAGTCTTCTAAAGTAGGTATATTCAGTAACAAAGTAATATACCGTATTTGCTCCATTATAAGACAAGGTTTTTTCCAGAGCAAATGCTCTGAAAATTACCCCTCGTCTTATAATCGGCGTCGTCTTATAATCAGACCTCAACTAGGTCTGACTATGAGAATAAGATCCAGATCCCCCGCAGCGATGCAGGGGACCTGGATCCTCCCGTCCCCCGTCCCCACTTACCAGTACTTCTGAGTCCCCAGTGCTTAGTCCGGGCAGCGCGTAGAGCTCTACGCGATTCGCGTAGACAACTTCCGCTGCAGCCGGGAGGAGGTGCGGTTAGCAGCGGGGGTTGTCTGCGTCCATCGTTCAGACCTTCCCCGGCTGTCAGAGATCAGAGGTCCCCATGCTTGACAAAGGCCCTGTTTGGCTGAAACGTTGCTTTTGTTTGTTCTCGCCTAATAAAGTGTCCTAGACACTGGAAGCTGTTTAGAGTGCTGGGATTCCTTTTCTTTGTTTGTATGCTTCAAGAGGGTTTATGTTGTCCGTTTTTTCCTGCTAGCACCCAGCTTCCTGGGAGTTGAGTGCAGAACCATTTTTTCTTTTTTACTCCTTCAAGATCCAGCTGGGTTTCTCTGGAATCCCAGAACCACCACTCATAGCCACTTCCAAAATTGCCATCTTCCTTGACAATCTTCCACAATAATCCAGGGCCATCAAAACCCGATCAGTAAAGCCCTCTCCCTCTGGATCACAGCAGTGCTGCACACCACCGCAGCACTCTATATCGGTCATCCAGGTCAACCTCCGTATGAACCAGCCACTCCAGGTCAATTATCCATTCTGACCGGGGCACCTTTCCCAGGAGATATATTTAAGATCCTACCTGATTATTACCGGCCACACTACCTCCTTTTCCTCAAGAAATCTGGCTGTATATCAGATCTTGGTGCAAATACTGGCCATAGAGGTCTCTGTCCTGTAAGTCCTGACCCAATGGAGAGTAAAACACCACGCATAAAACCTCTTCTAAAAATGCAGTTACTCTAAATCTGTGTCCGAGCTCCACAGTCTTTAGAGTCTCTGGTAATTAGGGATTAAACTATTCCTGAACGGACAAGCGCAGAATGAGAGCACCAGGCGAACTGGTAAACAGAGCAGGCATAAATAAAAGAACAATTGCAAACATAATAAAAGGGGAAAACCAGCCCCACAAGAAAGAAACAAGAAAGGGGGGGGGAAATACTCGCCTCCTGTCTTTAATAAAATTTAGATTACCGTATTTGCTCGATTATAAGACGAGGTTTTTTTGAGAGCAAATGCTCTGAATAATACCTCTCGTCTTCTAATCGGGGTCGTCTTATAATCAGACCTCAAATAGAGGTCTGACTATGAGACTAAGATCCAGATCCCCTGCACCGCTGCAGGGGACCTGGATCCTTCTGTTTCCCCCCCATTTAACACTCCCCCACCCCACACACACTTACCGGTGCTTCTAATTTCCTGCTGTATTGCCGGGGCAGCGGGTTGATGTCTACGCTTACTTACGCTGCAGCCGGAAGGAGGTGTGGCTAGCAGCGGAGGTTGTCTGCGTCCATTGCGCAGACTTTCCCCGACTGTCAGAGATCAGAGTTCCACGCACCGGTGCGGCACCGGCACCCGGCGGGGAACTCTGATCTCTGACAGCCGGGGAAGGTCTGCGCGATGGACGCAGACAAACCCCCGCTGCCAACTCCACCTCCTTCCGTCTGCAGCGGACGTTACCTACGCGAATCGCGTAGACGTCAACCTGCTGCCCCGGCAATACAGCAGGAAACTGGAAGCACCGGTAAGTGTGTGTGGGGTAGGGGAGTGTTAAATGGGGGCATAGGGCATTTCTGGAGGCAGAGTGCTCTATGAAATGCCTTTTAACCCCCTTAACGCCACTCTGCCTCCTGAAATGCCTTATACCTCCCTATATCCCACTCTGCCCCATAATATGCCTTTTAACCCCCTAAATGCCAGAGTGGGATATAGGGGTATAAGGCATTTCTGGAGGCAGAGTGGCACATAGGGGGTTAAAAGGCATATCATGGGGCACAGTGGCATATAGAGGGTTCAAAGGCATATCATGGGCCACAGTGCCATATTGGAGTGGCAAACCTGGGGGCAGATGTGCGTAACTGGGGGGCAGGTTGGAAAATACCAGGAAATAAAAACAAAAAAATATTTTTCTCAATCATAGCTTTTATTAAAAAATGCAATAGCTTACATGAATTAACATGTACTGGTAACACTTTTTTCCTATAGGGTCATCTTATATTCAGGCTTTTTCTTTTTTTCCTAAATTAATATTCAGATTTTGTGGGGTCGTCTTATAATCAGGGTCGTCTTATAATCGAGCAAATACGGTAATTCTACACCAAGGCTGGATTAATCCTTCATATTTTGCATTTTTAACGCCCCGAAAGAAGAGAAAAAGCCGCATGCGCATTGGGACGAAAGTAAATGGTGCGGAACGTGGATTCCCGAGACCAGTTCGCTGCCACCATAACGTCCGACAGGGAACATCCCGGGGAAAATGCAGCCAACGCTGCAGCGCCCCTTACCCCAAAGGAGTCGTCGATGCCAGCGAGACTAAGGATCCACCGGATCCACCTAGTGAAGGTAGGTGAAGAAACCGGTTTAAAAGGGCGAACATAGGATATGAACAAAGGACCAGAAGGTGAGCGGCGAAAAGGACGAGAAACGGAAAGATAGGACTGAACGCAATTAGCAACACAAAGACGCGGTCGATCTGGGAAATAAGGATAAGAGACGGAGAAAGAATGAGACTTAGTCCGCCGCCTGACAGAAACCAAGACGCCCTCCGGGGAAAAGGAAAAGAGTTCACGTCAAACGCATGGACGCCTGACACCCGTCTGAAAGACACAAGGCATAGGAGAAGCGCCGTTTTAGCGGAGAGCTGCCGGAAGGACAGACATTATCATTATCCGGCCAACCCTCCAGAAAGTCGAGAACTCGAGTAGACGCCCCAAAAGGCGGTGTAACGAGCCGAAGGGGGATGCGAAGCGCGAATGCCGCAGAGGAGATAGCAAACCGAAGGGTCCTTGCCGACCCCAAGACCATGCAACGGAACATGAGCCGCAGAGATGGCCGAGCGAAACAGGTTGATGGGCAAAGAAATTCAACACCACAACTAGAGGTGCCGTAAAGGGATCGTGGCGTTGCGCCATGTAAGAAAAATAATGTGTTTTAATATTGATGTTAGAATATAACTGATATCTTAAATATAAGGTTGCTGGCAGCTGTGCACCCCCTGCCCCCCAAACTCGTCAGGACATTGGCTCCAGGGATATGTGGCAAACATCATGGTTACTGTGGACCTTCACGGTAGGCCTTTCAAATATTCACAGTAGACCTTTCGAAGATTCAGAGTCGGCTCCAGCTATTGTGGACCTTCACAGTAGGCCTTTTGAATATTCACAGTAGGCCTTTTGAATATTCAGAGTCGGCTCCAGCTATTGTGGACCTTCACAACATCATTTTGAATATTCGCAGCCGGCTCCCGCTATTGTGGAACTTCACAACATCCTTTCGAATATTCACAGTAGGCCTTTCGCATATTCATAGTCGGCTCCAGTTATTGTGGACTTACGGCCAATGGAAACATGGCAATGGACAACTGAGCAATTTCCATATCTTAACAATGGCCCTTGATTGGATGAAATGGATAACCAAAGACAGAGATAGGCAGAGTCCATAACTTAGTATGGCCAGAAATACTGTATAAGAACAAAAACCTCAGACCATAAAGAGGAAGGGGGAGAACCAGTCAAAAGGAAGGTCCAGAAGAGAGAACAAGGATAAAAGGCTACCTATCCCAAGGACTGATTGGTTCCCAAGAAAGAAACTCAAGATATTGCTGTGTGCAGAGGATCCTTGGGGGTGTACTTAGATTGCCGGTGTCCTTTCAAGTCAAGATATCATTGGGACGTTGGTGGTAACTATATCGTTTTACGGTTATATTTTGTATGGTGTTTTCCTCCTTTGTTAATCGGAGTAAGGATTAGTGCTGTCATTATTATATATTGCAGTATTGTGGTGATTAGTCTGGTTAAGAGGTGTTAATATTATGATAATGTAGTAGTGAGGTTTGTCAGTGTTACTCGTGTTTGCTTTTGTTGTTGTATTGTAACTCGAGACCATTAATTGCTGTAGTTGAATTTTCCTATTAATATACTCTTAAAATACATATTGCTGTGTGGTGTTTCTTTGCCACCTGTCCCCAAAAGAACGAAAGAATATATATTTGGGTACAAATAGTTATATTTCTTACAGCCACACAACAGCGACACCAAACACCCCAAGCCTGGAGATAAGACCTCCTGGTGCCAGGAGCCCAGGATCCCCAGAGTAGGTCTCGAGCTGTTGCCGATAAGCCTTACTCCAGGAACCTCTGAAACAGTCCAGGCCACGAGAAGCAATCGGTCCTGGAGAACGAAGGGATGAGGGTTCCCCTCGGGATCAAGAAGCAGGTCCCATGACCTGGGAAGAATCAGAGGATCCTTGCATGACATCTCCAACAACAGGGGAAACCAAGGTTAAGACCGCCAAAGCGGAGTCACCAACACAATCGTCACCCCCTGCCTGCCGAGGGTGTGGAGAGTCCTGAGGATCATGGCAAAGGGAGGAAAAGCGTAGGCCAAGTCTGCAGAAACGCGTCCACTGCTAGGGAGAGGGGATCCTGAAGAATGCGTCGGTCTGCCTGTTGGCCTGGGACGCGAAGAGGTCTAAGTGGAGAGGACCGCGAGAGAGATGAAGGGAGTGAAACACGATGAGAAGGAGACGCCAGTCGCTCGCATCCCTCCAGTGGCGAGAGAACCAATCCTCCACCTGATTGTCCTTGCCAGGAAGGTACTCCGCCCGTATGGACAGATGGTTGTCCAGGCAGTATTGGTAAAGGTTCTTGGTAAGCTCCGTAAGGAGCTTAGACCTGGGGCCCCCAAGGTGGTTGATATAACGCACCGTGGACACGTTGTCCATGCGAAGGACAAGGGAACAGTGGAAAATGTTCTTCGTGAAGCTTCGCACCGCGAAAGTCCCGGTCATCAACTCCAGACAGTTGATGTGTAAATCGCACTCCTCCTGTTTTATAATAGTAATACATACAATATAACAATATGAGAATATTGTGCAGTAGGTGTGTACTTAAATCCTGTTCACCTCTGGCCTTAAACAGAGTGAGAAAAGAGCCACAATTCCCCGGACAAGGCTCAAGACTGATGTGATCGCTGCAGGGGGGTCGCAGGGTGGAGAGTGAGTAACCACGTTTCTCACTCTTCCCACAAGTGGAAAAAATAAACAAACAAAAAAAGAAGAAACAAAGAATTAGCGATTGAAGAATGAAAAATCACTAAAATAAGACAATAAACAACAAAAAAGCAAACAATAAAGTGAGCTAAGTGATGTCATTATGTCACATGTTCAAGATATCCCTAAGAGAATCTCTAACCATACTGCACTGATAAAAATAAAAAGTTATAAAAAAATGAATAAATAAAAGAAAAGACTCTTACATCCCATTGACCTAGCACAACATCTAAAAGCCAGTGGAGGGATTTGCTGAGAGGTGAGGCAGATGCAGAGTGTCGGGTGAGATAGATTATTCTGGCAGAGGCATTGAGAACCGGTAAATAGGTTGTTGCAGTAGTCTAGGCGGGAGATTACAAGGGAGTGGATTAGTTGTTTTGTGGTGCAGACAGTCAGGAATGGATGAATTTTGAAAATGTTGCGGCAAGATTTAGAGAGTGATTTGATGATAAAAGATAAGTTTGAGTCTAGGGTCACTCCGAGGCAGTGGACTTTTGGTGAAGGAGAGATAGTGGTACAGTGATAGAAAGGTCAGAGAGGGGAATAGAGTTACAGGGAGGGATTAGAAGGAGCTCACTCTTAGACATATTTATCTTGAAGTGGTGAGAGGCCAGGAAGAGATGCCAGATAGGCAGCTGCTGATCTGAGAGAGGACAGATGCAAACAGATTTGGGGTAGAGGACCCAGGACAGAACCTTGAGGTAATGCAACAGACAGAGGCATTGAAGAGGAGGAGTCGCCAGCAAAAGACACAGAGAAGGATCTGTTGGAAAGATACAAGTTAATCCAGGAGAGAGCAGTGTCACGGAGACCAAGGGAGCTGAGAGTCTGTAGGAGTAGGGAGTGGTTGACTGTGTCAAAAGCAGCAGAGAGGTCACGTAAGATTAGGATAGAGTAGTGGTCATTGTTTCTAGCAGATAGAAGGTCGTTTGTGACTTTGGTGAGAGCAGTTTCAGTTGAGTGCTGTGGGTGGAAACCAGATTGCAGGGGGTCGAGCAGGGAGTTTGAGGACAAAAAGTGGGTTAGACGGTCGTAGATGAGTTTCTAAGAGTTTAGATGTTATTGGAAGTAGTGATATGGGGCGGTAGTTAGCAGGGGAATTTGGATGAAGGCAGGGCTTCTTGAGGATAGAAGTGACCTGTGCATGTTTGAATGGGGATGGGAATATACCAGTAGAGAGTGAGGAGTTGAAGATGTGAGTGAGGGCAGGAGTAAGGCCAGAGGAGAGTGATGGAATTAGGTATGACGGGATGGGGTCAAGAGGGCATGTAGTAAGGTGTGAGGAAGACAGTAGAGCGTGAACTTTGTCCACTGTGGTTGGGTGGAAGAAGTGGAGAGAGGCAGAGGGGTTAGTCACGGAAGGAGGAGGAACGTGGAGACCATGCACTGGAATGTTGTTGCGGATGGATTGTGTTTTATTTTGGGCGGTAAAGGCAAAAAAGGCAAGGTGGGGTGAGGAGAGAGTGGAAGGTGGAGAAAAGTAATTTGGGGTTGGAGGAAAGAGATGAAATGAGGGAAGAAAAGTATCTTTGTTTAGCTAGCTGAAGGGCAGATGTGTAAGCATGGAGGATGAACTTGTAGTGGTTGCAGTCAGCTTTGAGCGAGATCTCCTGTAGACACACTCAGCAGTGCGGGATCATTTTTGTAAATAGCGCGTCTGCTTTGAGTGCCAGGGCTAAAGCTGATGACGTGGAGCTTTGCGAAGATAGAGTGTTGTTATAGTGTGCTGTGACAAGGTTGGGGCAGATTATAGTAGAAGTCTGGGAAATGCCAAGCTGAATTAGATTAGAAAATTGGAGAGGATCAGCGTCACGCAGATTTCTACAGGTGCGGGGGTGAGGAGGAGGGGATGTAGGTTTAGGTGTTAGTGTAAGATTGTAGGTGAGGAGATGGTGATCGGAAATGGGGAAGGGGCGGACAGGTGAACTCTGATATGGAGCAGAGATTAGAAAATACTAGGTCAATACAGTGTCCATCACGGTGAGTAGAGGATAGAGATGATCGTAGGAGACCAAAGAAGGATGTGAGAGAAAGAAGTTTAGAGGCAGCAGGGGAGGGTGGGTTATCGATGGGGATATTGAAATCACCGAGGATTATGGTTGAGATGTTCGGAGAGAGAAAGTGGGACAGCCAGGCAGAAAAGTTATCCAGGAACTATGAGGTAGGTCCAGGAGGGCGATATATGACTGCCACTCTGAGAGAGGGAGAGGGGAAAACAGGTATATGGAGTGAACTTCAATGGAGGAGAATGACAGAGAGGGGAGGGGAGGCAGGTGATGAAAGGACCTATATACTTTTATGGGGGTATTTAGAATTAAGGGGGTTACTAAGCAGGCCCAAATGAGACATAAAAAAAATTAGAGTTGCAATCTCATCATACCTAATGTAAAAATTAAACGGCTATGTTCCCTATAAGTGCTGGGAAAGTATGGAAATTCTATAAAAATTAGGGATTAATCTAGCCTTGGTGCTAAATTTTATGAAAGACAGGAGGGGAGTATTTTGCATTATCCTTCTTTACTGAAACCTCCAGCAGCAAAGGAGTTAACAACAATAATAATGACAACCAATCAGAAAGAACAGGACCCTATAACAGTCCAGGCGTCCAGCAACTCCTCCTCTTTCTTTGCAGTGGCGCCGAACAGGTGTGCCAAACGACACGAACCGAAGGCAGGAACAGCAGCCTCAGAATAGGCAGAAAATCCATAGACAACCAGGAAATGGAAACCGGAACCACTCACAGGGCAGCAGAGCGACCTGAAAAATCAGAGATAACATGACAATACCAGGCGAATGAACCTGTCACCTGGAAGACAAGCATGAAAAAGGTACAGCAAATCGGCACCCACAAGGACCCCCCAAAACACAGGGAGGGAAAAGAAAGGGAGGGAAAATACTCGCCTCCTGTCTTTCATAAAATTTAGATTAATACAGCACCAAGGCTAGATTAATCCCTAATTTTACCACAAGACAGGAGGCTTCATATTTTGCAATTTTAACGCCGCAACAGCGCAGAGGAGGCATGCGGCAGAGGACGAAAATAAAATGTGCGAAACGTAGACTCGCGCGACCAGTCTGCCGCGGACAAGACATCCGAGAGGGAGCTCCCAAGGGACAAGGCCGCCGAAGCAGCGGCGCCCCGCACCGAGTGAGCCCCAAACGAAGCCTCAACGCCAGCCAGGCTAAGGATCCAGCGGATCCATCTGGCCAACGTAGGAGAGGAGAACGGCCAAAACGGACGCACATATGAAATGAAGAGGGGACCCGAAGAAGAAACACGAAACTGACGAGAGGCCGCAAGGTAAGCTTGAACGCACTGCGCTACGCAGAGCTTGGGCCTATCAGGGAAATAAGGGTAGGAGACAGAAACTGACTGAGATTTCGTCCTCCGAGAGATGGAGACCGACACCCCGACAGGAGAAAAGGAAAAGGAGCCAACATCGAACGCCAGAACGTCAGCCACCCGCCGAAAGGACACCAAACACAACAACAAAGCAGCTTTGGCAGAAAGCTGACGAAAGGAAAGGCGGACATTATCCGGCCAAGCCTCAAGGAAATCTAGGACCCGCGAGACGTCCCAGAAAGAAGAGTACCGAGCAGCAGGGGGACGCGCGAGCCGAATCCCGCGGAGGAGGCGGCACACTGACGGGTCCTTACCGACACCCAGGCCCGCCACAGGGACATGGGCGGCGGAGATAGCCGATCGGAACAGATTAATGGTCCGATAAGACTTACCCAGGGAATAAAGGTGCGCGAAGAAATTCAACACGGCAACAATAGGGGCCGTAGTGGGATCGCAACAGTGTTCCACACACCAGCGACACCACACATTCCAGGCCTGCAGATAGGACTTACGCGTTCCCGGGGCCCAAGAGCCCCAGAGAAGGTCCCTAGCCCCCGACGATAGTCCCGACACATCCCAGGATCCCTGAAAACCAGCCAGGCCACCAACGACAGGTGATCCTGAAGAATGAGAGGGTGGGAGTTCCCCTCCGGGTCCAGAAGCAGATCCAGAGAGGCGGGAAGGAGAAGGGGATCGTCGCAAGACAACTCCAACAGCAGCGGGAACCACGGTTGCGTCCTCCACAAGGGGGTGATCACCAGAACCGTGGCCCCCTGTCTGCTGAGGCAGTGGAGAGTGCGCAGGATCATAGAGAACGGGGGGAACGCGTAGGCGCCCCGACGGGGCCAGACCTGCAGAAAGGCATCCGCCGCCAGAGAGAGTGGATCCGGCAACCAGCTGAAAAAGGCATCGGTCTGGCGATTTAACCTGGACGCGAAGAGGTCCAGATGAAAAGGACCCCGGGATTGATCCAGAGCCAGAAACACCTCCCGAAGGAGGCGCCAGTTGCTGGCGTCCCTCCAGCGGCACGAGAACCAATCCGCCACCAGATTCTCCTTTCCGGGCAAATACTCCGCCCGAATGGACAGGTGATTGTCCAGACAGTACTGGTAGAGGTCCTTGGTGAGTTCCGTAAGGAGCTTTGACCTCGTACCCCCTAACCGGTTGATATACCGTACCGCGGACACGTTGTCCATGCGCAGGACAAGGGAGCAGTGGGTAACCTGTTTGGTAAAACTGCGGACGGCGAAAGACCCCGCAATTAGTTCCAAACAGTTGATGTGGAGTCCAAGCTCCTCGCCGGACCAGAGACCCCCCGTCGCCGTCTCCCCGCACGCTGCGCCCCAGCCAAGCAGGCTGGCGTCCGACTCCAGGACGAAATCCGGAACCGAGCCGAAGATGGCCCGACCGTTCCAGGTGTCCATGTGCGAGAGCCACCAACGAAGCCCAACAGTAACACAAAATCCGCAGGGGGTTTCGCCCCCGAGGCCCAGGCAGGTACGATACAATAAAGGTGGAGAGGGAACACCCTCAGTAACCACCAACCAAGGGGCCCTAGAAAGGGCACAATCAGGGTAGAGGGGGGTACCCTCAATCTCAAGGTAGAGGGGGATACCCTCAATATAAGTAAGGGGTTCACCCAGGGTTCAGAGTGGGGCCAGTGCAGAACATAAACACCTATGCATGGTGTATCCAGAACCCAGAAAAGCAGCTGACATATCAATGAGGAGGGGTTCACCCCCATACAAAGCACGTGTGTCTTTTTTTTTTTCTTTTTTTTTTAATATTATTATAAACTTGCTTAAACAATCCCCAGCAGAAACGGAGGTAAACCTGAATGGAGCCGGCAAAAAACAATCCGACCGGCCAGAGACTGAGAAACACGTGGTGCAGAGGGGAAGAAATCCCCATGCGCCACAAACATCCAAGGAATTTCTCGGCCGGTGAACTGCACCGCGCCGAGATGAAGGAGACACGTACGCGGCCGGCTTTCAAAGAAAACCGCCGCGTAACGTCCAACAGACGAGACGCGCGGCGAACTGCCGCTCACAAACCCCAGAGCGGTACACGCGAGCAGGAGAGAAACCAACCCGCCCCGCGAAAGAGACGCGCACGCGGTCAGCCTCAAAGGCGAGCCGCCGCGTGGCACAGAGGAAGGGAAAAGGAGAGCCGCGAGGTCCGCCGGACCCGCGGCACGCAGGGAAAAATCAGCGGAGGGGGGGCGAGCAGGAGAAAAAGGCAGCCAGACAGCGCCAGAAGGGACCTGCGTGGAAGGCAGGGAGAAGAGCAAAGACAAAAACCAGGTAGGAGATAGAATAATACAGGCCTAACAAGGCAAAAGGCACAGTCAAAGAGACGAATAGGAAAAATAAACTGAAAATGACAGTGACGAATAGGGATGAATGAAAATAAACACCAATGAAAAAATAAGAGAAAACTCCTAAATCATATAAATAAAACGAAATAGACCTAATACAAATAATAAGAGTTATGATTCATAATTGGAAAGTGCTCACCTGGAGGTCAAGCAGCAAAGAAAGAGGAGGAGTTGCTGGACGCCTGGACTGTTATAGGGTCCTGTTCTTTCTGATTGGTTGTTATTATTATTGTTGTTAACTCCTTTGCTGCTGGAGGTTTCAGTAAAGAAAGATAATGCAAAATATGAAGCCTCCTGTCTTGTGGTAAAATTAGGTATTTCTGAAATCAAGACACCTGAGTTGATATATTTGGAGGAGATTTTCCTTCACGTTACCTAATTTTGTAAGGATTCAAAGGGGAAAATATATTATATATTTTCTCATTTTCGCTAGTTTTTACAAAATTTCTCTTCCTAAATTTTGAGCTAATTATCTAAGAAAGCCCTCTCTCAATCAATATATAGTACACAATATGGGCACACTTTTCGCAGGAAAGGTGAATAATGGCTGAACCGACATACTGTAAAAATGGCAAAAAAACATCCTAAATGCTTATCGAGCCCAAATAAAACCCAACTGAGCTGAATGAAATTTAATTGAACGGCCATCGTCCAGATAAAAAAGGAGCATTTATCAGCATATATTCTGCACAATGTGTGTATCATATATCGTATACATAATTATATAACAATATAATGGACGACATGGCGGGGAGGAGGAAGACTAAATGAAGTTTTCTTTTCCTTTTGTAAATGTTAATGCCTGCATTTGTGTGAATCTGCATACTCTAAAATATTCCCACTTAAGCTTGCTTTATGTTTTAAACAGGAGGATAAGGAGATACTTAACTCCCAAATTCACTGATTAATGGAAGTATTAGCTGATGTTCTTTGGAGATTCAATTTTTCCTTTTTTTTCCCCAAGGTGGTTTTTGATAAAATTTGTTTTTGTGCAAGCTGAAAAATTAAGCTTACTGGGGGGGCGTGGTTTGCGCGCAAAGGGAATGCATGCTTAGATTCAGAGCTCCGAGGAATTTTTGCCTTTACGTTATTTTTTGGGTGTCCTATTTTCAAGATGTGCAAACATTCTAAAGCCCCATCTTCTACCAAACCTCCCGGTGCAAAGGACAAACTCCCCAGCACTTTTGTTCGCAAATTTTTTAAACATGTTGCAGATACTGACCAGAGAGAAGTGCCTTCCAAGATGGCGTCGGCTCCTTCCAGCCCACGAAGCGTCCGCTCTGGCTCGTCTTCCATCGCGGATTCATATGTTTCACCTCCCTCACAACCTACCTTGGTAGGATGTGGTCAAGGATCTCCCCAAGAAAGCTGAGATGTCGGCGCTGTTTCACACTGCGCTCTCCGGTATCCGGGATGACCTGCAGGATATCAAAGAGGACCTACATCAGCTGGGGGACCGCGTGGCGGCCTTAGAGGAGAGTAAAGACAAACTACACTCCACGATGGGATTTTGGAAAGACCGGCGGACTTCCCTATTATTTTGGACCATGCTCACAGAGCCCTGAGATCCCGAGGCCCCAACACGCAACCTCTCCGGGATACCATTTGCTGCTTTCAGGACTATCGCGCTAAGGAACAAATTCTACAGAAATGTAGATTCAAGGCTCCCATTCTCTATGAGGGGCATGATATCAGCATTTTTCAAGACCTTTCCCCCATCACGCTACAGAACCGGAGGCATCTGCGCCCACTGACCGTGGCATTAAGAGAGGCGGCAATTCCTTACCAGTGGGGGTTCCCTTTTTCCCTGATTGCAAGGTGGTGCTTCGTCAGCCGACAGACTTACCTGATTTCTGGACACTTTGGGACTCCCTCCACTGAAGATCCCGGACTGGACATCCATGCTGCTCTTCGCTCCCAAACCATCCTACCAAGCGGTCAAAGGGTCTTCACTACCGCAACGTCGTCCTCATCACCAACGAGCCACCAGGAACAGAGACGCGGAGAATTGATCGCTCCACTCTTCGCCTGTGGACTTTCAACCGCTTATGCATCTGAGAAAGACATCCTCCATAACAAGACCTTTTTATGTTTTTCTTATTGGCCGCTTCCTCTATGCCTGGGTCCTGAAGATTTGGCCCTCTGGTATAGTATATCAGTGCCATCTCTTTCATTTTCTATTTCCTTTTATTTAATAACCACTATGTTGTCTCTCTCCTTATCTACATTATGTCTCTGACACACACACACCCACATTACACCTTTCTGATACGCGACATTCCTCGCTGTATCTCTGTGATACTTCCGACATGTATATTTGCTATTCTTTTATTGTATGGTTCTTATGTTTTCATAATCTCCAGCCATTGTATGTATCATTATCTCTGTACCATACTGTGTATTGTACCGCTTTGGAAATTCTTGCGATTGTTGGATGTATTTGTTTTCAAATAAACGTTTAAAAAATAAATAAATAAATTTACAAGACTAATGAAATATAGAACCAAGATGGCAGCCATAGAAAGAGAACACAGGCGGCAGAGGTAAAAGAACTACCACACTCAGAAACAGGGCTCACCTCCAAATATACAGACACCCTGGGCACAGGGAATATAGAGGACTCACCTCAATCAAGACAGGATTAAACCTGTAACACATAATTCTCAGTGTATAAATTGCAGTATGTCAAAAACTAATGAAATATAGAAACCAAGATGGTCGCCAGAGAAAGAGAGCACATGTGGCAGAGGTAACAGAACTACCACACTCAGAAGTGGAAAACAGAAAAGACACTGTGAGGAATGGGCCAAGGGCCCTACACCAAAGACATACAAAGGGCTATAACTGAATATAAATATAAATAGAAATAAAATATAAAGAAATTAAGCACCAAAATATGTATAATAAACAAATCCATATAAATATGTGTGTGTATGTATATATATACATATATATCTATACATATATATATATAGGAAATAAATACCAAGCAGAAAGAATCATAAATTAATGATCTGACCTGCAGTTACGGTGAGCAGCAAAGAAAGAGGAAGATTAGAGGTGTTTTAGGGCAGGGGTGTCCAAGTTTTTTCTGCAGTGGGCCACTTCATCAGAATTGTATACGTGCGCGGGCCGCACTCATTTTTCACTGTGACAAAAAATATGGCCTTTAATAAAATATGCAGATTAAAATAAAGTAAAATGACACAAAACCTTTACTCTTCCTGTCACTGATTTCTGGGCCTTGAAAGTTTTGCGACTACAAATTCAGGATTCCCTAGATTTATTCTAGGGATGAACTAAAATGAAAATTCTGGACCAAAACATTCAGGGTTCACTTAGCCAAAACCGAAAATGACCCCCACCTTTAAAAATAATAATAAAAACTCACATGTTTAATAAAAGTAGGTAACACACAATTGGACAAAATTAGCAATATGACTTGGCATGATAGGAGTGTGATTGCTGTTAGCCTAGGCAACCAGTAAATGCTGGTACCTAGGCATGATGGGACTGTGCTCGCTGTGATTGCTGTTAGCAATCACACTCCTATAATGCCAAGTCAGCCAGTACATGCTGGTACAGGGTGGCTGTAAGTGATGTGCAGACCCCATACTGCTGGCAGCATCACTACACAAGGGGGGCAGCTAGCTAGCTTTCAGCATGTACTGGCTGACTTGGCATGATAGGAGTGTGATTGCTAACAGTAGTCACAGTCCCATCATGCCTAGGTTCCAGCACTTACACATCCATCCAGTAAATGCTGGAACCTAGGCATGATGGGACTGTGCTCGCTGTGATTGCTGTTAGCAATCACACTCCTATCATGCCAAGTCAGCCAATACACGCTGGTACAGGATGGCTGTAAGTGATGTGCAGACCCCATACTGCTGGCAGCATCAATACACAAGGGGGGCAGCTAGCCAGGTTTCAGCATGTACTGGCTGACTTGGCATGATAGGAGTGTGATTGCTAACAGCAATCACAGTCCCATCATGCCTAGGTTCCAGCACTTACACATCCATCCAGTAAATGCTGGAACCTAGGCATTATGGGACTGTGATTGCTGTTAGCAATCACACTCCTATCATGCCAAGTCAGCCAGTACATGCTGGTACAGGGTGGCTGTAAGTGCAGACCCCATACTGCTGGCATTATCACTACACAAGGGGGGCAGCTGGCCAGGTTTCAGCATGTACTGGCTGACTTGGCATGATAGGAGTGTGATTGCTAACAGCAATCACAGTCCCATCATGCCTAGGTTCCAGCACTTACACATCCATGCTATCACACACACACACACACTCATTTATTCATCATTAATTCACAGATTCATTCCCTCAATCACACACACTCATTCAAACACCCTCCCCACCCCCTTACCTGTACTGCAGCTCCCTCGATGCCGCTCACAGACTTCAGCAGGGGGCGCGGCCTCCCTCTGCCTTCTCTGCTAAAGCACAGAGGAAGTAGGAAGTCACGTGAACTCCGCTTCCTCCGTGCTGTCCAGAAGACCCTCCCACAAGTAAGTAGCAGGGCTTGAGGTGCGGCTCGTGTAAGATCGGTTGCCCTGGCTGCCGATCTTACGCGGGCCGCACCTCGAGGCCTCGCGGGCCGCATTTGGCCCGCGGGCCGCATGTTGGACGCCCCTGTTTTAGGGTTTATATGCTTCTATACCTTGTTTTTTATTGGTTGTTACCAGTGTTATGTTAACTCTTTCTTTGCTGCTGTTGGTGAGAGTAAAGGAAGATATGCAAAATAGGAAGCCTCCTGTCTTGCCTTAAAATTGGAGGCTTAATGAAAGCATTTTGAATTCTCAAACTAATTTAGATTATCTTTTTATAGTTACTAATGATAATGGGGATATATCCCCATGGATGATGTGGTGCACCTTCAAATGTTACATAAGAGGTTTGATCAAAAAATTAGGGGCTGAACAATGAAAAAAAGAACAATAATCTAACTATGAAATGCATATTATGTTATCTAAGCTTGAGAAGATAAATAAAAACCAATTTGATGAAAAATGCCTAGAAAACATCCTTAAAATTAGAGCAGAAAAAATGTTAAAACCTATGAGAAAATTAATACAACTATCATAAGATTGAAACAACAATGGTACTAGAACGCTGCCCGCCTTCAGCTCATCACCCAAGGCCTCACACTCCTCAAAAGACAACTCATCAAAGCACAGCTGGACTACAAAAGGCAGGTAGACAAGTATGAAATAGGCACAAAGGTCTGGCTGTACACCACCAACCTCAAGCTCCCCAGTCTGGCCAAGAAACTAAAGTACGTAGGGCCGTTCCCAATCACTGCTCTGGTTAGCCCTGTGGCCATTCACTGCTCGTGAAAGGGTCAGAGGAATATGAGGTGGAGAAGATCCTTAATACGGCAAAGTTGTTTAGAATATCTTGTCCTCTGGAAGGGATATGGGCTAGAAGGGTGCTCCTGGGAGCCCTTGTCCAACATCCATGCCCCTGTCAAAGTTTGCACCTATCACAAAGTGCATCCTAGTCGTCCTGCCCCTGACCGCGCTGGAAGGTCGCGTGTAAGGGGGGTCTGTCAGGATCCCCCCCACTACCGCTCCACGCAAAGGGTCCTTACCTCCTGGAGCCATCCCCGCTTCCTCAGGGACCCGAGGGGGTCAGCACCACCGCGTCCTTTTCGGTATTGCATGGTCTCCTGGTTTTTGATCTCGGCTTGTCTACTGGATTCTCCTACTCTCTCCTGACCTTACCTCGGCTTGATTTCTCGTACTACTCCTCTGCTGCCTTACCCTATCTTATGGATTGCCTTTGACTACACTTTTGCCTTATCTCGGGCAAATGCTGCAGCTCCTCTACCACGGAAACCTGCTCTATACGCTGTGGATCTAGAAACGAAACAATCCTCGGAACGCAGATGACATCTGGTTTTGATAAAACCTTGTGCCTGGCTGGTTGAAACGGCTGGAGATCCGGCCCCTTGATCGTCAAAATGATTGTCCGTCTGAAACACCCTCCACATAGAAGTCCTGGCTTTTGACCTTGAGGTCATTACGGAAACATGGCGATTCAACTCGCCAGAAGAGTCGCCAAATTCTTTTGATCCTAGTTTAGCCAAACATGCATCCATTCGTAACAAGGCTGCTTTTTTATGCTTAGTTGAAACAGCTACATTTGCAATGCCTAGCAGGCATATAACCCGCAATGTCCAATTCCTCATTATTTTAGGATCAAGTGTAATATCCTGTAAAAATGCTCGGTTGGCCAGAGATGAATCTTGAGTAATTGGACCAACTACATTCAGCAATATATCTTGAGCCAATTTAAGGCCCTGCTCTAGACCCTTGTGAGTATCTCGTTTGTTATGTGAATGAAGAGTGACCACATTAGGGTCAAACTCCAGGGTCATAGCCACTTTCCACCGGATCATCCGGTGAGGGCATTCTGGCCATAACTTATTTCTCGTCTCCTTTTCTAAGGGGCACCATAGCGATTTCTGCAGGTAGAGAGCAATGTGCCCAGGAGGGGCCCATTCTGTAGCCCTAAGATGTCGCATTATAGCCGGATCAAACAGCACCTCCCCAGATGGATCCAGGACGGGAGTGTCATTAATCGAGAACTGAATAGTCTGAGAATTAGTGGCATTAGCACCAGTAACTGACTGATGGGGCACATCCACCATCTACTCACGAACCAAGCATAATTGTTCTCCCCTGGACAGGCCCAGGATAACTGAATGCTGAGAGTCATCAGATGAAGTGGCATGCCACTCATCAAGAAGAATCATCACACCCTCAGGCTTGTCAGAAGCCATAGACATATGGCCAAACTCAGCAGGATTGGGAATGGAACTTGTGTATTTTGCACATTTGGCTGGAGCTTTTCCTTTGCCCACAATGGCACCATTGTCCTTCCATGGGCGTTTACGGGTATAAGAGTCTTCAGATTGATCTGAATCATATGCATTTGACTCTTGTAAAGCCTGTACAGGAACAGAATCTAATGGTGCTGTACCCTGAGGCTGGTTAAGGTTGTGCCACATAATACGTCAATTTGGCCATAGAGGAAGCAAACTTGGATTCCAGCCATGACAGTAAAAATTTCTGAGAAGGATTGGGATCCTCAGCCATAATGAATATAGGGGCTTACCCTATACCTCTCTGTGAGTTCTGCTTGGCTTTTGCAGTTGCATTTAGCTTGGACACACAAGCGAATCCTGAGCTGGGGCGAATCTCCTAAGTGACATCTCTAAGTGAGGAGTTACAAGCAAAGAAGGAGTTAAAAAGCAAGAAGGAGGGTAAAGTATAAATCCTTGTGATTCCATATATTTATATATATATATATATATATATATATATATATATATATATATATATTGCACCTTACTGTCTGTTTTTGCCAGTTATTTGAGCTATACCCATTGCCAAGATGTCCTCCATGTTTGACAATGCGGTCAGGTGTACATCTTGCTCAATGTATGCAATCCTTGATCAGCGCTTCGAGGGTGCATATTGCTGTGCGAGATGTGTGCGGGTTGCTCATTTGGAAGCACAAATCCTGAGTCTAGAGGAGCAACTGGCAACACTGAGATCTATTGACAACTTGGAGAGGAGTCTGCTGCTCACTGAGCAAGCTCTCTCGGGGGTAGAGGTGGGGGAGGATAGCGGGATGGAGGTACAGGACAGTCAGGCAGCTAGCTGGGTTACAGTTAGAAGGCGGGGTAGGGGGAAAAGCGCCAGGGAGGCTAGTCCTGATCTAGCACACCCCAACAAGTTTGCCCGGTTGGCAGATGAGGGGGATGTTAGTTCAGAGTTAGCAGTACTGCAGCAAGTCACTGCCTCTGACCACCAGAGGGGTGTCTGCTCCAGTAAGGAGGGAAGGAGGAGCGCAGGGCAGGCCAGACAGGTGCTGGTAGTGGGGGACTCAATTATTAGGGGGACAGACAGGGCGATCTGTCACAAAGACCGGGATCGCCGAACAGTGTGTTGTCTTCCTGGCGCTCGAGTTCGGCACATCGCGGATCGGGTTGACAGATTACTGGGAGGGGCTGGAGAAGACCCAGCAGTCATGGTGCACATTGGCACCAATGACAAAGTGAGAGGTAGGCGGAGTGTCCTTAAAAATGATTTCAGGGACTTAGGTAGCAAGCTTAAGGCAAGGACCTCCAAGGTAGTATTTTCTGAAATATTACCTGTACCACGTGCCACACCAGAGAGGCAGCGGGAGATTAGGGAGCTAAACAAGTGGCTCAGAAGCTGGTGTAGGAAGGAGGGGTTTGGGTTCATGGAGAACTGGGCCGACTTCTCGGTCGGATACAGGCTCTACGGTAGGGACGGGCTGCACCTCAATGGGGAGGGTGCAGCTGTGCTCGGGGAGAAGATGGCCAGAAGGGTGGAGGAGTGTTTAAACTAGGTAAAGGGGGGGAGGGAAACTACAATATAGAAGGGGAAGATAGTGTAGATAGAAAGCTGGGGCTTATAAATGTACCTGGGGGTGGAGCGGAGGGAGGGGTTAGAATAGTCAATAGGGATAGGCTTCATAGGGAAAAAAACCATACACCTCTAAATTGTATGCTTACTAATGCCAGAAGTCTGACCAATAAAACTGACGAACTGGAGTTAATAATGTCTGAAGAAAACTATGACATAGTGGGTATAACAGAGACATGGTTGGATGATAGCTATGACTGGGCGGTTAACATACAGGGTTATAGTCTATTCAGGAAGGATCGAAAAAAAAAAAAAGGGGGAGGAGTTTGCCTTTATGTAAAGTCCAGCCTAAAGGCCACACTGCGGGAGAATATATGTGAGGGAAATGATAATGTGGAGTCATTATGGGTAGAAATATATGGAAAGAAAAATAATAAAATACTGATCGGGGTTTGCTATAAGCCACCAAATATAATGGAAGCAGCAGAAGATCAATTATTAAAGCAAATAAACAAGGCAGCAAATCACAATAAGGTGGTTATTATGGGGGACTTTAACTATCCCGACATAAACTGGGAAACAGAGACCTGTGAATCTCATAAAGGAAACCGGTTTCTGACTATAAGTAAGGATAATTATCTGTCCCAAATGGTACAGGACCCGACCAGAGGGGGCGCCCTACTGGACTTAATATTAACCAACAGACCTGACAGAGTAACTAATGTGCAGGTCAGGGGGCATCTAGGAAATAGTGATCACAATATGATACATTATAACTTGTCCTTCAATAAGGGAACTTTTAGAGGAGCCACAAGAACTATGAACTTTAGGAAGGCAAAGTTTGATCAACTAAGAGAAGCCCTTAACACTGTAAATTGGGAAAACGTCCTCAAAAACAAGAGTACAGACACTCAATGGGAGATTTTTAAGGATATCTTAAATTCTCACTGTGAAAGGTACATACCGTATGGGAATAAAAGAGTCAGGAACAAGAGAAAACCAATGTGGATAAATAAAAATGTAAAGGGGGTAATAAATGGCAAAAAAAGGCATTTAAGCTACTAAAACAGGAAGGCAGTGAGGAAGCATTAAAAAGCTATCGGGAAAAAAATAAAATATGTAAAAATCAGATAAAAGCAGCAAAAGTGGAGACAGAAAGACTCATTGCCAAAGAGAGTAAGACAAACCCCAAAATGTTCTTTAACTATATAAATAGTAAAAAGGTTAAAAATGAAAGCGTTGGCCCCTTAAAAAGTAATGAGGGAGAAGTTATAGACGGGGATCAGGAAAAAGCTAATCTATTAAATATATTCTTCTCTGCTGTATTCACAGAGGAAAATGAAATGCCAGGTAATATACAGCAGGATGAGATAACTGCCGCAGTACATGTCGCCTGTCTAACCCAGGAAGAAGTGCAGTGCCGCCTAAAAAAAATCAAAATAGACAAATCACCAGGTCCAGATGGCATTCACCCCCGCGTTCTAAGGGAGTTAAGTAATGTAATAGACAGACCCCTATTTCTAATATTCAAGGACTCTATAGTGACAGGGTCTGTTCCCCAGGACTGGCGCATAGCAAATGTTGTGCCAATATTCAAAAAGGGGACAAAAAGTGACCCGGGGAATTATAGGCCTGTTAGTTTAACTTCTGTTGTGTGTAAACTGTTTGAGGGTTTCCTAAGAGATGCTATTTTGGAGTATCTCAATGAAAATAAGTGTATGACTCCATATCAGCATGGGTTTACAAGGGATCGGTCCTGTCAAACTAACCTGATCAGCTTTTATGAGGAGGCGAGCTCAAGACTGGATCGGGGTGAATCGCTGGATGTCGTATATCTTGATTTTTCCAAAGCATTTGATACGGTGCCACATAAAAGGCTGGTACATAAAATGAGAATGCTTGGGCTGGGGGAGAATGTGTGTATGTGGGTAAGTAACTGGCTCAGTGAAACAGAGGGTGGTTATTAATGGTACATACTCTGAGTGGGTTACTGTTGCTAGTGGGGTACCACAGGGGTCAGTTTTGGGTCCTATTCTTTTTAATATATTTATTAATGACCTTGTAGAGGGATTGTATAGTAAAGTATCAATCTTTGCAGACGATACTAAGCTCTGTAACGTGGTTAACACAATAGAGGCTAGTGCACAATTACAAATGGATCTGCATAGGTTGGAGGCTTGGGCTGGGATGTGGCAGATGAGGTTCAACACAGATAAATGTAAGGTTATGCACATGGGGAAGAAAAATCCAGGCTGGGAATATGTATTAAATGGGAAAACACTGGGGACGACTGACATGGAAAAGGACTTAGGAGTTTTAGTTAACAGTAAATTTACCTGTAGCGACCAGTGTCAGGCAGCTGCTGCTAAGGCAAATAAAATCATGGGGTGCATCAAAAGGGGCATAGATGCCCACGACAAGGAAATAATTCTACCACTGTACAAGTCACTAGTCAGACCACACATGGAATGCTGTGTACAGTACTGGGCACCAGTGTACAAGAAAGATATAGTGGAGCTGGAGAGGGTTCAAAGACGGGCAACCAGAGTAATAAGGGGAATGGGAGGACTACAGTACCCAGAAAGATTATCAGAATTAGGGTTATTTAGTTTGGAAAAAAGACGGCTTAGGGGGGATTTAATAACTATGTATAAATATATAAGGGGACAGTACAGAGATCACTCTGGACGTGTTTCTTGAAAGCAATAATATTACAAGTTATGGATATTAGATTAATAGGAACAGAACGTTGATCCAGGGATTTATTCTGATTGCCATATTTGGAGTCGGGAAGGAATTCTCCCCCTGGTATGGGGCAATTGGCATCTGCTTCATAAGGGTTTTTTTGCCTTCCTCTGGATCAACACAGTAGGGACACAATATGTATATAGGTTGAACTTGATGGACTTTGGTCTTTTTTCAACCTTATGAACTATGTTACTATGTTACTATGTAATATATGCAGAATACAAATATGAAACAATTGCCAATATAGGCCAAGAAAGAATGGCAAATAAAAAGTTTATTGGCAACCAATAACACACAGGGGCTCATCCTGAACCACAAATAGTATGCCTTATGAACAACAGGGGCTCATCCTGTTAAATGAAGCAAAGGAAACAAACTCCCTAAGGCAGGAGCACAACCTGCTATATAAATAATACAATTCAATAAACAAAACACACACATATATATACACCGTATTTGCTCGATTATAAGACGACCCTGATTATAAGACGACCCCCTAAAATCTGAATATTAATTTAGGAAAAAAAGAAAAAGCCTGAATATAAGATGACCCTATAGGAAAAAAGTTTTACCAGTACATGTTAATTCATGTAAACTATTGCATTTTTTAATAAAAATATGATTGAGAAAAATATTTTTTTGTGTTTATTTCCTTGTATTTTCCAACCTGCCCCCCAGTTACGCACATCTGCCAATATGGCACTGTGGCCCATGATATGCCTTTGAACCCTCTATATGCTACTGTGCCCCATGATATGCCTTTTAACCCCCTATGTGCCACTCTGCCTCCAGAAAGGCCTTATACCCCTATATCCCATTCTGGCATTTAGGGGGTTAAAATGCATATTATGGGGCAGAGTGGCATATAGGGAGGTCTAAGGCATTCCAGGAGGCAGAGTGGCATTAAGGGAGTTAAAAGGCATTGTATAGAGCACTCTGCCTCCAGAAATGCCTTATACCCCTATATGCCACTCACACACGCATTTAGGGGGTTAAAAGGCATATTATGGGGCAGAGTGGCATAAGGCATTTCAGGTGTGAATGTCGGCAAGAAATCTGACGACACCAGTTCAATGAGTTGAGTAAGCAAGAGCTTCTTTATTCAAGTGCGCACAGGGGAGAGTCCAGTTCGCAGACTTCTCTCCCCCTCCTTAATTTTCTAACAATATATAGGCAAAGAAGCGCAAACAGTTATTAGCATATTGTCTAGCCATCTGTTGGTATATTTACTTTAATTTGCTGACACACACGGTTTAAAAAGGTCAAGAAAAAATAGCCCCCCCCCAGACATGTGAAATCTTTACTTACAGAAGGTCAAGAAAGGGACAACTTGTCCTTTGTCGTGGTGGACTCTGATTCTTTTGCAACGAGGCACTTAGAGCAAAGAAAACACACAAAAACATACCATACGTACACATTCTTACAAGACATAAGTAAACTAAGAAAGGTAGACAGGTGATTGTAGTGTTATCTTATCTGCTATCAGCAGAATAAGCAATGAGGTAAAGATCATTGTGCTGACATCCAGAATCAGCAAAATTCTTCAACTTCCACACAGGTGGCAGAGTGCTCTATTAAATGCCCCTTTAACGCCACTCTGCCTCCTGAAATGCCTTATACCTCCCTATTTGCCACTCTGCCCCATAATATGCCTTTTAACCCCCTAAGTGTCAGAGTGGCATATAGGGGTATAAGGCATTCCAGAAATGCCCTATGCCCCCATTTAACACGCACACACACTTACCGGTGCTTCCAATTTCCTGCTGTATTGCCAGGGCAGCGGGTTGACGTCTCCTTCCGCTGCAGCCGGAAGGAAGTGGAGTTGGCAGCGGGGGTTTGTCTGCGTCCGTCGCGGATACCTTCCCCGGCTGTCTGTGATCTCTGACAGTCGGGGAAGGTATCCGCGACGGACGCAGACAACCCCCGCTGCTAGCCACACCTCCTTCCGGCTGCAGCGGACTTTGTCTACGCGGATCGCGTAGACGTCAACCCGCTGCCCCGGCAATACAGCAGGAAGCACCGGTAAGTGTGTGTGTGTGGGGGGGGGGGGGGAGACAGTAGGATCCAGGTCCCCTGCAGCGGTGCGGGGGATCTGGATCTTAGTCTCATAATCAGACCTCTATTTGAGGTCTGATTAGAAGACGAGGGGTATTTTTCAGAGCATTTGCATCTGAAAAAAACCTTGTCTTATAATCGAGCAAATACGGTAATATTTCCTGATGTTAGTCTTAAACTAGAGGGGCAAAGGTTTAAAAGTATGTCCTCTTGCTGTGTTAGCATTTCTCCTTTTAAATAAACTATTTTCCTTTATCATGTTGACTCACTCTTCCTGTCTTCCAGGCTATATATGTGAACGCTGATGTATATTAGCCTGTAGTTGTGGGAGGGGCTATGGTTATTTAACCAACGCCTCTCCGTTCCACAGCTACGTTACAGCTCCTAACGTTGGCTGATGCTATACAGGAAGTGATGTCATGGAACTTCAGGAAGGAACATTGCAGTTTTCAGCTAGTATTGGCAGTGTGGCATGTCTGTGCTTCAGGAGCCAAACGACTCCTGCAAATCAGGTTTTTTCGGGGTTATTCGAGAGGGGGCACCCCCCTTCCGGTTATACTTTTCTCGTTGCTTGCTTGGTCGTTTATTAACTCATTTACGGGGTCTACGTGGGGTTTTGTTGTTGTTTACAGACTGCTTTGTGTATGCAGGGCGCTGCACAGGTGCTGTTAATCAATCCTAAACCTTCCCAAGCCTGTTTTCACTTCCTTCGTAATCTCTATATGTTTCTTTTACTAACAGTACCTAATTACAACATCTGTGTTAAAGGTAGTTCACTGGAGCTATGCTGGGTACTTCTCTTGATTCGGATTGTTTATATGTATGCATGGCCACACAGGTGCACTTCTCATACTCAATCATTACTAAGCCTGTTAACCCTTTTACTACCGATACCTGTTGGATACCTCTAGTCCTGCGCTACACATCATTAAGCACGCTCTCTTTCCTTCATGCTTTTATACTGTTCAGCTCATGTTACTATGTCTGCACTTTTATGGAGGTTCATTTCCTTATCCAAGCGTATTTTCAGTCGCTCGCTATATTGTTCTTGGAGTTACTTGTTGTATGCTACAGCTGGTCAATTACATTGGTTGTTGGAGTACTTTCAAATTATACTTAACTCCAATTAATTCATGTACATACAATTTGTGGATAACAATCAGCATACAAGCTACATTCACTAGTTTACTCTGTTGGTCTCCTACCGCTTCTGCTGGTAGACTGTTCCATGTATCAACTGGCCCTGGTTGAGGAATTTCTGTTGCTAGAGTCAGATAAGGGTTGCCAGTTAACCACTTTTTTCGTTAACCCTTTGTTCACTATTAATGCGAGTTATTTAGGCTGGTCACATGATTTGTATGTATGTGTATATAATTTGTTGCTTTGGTCGCCTCCAAAGCAGTTACAGACGGGACAGCCACCTCGTTCTGTTATTTCCTCTGTCACTTATTGCTAATTGAGGAACTGTCTGTTGCCCTTGGCCGCTTCTGCTGGCAGGCTGCTCCATGTATCAACCGGTCCTCCTTGAATTTTCTTCACGTTTCTCTACACTATCCAGCTTGGCCATGGGATAGGTCTGGTTTGTTCTTATGTATTCTCTGTGCTGGTTCTTGTATGTGCAGGTTACATTTGTTGTGTATTTCTGGTAGTAGGGCTGGCCCCCCGAACTCTCGCTGGCCCCCCGAAATGCAATATTTGTTGCGTTTGGTCTTCAAGTACTTTCTGTTACACGTCTTCTTAACTAGTCGTCTAGTCATGTACGGTTATTTCATTTTGTAATTCAGATACTCATTGTTGGCCTCTACCGCTTCTGCTGGGAGGCGGTTCCACGTATCAACCGTCCCGCTCTGATTTTTCTTCACATTACTGTACACGATTACAGCTTGGCCGTGTGATAAGTCATGTAGGTTGTTTGTTTTCACTGTGCGGCGTGTTATTTAGGATAAGTGTCCAGGTCAAGTGGTATGTTATTGGTCTTCCAGTAATTTCTGCTATAGGTCTTCTCTACCTAGTCGCCGCTTAAGCAGTTCCCGAGCGGACTGCCACCTTAGGTACTGCTATTTGCCTCTTGTTGCTAATTCAGGTATTAATGGTTGTCTTCTGCTGGGAGGCGGTTCCACGTATCAACTGTCCCGCTCAAAATTTTTTCTTCTCGTTGCTTTACACGATTACAGTGTCCAGCTCATGTTATTATTGAGGTACTCTGTTTTATCTCACTGTCTGGTTTCCCATTCCTATAATTAGATTACCGGCAGGTCGGTTCCCTTCATTACAACCGGGCCCCTCTTCCAATAATTGGAAGAAACAGATGTTCCATGGGGTTGCTAACCTTAGAGTGTCAGGTTTAGTGAGTCAGATAGGAGGCAATATTCTCGAGACCTCGTTACATACCCGCTTAGATAGACGGCCTCCTTGAACTAGGCAGTTGGGCCCCCCCGCCCCACCCCGAGGCAATCTCCCCTCCTCGCTTGGAGGTTACGCCCCACGAGCTAGTTTTCGTGCCTCACTGTTAGTTAATTAGACCTCCCTCTACGTTTCATCCCGCTCCAGCGCGGAGCTCGGTTAGATATTCAGTTAGTTCAGGTTTAGGTCCGGGGTATATGTCCAGGTTCCGTTACATAGACTTGTCATTCCTATCCGATCAAGAAGAGAGGTCCTCCATTCCCTGTTCGCACGTTCCTGGGTCAGACTTTGCCGCCTCACATTCCCTCCGTGCTCAGTCTGTTGCTAAATCGACGGCTGTATTAACAAGGTGATACATTCCTTTCTCTGCCTCGGCCAGCATAGCGGAATTTTTCTACCCACCGTTTGCTAGTCCCCTGTCTCCTCCTCATAGATCCAGCCAGCCACAATCTAGTTTTGTGGACGGTGCAATGAGGGACATGCTTAATTCACGAGAGTGAGGGTCTCCTTAATTCACGAGAGTTTAGCCAATTTTGGAAGCCCATCTTGCACTGGCAGGCCTGCCCCCTTCCTCTCCTGCAGGCCCTGCCACCACTGGTTGCCATGTTAGTCTATTCATGCTATGTCATATTTGCACGGATGCCATTAGGCCCTACCAAAGCGATGTGCCCCGGGGCATTATTTCTCAAGCAATGTCTATCTCCTATTAAGTGTGGAATCCGGTTTTAAGAGAAGCTGCTGTTTTTCATCCCTCCCTGTAATTCCAGATTAGGGTTTAGCATGTGGTTCCTTTACAGGTATTATGGCTGTACCTCCAGAAGCTCCCTGCCCCTTATTTCCCATACGAGCTTCATCATGGTTTCCCTCCTTCCGGCTGATGAGTTTTCCTTTAAATGCGCCTCTGTGGGTATTCAGCCCAGAGTCAATGGGGGGGGGGTTAAGATCATGGTTGTCGCTCCATGTCCGTGAATCTGTTACATGTCTGCTTCTCGGGCTCCACGTCCGTGAGTCCGTTACATGTCTGCTTCTCCACGTCCGTGAGTCAGTTTTTCAGGTCTGCTTCTCCACGTCCGTGAGTCTGTTACGTGTCTGCTTCTCCGCGTCCGTGAGTCCGTTACGTGTCTGCTTCTCCGCGTCCGTGAGTCCGTTACGTGTCTGCTTCTCCGCGTCCGTGAGTCCGTTACGTGTCTGCTTCTCCGCGTCCGTGAGTCCGTTACGTGTCTGCTTCTCCGCGTCCGTGAGTCCGTTACGTGTCTGCTTCTCCGCGTCCGTGAGTCCGTTACGTGTCTGCTTCTCCGCGTCCGTGAGTCCGTTACGTGTCTGCTTCTCCGCGTCCGTGAGTCCGTTACGTGTCTGTTTCTCCGCGTCCGTGAGTCCGTTACGCGTCTGCTTTTCAGGCTCCGCATCCATGAGTCCGTTACGCGTCTGCTTTTCAGGCTCCGCATCCATGTGTCCATTACGCTTCTGCTTTTCAGGCTCTAGCTCCAGTGGGAGAAAGGATTCAGTGTGAGCCTTCTGGTCTCGCTCAGCGACTGTCATCATCCACTCATATTCACACATTGACGATTATACGCAAACTGTCCCTCAGAGCTGACAATCTGACCGTATCCGCTATTAGTTCACGGTGAGCACAGTTAAGCCTTTTTCATTTAGCGATGAAGCTTTTCCTGACAGAAGTCTAAGATCAATATTGTAGTTCTAAAGAACCTCTCTGATTTCTTCTCATCCGGATATAACGTATTAGAGGTCTGCAAGGTCAAGCCAGTGAAGTCCCCCAGTGATTTACCAATGGATGGCGAGTAAGAGCTTTGCTAATGTTAATGGACATCCTGTTTAGTCCTGGTACATGTTTAGTGCTTAAGCTTCCATGTAATTTTTTCGGATGCAGGCAGCTTGGTGAGCTGGCTACTGTATTTAATTCAGCTTCGGTTCTTCTGATCATTACGAGCTGTCACTCGGTCATACGAAACGAATCAATCCGGTCCGAGTACACTGTTGCTTCCTACCAATGTCCCCGGGTAACCAGTTGCAGTCCTTATTTTACTGGGACGGTAAGTCAGCCTTCGTTGGTTCATGCGACCGAGGGTACTGGCCATTACACTTTATTCTTCGTCATCTCTGAAGTCTCGGACTTGTGTTCTGTTGCTGATTATTTCGTTCTGTCCCTCGGTCATACGAAAACGAATCGGTCCGGCCAAGTACACGAATTACGTTTTTTCTTACCGACTCAGTTTGGTGCCCAGTTGCAGTCCTGGGAGCCTTGTTGTTGGTTTTTTGTCTGGGAAACCGAAAGCCAGTCTTCTTTTGCCCTTCTCCAGGGAGCTGTTGTCGTCAGTCATGTTTATCAGATGTGTTAGGTTATTACGTACCAGGATTGGCCTTAACCCGCTCGCATAATCGGGGCAGCGTCTAAGAATAAGTTCCAGCCCAGGTGATTAAAACCTAGGCAGATGGCACTCCTCGTGTTGTCATGTTATGGTACGACTAACTTTGTGTCTTCTTCTTTTTGCCCTCTATAGGCCTACCTGGTAGGCACACCTCAGACCGAATGGACCCTCTCTGGGTCTCTGGTTCTCCGTTCCACTAATCCTATTCGTTTGCCCCCTCACACAAATGTGAAGGCTGATGTATATTAGCCTGTAGTTGTGGGAGGGGCTATGGTTATTTAACCAACGCCTCTCCCTTCCACAGCTACGTTACAGCTCCTAACGTTGCCCTCCCTTGCCCCCCCCTATTAATTTCCTTCCTTTTATTTCTTCTTTTCTCCTCTATCCTTTCTTTCATTTCTATTTACGGGGTGGCCCTCTATAGGCCTACCTGGTACGTCGGTTATGCCACACCTCAGACCGAATGGACCCTCTCTGGGTCTCTGGTTCTCCGTTCCACTAATCCTATTCGTTTGCCCCTCACACAAATGTTAAGATGGTATAGTAAGCTTTACCCTGTAATCCATGAACCATTTTATTTTTTGAAATTTCAAGTTTTTTATTTTTTTCTTTTGAAAGGCACAATAGACAAATCATACATGAACAGACTTTCAGGATGTACATTGGCTAATACATAGTATCACACCTCAGCATGAGGAAATAAACATGAGAGAGCATCAAACAATAGCTGCATCATGATACATAGTCACCGAGATGAGGATAGCAATGGTATAAAGTGCATATCAATAAGAGTTGTTAAATAGCACATAGTATCATGATAACATAAAAGCGATAACAGTAGTTATGAATGAAGATCGTTTCGTTAACAGCCTGAAAGCCACAAAAAAAAGTGCCATTAAGAAGCAAACCAGGATAACAGGGTGCCTGGAAGTACTTATAAACAAAAATAGAAACCAACACTTGACTCTTGGAGCGAAGCACCTTGGACGTAGGGACCTGAGTGTAATGTAGATCTGTATAGATGATAGGGAATAATGATCATTATCATGCACAAAAATGAAAAAAAAAACATGTCATAGGAAGGTCCGCCGGGATGGGGTGTGATACAACCTATGCACCACAGCCCTAGGCAGAAATTAACATAAAGAAAACTGATAAAAAACGCTAATAACACCTGGACGCGGCCCGTCAATACCTGGGATTAGTCGCCCTCCCAAAACGTGGCATCACGCATGACTAGCCAAGGAGCCCAAACTTTTTCGTATTGAATCATTTGATGGTCATTTCTGAAAGAAAGTTTTTCCAATACATGGATACGATCTAAATGTTGTCGTATAGACAGGCAATGAGTAATTTAACAGCCAGAAAAAAATGTATAATCAATTTCCTATTGGGGGGGGGGGGGGGATGGTCGGGGAACATGTGGAGAATCGCGAGCTGTGGCGAAAAAGGGAGGCGAACCTCTAGGGAGGACTCAAGAAAATGAAACACCTTCTTCCATACTACTAATATAGGTAGGCACGACCACCAGACATGCAACATCATACCCTCAGTGTGGCACCCCTTCCAACATAGGGAGGAACAAGAGGGAAACATGTTTGGTGTCAAATACCATTGACATGCTAGCTTTTTTTGTAATTCAACATGGTTGGTACAGTGCGTCACACCCCTCATCGCCTCCTCAGACTCAAGCCACATCTCAAGCGGAAATGTAGTGTCTAATTCCTTTTCCCACGCCAACATATGAGGGAGTTTATTCTCCCAGAGAGGAGAGAGGCATAACACACTGAAATTGCATCTTTACGGGGAACAGAAGCTAAGCACAAAAGAACAATTGGGTGTGAGGAAGAAATATTAATCGGCAGAGAAGGGTTGCTAGACTGAAGTAAATGTCTAATTTGTAAATATTTGTAAAAGTCTCGTGGTGGAACCAAAAATGTGGCGCACAAATCAGAGAACGGGCGTAAAGAACCGCGATGGAAAAGGTCACCTAAACGGAGGGGGGAGGTAGACTCCCAAGCATGTAATTGTAAGTGCGGGATTAACAATTCCAGGGAGTTTAGCTGCGTAGCCCTAGTGAGGTGTCGTAGTGGAGGAAGTCGTTTAGCGACCTGAGACCATGTCCGAAATGTACAAAGTGTAGTGGGTGGGAGAGGAGGGAGAGGAGGAATACAGCGAGGCGGAAGCCACAGGAGCTGCGATACTGAATAAGGGCGCAAATAGGAATTTTCCAACAATACCCAACGGGGGATATAATTGCGGTAATGAAAAGCAGCCGCTTGTGAGAGGATCGCGGCCTTGTAGTATGCCACAATGTCTGGTGCACCCATACCCCCCTTGAACATAGGAGAGAAAAAGGACTGTTTGGAAATCCTTGAACGACCACTCAGATTAATAAAGTCAGTAGCGAGGTTTGTATGCGCGATAGGAACCTAGAAGGGATAGCAACCGGGACTGCTCTGAAAACGTATAACAGGAAGAACCATCATTTTGACTGACGCAATGCGTCCGAGACAGGAAAAGTCGAATGACCGCCACCCTTGCATTGTGTTGAGTATATGCTTCCATAGAGGAATGATATTAAAATCATTCAATTTGGATAGGGACTTAGGTAGCTTAATTCCCAAATAAGAGAGGTAATCACGTGGCCTTTCAAAGGTATACGTGGCCCGAAGCGAGGTGGATAAGTGAGCCGGGAGGTGTATGCGCATAGCCTGTGTTTTGTGTATGTTAAGTTTATGGTAAGACACCGCTGAGTATTTTGTGAATTGGGCCAATAATGCAGGTAATGAAACAGAGGGGTTCGTGATAGCTGCTAAGAGGTCGTCAGCAAAGAGAGCAAGAATAGATTCGTGTCCACCAGCATGCTGAAAACCATGTATCAATGGGTCAGTGGTTCTAGAGCCAATGTGTACAACAGAGGGGATAGTGGGCAACCCTGACGCGTCCCATTAGAAATCGAAAAACGGAGGCGAGAGAAAACCCGAAAAAAGGACAGATGCAGAATGGAGTGAATCGTGGAAGGTGAAAAAGCAAATTTCTTGAGGACAGATGAAAGAAAATGCCAATGCAGCCTGTCAAAGGCCCTTTCCGCATCGAACGAGATGAAGAGACATGGGGTTTTGTGTCGCGAGGCCTCCCAGGAAAGGTCAATAAACTTGCGTGTATTATCATTAGCTTGTCTGTGTCTAACAAAACCCACCTGGTCAGAATTGAGAAGGAGAGGGAGAATCGTGGAGAGCCTATTTGCTAATAGCTTGGCATATATCTTAATATCGTTGTTCAACAACGAGAGGACGAAAATTCTCACATCTATCTGGAGTTTTGCCTGGCTTAGGGAGGGTAACTATATGTGCACGAAGGTTTTCACTCAGGATGCACCCCTTGGACATGAAAGATTGGAAGAGAGAAAGAAGGTGAGGACCAAGAATTGGGAAGAAAGTTTTGTAGTATAGACCTGTCAGTCCATCCGGGCCAGGGGCAGAATTGTTTTTAAGTTGACCTGTGATGATTTGTATTTCATCTAAATCTATGGGAGCGTCGAGACTAAGCCTCATATCATCTGTGAGAGAGGGTAAGGAAACAGAGTTAAGATAAGCATTAATAGAGTCGGCCGCAGGCTGAGGAGCAGAGGTATCAGTAGAAAGATTATAGAGAGAGGAATAGTAATTAGCAAACTCGCTAGCAATATGGGACGGATCTTGTAAAACCATTCCCTGTGAGGAGCGAAGAGAGGAGGGACGTGCCAGGGCTGAAAAATATCGAAGTTTGTGAGCTAGCATCGTATCTGCCTTATTCCCTTTGGAATAAAAACGTCTGATTTTCAACAACATTAAAGCTGTGTGGAGAGATTGAATTTCAGCTAATTTGAGTCTAATGCGCCGAATCTCAGCAGCATGCTGGGGAGACAGAGAACATTTATTCAAGGCCTCTAGGTCATATAGCTGGAGAAGTAAAGAGTCTTTATCATCCTCCTTCTCCCTTTGCTTTTTGAGATGTGAAGCCATACTAATAAATCGACCCCGAATCACAGCCTTATGGGCATTCCACAAGGTTTCAACCGAGTTCACAGAATCTATGTTCTCCTGAAAAAACATATCTAAGTGCGAGTGAATTTGAGATGTGAAGGAATCGTCAGAAAGAAGAGAATCATTAAGGCGCCAGGAGCCTTTGCCTTGGAAAGGATGCGTGACACGTAACTTTAAGTGTAAGGGAGCATGATCAGACCAGTTAATGATGCCAATAGAGCAGTCCCGGATTGCCTGAAGTGTAATTTTATCCACTAAAATGCAGTCTATTGTAGTGTAAGAATTGTGTGGTGCAGAAAAGAAAGAATAGTCCCGTTCAGAAGGGTAACGAAGGCGCCAAACATCATACAGTTGAAACAAATGTAAAGTGGTGGATAGGGTGTTAGCAAGAGATCTCATTTGTCTGCCGTATGTGCCAGTTAGGGCAGAGGAGGTATCCAAGAGGGGGTTAAAAAATGCATTGAGATCACCGCGCAGAATAAGATGACCTCTTTTAAGGGAATCTACTTTGGATAACAATTTCTTTAAAAAATGTGTTTGCGAGGTGTTAGGTGCATAAAAGGAGACCAAGGTATAATCAATAGAATTATTAATTCTCCGTTTATTGAAAAACAACATGACATTACACAACGACACAGCAATAATAAGGCACAAGTAAGGTAGGCAATAAGCACCACGATAAGAGCGACAAGCGCCCGTACAGTTACAGTCTGAAAGGGTATCACAACGAAGTGCCTGACAATAGATGGTTACAGTTACAGACAATAACAGGTAGAATTGTGTAACAGACATGTGGCAACAAAAGTAGCACACGGAGCAAGAAATAAACACAGTACCCAGAGAAAGCAACAAGCTCCAGAATATGGCATACCTAAACAGTAGTAGGATCGAGTCAGAAGACCCAGGTAGGACGGGTACGTACGATAACCAAGTAAACCAAACCAAAACAAAGACCTGTGTGGCGGCAGATAAAAAGGCATAAAAGGAAAATGTAGAATAAATCAAGTCAAATCAAATCAGAGACCCGGTGGGGAGAGGTAAAAGTGGAGAGAGTCATGTCAGAGAGAGGTCCGAGCGACCATCCAGGGAGGATATGAATGATCGCCAATAGAACCACTTAAGCTCCACCGTATGGTCCTGGCCCTTGGAGGCGCTTGAAAGGACTTCCATTTGGTAGATAAATTCCACCCGGCGAAACCAGGCAGATACAGAGGGAGGAACGACGGACCTCCAGGAGCGGGGAAGGGTAGTAAGCGCGGCATTTATCAAATGGAACTTAATTGAGCCCTTATAGGCCTGATACGGGACTGAGGTATAGTGGAGGAGTATAGCGGCCGGAGTAGCCGTAAACGTAGGGTCCGACACCTCCCGAATAACCCCGGCAACCTTGTCCCAGAAGGGCCTAATGGCTGGACAAGTCCACCAGATGTGGAAGAGGGAACCCAGATGGGAATTACATCGCCAGCACGTCGGGGGGGATCTGAGGCAGAAACCTATGTAGATCAAGGGGCACCCTATACCACCGGGTAACAATTTTGAAGAGGGTTTCCTGCACCCTGCTGGACACAGTCCCCCTGTGAACAATCAGAAGCATCCTCTCCCAATCCCCCATTGAGAAAGAGAGGCCCAGATCATTTTCCCAGAGGCTAAAATAATAGGGTTTAGCAACAACCGCCGGGGAAAGTAAAATAGCATATAAGGCAGAGAGCAGGTGCGGAGGCTCCTGCGCCTCAAGGCATATTTGTTCAAAAACAGTGGGCGTGCGAGAGCCCCCGCCCAGAGCCCCGGCGGAGGAGAGGAAATGTTTGAGTTGGTGGTACAGAAAAAGGGTCAGGAAAGAGTTGGTCGCCGTCCCAGTCAACTCAGGCAGGGGTTTAAGGGTGGAGCCCCGCGTCACATGGCAGACACGTAGAGTGGAGACACCGGCAGGTAGAAGAGGCGCTAGGCGAGCCACATCACAGCCCGGGGCAAAATCCGGGTGACCTGAGATGGGAAACAGGGGTGAGGGAACAGACACCAGACCCCCCATACGCACAGCATGCCCGAAGGCTCTCAGGGTGGGGCCTATCAAGGGGTGTGAAGCATGGGAGATGCAGCGCTGAGGATTAGTAATCCAAGGGAGAGCCGTAATCGGGCAGGATAACGCAGCAGCCTCTACAGACACCCAGAGACGACGCGCGCCAACGGACCACTCCACCACACGACGAAGATGAGCAGCCCTCCAATAGAGTTCCAGGTTAGGAAGGCCCATCCCCCCCAACGTCTTAGGTCTCGTCAGGTAAGAGAAGGAAAGTCTAGGCGGCTTGCCCCTCCAAATGTAGCGGAGGAAGGCCCCATGACATTTTCGAAAATACGACTGAGGGAGGAAAATAGGCAGCGTCTGGAACAGATACAAAAAATGGGGGAGAACGTTCATCTTGAGGACGCTGGCCCTCCCAAACCAGGACACGTGAGGGAAGGCCCATTTGTGGAGATCAGAAAGGAGAGAACTCAAAAGGGGTTCAAAGTTGAGGGACCGGATCCGGGACAGATCCGCGGGTATAAGAACCCCCAGGTACTTAATCCAATCATCCTTCCAACGGAAAGGCATAGTGGTGCGGATACGATGGGACAACTCCGGCGCTAGACGAAACCCCATCACCTCCGATTTTGAGAGGTTAATCTTATAGTTAGAGATAAAGCAGAAGCGGAAGGAAAGGCAAACAGAGAAAGGAAGATGACAGGAGGAGTAGGAGAGAGCACGAAAGGGGGAGAGAACCTCCGCTACCGCCCCACCGTCCGAAAGGGCAGAAAAGAAGGGGGAAACCCCCGCCAAACACAGGGGATCAGAGGGAGGAACGAACACTCCCTCAGAACCCCGCAGGGGGGATGCGTAAGGCGCCGTATGGGGAAGAGGAGACACACACACGGTAAAAAAAAAGAGCAGACAGGGCAAGAGTAATAAAAATGGGCGAGAGGAGAGGAGAACATGGGGGAGAGGAAGACCGGGGAGACAGCACAGAAACAGAATAAATGAGGGGGGACCCCCAAAATAAGGGGCACCGCAAGCCTGACGCCAAGGACCGGCGAACCAGGCGAGCAGAGTAGGGTCATCAGGGCAGGTAACGTATACATGAACGTGTCCCATATAGCAAGGCCATAGTGGCAACTAAGCCAAATGTAGGCGACATGTAGCAGGGTAGCTGCTGACAGACTCAGCACGAGTAAATGTGTAGTGTATGCGAAACTGAAAACGAACGCCGAAAAACCGAGACGGATCGAAAAACAGCGGAAAAACATAAAAAAAGGGCCGATAAACGAAATACCCGAACGATTGCGAAAGTCCAGACCGTGATGACAACCAGAGGATTGCAAAGTTCAGCGGGAGAAGGTCAGAAACACTCACGCGCCGAAGAGACCCACTATGAAGGCGAAGCCATCAGGGTGCCACGGAGAAAATAGGCTCAGCCGGTATCCTTCCGGGACCTCTTCCGACGGTTGGAGTGCATAGTCCAGGAGGCAGCCGGGTCCGACAAAGGTGGCAAAGGTGCGGAAACCTCATCCCAATCGGGAACCTCCACCACTGGAAGACGCAGATCCTCCAAGAAGAATTTTAGCTCACCCGGATGTCGCAGGGTAAAAGTAGCGCCATCCCGTCTGGCGATCAGCATGAACGGAAAGCCCCACTGGTAGGGTACCCCAGCCTCTCGAAGCGCTGCTGTAACCAGCCGCAATGCTCTGCGCTTTTGGAGAGTGAGCGGTGAGAGATCCTGGTAGATGGAAAGCTTTTCCCCATCATATTCCACAGCGCCGGCGATACGACAAGCCTTCAACACCGCCTCCTTGACCGAGTATTCATGAAAACAGCACACCACGTCCCGTGGAGGAGAAGATGGAGGACCCTTTGGCCGCAGGGCACGGTGAGCCCTATCAAACTGGATCGGTGCATCCTCCGGCAAGCCGAGAAGAGTGTTGAACACCTGCCGCAACACCATGCGAATTTGCTCAGGAGGGACCGACTCAGGTAAGCCACGGATACGGAGATTGTTTCGCCTTCCCCTGTTGTCGAGGTCCTCTAGCTGTCGCCGGCTGATGGATGGTGTCTGTGTGTGCATGGAGAATGGTAGAGTGAGAGTCGATCCGGTCACAGGCGGTCGTATAGGACTCCTCCAGTGAAAGCACGCGGTCACCCAATTGCTTCAGGTCATGCTTAATGACCACGAGGTCGGCCCGCACGCCCCGCAGGGCCTGGTCCAGTGAGGAGTCGATCACGGTCACCAAGTCCGCTTTCGTGGGAAGCGCCTTCAGAGCCTCTCGCCAGGGTGGTCCAGCCGCCAGCGAAGAGGGAGAGCCCGCCTCACGATCGCGAAGGCCTTCTTCCGAGCATTCGCTCTGCTGGCTGGCGGGAGACGGCGCCATCTTGGGCTCCGAGTCTCGGGAGTCTTGGTCGGGCGGACCTTGGAAATAAGACCTCACGGAGGGATTCGACGGTCTGTCTCGCGTCCCCGAAGATCGTGGGGTGCTCCCCACTCTGTTAGTTTTCCCCATCGGAAGAGAAAGGCGCGGAAAGAAGCGAAAAAGTCGGACGGTGAGCGGAGCTAGAGGCTTAAGCGGCCATCTTCTTCGAGCGCTAACTCCGCCCCCATAATCAATAGAATTAATGACACAAGTAAGGATCAGATATCCACCCTGGGGGTCTGCTGTTTTTTTAATTAACTGAAAAGAAAGGTGTTTCGAAATAAAAATAGAAACTCCCGCTTCACACGTTTTTGCCATGGAATGAAAGTGCCACGGGAAATCTTTTAAAAAGAAATTTGGAGGAGAAGGTTGCTTAAAATGAGTTTCCTGCACACAGAGAATGTGAGCGTGGTGTTTCTTGGCTTCAGAATGGAGCAGTCTCCGTTTATGGGGAGTATTTAGGCCATTAACATTTAATGATAAAAGGTTAAGGGACTCCATAGTGGTAAAAATTAAAGGGTAAGGGACCAAATGCAGTAGTGGAGAAGAAATTCACCAGAGACCCCCAAGGAAGAAAATCCCAAAGTACACAGTGGGACGAGCCACGCCCGGAACGAAAGAAAAAAAAATATGTTGACGTGAGGTGCATTTAAAAGGAAATAAAACATAATTGACAAAAATCAAAAATCATATGGAAACAAACATCCAAGATGTAGCAATGTAATGTAAACGCTCCCAGAGTAAAAAGAAAAATAAAGGAAAACACAAAACTGGTGTGAAACTCAAAACTTAATCGGACCATACAGCTTTGGGCCGTCAGGGGGGTGATAACCCGTACCGTGTATAGAGACCACACAGGGAGGTAAAGGTCGTTCCCAAATAGGGCAGGGAGACCTCCAACATATGTAAAAAGGAGAACACAAAAAAACACCCCAATGAGCAACTAAATAAAAATGTAGCGACCTATGTGAAAATATGTATCTGTGCAGGCAAGGGAGACGTGATGGAACAAAAGAGTAGATATAAAACGTGCCATCATTACCCCGTACGAGTAGAGAGAATATATTATGATACATTGGGGTAGTGGACGGGCTGTTATGAAGTGCGGAATATATATGTGTAGCATCAGGCCAAATAGTTCCAAAGCCCCAGATCAAATACAGGCTGACATAAAGCCGCACGTAAATTGAACAGGGCAAGGCGTATGAGGGAAAAATGAGAATGTCCTGTAGGGTGGTATGTAAGCCCGGTAGGGCAATATAAGGTCAGAGCCATAGGCTTCCAGGAAAACGCATGTAAAGTCGTGTCTAGTGTGATGTAAAAAGCAGATAATTATACAGTTGAAAAATTAAAGGACAAGAATAAATAATTACAAAAAGAAAAAAAAAATCACAAAGGGTTAAAGTATAACAGAAAGCAGCGGGTCTCACCACTGCAGCCCAGGAAAAGTGGAAAGACCCGATTGAGGTACACGTGGAGACAGAAATCCAAACAGAGGAAAAAGCGAGAGTCTAACCGGTCTGATGATATGAAAGGACCAACAGTCGAGACCTGGAGCAGTCCACAGATGTCAACGGAGGATGGAGAACATCCAGGACACAAGGGTACAGCATCAGCAGGTGCGGTGTAGAGCAGAAGGGCTGAGACATTGGAAAGAACGCTCCAGATGGGATGAGGCGTCGACAACAAAATCACGGTGACAGCATATCGGAGCCAAGAGAAGCTGAAAATAAATAATAATAAAAAAAACAAAGCAAAAAAAAAACCTATATATAATAGAATAAAAATAAAAAGTGTTCCATGGTGAACATAACGTCCCGGGCGACTCTAGACCATAGCCTGCATATAGGCATGAGATGTATCCGAGCAGTTCACGTGTGTGTAGGAGAGCGTTTGGAATGCACTACATCCCATTATCCATGAACCATTTTAGTAGCCCTTCTCTAAACTTTCTCCCACATATCAAGTGAAGTCTCACCAGTGCTCTGTACAACTGCATGAGCACTTCCCTCTTTCTACTGCAAATACCTCTCCCTATATAACCAAGCTAACATTTCCTGCTGCTCTATTACATTGTCTACCTACCTTCAAATCCCCTGAAATAATTACCCATTAATCCCTTTCCTCACATGTTGAGGTTAGGACAGTATCAAATATTGCATATTCTGCCCTTGGGTTTTATGCCTTTTATTGCCACAGCTCTGACCTAAAATCATTTGCCATTTGGTTTATCCCTCCTGTTGCAAATGTTTGTGTTGTCAGCAAAAAGACATACCTTACCATCAAGACCTTCTGCAATATTACTAATAAAAATATTAAAGAGAATGGGTCCAAGTACAGATCCCTGAGATACCCCACTGCTAAAAAGTCCTTGCTTTGAAAATACTCCATTGACTACAACCCTCTGTTGTCTGTCATACAGCCAATGCCAAATCCATCAACATTATTGGGATATAAACTCAGAGGTTCCAGTTTATTTATAGGTCTTCAATGTGGGACAGTATCAAAAGCCTTACTGAAATCTAGATACACAACATCTACTGCACCACCTTGATCAATTACTTTAGTCACCCAATCAAGAAAAATAATAAGATTAGATTAATGTGATTAATGTGACTTTAGATATTCAACAATCCTATCCTTTAATTCCATAGTTTCCATTAATTTCCCCACTACAGATGTAAGACTTACTGCCTGTAGTTGCCTGGCTCCTACCTACTGCCTTTTTTGTGAAGGTAGAATTCTCCGATTTCCAGTCCTCTGGGACTACTCCCATTAACAATGATTAATTAAATAAATCCGTTAAACGATTTTGCTAGTAACCAAGCTCTTTTAATAACTTGTCGGTTGTATCCCATCAGGCCCCAACAGCTGGAGTAAAACCTTCTCCTCAATAAATTTACATGGATCAAATGTATCTAACTAAGGTCCATTTCCTACATTTTCATCTGTAAAAACTGAACAGAAATATTCATTGAGGCCTTTATCCTCTTCTACATGCCCTAGCTGTTTCCTCAATAGCAAATTATCTAGATCTTCTACTTGTCCAGGCGGTCTATAAATTACACCTACATGAGCTATGTTCTCCTTACCAACTTAGGTTAGGTTAGAGTTTATGTTATCTTTCAAATATAGGGCCACCCCTTCCCCTTTCTGTCTTCTCTATATAAAGAGTCCCAGTCATTTTTCTCATTATACCATGTCTCTGTAACAGCCACTAAATCAACATTCTCGTTCATGGATCTTGTCATTTAACACACATGCTGCAAGCGCTTTCTGTCCTTGTTTTGGGGGCAACATATATGCTTCTCCCTATTATCTGTACAAACTGAGCCTACATATCCACCCACCTGGTTACTAAGTAAAACACTTTCCCTTCCTATACTCTCTAGCCCAGTATTTACCCCCCTCCATTTCTAGTTTAAAAATCTCCTCCAACCATCCAGCCATTCTCTCCCCAAGCACATTGGACCCTCTTGCATTCAGGTGCAATCCATCTGCCTAGGAGCGTACCTCACAGGATCGGTCAAAACATTTGACACATTTTGCACCATTTAGACTACAAGTGAAAAACAAATTATTAAAACAAAGCTGAAAAAGCTCGGTCAATAGGCAACAAAGAACATGTGCAGGTGATAAAACATAACTCCTAATGTAAGAACCATATAATCAAAATTACATTCTAAATTAGGCAAACAGAAAAGGAAACAGAGATACAATCATAAAGTGTCTCAGTTAAACAAATGTAAACCAAACAGAAAACAAATATAATATGATTAAGGACAGAGCTGTTTTATTTTTTGTACCCTTTATGACAATGATTTTAACATTTCTCTGGTGCTGTAATTTTCTTCTTTCTGATTTAGTGTAGCCAACAAGTTAAGCATTTGTTTCAGGACAAGAAGGGCTTTCTTTAGAAACCATTTTTATCGTATCATCTAATTAACTATAAAAGAAAATATAAAATATGGTGAAAATTTTTATTTGAAAATAATTTACTCGTCTACAAAAGCTATGACAGTCTGTTCACCTCAGCTTATCAGACAGACTCAAGCAACTTGAATTGCCTTAAATGACACAGTGAACTATGACACGTGTGGGCAGTTATACTGAACCAGTTGGGTATTTCTGAAGAAGCCTAGCAGCAAATGTTTTTTAAGGAGAAGAACATACCAGGATGCCTTCTCAGGGTGGTCGCATTTTAGATTGGATGTGGCTTAAACTAGAGACACAGCAACAATTACAGAGCTGCTTGTTGTAGAGCACTTTGCAGACATTTAGTGGGAATGAGTGAGTACATTGGCAGGATATGACCACCATTTTATATGCTTATGGAAAATTATATTTTTAGAAGACTATTGTTCTGGTGACACAAAAGAGGGACTTCTAGGGGACTGCCCAACCTCAGGCTAAAGACCCTTTTGCAATCCTTAAGTGCCCAAAATCAGGGGTCACCCAAATATACATTCCCTTTAGAATGGTCACCAAAACAGCCTAAGGAGATGGAGAAGCAAAATGAATCAGCTATAGCTATGGCTATTTTTATATACTGTGCCCGTGTAGACCATGGATTTTCTGTTCAACATTTGAATGTTTAATATACTTCTCTAAAGCCACACATTAGCATTGATGAACATATTGCTGCTGACTCTTGTATTGTCAAATAAGAAAAGGAGCTTTGATCTCCAAATCCACTGCTTCCAACCATTTTTACTCGCAGTAACAAAACAACAAGGTCTTGTAGATGTCATCATCAGGTTGGTGACCCCCAAATGTTGCTACCGCTTACAAAGAGGACTTGAGCAATGATTAAAGTAAGTAAATTAAGGGAGGGAGAAGTCCATGTCTGCAAAGTCACATAAAGTCTAAATAACAAAAATAGTTGCAAAAAAAAGTGATGCCAGATAAGATCTAGTGTACCCAACCTCTGAATACTTTCATTAGTCCATGGCCTTATCTTATATTTAGTTTAGCCTTATGCCTATCGCATGCTTGCATAAATGCCCTCACTGTATTAATCTATTCAACTTATGCTGGAAGAATATTCCATACATCCACTACCCTTTCAGTAAAGTAATATTTTCTGATTTTACTTTTAAACATTTGCCCCTCTATGTCCTTTTGTTATGGTAGTAGTTATTCTTTTAAACCGCAGCGCTGCGGGGAATCCTCCTCTCTGGCAGCCGGTGAACGTCTGCGTGATGTATGCAGACAACCTCGGCTGCTGCCGGCACTTCCACTGGGGCTTCTATGATGGAGCACTGGAAGGTCATGTCATGCCAGCCCTCGGTCATAGAAGCCCTAGAGGAAGTGCTGGCGGGAGCAGCGTTTACCAGAGAGGAGGATCCAGGTACCCTGCCGCGGTGTGCGTCATCTGGATCTTAGTCTTATAGCCAGACCTCTATTTGAGGTCCAGTTATAATATGACCTCGAATATAAGACGAGGGGTATTTTCCAGAGGATCTGCTCTGTAAAAACCTTGTCTTATATGCGAACAAATAAGGTGTGAAGATCATTCAACCTTTCCTGGGAAGTTTTATCCTACAATCCATGAACTATTTTAATAGCCCGTCTCTGAACTTTCTCCAAAGAATCTATATCCTACTGGAAATAAGGTCTCCAATACTGTACACAATACTCCAATTGAGGTCTCACCAGTGCTCTGTAAAATGGCATAAGAACTTCACTCTTTCTACTGCTAATACATCTCCCTATACAACCAAGCTGCTGCTCTATTGCATTGCCTACCTACCTTTAAGTCCCCTGAAATAATTACCCCTAAATCCCTTTTACTAGATGTTACGATTAGGACAATATCAAATATCGTTTACTCTGCCCTTGGTTTTATGCCCTAGGTCAGGGGTGTCCAACATGCACCCCACGGGCCAAATGCAGCCCGCGGGACCTCGAGGTGTGGCCCGCGTGAGATCGGCAGCCAGGGCAACCAGGATCACAAGGGCCCTGCTGCTTACCTGTGGGAGGATCTTTTGTACTACCAGAGGAAGCGGAACCCAGCAGAGTCACATGAATGTACGTGACATCACATGCCTCTGCTCCATTCCTGCTTCCTCTGTGCAGTACAAGAGGAGTGCAGTACAAGAGGAGTGCAGTACAAGAGAACGCAGAGGAAGGCCGCAGCCCCTGTTGAAGTGTGTGAGTGGTATCGAGAGAGCTGCAGTGCAGGTAAGGGGGTGGGGGAGGGTGTTTGAATGAGTATGCGTGATTGAGGGAATGAATCTGTGAATGAATGAGTATATGAATGAATGAGTATGTGTGTGATAGCATGGATGTGTATGTGGGAGGGCATGCTACAGGGTGGCTGAAAGTGATGTGCAGACCCCATACTGCTGGCAGCATCAATACACAAGGGGGGCAGCTAGCCAGGTTTCAGAATGTACTGGCTGACTTGGCATGATAGGAGTGTGATTGCTAACAGCAATCACAGTCCCATCATGCCTAGGTTCTAGCATTTACTGGTTGCCTGGGTATGATAGGAGTGTGATCGAATTTGTTGTCCAATTTTGGTGTGTTAACCACACTTTTATTAAAAGTAAGTAACACCAAAATTGGACAAAAAAATACAATAACAATATTAATTTATATATGATTGTTGACAGCAATCACACTCCTATCATGCCCAGCCAACCAGTACATGCTGGGAATCTGGGTATGCCTGAGATTGCTGTTAATCATTATATATATATTTGAAAAATTTTTGTACAATTTTGGTGTGCTTTTACTTTTATTAAAAGTGTGGGATTTTTTAAATTATTTTTAAAGGCGGGGGGTCATTTTCGGTTAAGTGAACCCTGAATTTTCGGTTTTGGTCCAGAACTTTAATTTTGGTGCATCCCTTCAATAAACAGAACTATTTCCTTTTTACTTATCCAGAATCCTGAATTTGTAGTCACAAAACTTTCTAGGCCCAGAAATCAGTGAGCGGAAAAGTAAAGGTTTTGTGTCATTTACTTTATTTTAATCTGCATATCTTATTAAGGCTATATTTTCTCACAGTGAAAAATGAGTGCGGCCCACACACGTATACAATTCTGATGAAGTGGCCCACTGCAGAACAAACTTGGACACCCCTGCCCTAGGTGCATTATCTTGCACTTATCCACATTAACTGCCAGATACATAGTTATATAGGCTGAAAAACACATGCGTCCATCAAGTTCAGCCTTTCCTATATCTGTTAATTTGTTGCTGTTGATCCAAAAGAAGGCAAAAAAACCCCAGTTTGGCTCTTTCCAATTTTGCACTAACCAGGGAAAAAAATCCTTCTTGACTCCAAAATGGCAGTCAGATTTCTCCTTCGATCAATCAGCTGTTCCCCCCAGTTGTGTCATTAGCAAAACAGCACACCATACCATCAAGACCTTCAGGAATATAACTAATGAAAATATTAAATAGAATGGGTTCAAGTTCAGATCCCTGAGGCACCCCACTTGTAAAAAGAGCTTTCCCTTACGTCCTAACTGGCAGCATAAGAGGGGTATTACTGCCCCTGTGAACAATTAGGACAGGTGGAAAATTAATGATTTACACAATTAAATAAGCAATTAACCCCCATTACCACCCTATAAATGGAACTCCACCCCTAACCACAGTGTGCTTTTTTCTGTCCTTTGGACATATTGGGACAGGTGGTGGTCTCTGTGTGAGACCTTGTGTTAGCTTGCTAACATTTATTTTACTTTTTTTCAGGTGTTTGGATTGTGTATCCTATTTTTATCTGCTGCCCTGCTGTGCTGCAGGAAGGCCTCATTTCACCCAGCATTATCTGTGTGTTTGTGGTGGATCTATACCTGACTGGTTTGGATGTCTCCTCCCAGCTGCTTATCTTCATGTCTGTGATGTTCTGGAGTTTCTCTATGCCTCCCCTGTACTCGTTTTAGCTGCTGAGGGGGAGGAATCCATTTCTTTTCCCTCAGCAGCAGTAATAATCTCATAGAAAGTTTGTTCTTACTTGGATTCCTGATTTTCTTTTGTGGCGTCTGACGTCACTTCCGGGGGCGTGGCTTCCCGTTTTGGCTCTCTGCCAGTGTATATTAACCTGTTAGTGTCCTTTAGGCTGTCTCTTGGTACAGCTATTAAGTTAGCCTTCCTAGAGTCTCCTGTCTATCTTTGGCTTTGTGTGTTATCCTTCCCTTGCATTTTCAATCTCAGGGTAGGTATAACTAAGAAGATTTTTATGTTTAATAAAACACTTTATATTATTTTGGTCATCTCTTTTGCAGATGTCATCCCGTACTCCAGAGGATCCTGCTCCTGAGGGGCGCAAGTCCACTGCCAAGCACAGGCATATTACCTGCCGCGGGTGTGATACAACTCTAGAGGATGCTTACCCTTATAGTCGCTGCTCAAGTTGCAGAGATCCCCCTGAGGCAGAACCCAATATACGTGATATGATGATTTGGGTTAAAGATTTTGTTGGATCCTCTATCAAGAGATTTGAGGATACACTCCAGATAAAGAGACCTAGGGCCCAGTCCCCTCCTAGGGTGGTCCCTATGACTGAAGATGCTTATCTCACTGTAGATGAGCTTGACTCTTTTGAAGAAGAAGAACCTGCTTCATCGTTCTGGTTTCCCATTGAGAAAACCCAACGGTTACTAAAGTCCATCCAGTCGGGGGACCAGAATGTTGACCCTAAGGAAGCTCCAGGAACCACCTCTAGAGGGCAAAGGGCCTTCAAAGTGGATGAGTCTCTCATTAAGTTAATGGAGACTGAATGGAAATTCCCGGAAAAAGGTCCGGTTATCACCAAGCAGTTCAAATCTATGTTTACATCTTGGCGATGGCCATATCGACTTTAGGGGAAGGACCCCATCACTGCTGGTCTACAGCAGTGAGCGATGGGGTCCTTCCCCTAAAGTCGATATGGCCATCGCCAAGATGTTCAAGAGGACCGTGGTACCGGCGGATGATGGATCTTCTTTACAGGATGCCATGGATAGGTGCGCAGAGTGTTCCTTGCGCCGCAATTATGCGGCTGCTTCTGCCTCAGCTTCTGTGGCTATTGCCTCTAGTGAGGTTACTAATTTTCTGCGCACCAGAATGTCTCAAATCCAGTCGGATATTGATGCAGGTGTTCCAAGAGACGATATCTTGAAGCGGTTTAAAACAGCTCAACTGGCTGTGGAATTCCTTTTGGATGCTGCGCCTCAACATCTGAAGCTAGCCTCCAAATCTATGGCGCTATCTGCTGCTGCAAGGAGACCCCTATGATTAAAACCCTGGAAAGCGGACAACACCTCCAAATTTTCGCTTTGTGGGTTGCCTTATGAACCTGGCAAGCTGTTTGGCAGTGAGCTGGACAGGATCATGGAGGGCCTTTCTGACAAGAAAGGCAAATCCCTCCTCCAGCAGGCTTCTAGAGGGAGGGGCAGACACTCCAGAGGATCCAGGTCCCAGGGACCTTCTAGATCCCAAGGGCATCAGGGGACTCAGAAGAGAGGAGCAGGTCGCTCCCGCGGGTCCTGTGAGAAGAGAAAGGACCTTTGTCACTGAGAATCTGGCGCCAGAGAGTCCGGAGGTAACCCCTCCTCCAGTGCTTGACCCCCCGGTGGGAGGTCGTCTATCTTTTCTTCTGGAGGCTTGGGAGAGGTCCATACCAGAACCTTTTGTTTCCCTACCTCCTCTGAATTTTGTTCTGACAAGGATTCTCTTGCGTGAGAGACAAAGAGTCCTAGAGGCTTCTATCCACGCCTATATACTGGAGACTGGCGGATGATCATATATCTTCGCTATTTGAACACGTTCATAGTGAGAAAGGAATTCCGCATGGAGTCCATCCGCTCTGTAATAAATATCTTACTGCCGGGAGACGTTATGGTCTCTATAGACTTGAAGGACGCTTACCTTCATGTTCCTGTTTGCCAAGCCCACAGGAAGTATCTGCGTGTGACTGTATCCCTTTGTGGCGTAGTGAAACACCTTCAGTTTGCTGCCCTTTCCTTTAGTATCTCCTCTGCTCCTCATTCCTTTACCAAGGTTATAGTTGCCGTGGTAGCAATCTTGAGTCTAGAAGACCTAGAAATCGTCCCATATTTAGACGATTGGCTTCTAAAAGCCGCTTCTACAGAAATTCTGTATTCTCATCTTCAGCAGGCTCTGGCTTTTCCCCACCAGTTAGGGTGGATAGTAAATTACCAAAAGTCTGAGTTGGTTCCATCCACTTCCAGGAAGTTTCTGGGGTTCATAATCGACTCGACCCGGATGACTCTCTCTCTGTCTCTCGACAGATACAGTCGGGTTGTCAGAGCCGCCAGTTCTCTAAGGACCCCTCTGTCGGTGTCCATCAGAACGCTTATGAAGATGTTAGGGCACATGTCAGCGACTGTGGATGCAGTCCCTTGGGCTCTTTGGCACCTACACCCTCTCCAATCAGAAGTTTTGGGCATTTGGAATTGCAACCCACTAGGGTTGAACAAAATGTGCACCCTGTTTCCTCAAGCCCGTCGCTCCCTCAGTTGGTGGGAGCATCTGAAAGATGGGAGGTCCTTGATTCAGCCAGCCTGGATTCTGTTGACCACGGACGCATCCCTTCTAAGTTGGGGAGCCCATCTAGAGGACATTCCAGTACGAGGTACTTGGTCCCGTCCAGAGAGCCTTATGTCAGGCAATCAGATTGGCGCTCCTTCACTTTGCTCCTCAAATCCGTGGCAAAGCGGTGAGAGTTTGTTCAGACAACATGACGGCGGTTTATTTCATCAACAAACAGGGTGGCACGAGATCTCAACCTCTTCTCAAGGAAGTGGGAATGATCTTATCATGGGCAGAGCAGAACCTCTCCCACCTCTCTGCAGTCCACGTTCGGGGATCTCTCAATGTGGTAATGTCTGAGTCGGGGTCTCAGTGTTCCAGGCGAATGGTCACTAAACCAGGAAGTATTTCATCAAATTACTCTTCAGCGGTGAATGCCAGAAATCGACTTAATGGCTACGAGGTTCAACGCCACGGTGAAGATCTTCTGCTCCCTATACAGGGAGGACAATCCTTGGGCGATAGATGCTCTGTCCATCCCTTGGAGGTTCGGGCTGGCTTTCATCTTCCCTCCAATTTCAATGATACCAAGGGTATTGATGAAGATCAGACAGGACCAGACCTCGATTATTGCGATAATTCCATTCTGGCCAAAGAGGTCATGGTTCACCCAGCTCATGGGGATGAGTCAGGGTCTGTACTGGAAGCTTCCAATATCAGAGAACCCTGTGTTTCTGGGCACAGGTTCTCACCTAGATCTGAGAATACTCAATCTGACAGCCTGGAGATTGACAGCTCCCTATTGAAGGATAGTGGACTTTCTTCTGGGGTCTTGAGGACTTTGTCTCATTCGAGAGGGGAGTCTACTAATAGAGCTTACAACCGGATTAGACGCTCTTTTTCACTATGGTGTGCGAAGAACAAAGTGGGTTTCTCAGATCGCCCATTTCTTCCATATTACAGTTCCTCCAAGATGGACCAGATAAAGGCCTGGCTCCCTCTACACTCAGAGTGCACACCTCAGCCATATCGGCTTAGGGAAACCTCTGTCCCAAGAACCCCTTATCAGGAGGTTCCTTAAAGGAGCCGAAAGGTTAAAACCTAAGATCCTGAGACCAGTCCCTCAATGGGACCTTACTGTCGTGCTCAGGGGGTTATGCTCTCCCCCTTTCGAGCCATTGGAAAGCGTGGACATGAAGTACCTTTCCTGGAAGGCTGCCTTCCTAGTGGCGATCACCTCTGCCAAGAGAATTGGTGGGTTGCAAGCTCTGTGTGCCTTTGAGCCTTACACCCTATTCCTGCCTGATAGGGTTCTCCTAAGGTTCCTGACAGCTTTTTTACCGAAGATTCCTTCGTTTCAGAACATTAATCAGGTCATTTCTCTACCTGTTTTTCACCCGGATCCTTCACCAGAAGAAGAATCTCTTCTACATACTCTTACGTCTCCAGATGTCTGCAGATCTATCTACAAAGATCCGGTGTCTTCAGGAAAGATGAAAATCTCTTTCTACAGTTTTTTGGCAGGAACAAAGGATCTAAAGCTTCTAAACCATCCCTGAGCAGGTGGATAAAGGAAGCCATCAGAGAATCCTTCTCAGCTCAAGGCTTGCCTCCTCCTGCCTTTGTCCACACTCAGTCTACCAGAGTAGTAGCTACCTCGGCTGCTGAGAGGGGCCTCATCCCTCTTCAACATATTTGTGCTGCAGCCTCCTGGAGTTCTAACTCCACTTTTATAAGCCATTATAGGCTAAATTTAAGACGTTCGGAGGACACTGCCTTTGGGTAGTCTGTTCTGAATGTCGTTCAGCCGGAAGACCCTCCGTCATAGGTAATCTTCTAGCTACTTCCCCTCTTGTGCTGCCAGTTAGGACGTAAGGGAATCGTTAATTTCTAACAATAATTTGTTTTCCCTTAGTCCTAACGGCAGCACACTAATATCCCTCCCTCTTATATTTTTTTTATTATTCTTGTTATAGCACACTGTGGTTTGGGGTGGAGTTCCCTTTATAGGGGGGGTAATGGGGGTTAATTGCTTATTTAATTGTGTAAATCATTAATTTTCCACCTGTCCTAATTGTTCACAGGGGCAGTAATACCCCTCTTGTGCTGCCGTTAGGACTAAGGGAAAACAAATTATCGTTAGAAATTAACGATTCTTCTAATATACTCCATTGACTACAACCCTCTGTTGTCAGTCACTGTCAGGATGTGGGGATCGGTGCACAAATGCATTTCAATTAACTTTTTTTCTGAATAAAGGTTTTTTTTTCTCTCTAACCAAAACGACTTACATAAATGTATTATTTCTTTCACAGGATCTCTATTATCAGTCCTATTCGCAAGTTGGTGTTATGTTTGCTTCCATTCCAAATTTTAATGATTTTTACATCGAACTTGATGGCAATAACATGGGAGTGGAATGTTTACGGCTTTTAAATGAAATAATTGCTGACTTTGATGAGGTAAGACTTTCTTACATTATTCTCTTATATTTTAGTTAAAACAAGAGTATCAGTTTTAATTTCAAACATTTTCTGATAATCAGAAAATATTGTTGCAGTAACAGAACTAATAAAATTGCTTCTTAACCTTCATAAATATCTTTTTATGACCCTGTTATTCACAAAGTTGAATGGCCAATGTAAGAAATTATTTCCATGCTTTCCTATACATATACACAGTTTAGACCCGAATGCAACCTCAGTGCTAGGAACATGTGTTTTGAAGCATGTAAAGTACATGTTACAATATCTTCTGATTTTAGAGATATATGAGGTGGCTCGTCTAGCTCTCAAAGCTCTGGACTAGGTTTGTTTCCTAGTTTTTAAAAATGTTTCAGGGTCAATAAGAAGTTTCTCTTCAGTCGAGCATTAGGGTCTTCAATTTGCTGAGTGTTTCAGTTCATAATGTGAGTTTATGTGAGTGTTCCAGTCTAGCTATTTGCTGCAAAATGTTTAATATTTCCCCAAGTGCCTCGGATGACAGGTTTATGGGCCTCCCACACCGAAAAGAATCAAAAGTCCACAATCAGCATTATCCTGAAAATAATTATCTAAATGAGACGACAGACCCAACTGATGGATAGGGGCATGATCACTCCAAGAAGCTATACTGATTTCTGTCCTATACAGTAGGTGTAAGTGGAAATGTGAGATAAAAAAGTTGTCAATTCTAGTATAGCGTTTATGAACTGGGGAAAAGAAGGAGTAATCCCCCGTTGTAGGGTATTCTACCCACCAGGCATTCGCAAGTTGAGTTAAGTGTTAAGTTAAGAGTTAAGTAAGGGATATGAGAGGTACCAGAGGGGCAGTCTAATTTGGGGTCCATGACTGTGACGGAATCCTCCATCACTGGGGCCACTGGAAAAGCCTGACAGCCAGCCTCCCCCTATTGACAATGGCCCTGACTTTGTAGGATACCATCTCATCACTTGCTAAGGGAATTATCCCTGGAAAACAGCCAGGACTTTGTAGACTTCTGTGGCTACCCCGAGCAGGATATCATCTCATAATTTGCCGAGGGGATTATCCCTGGCAGACAGCCAGGATCTGTAACCAGGGAGTGACCTCCATTGTTTTGCTTTCATATCAGACCCCCTTCCCCCCTAGTTCCACCACTACAGACATTTACCCCGGCCAAACCTTGGAACTGATTTCGGCCAGTAATAGATAGTGGAGATTGGGACCCCATTGTATTGTTAATCTCTTTACTGACCCTGTTGTCTCTGGGAGGAAGATTAAGGTTTGTATCCCAATATCTTGTTTTATGTTAATGTGGTTTTTGCTGGCTATATCCAGCCCTGTGTGTGAAAAATAAAGCCGTCTTCGTTTTGGCTATACCTGTCGGGATCCCCAGCCGGGACCACTACGGAGTTACTCACCTAAGTACCTGCTAGCCGCGGGTACCGGGTCCTATGACGCTGCTTCGGCTCCATCTTCATCTTCTGGCCACATGGCCAGCTCTGGGCACGCGTGTTCTCTCTATCCATCCCCGAATGGAGACGAGGGAGAACGTGTGTCTATGACATCACGCACAGGGGCGGAGCACCCCCTGGCGGCAGATTTAACAACTGGCACTGAGTACTACTCAGTACTCCATTATTGTGCCTAATAGAGCTTTTCCTTGTGTTGCTATTGATTCCTATTATTGACCCCGGATTATCCTTTGACTATGCTGCCTTCTGTAATCCTGACCTTGGCTATTGTTGATCGGACTACGCTGCCTTCTGTGACCCTGACCTCGGCTATTGTATTTTTGACTACACTGCCTCCGGTGTCCCAGACCCTGGCTACGTTATTGGATTTCGCTGTATTTAGTGAATCAGACCCTGCCTTCACCTTCTGCCAGCCGGAGCTAAGAAGTTCCCAGGTATGCATACGAATGGCCCAAAATGATTCCTAAAATTCACATATTTCCCATATATATATATATATATATATATATATATATATATATATATATATATATATAGTAAGAACTTATACCATAACTTTTAAAGAAAAGGAGTATAAAAACTCATGGTTAGAAGGGCAAGCTCTCTTTTCTTCTTTCTCTCTTCCATCTTTTCAAGAATGCAGAGCCTACAGCACCTACAACCAACATCTGTCTTCAATTAGTGCTGTATGTAAACTGCTTTGTTATAACAAATAAACCTATTTAACCCCTTCAATCCCAGGGGTTTTTGGTGCCTTTGCAAATGCATGGGATATTCTCCAGAATTTCCACATATGCTTATTTCCTTTTTTACAACTTCTCTGCTAGATGTGATGCAGGACTTTGCACATTTAGTGACATGTCGTATACTTACAGCTTCAGTGCTTGTTCAGCAAGGGTTGAGGGGGTCTTCTCAGTAAGTGGTTCCATTGATTTCCAATCTGCAGCCATTCTGTGGCAAGAACTGTTGGATGACAGATGATGCAGGGTGCTGCTGCAGATTTCACTGAAAGGGAAGTAATTATTTTTCAGGTCTAACCCCTTAATGACAAAGCCTGTACATGTACGGGCTTGCAGTGCAATTTTATAACGGCAAAACCCGTACATGTATGGGCTGCTGTTAAACAGCTGCATCGCCGCTTTGCAGCATCCACGGAAGCCTCACAAGTGAGGCTGACCGTGGATCCGGGGAAGAAAGCCCTCCCCACAAGAAAAATGGATCTTTGATGATCGGTGTTAAATACATGTTATGCTAAGTTTTAATGTATATGCTGTGTGTGAATTAAAAAATGTGAATAAATATTTTATTTTACTTATATGTTATATGATATATAAATAAATAAATATAAATTGTGTATTGTGCTAGGTGTACATTATATCGTATGAAATAAAGTATATTGTTTAACTATTTAAATTATCTTTTATTGAACTAAATTATTTAGAACTATAAAAATATTGTATATCACAGTGTATATAATTACTATTAATATACGAAAAGTGTGTATTTGTTTATATTTATAATATGTGTGTATACTTACCTGGTCAGAGAAACCTGCTATAGACCAATCTCGTTAATTAATCTTGATACAAAGATTTATTCTAAAATTCTGGCTGATTGAATGCAATAATAGCAGATCTGATACATCCAGACCAGTCCGGGTTTATCAGAGGTAGATCCGGAGAGGATAATTCTCGTAAGTTAATCGATTTGATTTCATTCCTCCTCTACTCCCTCTGTCTTCCTGGCTCTAGATGCCAAGAAGGCATTTGATAGAGTAAGCTGGAATTTTCTGAGTGCCACCTTGGACGCTGTTGGGATCACTGGCCTTTTCAAAAAAAGCACAATGGCCCTATATACTAAACCAAGCGCTAAGGTGACAGGACCCTCTCTTAATTCTACCATTTTTGATATTAACAATGGCACCCGACAGGGTTGCCCGCTGGCTCCTTTACTTTATGCTTTATCAATCGAGCCTTTAGCTATACTGATTAGAGCAGTTTAAGACCTAAATAATTTAACTCCTGTGATACTTCTTTGAATTTGTATTCTCCTTGTATTATATGCTTAATTTGTCCTGGTGTATTTAAACAAAGTATTTCTGATTTGTCTATATTTAATTTATAATTTGAAACTTCTGCATATTTATTTATGGTTTCCAGAATTTCTTTAATAGACTTAGCTGGATCTTCTACAGTCAATAGAATATCATCCGCGTATAGACATATTTTTAGCTCTTCTTGTTTATAAGACATACCTTTTATCTTTTCATTTAACCTTATTAATGTTGCTAAGATCTCTATAGTTAGTATATATAACATTGGGGACAATGGGCATCCTTGTCGTGTACCATTATTAATATAGAACACATGAAATTGAAGGGATTAAATTTAAGGAGCAGTCTTCTAAAATAACTCTATATGCAGACTATATTATTCTCACTTTGACTGATCTGGCGGTATCTGTCCCTGCGGTCCTGTCAGCTGTTCAAGAGTGTAAAACTCTAATTACAAATCAAACCTTCCTAAGACACAGGTAATGACCGCTTATCTTTCTCCTCAGCAAAAGCTTTTCATTTCTGACTGTTATCATTTTGACTATTCAAATGATTGGGAGGACTGCCATGGAATCAGACTGACATTTAACTTAAAGAATCTAGTCCACATTAATTTTGAAATCCTGATGAAAGATCTTCTCCTCCAAATCGAAAAAATTAAGTCGCTGGAATTTTTCTGGCTAGGAAGAATTAATTTGTTAAAATCTTACTTGATTCCAAAAATCTTATATTTGTTTAGGACTATACCACTTCGAGTTTCTGGGCGTATTCTGCATAAATTCTCGAAACTGTTTTTCTCATTTGTTTGGAAACATGGTAAATCTAGAATTAGTCAGAAAATGATAACAAGGAGCTATAGATCCCTCAGGCTGGGTTTTCCAGATTTAAGAATGTAACATGAAGCTGCACTGTTCATGCACGTATTGCACTGGGATATTAAAAAAGATAAAAATCTTGGATGGTTGAATTGCGAACTCATCCAGACAAACCAGCATGAACTATTTAATTTGTTTTGGCTATTTTGAGACAACGAAACTTTAAGAACCTAATAAAAATAAATAAAAACAAGTTATACGTTTAGGGCAATGCAAGGCTTAGAAGCAGAGTTCACTTACTTACTATATTCAGAATATTGATTTAACAGGCTGGATGCAAAATAATATCTTGACACTTGGGGATTTGAAATTGGATGACTCGTTTTTGAGCTTTATGGATCTTCGGGGCAGGTTCTTACTCTCAGATAACGAGTTATTCTCATACTTTAGAGTGAGGCACTTTCTGAGATCCAGGGTGGTCCACCCACCATCAGAACTTGACATATTTTTTAAAAAACAGTGTAAAACAAATTTAATCTCTAGGATATCACAATACCTTGATATACATAAAAATGATATACTACCTCTCTCAATAGTGATTGTGAGATTACTTTTCCTATGGAAAGCTGGTCTAATGTATGGTTATAGGGTATTGGTAATGAAGGCAGTTCATTCAGTTTATCTTCAATAAATGTTTTATAAATTACTGCATAGATGGTGTCTAGTTCCCTCCCGCCTAAACAGATTCTCTAATTTGACCTCTAATTTATGCTGGAGATGTGGAAATGAGGAAGGAACACAAGTTCATATCTGGTGGGCATGCAGTAAATTAGCCGATATTAAATTAGAAGCTAACAATCTTCTTTCCTATATATTAAAAACTAAAGTCTTGCTGCATTCATATACCTGGCTTTTTCATTTGGATTTACTCTCCTCATGTAAAACACGTAAATTATTAGCAATTAATATCTTACTTGCTATAAAAATGTGTATGGCTAGAGCCTGGCGAAATGAGGATGCTCCAACGTGGGCCGAGGTCATTAACGAAATCACGTTCCAAGCAAACATGGAATGATACTATTTCTGTTTAAATCAGAATCTTGCGAAGTACAATGATACCTGGTCCTCTTGGCACAAATATGTTCAATCTACCTACCCCTTATAGGTTTACTTCAATTTAATCCTTGGGTTTTTTAGCCTTACTTACTTTATACTTACCTAGCAAACAAACTTGGAAAAATACCCCAATAGGATCGCTGTTATGGTGACCTTCCCATATTGCTGATCTTAACCTCTGGGGACCTCCTCCACTGCCGCCGATGGATGTATGTGTTTTGTATTGTTCTTTGGTGTGATTCTTATTTTTTATGTTCAATATAATTTCAATACAGCCCTCAAGGCCCTAATTTAACGCTGCATTGTATATTCAAATTCTATCGTAACTACTCGTTAGGGACATGTGAATACCTAATCCTTAGGCTCAGATTTGTAGAGATTAATTTAGTCGATGGTCTTAATTTATGGCTGTTACTAATATTGCTCAATCTATGTATAACTGTATATGTTTGTATATACGTTCCAAGAATAGCTGTCGGCACTCGTGGGACTTGATTTCAAATAAATCTCAAGAAGCTCTGTTTTACAAGTCAACGTTTCAGCCTTTTATTTTCAGACTTTCATCAGGACATAACAGAGAGATAACGTGTCTAACATTTATACTGTGTGTAATTACAAATAATTAGAAGGAGAACTCACCGCACCTGTAGTGTTCAAGATCACCGGACTCGGCATGTATCGCAACAATGTGCGCATGCGTGTGACGTCATCAATGCGCCCGATACTCAGCTGTATAGTCAGAGTGCCGAGTAGTCATGGCAACGTTTACTAGCATTAACTAGATAGTCAGCTTTATATACATATATGTATATGTTTGTATTTATTACAGTTGTGTATGTTTAAATTTGAATAAAAAAAGTAAAAAAAAGATTTGCAAGTCTTTATTTTTACAGTCATCATCAGCGATAGGATTTAGCAGTAGGATGTTCTAGATACTTATAGAATAACCAGTAATAAAATCCTAATTGGGAAATTCTTGACTCCATTGTATCCTGTCTTTATTAAAATTAAAATTATTTAGGCACTAAGGCTACAATAATTTAGAATTGTAAGGCAAGACAGGAGGCTTCGTATTTTGCAGTTTAAAGGCCGAAGACAACAGGCGAAAATAGATGGTACGAGAGGTGGAAGCGCCAGACCAATCTGCCGCCCGCAAAATATCACCCAGCGCACCACCAACCGCCAAGGCCCCGGAGGCTGCGGCACCCCTAACTGAATGAGCCCCAAAACAGCCCGTCAAGAATGGAAGCCAATGGATCCTCCTGGCTAACGTAGGAACAGAAACTTGCCGAAAACTTGGCTTGACATACAAGATCATAAGTTGAGAAGAAGAATGCCTAACCGCCTCCGTATGCGCCAAATACGTGCGAACACACCTGGCGACAAATAGTTTAGGATCCTCAAACAAATACGGATAGGACACAGAAGTAGAAAGGGACGTAGTCCTCCTATGGACACGGAAAATAATCCCCTCTGGGGAAAAAGATAGCATGAGCATTGAAAGCCCTCACATCAGAGACTCTGCGAAACGATAAAAGGCATAACAGCAGTGAAAGTTTAGTCAACAGCTGTTTTAAAGACAAACACTCATCGTCTGGCCAAGCCTGGAAGAAGTCCAGAACCACTGCGACATCCCACAAGGAATCATACCGAGCAGCCGGAGGATGAGACAAGCAGATGCCCTTCAACAACCGACAAAGCAAGGGAGATCTCTCCACACCGACTCACCTGCGCAACCTTAATTGCCAAAGACATCGCCCAACGAAAAACGTTAATGGTTCGATACCTCTTATCCTTTCTAAAAAGATCGGCCAAAAAATTGAGGATGAGCGTCACAGGGGCCAAATGGGGATCCACTTTTTGTCCCACACACCAAGCAGACCAGCTTCTCCAAGCTGACTGGTAAGACTTCCTGGTGCCTGGAGCCCAGGACTCCCTGAGCAAGGACTGAGCTGTCTCGAATAAACCCGAGAAATTGTCCAAGCCACCAGCAACGATCGACCCCCCAATATGCGGGGATGAGCCTGCCCGTCTGGGTCCGAAAGGATAGATGGAAAAGAAGGAAAGGCCTGGGAATCCTGGATTGACATCTCAAGCAGCACCAGGAACCATGGCCGTGCATGCCAGAGCAAAGTTACTAGAACCAGGGACCCTCCAGCTCGCTGAAGGTAGTGAATTACCCTTGGATGTCTGTGAAGCCTCCAGTGACTTACCTCCCTCCAGTGCCTTGAAAATTAGTGCGCCATGAGTTTCTCCACCCCCTGGAGATATTCCACCTGCATGGTGATGTTGTGATGCAGACAGAACTTGAAAATGTCCTTCGTCAGTTCTGTGAGGTGTTGAGAGCGGGTGCCCCCCAAGCGATTGATGTACCGCACCGCGAGACCTTGTCCATCCGGAGGAGAACACAGCAATTGGACCGGTCCTTCGAAAGGCTCTTGATTGCGAAGGTTCCTGCAATCAGTTCCAAGCAATTTATGTGAAGGGAACTCGCTTCCGACGTCCACCAGTCGCCTCCATGAGGGAAGCTGCTCCCCAGCATGCTGGCGTCGGACTCCAGGACAAAATCTGGTTTGGAACCGAAATTTGCACGCCTGTTCCAAGCTTACTTCTGGGGTAAGGCGGACCGGCTGATCATACAATGGCAACCTGCGTAGATGTCGAGCCTTAAGGCAGTAAAGTACAAGGTAGTGTAGAGGACCTTGGAAGATCGCCTGAATGGAAGATGCAAGGAGACCACCACACGCGCGAGTAAGTGGAGGGAGCAGGGCGCAGATCTCCTGAAATCTGAACCATGAAATCCGTCTGACCCCGAAGGGTTTCCCGACAGCTGGAAAAAAGAAGGATATCGTCAAGATAAATAATACATCGGATACCTAGAGATCAGAAGAAAGCCATCACTGGCTTTAGGAGCTTCGTGAAGAACCAGGAGGCAGAAATGAGACCGAATGGGAGCGATTTGAATTGCCATACTTTTCTGCCCCAGCGAAATTTAAGAAAATGTCCTTGAGGTCCACCTGGTGAACCAATCTCCCTCCGACATAAGGTCCCTCCATTTTGAAGTGGCGATGAACCACAAAAGTGTTGATGACTCGCTGGAACGTTTCCGGACCTGGTGTGGCAGGGAGACAAAATCGATCCGATACCCACGCACCGTCTGGAAGACCCAGGGGTATGAAGTAATCCAAACCCAGTTGTGGAAAAAATACTCGCCTCCTGTCTTTATTAAAATTACCGTATGAGGTCTGAGTATTAGACTAAGATCCAGATCCCCCGCATCGCTGCAGGGGACCTGGATCCTCCTGTGCGGTAACCTCAGCTGCTGCCGGCGTCTATCACCGAGCACCGGCGAAAGTGCCGGCAGCAGCTGAGGTTGCATACGCGCGTACCTACCTACTCCCGGGATAGCCCGCCCACTGCGGGGAAGCAGAGCCGGTTGGGGAGATTGCTGCAGAACCGGGACCCGGCGGCACTGTGCCGTCCCAAAGCAGATCCGGTAGACCTCTTCAATTTTTTGGAGGAGGTGGGGCCTAGTGGGGTCACACAAAGTCATGCTGTAATCCCGTGAGAGCTGCAGCAAGCGCCTGCTGAGGCATCGCGGTGAGTGAAGTGCCTGAGTGGGTATATTAGTGTCTGGGTAGGTAGGTAAGTGTCTCGGTGGGTAGGTAAGTGTCTGGGTGGGTATATTAGTGTCTGGGTATGTAAGTGTCCCCCTATATGCCACTCTGTCCCATGATATGCCTTTTAACCCCCTATATGCCACTCTGGATATCCAGACAATTCCAATACATAGTTACATAGTTATATAGGCTGAAAAAAGACATGCCTCCATCAAGTTCAGCCTTTCCTATATCTGTTAATTTGTTGCTGTTGATCCAAAAGAAGGCACCCCCCCCTAGTTTGGCTCTTTCCAATTTTGCACTAACCAGGGAAAAAAATCCTTCTTGACCCCAAAATGGCAGTCAGATTTCTCCTTGGATCAATAAGCTGTTTCCCCATAATTAAAGATTATATCCCTGAATATTATGTTTTTCCAAGTATTCATCCAGTTGCTGTTTACACGTCTGTACAGACTACCTCTGCAGGCAGATAATTCCACATCCTTATTGTCCTAACTGTAAAAAACCCTTTCCTCAGCCTTAGACGAAATCTCCTTTCTTCCAGTCTAAACGCGTGACCACGTGTCCTTTTGGGGGTTAGTTTTGCTCCTCACTTTGGCTACCACTCTCTCATTTTCTCATCTCACTCTCACCTTTTTGCATGCTTTATTGGCTTCCTCTTATATAGGCTTTATCTTATATAGGATGCCTCTGATTCGTCTGATTTAAATGTAGTAAAAGCCATTTTCTTATTTTGTAATTTTCTGGTTTACTTCCCCACTAAGCCACATTGGTTTCAATTTGTTTCTTTTATATTTATTACCTAGTGGTACATACTGAGAAGTGTACCTTGCTAATGTTTTTTTGAAAATTCTCCATTTTCTCTCAATGTTTTTATCCCTAAAGAGTTTATGCCAGTCAATACGTTTTTTTTTAATTACCGTATTGGCTCGGATATAGGCTGCACCCGAATATAGGCCGCACCCTAAAAGTTAGATGCTTTTTTAAAGAAAAAAAATTATTAGTAAAAAAAAACCACTTACATATGCTGCCACTCTAACCCTGCGAGATATGCTGCTACTCTGCCCTTCCCAGACATGCTGCCACTCTGCCCCCCGAGACATGTTGCCACTCTATCCCCCCCTGAGATATGCACTCTGCCCCCGAGATGTGCCCCCCCGAGATATGCTGCCACTCTACCCCCTCCTGAGATATGCTGCCACTCTGCCCCCAAGAGGCCCCCCCCCTAGACTTACCGGTGCAGACTCCCCAGGATCTTGCAGGGCCGGCGGAGGACAGCTACGCAGTACACGTACTCAACTTCCGGTGCTGGCACTTCTGCCGTGGGAAGAGCCAGCAAGGAAGATTGTTAGCGTACATCGCGCAGACGTTCACCGGCTGCTGCGATGCAAGCGTTAACAACCTCCGCTGCCGGCACGTCTGCACGATGTGCTTTAACAATCTCCCTTGCGGGGACTCCCCCAGTGGGAATTCCCGGCAAGGGAGATTGTTAAAGCACATCGTGCAGATGTGCCGGCAGCGGGGGCTGTTTATGCACATCGCCGCTGCCGGTGAACGTCTGTACGATGTGCTTAGACAATCTCCTGTGCCGGCACTCCCCCCGTGGGAAGTACCGGCAAGGAAGATTGTGCGCGCAGACGTTCACTGGCAGCGGCGATGCGAGCATAAACAGCCTCCGCTGCCGGCACGTCTGCGCGATACGCTTAGACAATCTCCCTTGCCGGGAATTCCCACTGGGGGAGTCCCGGCAAGGGAGATTGTTAAAGCACATCGTGCAGACGTGCCAGCAGCGGAGGTTGTTAACGCTTGCATCGCCGCAGCTGACACTCCCCCCGTGGGAAGAGGGGAGGCTTTCTAAGCACATCCGAGAGTAGGATATAGGTCCCCTGCACCGCTGCGGGGGATCTGTATCCTAACCCCACTGCCTACACGGCGCCCGGGACTACATGTCCCAGGCGTCGGGCGCTGGACCCCGAATATAGGCCGCACCCCCACTTTAAAGACTTAAAGTGGGGGGAAAAAGTGCGGCCTATATTCGACCCAATACGGTATATGGGTATATTCCCCATGGGCAATTTCTTTTTTGAGATTATTTCAAAAGACACCATATTGTGATCACTATTGCCCAAGTGCTCCCCCACTTGAATGTTAGACAAAAGATCAACATTGTTTGTTATCACCAGATCCAGACAAGAATCCTTTCTAGTTGGTGCTTGTACCAGTTGTGACATGAAGGTGTCATTTAACAAGTTCAAAAACCTGAATCCCCTTGCAGAACTACTAGTCCCTCTATCCCAATTTATATCCAGGTAATTAAAATCTCCAATAATTAACGTGTTCCCCGGATGTGCAGCTTTCTCAGTTTGCTCTAACAGCTGTTCTTCCTCATCATTATTAACATTAGGTGGTTTATAACATATCCCAACCAGTAGTTCATTTCCTTTTACCAATGTTTGCTCATTACCAACAGTGGTATGAAATAAACAGCCATCTATATTACGTGATAGTGGTCAACAATATTCCTTGTCATACGCCTAGACCTCCAGGGTCAAGTTTATTTACCAAATGGAGGATCTGGTGGCCGCGTCTCAAGGGCGTGAATATAAGAATGGCCTCAAATGGCTCCCTTGGGTGTCTTTCATAACTTCGACTGGCCTTTTAGACGTCGGCTACGGGCGGTCTCCCCAAGCGTTAATGAGCAGGGTTACCCCGGCGGCTACACCCGCCTCTAATACTGACCACTAATTATATTGTGTGACTGACATTCTACTTATAGTTCTGCTGCATTGTACAACTTTTCGATGGCTTTACTGTGCAGTGACATGGTTTTCCTTTTTGTTGTTCTCGTTTCATACACTGTAATGCTATATGTCGCTACATTGTATTCTCCGGACTTTCCATTATGCCTTTTCCGCCTATAATGGCGTTCGCGCGACTCTGGTATTTGGTAATAACATGATCCTCTTATGTACACGACTTTGTCTATTCTACTGTTTGACACTGTGGATCGCTTTTGCCGCTTTTATCTGTATTGTAGAACTCATTGCACACTGTACATCAAGACCTTGTCATCTATGTGTTTTACCATTGTGCATGTCTCAATAAACGGAGAACTGACAAACAATATTCCTTGTCATAAACTCTATAAGGGGAAAGCAATTGTTCCTCTAGGAAGTCATCTCGTGTGGTAGAGCTAGGGCAGTACAATCATGTAGATTGCTAATCCCAGGGCAGCCTAAAGCCTGGGGGGCTGTGAAAAAAGCAAACAACGAATGGAACACCTAACGAAAAGATCCATGAGGAGCACATATTACTCATGTAGCATGTGAGTGCAACATCTAAGCCATAAGGTGTTTTATATCTCAACTGTATTACGCTATTTGTTTTTTGCTCCCTTTTTTTTCTGATTGAAGCCATCTGTACATAGAACATATATAAAGGTTCTATAAACTTATTTATTTCTCTCAATAGACTTATACTAAGCGTACTTTGTTTTGCACTATGTTTATTTATGCCCGCAGCCTGGCCCTCCCTTTGATACGGAATTATGTGCTGGCCCCACGTGTATTTGTGCACTCCAGCAAGCCCCCATTGTGTGTATTTATGCCCCAGTCACCCCCACATTATAGATTTATCCCACCAGACAGCCTCACATTGTGTATTTATCCCACATACAGCCCTCCTTTAGTATTGATTTAGTGAATGAATGCCCCCACACCCTTGTGTTTTGATCCCAACCAGCCCAACATTGTGTATCTATGCCACCCAGCCAGCCCCCCCTTTAGTATCAAATCAGACCTGGCACCCAGACCTTCCTAGATTGGAAGCATAGGACTTGACATATTTGTCCCCAAAACAGCCTGCCTGTGACAACTTTGCCCCCAAAGCAGCCTGCCTGTGGCATATTTGCCCCCAAAGCAGCCTGCCTGTGGCATCTTTGCCCCCAAACAGCCTCCCTGTGGTATCTTTGCCCCCAAAACAGCTTCCCTGTAGCACCTTTGCCCCCAAAACAGCCTCCCTGTGGCATGCCCCCTCAAACTAGATCTCAAACTTGCACCCAGCCTTGTTTCAAAGCAGTGCTTCATTATGTTATAATTACAATTAATTTTTTTGGAACTTGAAACTATTGAACATCAACAGGACACCAAAGGCACATCTATGCTATTCACTCATTCACAAATATTCATTCACTAATTCACAGATACTCATTCAGATATTCATTCACAGATATTCATTCATACACAGATACTCATTAATTCCCTCATTCAGATACTCATTCACAAGTATTAATTCACTCCTTCAAAGATACTAATTCATTCCCTCATTTAGATACTCATTAATTTACCATTCATTCACTCAATCTCATATATCATTCATACCACCCAACCCCCCTAAACTGCAGATGTCTGTGCCGCTCGCAAAAGGACGCAGCTTCTTCTGTGTTGCTTGCACTCTGTGCGAAAAAACTTCTGTTTTACTGCTCAGGGGAAGCAGACGCACAGCAGGGTCATGTAACATACCTGATGTGACTCCGCTGGGCTCATGCATCCCCTTGGCGGTACAAAAGACATTACTCGCACAGTGTGCGAGCAACGCACAGGTAAGTAGCGGGCCCCTGCGGAAGTGATCGCAGGGGTCACCTGGGCCCCCTAGAGTGGCTGGCCCGGTCGCAGCTGGCCCTTTTGCCCTGCGTTAAAGATGGCCCTGGGGCCTGGAGCTGCAGCTTCATCAGCCCCTACGTTAATCCGGCCCTGCTATCATACATACAGTGAAGGAAAAAAAATATTTGATCCCCTGCTGATTTTGTATGTTTGCCCACTGACATGATCAGTACAAAAGACATGGTCAGTACAGTACATATTCATTCTAACACACAGTCCATCTCACCCGACATACACATCCATACACATACAATTCCACATCCATGTTCACACACACATACACAATGATCAAGGCACTAGATACATTTGTGGGTCATGTGGAGAGTGTATGTTCAATAAATAACGACAGACACCAAATTGGATTTTGAAAGGCCACAGTTTTATTTATGAAATACTGTGACACGTAAAAAACTTTATTCAAACTTTAAAACATACATTTTCTTAAACTTGTGTAACCTCCAACCTTAGCGTACGAACCGCCAGACTTAACCCTTTAGAATCAAGGAGGTTACAACCACCGACCGTGCGACAACTAAGTGCTTAACATCGATACCTCAACACAGGTAACTCACACCAACATGTTGCCGCGTACACCAACCACAAGCCGTAAAGCTGCACTAGCTCGTGGTGTAAACGAAGGCCCTCCCTTTCCCATGGGACCCTGCCCGTGGAAAAAAGGCCCACCATAACTCACAATAACCACGGATTCCATACCTCGGATGAAAACCGCGACAATTTCACCCCGTACCATGAATAAACCGACCATAAAACCTGACGGGAACCTCAGTTCCCCGCCACACCAAAAACCGTCAGAAAAAACACAAGGGGAGGGTGGGAGGGAAACGCTTCTCACTGCCTCTCCTTCCTGTTTAAAGAAAAATGGTAGAGGGTCAGAGAAAACAGCCACTTTTAAAGACCCTTAACCCCACCCCCACCATAAACTTTTGACCTATGGCAACCTAGCCATGAGGTGATCATGCCCCCCTAGCATGATCCAGGCCTGATCATGCGGCCCCTTCTTTGATGTTTGTGTCTCCGGGGCCCACTTTACGCATCCATGCTCACACACACACTCCTGTCACACACATTTATACATCCATGCTCTTGTATATACATAAATGCAAAGACATATACATACTCCGCCCGTGCCTGCTTACCTTTCCCCGTTCCTGAAGCTTTCTCTCCGGCTGCTTGCATACTGTGCGGGCAGCCTCGAGTTCACTGCGGGGTCGTTAAAGTGATGTAACGTGATCCCCGATATGCTCCTGTCTCCTGAAGCAATCCAGGTTTGGAAGGGCCCTTTATAAACAATTTTGAATTGGTATAAGGAGACAGAAATGAGGTATCGCAGGGCTCTCACCAGGCCCTATAGAGGCACAGGTTCTATCGCAGCTGCGATCCCTGTAGTTATGCCAGTGAATTTCAGCCACTCTCTTTTTTTTTGTGTGTGAATCGAAATGTCACTTAAAGACTTCAGTGGCTGGAAGCAAGTTTCACGTTTCCTTTTTGTGCTGTCTAAGAAGATGTAGTTTTGGGGATCTGGATATCCACTGTGACTCTAATGGGTACTTTATTTCACTGGTTAGCTTTCTTTACTTCATAATGAAGCACTGCACATCATCACCTCTTTCATGGGGAGTAATAAACCTGTAAAAAGCTGTGCCCACCCATTCCACTTCTGATGGGAAGGAGTGGTTAAATTAAATATCTACCCTTTATACAGACCCCATCCATGCCCTGGGGATGGGAGTTTAACTTAAAAAAAAACATGAGCCCCCTTTACTTCTAAGTCTCCTTGGTAGGGAGTGAGGTCCATTTAAGCACGTTTGGGTGACACAAGGGTTGACAGCAAAAATTACTCTAACTTTCACTGCTTAAAAGTAAAAACCCTCAATAAGGGTGTTTTGTGAATAATACAGTGTTTTATTGAAGGAAGAAATCAAAATAAAAAGAACTGTAAGCCTTATACATTATATAATTACATGTATACATTATATAATTACATGTATTGAGACTAAGAGTGCCATAATTGTTGCTTTGGTACAGCTAATGGAAAAAGAGTACTACAGAGACATTGAAAAAATCAAGACAATTGGGAGTACTTACATGGGAGCTATAGGACTTGTGCCAACAACAGGAACTAAGGTAAGGTCTGAAATACGTTGTCTTGTAATACTACAATTCAAAAAGTATACTTACTATTAAAATAACAATAAGATTACCATACTGGTAACTTTCTTGGACATATAGCTAGTTCATTGATAAACGGCTACTCATCAGAATGTAACTTATGGTTCTTTGTTCATTTCTGTTAACAGGTCACTGGAGAGCTCTTTAAATTGGCCATGCACATACTTAGACAGTTTTGTAATATCCCCTCTACCACGCTGTCTAGCATATATTCAATAGATACAACTTTTTTTAGTTTCTCTTCATAACTAAAATCTTCAAATCCTCTTATTAATTTGTTGGCCCACCTTTGCGCCTTTTCTAATTCCATAATTTCTTTTTTCTGGCAATTTTTATATTTTTATTGCATATATATAGACCTGAAGCACAGTAAAAACTATTACACCTGTTGATTTAAGAAACTGTATATTTTTTTTTTCAAATTACTATTTATTAAATTGCATACAAAAAAGACAAGATAAATATACATGTATACAAAAATAGACATATCAAATTCCACATACACAGGTATTTTAGGGAAAGTAAACCCCAAATGTGTTATGCCTACCTTCTTCACGGGGCTCCCACGTCGTTCGGTCACTGGTGGGCGGCTCCCTCAAGGTGCCGCTCGCGCATCTCCTCCGCGCTCTGGTGTGCACGCGGCACGTACATGGAGGGGCGTGCACGGCGATAGAGCACGCCCATCTGACAGTGACGGCTCTGGTTGAGCTGCTGCGGCGTGTCTGTGGCGATCGGGTGGTTACCAACGAACGTCCATTACCGCTTCTGCCTGTGTGGCTCCACCGTGTCACTTGCGGAGGTAACACAGGCAGAGCTTGTTGTTTTGTTAGCGATGTTGTTTTTTCTGCTAACCCCCAATTCCATTTTGAGTTGGCACTCTAATTGTTTTTTAAATTTAATCCATTCAAAATCTCCGTTTTGTTTCCACTCTCTGGAAATCATTTTTTAAACTGTTAAACAGCTATGAATTGCGAGGACCATTTTTGATTGGGGCATGGTGGGCCAGGTCAAATGTAGAAGAACTGATATAGGGGTTCTGGGTATGGTAATGTTAGCTGCACTCTTCAAAAAATCTATAACTCTTTTCCAAAAATTTAGAAGTTTTTTTACAGCCCCACCAAATATGAAGGTGTGAGCCACAAGATTCTTTGCAACACCAACAAGTATCATTTATCTGAGGAAACATCCGGACTAAAATGACAGGAACATAGTACCATCTATTAATGACTTTGTAGTGTGCTTCTATTAGAGATAAGTCGTGAACCCACTTTGTAAGTTTGATGAATGAAATATACAAATCTTCTAGTGATATCGAAGAGTTTAAATCTTTTTCCCACTTCAAAATATTGACATTTGGAGAGGATGGGAGATATTTTAAAGTTATGCACTTAACTCATTTAGCGTATGTCTTTTTAATATCGGGTTTTTGAAATATTTTAGAGATCCCATCTTTCAGTCCCCCCCCCGAGGAATCCAAGTGTTTTTTTAAGCAATGTTTTATCCTAAAATATTTTAAGATATTACTGTGAGGAAGATTATATTGTTGATTTAAACTAGTGAAAGGTATGTTTTTTAAGGACCTATGCCCAGAATTGCAACTCATACTTTAGGTGAGATCTTACCATTGACATATTTTGGCAAGGTGATATCCTGCTCCCGTGAAGCAATACCCCTTCTATGTTTATTCCTAAATCTTTCTCCTTAGTAGTTTTTCCCAGTGAGATATAATTTAAAGTATATGATGCATTGTTGTTATTTTTCCTATAATACATAAACTTATATTTGTCTGTATTTAACTTAATTTGCCACTTGCCTGCCCAGTCCTCTTGCTGAGAAGCAACATCAAGGTTAGACTGTATTACCCTACCTAATTTTGTGTCAATGATACTGATACATGGCTCTCAATTCAATATGGGAGATAATTAATAAACAAAATAAAAAGAAGAGGACCTTTGAGGTACTCCTAAAAAATTTCCATTTACAATTACTCTTTGGATTCTATCTTTTAGCCCATTTCTAATCCAAGTATATACCGTATTGGCCCGAATATAGGCCGCGCTTTTTTCCCCCACTTTAAGTCTTTAAAGTGGGGGTGCGGCTTATATTCGGGGTCTAGTGCCCGAAGCCCGGGACATGCAGTTCCGGGCGCCGGGCAGGCAGCAGGGTTAGGATACAGATCCCCCGCAGCGGTGCAGGGGACCTGCATCCTACTCTCTGATACGCTCAGACAGCCTCCCCTGCCAGCACTTCCCATGGGGGGAGTGCCGGCACGGGAGATTGTCTAAGCACATCGTGCAGACGTTCACCGGCAGCAGCGATGCACGTAAACAGCCTCCGCTGCCGGCACGTCTGCACGATGTGCTTTAACAATCTCCCTTGCCGGGAATTCCTCTGCCCCCAAGACTTACCAGAGCAGACTCCCGGGTGTCTTGCGGGGCCGGCGGGAGAGGAGGAGGAGGACAGTGGCAGCATATCTCGGGGGGGAGGAGAAGGACAGTGGCAGCATATCTCGTGGTGGGACAGAGTGGCAGCATATCTCGGGGGGGGAGTGGCAGTATATCTCGGGGGGGGACAGAGTGGCAGCATGTCTATTAAAAAAACTTTTTCTTTAAAAAAGCACCAAACTTTTAGGGTGCGGCCTATATAAGGGGGCGACCTATATCCGAGCCAATACGGTATATTTGCCCCTAACAGTATTTCTGACAATTTGTACAGTAACCTTTTGTGTGGTACTGTGATGAGAGGTCCAGGGTCCTTGACTGGGTACACCTGCCAAACGTTGCTTCCTTTCCGAGACTTCTGCGATTGACCCTCTCAGTGCTAGACAGAACTGGCACTAGAAAGATGAAGTAGGACTTTGTCGGGATGGAGCCGTGCTGGTTTTCGTATTTAAGTTTATTATACAAAACTGATTATGATAAAACAAACATTTTGTGCTTGTGGTTTGATAAAGGTACATTGGTACAGATAGTCAATAAGCAGTACTTTAACACAGCGCAGGGCAATACATGTTACAGTAGGACTTCAGTTTTCAGTAATATGCAGTATAAGCAGTGTACAATTACATTTCCAGACATGGCACATATGGTTAGCACTAGACTTGCGCATTCGTCTTCGGGCGAACATGAAAACGCTCGTTTTTTTGTTCGTTCCGAAGACACGCCGAAGAGAATACAGTGCCGGCAAAACGTAGGTGAAGACGAAGACTCACAACCACGAAGAATCGAAGATCGTGATCGTCTTCGTTTTTGCCGCGCAGCCGCCAAAATTTCAAACAGGAGTGAGCTGATCTCGTCTGTCCAATCAGCTCACTCTTGTGACGTCATGCTAAGGGTCTCGTCCAATGCCTGTGCTGCTGTTTTTTGAATTCTGAAGGCGCCTTTATAAGACCAGAGCTTGCCTGAGAGATCCATTCATTTTTCGCTGTGACTGCTTTGGCAACACTGCTGTGCTGCATCCGAGCGTTACAGAGAGATTGTTCTGTTCTGTGTGAGACTGGTAAGCCTTAGCCTGCCATTTTTCACAGTGTACTTCATCCTCACTTCAGTGCTACTTAATATAATTAATAATAATAATTTGATTAATTTAATTTTTTTTTTATTTAATTTGTCATCAACTGTAGTGTAAGTGCTGTTGAGTTGACAGTGCACCCAGTGTCTCAGTGGCACTGGGGTGCCCTTGCCCTGGGCTGGCACTAGTGCCTACTGCCTGTCCTGCTTAAATAAATTAAATAGAATTTAAAAATAATAATTTAATAGAATCTATAATTTAATAGTTCATTATAATATTATATATATATATATATTTGTCAGTCATATATATATATATATATATATATACTATAGTATACTAGTGTAGAGTGTACTGTAGACATTCATCTACTAGTGTCTAATTTAAAATCAGTAATATTAATTATTATAATTAATAATTGAATTCATTATAAAATACTGGTGCTGCAGCTCTATAGTTTGTGCTTTGTTTTAGCAACAGCAAGAGACCAAGTCAATTTTTCTTAATAATCTTTCATTTTATTTCATTTGTTTTGCTCACCTCAGTCCATCAGTGAAGTGAACTTGTTGGGCTAGTGAGTGCAGCCGCATAAGTGCTGTGTTTTTTTTTGATCAGCAAGCAGTGACGTTAACTGTTTTGCAAAGATTTTCTCATTTATTTTACATTTTATTTCAATTTTATTAAAAGTACCCTTAGTGTTTTGCTCACCTCAGTCCATCAGTGAAGTGAACTTGTTGGGCTAGTGAGTGCAGCCGCATAAGTGCTGTGTGTTTTTGTTCAGCAAGCAGTGAAGCTAACTGTTTTTCTGTGACATTTTATTTTATTTCTAATTCTTTTCAAGAAAAATTGACTGTGACGAGCTGTACTAAGCAAAGCTTCAAGCTACTAGCTGTAGTACTAAAATAATTCTAATCTTCTTTAATCTTAATCTATACTATATTATAAATAATATATAACAATATAAATTCTAATTCATAATCTATAATATAAGTAATTCTAATTCTAAATTCTAATTCATAATCTATATTCTTCTATCTATAATACATAATATATAAGTGAATTATTTCTAATCTATTAATATTATATAACTTAATATTAATTAATAAATCATATACTGAATCTGATTTAACCTCACTTCCTCACTTTAGTTTAGTGGGTTTGAGAGCGTCTGCCTAGAGGTAGACTTATAGTAAGGAAATATAGCTTTAGGCTAGCATAGTAGTAGGCTAAGCTCTTAGGCCCGTGTAAATTCAAATTAAAAATAAAATACTGCTAGTTATTAAATAGTTAATCTTGAGTTAATAATTTAAATAACTTTAGCACTTTGCCAGATTGCACACAACAGCACAGTGCAGTAGTGCATAGTTTTACTTTTTAAGCAGTAGCACTGAAGAGAACTTCCTCTAATTTTTTAGTCTTTAATTCGTTTTTCCTTTTTTTTTTTTTTTTTTTTTTTATAGTTTTTTAAACACTACACTACACTACACTACACACACACAACACAAAATTTGAAATGGATTCTCCTTTTGGGACTAAGGAGGGACAAACTCCATCTACCACCACCACCAGCACCACCAGCAGTTCTAAGATGCAGCCTTTGCGCCAGTCTAGTCGGCCAAGTAGGCCAAGCTCTCGCTTATCATTTGGGGAAGCATTGCTTGAAGGATCATCAAGTAAAGGAAAGGCACCAAAAGCAGGCAGTAGTAGTGCGGCTAGGCCCACAAACTCTATGGTTTTTTACGGAAAGCCTAAAGGACCAGAAGCACGTTCAAAGTTAAAGGGTAGCACAAGTAGTACCAGCCCAGTGACTAAAAAGAAGTGCCTTTTGCCCCAAGCAGCATCTTCCCCATCCACAAGCAGCATGCAAGGTACCAAGCAGAGCCAAATTAGCAGCAAGACTCAGAGGGGTCCCAAACCAAAGCGATCTCATTCCTTTGTAGGGAAAACCACCACCACCACCACCCCCACCGCCTCTACCACCACTAGTGATGCGCCTACTGTTCCCACTGGTACCGCCACGCCATGTCCTCCTAGTACCTCTAGCAAGCCACCAAGTCCTTACAAAATTTTTGTAAAGACAGTTAGAGAGAGGGCTACACATAGTGGAACTCCACCTAGCGAGGTAGCAGAGGAGCCTGAGACTGAGAGGCCAAGTGCAGAGTCTATTCTTCCTGCTCGCACTACTACTAGTCACGAGTCTCACGACGATATCAGTCTTAGCTCCAGCCTAGCAGGAATTCCATTCGATCTGGCTAATGAAGAGCTAGACTATGAGCCAGAGGAAGTAGAGGAGATGAGTGGTCAGGAATCAGATTCCTCAGGGAGCAGTGTCCAAATGACTAGTGCACAATTTTCCCCTTAGCCTCCACCTTCTCCGCTACGATCATCACCATCACCACCACCACCAGCAGCAGCAGCAAAACCTAGCAAATCTAAAGCATTTAGCAGTCCCACTATGGCCAGTACTGTTACCAGCAGTCCCACCACCACTAGTTCTGCCTCTGTTCATCCACCCCGAGCAGTAGGAGCAGCACCCAAGGCACACTCCAAGGCTATGTGCGCCCCAATTTGGGAGCACTTTGAAAATGTTGAAGAAGGGCGCTATGGAAAGTGCAAACATTGTGGGAAGCTAATAAGCAGAGGGAAAGTGTCTGGCCATTTTACCAGTGCTAGCATGAATCATCACCTCAGCACTCAACACAACGCTGTGCTATTGGGGAAAGATGCAGAAGTAAAACTTAGTGCAGGCAGCATAGCTGGTGGCCGTGGAAAAACCCCAACAGCTTCTTCTTCTGAGCCAATAGCAGCAGCAGCAGCTAGTGCTGGCAGCCAGAGACCAAGGCAGGTTGGAACACTGCATGTCCAGCCCACCCTGGAACAATTTGTGGCATTCCAATCCAAAAGGTCAATGCCCAAACAGCAGGCCAATAAAGTAACGCGACTGATTGGTCAGTTCATTGCTGTTGGAGGGGCATCCTTCTCTATGATCGAAGGGGAGCCTTTCAAACAATTGATGGCGGCTGTGGCTCCACAATATACAGTTCCGTCACGTTCCACTTTCTCAATTCTCCGTTTATTAAAAAAATATGAAAATACAAATAGGTCAGTATCTGCATACATTTGTACATTGGTCAATATGCATGTATGAATGCAACCGCATCAGGCTGACATTAAAAGAAGAAATACACAGGTGTATCCCGTACATATGCAAAACCACATCAAATCCAGACCTCGGTACATGTCAGAAAAAATAAAACATTGGATACAAAAAAAAAAAACACGAGGCCACATAGCGGTACTGTAATAAATATAAGTCAACTATTAATCTCCAAGGACAACAGCTGGATCCCAACACAATGGGATTCCTCTTGAGTAAACCAGTTTCAAGGAATTACACTAGTGGCGAAACCCAAATGTCCAGGAACTCACAATACATCAAAGAGCTATCTCTCTACCAGGTGGGAACAATAAACAGGAGATACAATCTACAATCTCCTACAACAAAAGGACTGCAGGAGATAGTATCTGGGTTGAAGACAAGCACGTGTTTCTCCTACAACAAAAGGATTGCAGGAGACAATATCAACCCACCCTGAATTTGCCCTGAGGACCATCAACTTCACTGTGGGGGCAATCTAACTTCCTGGACAAGAGCGGTCTCTACAGGCAGCTGGTGCAGGTACAAGATTGTGCCTTCCTAAGGATGAGTGGACACAAACTAAGAAGATGATTGGCTGGGACTGTTTGGGCATAGTGGCTATAAAGGTGTTGTGTGAGCAACAAAGACAAGAGAGAGAACCAGAAAGAAAGAAGGAAGGATAACATCAAGGTGACAGGGACACCCCATCCTTACATGCACACATATAGTCATTAGCATAGTATAGTTAGAGTCATAGAGCCTTGTATTTCAGACGCTTCTCTGTATACTCATATATATATGTATCTGTTATTTTAATAAACCCATTGTTTTAAGCCACTGGTGTAAGTGGAGTTTCATACGACGAGGAATCTGTAGTAGTTAAAGGAAAGCCAGATGGGTGAAGGTTATATATCCCGGGATTTAAAGGTGCTTTCTACAGGTACACACAGAAAATGCAAATCTAATACATGAGTACAGGAGAGGAGAATGAGTCATAATGAACTACAACAATATAACAGGGATGTAAATCCCAACCAGTGGAGAATCGCGCAGGAAAAGTACGAAAAGCATACCAGCAGATGTATTCAAATAGGTGAACCCGGGAGGTATGTAGAAGGCCTTCAAAACGGGGTATAGTGCTAAGAGCAGGAGAACACGAGTTCCGAGTTCCAAGCCCAGTAGGGACTAAGCTGGGGAGCCGACCCCTAGTATATTAACAAAAGCCGAGGATGACAAAAAGGACCGCCACGGCAACCACTTCAGCTCATTCTTACAGGCCGACCCTCGCGAAGAATGCACCAGCTCCTCCATTTGGTAAATTAAATTCACACTATGTAGCCATGCAGAAAGCGGGGGTGTTATAGGCTGCTTCCAAAATCTAGGAATTATAGACTTTGCAGCGTTAAGGAGGTGAATTGTGAGAGAACGCTTATACATGCCCAGTGAGGATTTGGTAATGTGGAGGAGGATACTAGCGGGGTCAACAGTAAAATCGGGATCAGCCACATGTTTAATGACCCGTATAATGGCCTCCCAATAGGGTGTTATCAGAGGACACTCCCACCACAGGTGAAGGTAAGTACCCTCGAGGGACCCACTTCTCCAGCAGTCAGGCGGGACTGACGGTAAAAAACGATGAAGCTCCGCTGGGACCCTATACCAGCGTATTAATAATTTGAAGGCAGACTCCTGGATCCTACTAGACATAGAGCAAAAGTGGGTCAGGGCAATAGCTTTATCCCAGTCATCCGTCTCCATGGTCAGGCCCAGTTCACCCTCCCAGAGGCTGAGATAATACGGTTTAGTAGTGGTGCGCGCGTCAATAAATATTTTGTACAGTCGGGAAAGAAGGTGGGAGGAATTGGTGGAGTCGTCGCAGACAAGTTCAAAAGGTGTGAGAGGCCTTCCCATGTGACCGAGCGGAGCAGCCGAGGAGACAAAATGTTTCATCTGATGGTATCGGTACTGAAGCGTGAAGGTTGAACTGGGACCTCGAAGAAGGTCTGCAAGAGGAACAAAGGCGCCCCTATGCAGTAACCGGGAGACCCGGAGAATCCGCTCCCCAGAGGAGAGAAATGGGCGCGTGAAAGAACCATCCGTACCAGCCAGGAAATCTGGATTGAAAGACAGTGGCATAAGAGGGCTAGGAAAGGTTGTGAGGTGGTATTTAAGCCGTACCCGCCTAAGGACCGCAAGTGTGGGGCTTATGGTGGGGTGTGGCCGAACCGTGGGGACCTGATATGTTTCGGCCACCCAAGGTATGACTGATATTGGAGAAGTAAAGAAAGAGGGTTCCAGCTGCACCCAGAGTGCAGGGGCGCCACGCGTCCATTCCACAACCCTCCGCAAGTGCGAAGCCACCCAATACCCCTCAACATCAGGCAGACCCATTCCCCTGCAGCCTTAAACCTAGATAGGTGCGAATACGCCAACCTGGGCGAGGTGGCAGACCAAATGTACCTGGCGAAGGTCCTGCGACAAGCCTTAAAGAAGGTCCTAGGAACAAAAATGGGGAGAGATTGAATCAAATAAAGTAAACGTGGCAGGATATTCATTTTAAGGACCCCCATTTTGCCAAACCAAGAGATATGTTTGTACGACCATTTCCGCAAATCTGTGGAACATGAGGATAAGAGGGGTAAAAAATTGCGTGCGTAGAGGTCGTCCGGATCCGCCGTAATATTAACCCCCAAGTACTTAATGTGGTCATCAGACCAGCGGAATTGGTGACACCTAGCGAGAAGAGAGCCGAGGGCCGGGGGGACATTAATACCCAGAATTTCCGATTTTTGTAGGTTGATTTTGTAATTGGAAATGGCGGAAAAAGCATCAAGTTCTGATATGACATGCGGAACGGAGGTGAGAGGGTCAGTAACAGAGCATAACATATCGTCGGCATAGATCGCTAATTTATATTCCGTTCCCCCAACCCCAACCCCCCTAATATGGGGATTAAGACGTATAGCATTAGCCAACGGCTCCAGCAAAAGAATAAAGAGGAGCGGGGACAAGGGGCAGCCTTGCCGCGTGCCGTTGGACAGTATAACCTTGTCAGACAGAATACCATTAACTCGGATTCGTGCCGAAGAGTGCGTGTAGAGGGCTCTAATCTGTTGGGTAAAACCCGGACCGAGTCCTACACCCTCTAAAAGCTTGAACAGGAACGGCCAAGACACCCGGTCAAACGCCTTTTCAGCGTCCATAGAGATAAGCAATAGAGGGGTGTCCCGGCGTTTAGCTACGGTAATCAAATTGAGGACCTTGATGATATTATCCCTAGCCTCCAGACCGGGCACGAATCCTACCTGGTCTCGATGGATTAATTTAGGGAGAAAGGGTTGCAGTCTCAGAGCAAGGACCTTCGCCAGGAGCTTTAAGTCGGTATTGATGAGTGAAATTGGCCTGTAACTGCTACAGAGCTCAGGGTCTTCCCCGGCTTAGGCAAAACAGTGACATGAGCAGTATTAGATTGGGAATCCAAGAGGGTACCTCCAGCCATAGCCCCAAACAGAGATATCATATAAGGCCCCAAGATAGGCAAAAATTTCTGATAGTAAAGGGGGGTAAAGCCGTCTGGGCCTGGACATTTTCCCCTTGGCATGGACTTAAGCACCCTCGCCAACTCATCCATTGTTATAGGAGCATCCAAATCCCGCCGAGCGTCCCTCGGAAGTCTGACATGAAGATGCTTCGCTAGGTAAGAGTCAGATAAATCAGACAGGGAGACACACGGATCGGGGCTGGATGATAGATTATACAGATTAGTATAAAACTCCTGAAAGCATTTAGCTATCTCACTAGTTTCATGGCGCAAGGTTCCACTCGAATCTCTTATCTTAGGGATAAAGGTGGCGATCCTCTTTGCCCGTAATGCACGGGCTAAAAGCTTCCCAGGCTTATCACCCAATTCATAGAAAAGGCTCCTAGTAGCAAGGAACTTCTTTTTCATCTTTGAGTCAAGAAGAGTTGAAAGACAGCTGAGTCAAGGTAGTTGGGTCCAACGAGAGTTTATGCTGGATCTCAAGTTCAGCAATTTTCCGTGCGACCATAACCGTTTCAGCCTGGCCCCCAATTGGATAAAGTGCCCCCTAATGACCGCCTTATGGGCTTCCCATAGCGTCGGGATCGATATACCTTCCAAATCGTTTTCAGCAAAATAGCGTTTAAGGTGATCACAGAAGTCGTCAATATGTGAGGGGATACCCAGCAAATTCTCGTTGAGTCGCCAACACCATTGCCTTTTAGGGGCGTGGGGTAACCTAATAACTAGGTGAACAGGCGCGTGGTCGCTAAAAGTCTGAGCGCCGATAGAGGTGGAGCGCAGATAAGAGAGGTGTTTGTGTGAAATGAAAAGAGCATCTATGCGGGTATACCTGTCATGTAAGGAAGAGTAAAACGTATAGTCAAGGGTGGTCGGGTGTAGGGATCTCCAGGAGTCCGCCAACTGATTCAACAACAGCATACGCCTAACACGCTTGATTTTTGAATATGGGATGTGGGACCTACCCGCAGAACAGTCAAGGTGTGGGTCCAGTACCATGTTGAGGTCCCCCCCAAAGATGGTGAGGCCCTCCTGGTAGTCTGCCAATCTAGATAGCATTTTCACCAAGAAGAGAACCTGATCCCTATTGGGGGCATAGATATTGGCCATAGTGACCATATGGGCACCAATATAGCCTTTGAGAAACAGACCCCTGGGTCTTTCCACACGTCCGTACATTGGAACGGCACAGATTTGTGGATGAGGATCGCAACCCCCTTAGTCTTAGAGGAGGGCGAGCTAGCATAATAAGCGGAGTGGAAGTATTTATTTGTTAACGCAAATTGTTTTGAAGAAAGAAAATGCGTTTCCTGAAGGAACGCAACATGAGTATGAGAAGACTGTAAAGTATAAAGCAGTTTGGACCGCTGTTGAGGTTTATTGAGGCCCCTGACATTTAGTGACGTAAACCTAAGTGAGTCTAGAGACATAACACAATGGTAAACTGGTAAAGACCAGGAAGCGACATCTTACGGTAAGCAGTATGCATGACTCTCCATCGGAAAAGGAACAGATAACATAAAACAATTAACAGAAACCCAAAAAACAAAATCAAACATGGGCAGAAAGAAATCCCGATGCCGAAGCATCCATGTGTGAGCCGGAGGACCAAGAACATGGCCAATAACCCTAACCAAGCCTGAGAAGACTCGGAGGGTAGGCTCTGGTGGGGCCAGGTGTGGCTGCAATGCAGTGTAAATTAGTATGAAAAATAAACAAACAATGTAATGGCTGGAGATCAGAGTGGCAACTGCAGCCTCTCCGCCAGGCACCCAAAGGTGCAAACGTAGCAATAGGTCAGTGCGAGCAATAGAAACCCCTATATGGGGTAGAAACATGGGGGAAAAAGGGGAACGTATAGTCGAGCGTATATCACAATGTACATATAAAAAAAAACAAAAAAAAAACAAAAAACCCCGTACAACAAAAGAGAACCTTGTCCCGTATGTGGATGGGTGGGTGTGTGTGATCGAGAAGAAGCAGAGCCAGTGTTAAAGCCTGGAACCACAACATTCCGTATGCAGACCAGGAGGGGGCAGAATAGGCAGGACCTGGTGAAAATAAGGCAACAGTCCCCATGCGTGATGTGGATAAAACTAAACATAAGCAGGGATCATGCGGAAATAAAAAGCATGCCACCAAGGCCCTATAAGAGTGTGCAGGGAAGACCATAGAGGCCAGAACAGAAAATCCCTAGGCCCCAGGGAAAGTGTGAGTGTACAGTGCACGTGTGTGAAAAAACATCCCTAAGGAGATAAAACCCAGGTAGCATCAGAACACTCCAGGATCGAGTATCAAGGCTCAGGGCATACACAAAAAAAACCAATAAGAAATTTCGCTGTTGCGAAAGTTAGACAGTCCGCCGCCATAAGGATGGAGGTCGAATGAGACCCAGGATCCAAAGGATAATCACAGGCGCGGCGTCTTCTGGCGGTTGTGTCTTCTCGGCTTAGGGGACCATTCCAGCGCAGGGTCTCGAAGCGACGAAGGAGTCTCGAACGACGGTTCCCAGTCCAGAACATGTATTTTGGGAAGTCCGAGGGCATCCAGAAACGCTGGCACATCCGAAGCTTGTTGAACTACGTGCGTAGAGTTATCCTGTCGCACAATAAGGGCAAACGGAAAGCCCCACTGGTAAGGGATGGAAGCGTCACGTAGGGCCGTCGTTAAGGGCTTCAGGAGGCGTCTTGATTGCAATGTTATGGGGGACAAATCCGGGAAAAGAGAGATGTCAGCATCTTGCCACTTGAGGGTCGGATGCAAGCGACATTTGCGCAAAATCTGGTCCTTGGTGTAGCCGACAAATAACATCTCGTGGGGGACCCCCAGAATCGCCTCTGGGGCGCAGAGCTCTATGAGCCCTGTCGAACTTTATCAGGGTGTCCGGAGCCCTCTGAAGAACGGTATTAAATAAATGTTGCAGGGTAGAAGCCAGGTCTTCCTGGGAAACCGATTCGGGCAGGCCCCTAACCCGAAGATTATTCCTCCGGCCTCTATTGTCCAGATCTTCCAGCCTCCGCGACAGCAATTTAATCGTTTTGGTGTGAGACGAGAATTGTTGTGACAGGAGATCCACCGTGCCCATAATGCGTACGTTGTCCTCCTCTGTAGCAGCTACCCGTTCTCCCAGCTGGCGAACGTCAGAACGAATTTCAGAGAGCGTCTCCCTTATGCTTTGTGTAGCCTTTTCGATCAGAGGTATCATTTCCTCCTTCGTAGGCAACATTTTCAGTACTTGACGGAGTGCCGGATCCTCCAGGTGAGATGTTTCCGAAGCATTATCGTCCGCACCATCCTCGTGGGAACTAGCGGGAGAGGGAGCCATCTTGGAAGCAGAGTCTCCGAAATCCGGCTCAGGCAGACCCTGGAAATACTTCTTAACAGAGGTATGGGAGCTCTTTTCCTTTTGCGGCTGTGATCTGGGGGTGCCAGGTAATCGATTGTGCTTCCCCATAGCTAAAAAAAGGTGAAGAATTCGCACTGATAGCTTAAAACATCGGAGAGGGACCGCAGAGCACAAAGCCTAAGCAGCCATCTTGTTGAGCAGCAGGCCACGCCCCCCCATCACGTTCCACTTTCAGCAGGAACATTGTCCCCTCATTGTATCGGTCCTGTGTTGCAGCAGTGAAAGAGGAGCTTTCCAAGGCTGCTGGTCAGTCTGTTCATTTCACTACAGATTTGTGGAGTGCACCTAGCGGCCAGCATGCCTTTCTTTCTTTGACAGCACACTGGTGGCAGCCCGGTGTGTCTAAGGAAGCTGCTGCAGCAGGCTACCGATCTTTCCTTCTCCATGCAGAAGTGATGGATGAAAAGCACACTTCCCAAAATATTCTGCATGCAATGAGGAAAATGTTTACCCTTTGGGTGGGAGCAGAGGCGGGCACCAATGTTGAAGTTGGTTTTGTGGTAACTGACGGAGGTGCCAATATGGTGAAAGCGCTGCGAGATGGTCATATTGTTGGTGTGCGCTGTGCAGCCCACATCATCCATCTTGTAGTGAAGGCAGCAATGTCAGACGGAACTAATGTGGCAGCAGTAGTTCTGTCCCGCTGCAGAAAGATCGCTGGGCACTTTCACCATAGTGTTAAGGCTAGCCAACTTTTGAGGGAAGAGCAAGAGAGGTCAGGTCTTCCCGTATACTGCCTACGTCGGGAAGTCAGTACACGGTGGAACACCACGTTAGACATGCTGGAGAGGATTTTGGAGCAGCAGAGGGCAATCCATAATCTTGCCTCAGAGCACAATATTGGGATTACCTCTCCATTGAATAGGGAGGATTGGACAGTGATCGCCCAGCTAGTGGCAGTCCTTAAACCATTCAGGGATGCCACAGAAAATTTAAGCTCAAACACTGCCAGTCTGGCCCAGGTAATCCCAGTGTTCTCCCATCTAGGCAGCAAGATGGATGTGTTCCTTGGAAACCGTGAGGCTGTTCAAGGTGGCACTCTACATCCTGACGTAGCAGCCATAGTCAGGAAGCTGAAGGATCTGCTAAAAGTACACCTTCGCAAACGAATGGAAGAGAGTCCCGAAATGATGCTAGCGTGCCTTTGCGATCCAAGAATTAAGGGAAAGCTAGCTTTGAAATGTAATGTTCTCAGTAGCTACCGGGAGCAATTGGTCAACAAGGTGCGTGACTGGCAGCGTAAAATGGGAATGCTGTCCGAGGAGGGAGAGGTGCAGGAGGAGGAAGAGATGATGTGGTCTGCTACTCCTAGCAGCAGCATCAGCAGCAGTGCCACAAGCAGCACAACACAGCTGAGTGGAGCAGCTGCGTTTTGGGAAGAGGCACTTGGGAGTATAGTTGGACCATCTGACAGAGCTAGCAGCAGAAAGGAGAGTAGTGCTGCTGAAATGGTCAAACTTTACCTCTGTGAAGTTCCTTCTGCGCCTAATGTTGATCCTCTTAGCTACTGGGATGAAAAGAAGAGTGTGTGGCCTGCACTCTCATGGGTTGCGCAGCAGCTACTATCATGTCCGCCAACCACTGTTCAAAGTGAGCGCGTGTTTTCTATGACTGGAAACATACTGAGTCCACAGCGCTCACGCATGGCACCTCATCTGATGGAGCAGATTGCCTTTCTTAAATTCAATCTGCCCAAGTTGGGTTACCCAGCTCTTAGCTTGGAAAGTAAATTTTTTTTCTCTGTAATGTTTAAGGTAGTTTCTCCCCCTGGTTGCACGTGTTTGTGGTGTGGCAACGTCTGCTACCTCTGCCGGTGTAGCCAATTTATGCTAGGGCCTAGTGTCTGAGTTCTGGAAGTCCGCTCCCAAACGCCATGGACTGACAGACTTTCATGCTTTGCCCTGGGGTGAGCTGGTCGTCAATTGCCCACTCATTCACCTTTTTCATTTTCCAACGCTGCTGCTGGTGGTGGTGCCAGCATCTTTTGCCAGTTCGCTTCCTGGCTGAAATCATGCCTCAAATGTCCCTAATGGAAAGGGTAGTTTCTCCCCCTGCTTGCACTTGCTGCGGTGTGGCAATGCCTGCTACCTCCGCCGGTGTAGCCACCAGCAGCAGCAGCACTGCCACCAGCAGCAGCAGCAGCACTGGAAAAGGTGAATGAGTGGGCAATTGACGACCCGCTCACCTGTTTCACCCCAGGGCAAAGCATCCGAAGACTGTCAGTCCTTGGCGTTTGGGAGCGGACTTCCAGAACTCAGACACTAGGCCCTAGCGTAAATTCTGCCAGTTCGCTTCCTGGCTAGTGTCATGCCTTAAATGTCCCTAATGGAGAGGGTAGTTTCTCCCCCCTGGCTGCGTCTGTTTGCGGTGTGGCAACGCCTGCTACCTCCGCCGGTGTAGCCAATTTACGCTAGGGCCTAGTGTCTGAGTTCTGGAAGTCCGCTCCCAAACGCCAAGGACTGACAGTGTTTGGATGCTTTGCCCTGGGGTGAAACAGGTGAGCGGGTCGTCAATTGCCCACTCATTCGCCTTTTCCAATGCTGCTGCTGCTGGTGGTGCCAGCATCTCTTCTCTGCCAGTTCGCTTCCTGGCTAGTGTCATGCCTTAAATGTTTCTAATGGAGAGGGTAGTTTCTCCCCCCTGGCTGCGTCTGTTTGCGGTGTGGCAACGCCTGCTACCTCCGCCGGTGTAGCCAGCTTACACTAGGGCCTTGTGTCTGAGTTCTGGAAGTCCGCTCCCAAACGCCAAGGACTGACAGTGTTTGGATGCTTTGCCCTGGGGTGAAACAGGTGAGCGGGTCGTCAATTGCCCACTCATTCACCTTTTCCAATGCTGCTGCTGCTGCTGCTGCTGCTGGTGCCAGCGTCTCTTCAATGGCAGTTCGCTTCCTGGCTAGTGTCATGCCTCAAATATCCCTAATGGTAAGGGCAGTTTCTCCCCCCTGGTTGCACTTGCTGCGGTGTGGCAACACCTGCTACCTCCGCCAATGTAGCCAGCTTACGCTAGGGCCTTGTGTCTGAGCTCTGGAAGTCTGCTGCCAAACGTCTAAGACTGACAGTGTTTGGGTGCTTTGCCCTGGGGTGAAACAGGTGAGTGGGTCGCCAATTGCCCACTCATTCGCCTTTCCCATTTTTCAATGCTGCTGCTGGTGGTGGTGGTGGTTGTGGTGGTGGTGCCAGCATCTCTTCTGTGCTAGTTCGCTTCCTGGCTAGAGTCATGCCCAAAATGTCCCTAATGGTAAGGGCAGTTTCTCCCCCCTGGCTGCGTCTGTTTGTGGTGTGGCAACGCCTGCTACCTCCACCGGAGTGGCCAGCTTACGCTAGGGCCTTGTGTCTGAGCTCTGGAAGTCCGCTGTCAAACGTCTAGGACTGACAGTGTTTGGATGCTTTGCTCTGGGGTGAAACAGGTGAGTGGGTCGCCAATTGCCCACTCATTCGCCTTTTCCATTTCCTTTTCCATTTCATTATTTTCCTTCTGATACACAACCAACCAAACATAACACACACAATAACACAAATAACACAGTGACATAACACATAACACACAACACATACACGTACAATGCACAAATCACAAGGACCTTTCCTCTTGTTATTTGTCCTGGCCTTCACTTCTACACTCACTAGCATTAACGCTATAACTCACACTTCATACTATAACATTTTTCCATCCACATACCTGCCAACAGACACAACTTTTTCAGGGACAGTCCTGCTTTTTTCCAGTCCTGTCCCATCTAATTTAGCTATCTAGGTATGCAAATACACGTTGATAGTTATAGCTCTGTAGCTCTGCTACTAATCTTAAACATAACCGTACATTAACCCTAAGCTATTTTAGAGTTCTTGTCCAACATTTTTCCATCCGCATACCTGCCAACTCACCCAAGATTTTGGTGGACAGTCCTGCTTTTTTCCAGTCCTGTCCAGTAAAAGTTGGGTTGTTGCAAAGTATGCCATTGTGAATAGGTAGCAAATGTTAGGCATGTATTACAAGTGGTCCAAAATTAATTTAAAAATGTAAAATAATCCCTATTCTTTTATTAAACATCTATGGATGTATGATTGTGTATGATAAACGGAGGCCAAGTTCCTTGGAGCATTTGTCTCTAGGTCATTTTGTGTACAGTACACCTCAGTACGTGTGTGCAACTCTATTGGTCGTTTCGGCAGGGGGCTGGCCTGCCATCAACGAATGAAGTGCGTTCTGCAATTCACTCGTTGATGCCAGACCAGCCCCCTGCCGAAACGACCAATAGAGTTGCACACACGTTCCTTCACGGCAGCTGCTGCTGCTCCGATGTGTTGTTAACCCCGTATTAACCCCTGCTAGGCAACCGGGAAGGAAACGAAGATTAAACGAGCACGAAGAATGTCCGCAAATATTCGCCCAAAGAGAAGACAGGAACGGGCGAATATTCGCGGAATACGAAGGTTTTTTTTCCCCCCGAAGACGAGCACGAAGACGAACACGAAGAGCCCCCTGGTGCCCAAGTCTAGTAATTAGGTCAAATCCTGCAACACAATATCAGGGGGAAGGACAGAATGACATGAGACATAAATAATTACATTAATTGGGGACGTAGACGTGGAATGATGATAGACATATAATTGGCTTGAGACAGACAATGGCCAGGACACAGGGATAACAGGAGCTCACAGGATTAACAGCTACCTGTTATGTAATTGATAATTAGGTATGCAGCAGTCTTAAGACAAGGGCTAACTCACACAATAACAGGGGAAACACTTCACACTTATACAATTAACAATGGTAAGACAATCAGCCTTCTTCTTACCACAGGATGTCCAGCTGACGTTACAGTTTTGAGACTCTGAGTGCTAAAACATGGGGAACATCAGCAGAAACTGAACCCCTGTATCCACACACAGAAGTCTCTACAAGGCCTGGGCCCATAGTCGATAGGGAGGAGGCTGGCTCTCAGGCCTCTCCAGGTGCCTCAGTGATGGAGGGTTCTGTCACACCCACCTTCTCTCACTCTCTATTCTACTTCTTCTAGCTGCTGGGGATATCTCCCCAAACCCTGGGCCTCCTTTGGTGCTCTCTTCCTCATCCTCTCCCAGTGAACATTCCAGAAACCTCAATAATCTTGTCCACATATCCTACCCCCCATTTACCTTTGCACCCTGGAATGCATGTTCTGTCTGTAACAAACTAACAGCCCTACATGACCACTTTGTCTCTAGTTTCTTACACCTTCTCGCTCTAACTGAAACCTGGCTAACCTCTTCTAACACTGCTTCTCCTGCTACTCTCTCCTATGGCGGTCTACACCTCACTTGCAGACCTGATTGTAAGAAGGGTGGAGGGGTAGTACTTTTCAACCTATTCCCTCTGCCCCATCAATCTCTTTCTCCTCATTTGAAGTCCATGCTATCCGACTATTTCATCCCATCTCCATACGCATTGCTGTTATATAATCGCCCGCCTGGCCCGGCTAACATCTTCCTTGATCACTTCTCCTCATGGCTTCCTCTCTTCCTCTCCTCTGATGTTCATCTCATCTCCTCCCTGTCTCACAACCCTAAACGACTCTTTAATGCTTTCAATTCCCTGCTTCGACCGATCCCTACTACCCCTTCCACTAACCTTAATGCAGCTTTTCCACTTTTCCACATTCTTCAATAATAAAATTCAGGGAAAAGAAAAAATGTTGGTGCGCTAAGCTAGTCTCAGGCTCAAATAATACAAATGTATACTATGAGGCCTACCAAACAGTGTGAGCATGCTGCAAATACAGTGTGTTGGCTGTACAATGTATACAAAAAACAAAATACTGTCTGCGCTTCTCACCCTAATAAAGTTGGCAACATTATTCTCACCCTAATAAAGTTGGCAACATAATATAAATGAGAGGTTTTGGTTATATGAATTGGCCAAAGCATAATTAAGCTCACCCGCCACGTCAAGGCACACTCTCAATAGGGTGAGATCCTACTCTCACCTCCTACATAGTGGGCACACAAAGCAGTTTATACTGCTACCAAAACCTTATTAATGTGTTGGGGGAGGTGCAATTAAACCTCCTCCCATTTAACCCCTGGACAGCAAGCTGCAACCAGACTGATGAGGAGCCAACAACCTCAAATATGTGCAAACAGGGAAAAGAAAAAATGTTGGTGCGCTAAGCTAGTCTCAGGCTCAAATAATACAAATGTATAATATTTAATTTGGTAGGCCTCATATTATACATCCTCCCTTGACCTAACTGATCTCTCCAACTACCGTCCCATCTCTCTGCTTCCTTTCACCTCCAAGCTTCTTGAAATAATTTTTTATATACAATTAGACTCCAACTTCCTGCTTGACCCTCTTCAATCTGGTTTTCGCCCTTGGCACTCTACTAAGACCGCCCTTACTAAAGTCACTAATGACTTACTCACTGCTAAATCCAAGGGCCACTACTCCATGCTAATCTTACTGGACCTTTCTGCTGCTTTTGACACTGTGGAGAACCCTCTTCTCCTTCAAATGCTTTATATACGCTAGAAAAAACAGCATCTCAGAGGGGATAGAATTTGAAGTAGCTTAATTAGAGGTTTTTTTTGCTTTCTTTTGGATCAAGAATAGGAAAGTTAGGTAGAAGGGTTGAACTTGATGGACTTAGGTCTTTTTTCAATCTTATGAACTATGTAACTATTGTGGTAAAGTGTATGGGAGAGTGGTTGATGGGATATATGTCTCACCTGGTTACCTCAGCCAGGCCTGGTAGCAAACCCAGGTGCTCTCAGGTGAGGCTTCCTAAGCTCGTTACTGGGGAGGAGGCCTTAAAAGAAAGGGCTGTTAGGTTTTCAGAGGGAGGGAGACACTGAATGAAGGAGCAGCTACAGCCAGCGCTGCAGCCCACCAGGTATGAAGCTTTACCCCATACAAAACTGGTTACTTTGCGTCAGACCTTAGGCTGCTAGAGAGGTATCCTGCTGTTTAGTTAGAGCCGGACAGGCTTATAGTTTGTTTTGTTTACAAGGTGCTCTGTGATTACAACATCTAAATAAACACGCATTTACGTTGGAAACCTGTGTGAAACTGTCATTGCCGCCCCATGCGTGAGCTGTCCCCTACACTATATATATGATACTGCTCTCTCATGGCTCACTTCCTACCTCTCTGATCGTACCTTTAGAGTCTCTGTCTCCAGTAACACTTCCCCTTCCCTCCCTCTCTCATTTGGGGTACCCCTAGGCTCAGTTTTAGGACCCCTTCTGTTCTCTCTTTACACTTCCTCCCTTGGCAAACTGATCTCATCCTTTGGCTTTCAATACCACCTGATGACACCCAGATCTATCTATCCTCCCCTGATCTCTCTCTCCCTCTGTCCTAGATTGTGTAACTAACTGCCTTGCATCTGTCTCTACCTGCATGTCTGCACGTTTCTTGAAACGTAACCTCTCCAAAACTGAACTCCTTATCTTCCCTCCCTCCAATGCTAAGATTCCCCCATCTTTCTACCTCAATGTTAATGGTTCTATCATCTCCCCCCGTCTACTCATGCACGGTGTCTTGGTGTCACCCTTGACTCTGACCTTTCGTTCACACACCATATTCAGTCTTTCTCTAAAAACTGTTGCCTCCATCTTAAAAACATTGCCCGCATCCGTCCCTTCCTAACACAGCCTGCCACTAAGGCTCTTGTCCATGCCCTGATTATCTCCCGTCTTGACTACTGTGTCTTAGCTGGTCTCCCACTTAACCGTCTCACCCCTCTACAATCCACCATGAATGCTGCTGCCAGACTTATCTTCCTGTCCCATCGCTTTACTAACGTCTCTCCCCTCTGTCAGTCTCTTCACTGACTGCCTTTGAGCTTCAGGATTCATTTCAAAATTCTCACTCTTACTTTCAAAGCCCTTCACAGCGGTTCCTCTCCCTACATCTCCTCACTCATCTCTAAATACACTCTTAACCGGTCTCTCCGCTCATCCAATGATCTCCTTCTATCCTCTCCTCTGATTTTTAGCTCTCATGCCCCCTTACAAGATTTCTCAAGGGCTGTCCCATCCTCTGGAATGCCCTTCCCGGTCTATCCGTCTCTCCCCCTGCCTTTATTCCTTCAAAAGATCCCTCAAGACCCACTTCTTTAACTCAGCCCTAACTTGTAAGCATTCTTAATTCCCAAGGAGAAAATAAAGAGGGAGTACTTTGGAAGTACACTGAGACAGGGCAATTCCCCTTGTATAGATTGTATAGCTTGTAGTTGTATAATCAAAGGTAACACATTTAAACATCCAGGTATGAGGTTACATGCAATTCTACATGTCATACATGTATTGTGACACAATACTCGTTAACTTGGTATTCTGTAGGAATTCCAGGAATCTTTGCTCACACACAGTCTTCTAGGTTGCAGAGACGGCTCGGACACAAAGAGGATTAAATAAAGGCTGGGCTTGTTTATTTTTTTTAAGACAGGCTCAACAGAGCCAAATAAATCAAAAACAAAATCCTTGCTCTTATGAGAGCTAACTTAACAGAGTTCATGTAGTAACAGCACTCAGTAATTTAGCAGCTCTCTCCCTGCTCTCAGGGAGCCAAATTACCTCCCTCTGCTCAGATCAGGAGGCTATTTAGCTGCCTCTCCCATTAATTAGTGACTGCAGGTGAGAACCATACCTGGGAACTCTCCGGGTTTGACCCAGAGATCTCTGGGTGAAACACCGCTTCTCTGGTCAACAACCGAATCCTCCGTCCTGCTCCCCGCCCATTTCCCCTTTAAATGGGGGTGTTTACCACAATGTCAGCGGGAACGCCTGCCGACGTCAGTGGCCAGGCGTGCAGACAGCGGGGTGTGCATCCATTTCCCAGTGTCGTTCTCCACGGCGACAGGGTAGCAGGAACGCTGAGGTGGGGGGTGGAGCTGCAGTATGCTGCTCCTATGCCACCCCCCTCAGCAGACTGTGGGGAAAGAGACAGAGTGGGTGGGACAGAGGGTTTTATAGCACCGGCTCCCTCATCTAACATTAGGAGGGGTTGTACAGTGGGTGGATCTGCAGGCCTGAGATCCGTATAAAACACCTGAACACCATCATGTCGGTGCTCAGGTATTCTGAGATGTTCTGTGCACTACAGAGTATCCTCAGTTCTGTGCTCCTGTCACCACTGTGACCTAGCTACCTTATCTCTACCTTGCTTATTTGATTGCACCCTGAACTTGACCTTGGATTACCTACTGACCTTGCTTGTTGATTGCTGCCTCAACTTGACCTCGGATTACCTACTGACCTTGCTTATTGATTTGCATCCTGAACTTGACCTCGGATAACCTACTGACCTTGATTATTGGATTGCTTTTCCAGTCATCCCTGCATGTTGGGCTCCTCCTCCTTTCACATCACAGGTACAAAACGGTGCCTGTCAATATATATGTATATATATATATGTGCGTGTGCAAGGTGCACATATGTGCATTGGTGGATATTGTGTGTCTGGGTCGATAACTATATATGATAAGTACAGTATTTCACAAAAGTGAGTACACCCTTCACATTTTTGTAAATATTTGATGATACCTTTTCATGTGACAACACTGAAGAAATTACACTCTGCTACAATGTAAAGTAGTGAGTGTACAGTCTGCATAACAGTTAAAAATAACTCAACACACAGCCATTAATGTCTAAACCTTGGCAACAAAAGTGAGTACACCCCTAAGTGGAAAGGTCCAAATTGGGCCCAAGTGTAAATATTTTGTGTGGCCATCATTATTTTCCAGCACTGCCTTAACCCTCTTGGGCATGGAGATCACCAGAGCTTCAGGCGTTGCCATTGGAGTCCTCTTCCACTCCTCCATAACGACATCACGGTGCTGGTGGATGTTAGAGACCTTGCGTTCTCCCACCTCCCGTTTGAGGATGCCCCACAGATGCTCAATAGGGTTTAGGTCTGGAGACATGCTTGGCCAGTCCACCACCTTTACCCTCAGCACTCATGCAGGCCCAGACCATGACACTTCCACCACCATGCTTGACTGTAGGCAAGACACATGATCCGAGCACTTGCCAGCTTGTGGGTCATGCTAACGGGTTTAAAACATAATGTATTGTACCATAAAATAAATGAGACGGACAACCAAATGGATTTTGAAAAGGCCACAGCTTTATTTATTGTAAAAGCACTGTGACACATAAAACTTTATTTGAATTTTAAAACGTACACAACTTTGTAACATTGTAACCTCCATGACTTAGGGTCCCTCCACCCCTACTACCACACTTCACACCATGGAGGTTACTACCACACCCCTTAAGGATAAACCGACATCCTTTCCAGACAGCTCCACCTCCGTCCGGGAGCTGCCACCAACTTTTGCCGTGCACCCCTACCACGAGCCGTAAACCGCACCAGCACGTGGCATAAGCACAACGGCCCCCTCATTCCCTTGGGACCGTGCCCGTGGGAAACGCCCACAAAACGTGACAAATAAACACGGTTCCCATACCTCGGATGAGAAACCACCCAAATTATAACCAGGTACCACGAATAAGTATCCTAAAAACAGCCAACCGGAACCTCAGTTCCCCGCCAATGAAGTCAAGCTGCCCCACGTGCCCCCACCACAAGGACACAAACCGGAAACAACACACCAACAATAGGGCGGGCGGGAGGGAAAAACTTCTTCACTGCTTCCAAAATTTTAAAAAAGTGGAAGGCCACGACCCCTGGCCTTCCTTAAATAGCCAAGTGGCCACACGCCCACTTGATCTGCCTAGGGCCAATCTGAGGTCAAGCCTGACCCTTACAATAATCAAGGCCGGATCATGGGGCCCCTCCTGCTATTTTGTGGTGTCTCCGGGGCCTACTTGATCCGAGCACTTGCCAGCTTGTGGGTCATGCTAACGGGTTTAAAACATAATGTATTGTACCATAAAATAAATGAGACGGACAACCAAATGGATTTTGAGAAGGCCACAGCTTTATTTATTGTAAAAGCACTGTGACACATAAAACTTTATTTGAATTTTAAAACGTACACAACTTTGTAACATTGTAACCTCCATGACTTAGGGTCCCTCCACCCCTACTACCACACTTCACCCCATGGAGGTTACTACCACACCCCTTAAGGATAAACCGACATCCTTTCCAGACAGCTCCACCTCCGTCCGGGAGCTGCCACCAACTTTTGCCGTGCACCCCTACCACGAGCCGTAAACTGCACCAGCACATGGCATAAGCACAACGGCCCCCTCATTCCCTTGGGACCGTGCCCGTGGGAAACACCCACAAAACGTGACAAATAAACACGGTTCCCATACCTCGGATGAGAAACCACCCAAATTATAACCAGGTACCACGAATAAGTATCCTAAAAACAGCCAACCGGAACCTCAGTTCCCCGCCACGGCCAATGCATTCGAACCTACTTGAATGCAGTGGCTCCTCCACACAGCAACCGCCTTCTCCAAACCGAAACGAACATCCAGCAACCAAATATCAGAACCTATATCCGTCAGATGAACACCATCCGCCCGAAACAAAGACGAATTATCGCCCTCAAGATCCGGGTGGGGCACAACTATCCCCCCAAACCGGGACACAAAACGGGAAATAGATTTATTAACCTTCACCCACGCCCTGTTGACGCCCTGAAGAGATTTTGCCCCCCTCCAAAACAGCCGAGGGGCGATATGGGACCAAACCACCACTAGCCCAGGGAAACGGGTCCACAACCGCAGCAAGTCGCACTTAATATTCCGAACTAACACCCGCAAAGGAACCACGCAAAGATCGTTACCCCCCCATGCAACACTAAAACATGAGGGGGCGAACCAACGGCAGCCCGAGCATAAAACTCCGACAGGACAAAATCCCAAGACTTGCCCCAAAACCCAAACCAGCGAACCTGAGCATCACTGAGCGGGAGACCAAGCTGAATACCCTGAACGCGCACCGCAGCCCTCTTTTCAGCCCAGTAGACGAAGGAGTGCCCGAAAATCCAGACACGGCAACGCACACGATCTGAAAAAGAGCGAGAAAGTAACAACAAACATCAGAGCAAGAAACAACTAAACCAACGAAGGCCGAACATAAGAGCGATAGCGAGCAGAACCCCAACGCCCCAATCTCATAATCGTCGCCTCTGGAAGACCCCACCTAGCCGCCTCCGTAGCGACCCCAATACGGAAGGAATGAGAGACAAATTCCCCAGGAGACAGGCCCAAAACTCCATATCGATGCTAGCCACCGCCTCGTCCATCCAAATAGCCTTCCCATTAAACTCACTCAAGAAGACGTCCCAAACAGCGAGATCTTCCCTCAAATCCGAGGTAATCCGAATGAAATGATGAGCCGAACGGACGCCCGCCGAGGCCAGAGCCAACCGCCTGCAAAAAACCCGCCCCATCGGGATAATGCGACACGCAAAATTGAACTTCCCCAACAATGACTGCAACTGCCGCAACGTAACCTTTCGAGCCGCACGGAAACGACCGACCCACGAACGCAAATCAGTAACTTTATCCTCGGGCAGCTGGAAAATCATAGACACCGTATCGATTTCGATGCCCAAGAACTTCAGCCGGGTAACAGGGCCCTCCGTCTTTTCCAGGGCCAACGGAACCCCGAAACGACTCATGACCCCCTGCAATGTTGCTAAAATCATGGCACAGACCGGAGAACCACTCGGACCGACACACAGAAAATCATCCAGATAATGGATGACGGACGGAACCCCAGACTCCTCCCTGACCACCCATTCCAAAAAACAACTAACCGTTTCGAAATAAAAACAGGAGATCGAGCACCCCATAGGCAAACACTTGTCAACAAAAAACTGCCCATCCCACATACAGCCCAGGAGGTGAAAACAATCCGGATGAACCGGCAATAGCCGGAAGGCCGCCTCTATATCGGACTTAGCCAACAAGGCACCACGGCCATAGCGCCGAACCCAATGCAAGGCAGAATCAAAGGAAGCGTATGAGACCCTACACAGCTCCTTATCAATACCATCGTTAACAGATCCCCCCTTAGGAAAGGAGAGGTGATGTATCAAACGGTACTTGCCCAGCTCCTTCTTGGGCACCACACCCAAAGGGGAAACCCGCAAATTAGGAAGAGGAGAACTATCAAACGGTCCCGCCATGCGCCCCAACTCAACCTCTTTGGCCAATTTCTCCCCCACCACCCCAGGAAACGACAAAGCGGATTTCAAGTTCCGGGGGGCCCGAAAAACATCCCCCTCCCGAAACGGAATGTAGAAACCCTCCAAAAAACCCGAAAAAATCAACTCCGCCGCCTGCCTATCAGCATACCTATCCAACCAGGGGACCATCTCATTTACCCTCACCGGAGTCGCCCCCTTTTCCTCCAGCACCAGAGGCCTTTCCCTCCTTTGCCTTTTTAAAGCACTTGGACAGGGGGTGGGAACCGGCACACCCTGAACACTCATGTTTGAACCTACAAGTGGAGCCCCACTTACACTGGCCTTCATTGAATTGCCAGCAATAGCCCTTTCTGGGACCCGCCGACGGCGAGCTATGGGCTCCGCCGGCAGACCCTGAAAAGGGCTGACGTACCGGAGCCGTAACCTTAAGCCACAAAGCAATGTCCTTGTGGTCCCAACGAATGGAGGGACGCACCGCCTTGCGCTGACGGAATTGCTCATCATAACGGAGCCAAGCCAAACCGCCATAAACCCTATGCGCTTCGCCAATACTATCCATATAACAGAACAGCTGCGAGCAGTGATCAGACGCCCTTTCACCGATAACACTGGCTAATATGGCAAACGCCTGGAGCCAATTTTGAAAGGTCCTAGGAATCAGCCGAAACCTATGCCGTTCCTCATCCTCCTTCTTTTTCTCCTCCGTCTTGGATGACCTATCCAAATTAAATCGCTCCAAAGGCAGCAGGGTGAAAATGTCGACATATTCACCCTTCCATATCTTTTCCTTAACCTCCTGCTTGAGATGGGCCCCCAAAGGGCCCTCGAAGCAAACATAAACTTCCCCTTTCGCTGTGTCAGAAGGGCGAGCCAAATCCCCTGAATCTTTTGCAGCAGCCACAGCCGTAGGGGACACAACTGCAGAAGAGCCCGCGCCGGCACCCCCTTCCCCCACAGCAGCCGATCCCAAAGAAGAGCCAGGGACAGACGGCACTTCACCAGCGCGAGCCACACCACTCTCCCAGACAGAAGCCGGGGACGCGCTCCCAAGCGTAGCAGACGGAACAGCAGCAGAAGCAGCCGGAAACTTGTCTAAAACCGCCTTAAAAGCGGCAACCAGAGATCCCCAATCCCCAGGAGGAACCACCGGACCCTGTGCAGCCGCCCCAGCCCCAGCCACATGCGCAATGGACTGCTGAGAAGCCTGAGATAACCCTGCGGGACCAGTATCCCCTGTAGACTCACCCAGCTGGCCTTGAGATCCATGCACAGCCGTTCCAGACGCGCTCACATCGCCAGCAGCAGGTGTAGAGAAAATAGCAGGAGTAGCCGACAACCGCTGAGACGACCGCGCCCTACTACGCCGTCTGGAACCGCTGCCCGCATCGCCGTGATCCCGGGAATAACGGTCGCCCGTCCGAGAACGGGGGGTGGAACCCCGCCGAGAGCGAGACCACCGTGAAGGGGGGGGGGTCCGACCACGCGCCCGGCCCCGGACCCGACTAGAAGCCGCGGGACATCCTCCGGCCGTTCACTCCCCCGCCGGCCACCGGTAGATGCCGCATCCAGCCGCCCACGGAACACAGGCGCTGGCGAAGCCGAACGCCGACGACGCCCGCCGTCCCGCTGTCCCTCCGACTCGCTGGCACGACGCCAGCCACGTGACCCCACCTCAACCGCCGACTCGCGCGCCTCAGATGAGGCCTGCTCACCACTCGCCGCGACGGCCGACGGCCGGGATCGAAGTCGTCTGCTCAGGCCAGTCGACACCTCCGGACTCAGCCTCACCGGCGGACGAGTCCTCCGAGTCCTCGTAGACCTCTCCTGCGGCACCACCGGATCCTGCGTCGCACCTGCCGACAGCTGAGCCGTTTCCGCCGCCAGCTGGGCCAAACGCTCCTCGATCCAGGACGTCCCGAACTGCACCGCCGAATCCCGGACCCGAGACAGCAGCCCATCCAGGTCAGCCATGGCACTGAAAAGAGAGAGCAGGTAATAACAAAATAGGCCTCCTTTTAGTTTCTTTTTTTTTTTTTTTTTTCAATAGGAAACAGAAAAACTTCTTCACTGCTTCCAAAATTTTAAAAAAGTGGAAGGCCACGACCCCTGGCCTTCCTTAAATAGCCAAGTGGCCACACGCCCACTTGATCTGCCTAGGGCCAATCTGAGGTCAAGCCTGACCCTTACAATAATCAAGGCTGGATCATGGGGCCCCTCCTGCTATTTTGTGGTGTCTCCGGGGCCTACTCTTATCTTTGTACTCCTCACCTAGTTGCTGCCACACACACTTGACACCATGTAAACTAAATAAGTTTATCTTGGTCTCATCTTGTAACACTAACGAGTCACATGATCCCCGGGTAGGGGAAATGGCTAATTGGGCCCAATTTAGACATTTCCACTTAGGGGTGTACTCACCAAGGTTTAGACATTAATGGCTGTGTTGAGTTTTTTTGAAGGGAACAGCAAATTTACAGTTATACAGGCTGTACACTCACTACTTTACATTGTAGCAGAGTGTCATTTCTTCAGTGTTGTCACATGAAAAGATATAATAAAATATTTACAAAAAAATGTGAGGGGTGTACTCACTTTTGTGAGACACTGTATATATGCTCATGCATATTGCATTTATATGTTGTGGGGTTTTTTTTCTATTAGGGCATCTACAGTCCATATCCATACCTAGGAACTCTCTGGGTTTGACCCGTAGATTGCCGGGCGAAGCACTGGTTCTCCGAGTCATATCCTCTTTTTGTGAATAATGTATGCAGTCTTAATAGCCAAACAAATATATTGAATTATATGACACAAACCTTTTATAGCATCTAATGAGTTAAAACTTTTTTCGCAACTTAGTTTGAGACACGGAGAATGATAAAAAGGACATAATTCTGAGAAATAAACAATTATTACTATGTATGTTTGTAAAGTTATCACTATGTCTTAATTCTTTTGTGACAATGGCTGCATTTATTTTTTTGTACACTTCGTGACAATTTCTGTGCTGTTCGAGTTTAGCTGTAATTTTTTTCTCCCTCACAAGATTATATATATTTTTGACAACCAGACATCCCTGAGTATTTCAGATACTGGTATTTCAACCCTTTACAAGCAACAGTATTAGCAGCCTTTGTCAATGTTTGTGGTAGTTTTTTTTACACACATTGTAATTCAAGTATACATTTTCTGCTCCTGGTATATGTCACTGTCAAAGCACACCCCAATTTTGTTTGGCAGCATCTCCGCATTACAGTAATACCACCCATGCATATGTTTTTGGGTTGTTTGGGGGCTAAAGGGCCACGTTTGAGAGCTGTGCATTTTTTTTTGTGGGGGGGGGTTGACATCTCTTCACCCTGAACCCATGTCCTATTTGGGACATCTTTGAAGCCAGACAATTCAATGTAAACCATCAAGTCATATAGGTTTGAAAACTGGATACCCCGACCTATTTCAAATGCTGGAATTTTGACCTGTTCTTTGCACTTGGCGTTAATCAGTAAGGGATTGGCACGGATTTCATTTGGGATCTGTCCTAGTGGGGTATGTAGTAAAGCTATGACTCCGCCCCGGACACACTGACTTGTCCATAGAGGGTATCGTATATTTAGTGTCATCCACTATCCAGTCTGAAGCCTGTCTGCCAGATTGTAATTTCTGAAATTGGGAATATTCAAGCCACCTTGATGACCAGTCTTTTGTAGCTTAAGTAAGACAATTTATGGCCATTTATTATTCCATAGAAAACCTGTAATTGTCTTACATAGTTACATAGTACATAAGGTTGAAAAAAGACCTACGTCCATCAAGTTCAATACTTCTACCTAACCTTCCTATTCTTGATCCAGAAGAAGGCAAAAAAACCTAATTAAGCTACTTCATATTCTGCCATCAGGGGAAAAAATTCCTTCTTGACTCCAAGAGGCAATCGGATTTCTCCTTGGATCAAGAAGCTCTAAAATATTAATTCTATTTATAGAATATGTCATGCCTTTCTAAAAAAAATATCCATACCCCTTTTGAAGGCATCTAATGTATTTGATAATACCACCTCCCTTGGCAGTGAATTCCATATCTTTATTGCCCTTATTGTAAAGAATCCCTTCCTTTGTCATCTATGAAATCTCTACTCTTCCAGTCTCAGAGGGTGACCTCTTGTTCTTTGTACATTTCTGTTAGTGAACAGGTCACCATTTTTCTAGTGTATATAATAACTTTTTTAGTCTCTCTTTAAAACTAGTATCTCCCAATCCCCTTATTAATTTTGTAGCCCTCCTTTGTACTTTTTCTAGTTCTATAATTTCCTTTTTAAGGACTCGTGCCCAGAATTGTACCGCATATTCCAGATGAGGTTTTACCATTGACCTGTAAAGAGGCAAGATGATATCCTCCTCCAGTGAATCAATACCTCTTTTTATGCATGCCAAAACCTTATTGGCCCTTGCAGCTGCTTGCTGGCATTGCGCACTGTTGTCAAGTCTATTGTCTACCATTATTCCTAAATCCTTTTCATTGGTAGTTTTCCCCAAGGAAAATTAAAAAGAAGAGAACCCAGGACAGACCCCCGAGGCACCCCACTTAATACCTGCATACAGGTATTTAGCCAATTTAGCCAATTTCCGATCCAAATACAGACATTTGCCCTTAAGCCTATTACTGTTAATTTGTAGAGTAGCCTTGTATGTGGAACTGTATCAAATGCCTTAGCAAAGTCCAGATAAATCACACCTATAGCCACACCCATATATTTTTACTAACTTCTTCATAGAATGGTAACAGGTTAGTTTGACAAGACCTGTCTTTCACAAATCCATGTTGACTTCTGCTTATTGGATTATGGCTCACGATATGTTCTTGAATGTATACCTTTAGCAACCCTTCAAATTACTGGCCAGTAATTGCCCGGTTGAGATTTTGATCCCTTTTTAAATATGGGCACAACATCTGCCTTGTGCCAATCTAATGGAACTATGCCTTAACTGAAAGACTCCCCAAAGATCAGTAATAATGGTTGGGCCAGAATTAGGCTTAGCTCCTTAAGGACCCTTGGGTGTATACCTTCTGGTCCAGGGGCCTCGTCTACCTTAACAGTATTTAATTGCTTGAGCACTTTTTCTTGTGTTAGCCAATCCCATGTTTGCTGTAATGGTTCCTTAAAATTAGCCAACAGGGGCTCTGTAATTGGTTCTTCCTTATAAACCAAGAAGTAAGTAGAAGTGTAGATCAGGGGGTTGCAGTGGATGTAATGTACTTGGATTTGGCCAAGCTGTTTGACACGGTTCCACACAATAGGTTAGTATTGTTCTTGTTCTTGTTCTTGGGTAGAACATTGGCTTAGAGATAGAGTACAGAGAGTTGTTATAAATGGTAAATTTTCAAGCTGGTCAAAAGTGGTAAGTGGTGTCCCTCAGGGTTCTGTTCTGGGACCAATTTTATTCAACATATTTATAAATGACCTGGCAATAGGTGTTGAAAGTCATGTTTCTGTGTTTGCCGATGACACTAAACTAGGTAAAGTAATAAAGTGCGAGCAGGATATTACAGTGCTGCAGAGCGATCTAGATATACCGGGGGACTGGGCACACAAATGGCAGATGAAATTCAATGTAGATAAATGTAGTTATGCACTTTGGGGTAGGGAATGCACAAGCAACCTATACCCTAAACGGTAGTGAATTAGGGGTAGCGACAAATGAGAAGGATTTGGGAATTGTTATAGACAACAAACTAGGCAACAATGTGCAATGTCAGTCTGCGGTTGCTAAGGCCAGTAAGGTATTGTCGTGTATAAAACGGGGCATCAAGTCGTGGGATAAAAATATAATTTTGCCTCTGTCTAAATCAATGGTAAGGCCGCACCTTGAATATGCTGTGCAATTTTGGGCACCTATTCTAAAGAAGCACAGGACACGTGGTCATGCGTTTAGACTGGAAGAAAGGAGATTTAGTCTAAAGCAGAGGAAATGGTATTTTACAGTAAGGACAATAAGGATGTGGAATTCTTGCCTGCAGAGGTAGTTTTATAGGGGTCTGTACAGACGTTTAAACAGCAACTGGATGGATACGTGGAAAAACATAATATTCGGGGATATAATCTTTAATTACGGGGAAACAGCTTAATGATCCAAGGAGATAGCTGACTGCCTTTTTAGGGTCAAGAAGGATTTTTTCCCCTGGTTATTGCAAAATTGGAAAGAGCCAAACTGGGGTTTTTTGCCTTCATTTGGATAAACAGCAACAAATTAACAGATATAGGAAAGGCTGAACTTGATGGACGCATGTCTTTTTTCAGCCTATATAACTATGTAACTATATAACTATGTAATAAACAGAAGAAAAAAAATGCGGCTGACAAGCTTCCAACACACCGTAGTTATGACTGCCCTATCGACCTGCTCCCTGGAGCGCCTATACTGTATGGGTGCATATACCCTCTCTCGGGACCTGAACTGCTGAAGGAATACATAGATGACGCCCTCAAAAAAAGATTCATACGACCATCCACGTCTCCTGCTGGAGCAGGACAGAAAGACGGGGGGGGGGGCTACGTCCCTGTCATAAATCAAGTAGCGTTCCCACACTGAAACGCTGCCTCGTATTTTCTCTGCTCATTCCTGGCTCGCTGACACAGCAGCAAGCAGGGCCTCTCCAGTTACACGCCCCCGCAGCCACAGCCGGAGGTTAGCAGAAGGGAGGGGGCGCTCGCTCATCTGTTGTCATGGAGACGCGTCTCTAGTTGCCGGCAGACTCCAGCTGTACGTAGGACATAGCAACACGTTCCAAACCCTGACGTAATTTTGGCGCTAAATTAGAACGTATTTAGATGCTTCAGTCCCAGTAACCTTTGCTGAAGTATCAGTTGAAGTTGGATTCCTATACTGAAGCGTTCTCTGTTTGTGGACCCTTTGTGTACCAGACCCTATTTACGTTTACTCCGACTACTGACTGTTCCCAGCCTGCCTTCAACCTTTGCTTTGTATTTTGACTCTGCTCGTGCCCCATTGTACCACGCCTGGATTCTCTCGTGTGGATTGGTTTCTGCTACTAGGAACTCTCTCGCTTACAGCTCGCATATTCATCGTGACAGTATACTTCAGCCATTACCATGGTTCCTGCAGGACTCCAAGCCATGCTTTCAGATATGAACCAAAAGATGGAGAAGCTGGCCCAAATGATGATGGACATGCAAGCTCAATATGGCAATCTTCATAATGAAGTAGCTGACTAAAGAACCAAGCAGCTGCTCCTATTAACCCTTCTTCACCACCGCCTCCCTCCGTTGCAGCACTAGAGTCAGGACCTTCGTTTGAACCACACGTTCCTTTATGTCACGAACCGGGTCCATACAGATGACTGTAAAGACCCAGAGTGCCCAAAGATTGTGTGCAGGAGTTACGGTGCAGTAGCGGAGTTGGACAGGGCCTGGTTCAGGGTGATAGCACTGAGAGGTTCAGGACAGAACATACAGAAATCCAGAAATGGACCACAGCAAGACAGGGAAACAAAAGACATGCAGCTCTGCAGCCTGGGAAGAGTTTACTTTACCAACCACATTCACCGAAGACAGTAAGACCTTCCGTGGGTTTATTACGAATTGCGAACTCATGTTTTCTGTTAAACCACGTACTTATAATTCTGACTCAGTGAAGATCCGTTTGATGAGTCTGTTAATGGAGCGTGAACCTACAAATTGGGCACATTGTTTATTATCTTCAGATGATTCTGTTATTCATATTCAATTACACCTCCTTTGTCGCTGCTTTGTCCTCCTTATACGATGACCCGCACCACCACTCCTCAGCTATCCGAACCTCATCACAAGGCTGCCGTCCAGTAGAGGAGTACATTACGGAATTCCGATGTCTCGTTACGGATACTAAATCGAACAATTACGCCCTCACTGACCAATTTTGCCTAGGCCTTTCAGATGCTATTCATGATGAGTTGGCACACGACCAAATTCCCGATACACTTGAACCTCTCATGTCTTTGGCTCTGTTTATTGATCAACGATTACAAGAACGTAGGGCAGAGAGACATCGTCCCTGACTCCCACATGGAGAGCACCTACGGCTCGTCCACATGATCCTGCTCCTATGCTTTTGCTTCTACCGGAGGTTGAACCTATGCAGATCGGGCTAGCCAGACCTTCACTGTCCATACAAGAAAAGAACAGACGTAGGGACAATAACTTATGCCTATATTGTGGAGCTGATTCCCATCTCCTGCTGGCCTGCCCTATCTGCCCTAAAACACCAAGGGGTGAGTCCAGAAATAGATCCTATTGTATTTCGTCCGTACTTTTGGAAACAGCTACTTACCTATCTGTTCCTCTGCATTTACAGTGGGGACCTCATCAACTTCATCTCCAAGCCATCATCGATTCCGGGGCAAGCAGCAATATAATAGACAAAAAATACCTTGCCATACAGAATTTACCTACCTCTTCTAAGAAACATGAGGTATTTATTCAAACCATCGATGGCTCACCTGTGTCTTCCGGACCCATGGATTTAGAGGTTCCACTCACCTGTTCTATGGGCAATGGACATACTGAAAAAAATAACCTTTGACGTCATCAATTCCCCTTTATTTCCATTAATCCTGGGTTTGCCTTGGCTCAAGAAACATGAGGCCGTCATTCATTGGACTACAGGACAAGTCACATTTTCATCTCCATTCTGCATCCGCCATTGCCTGAGTACTGCACATATTACTCTTCAAGCATCCCCTGCTGTAGACAGAATCTCCATCGCGGGTTTGCCCTCATGCTATATGGAGTTCCAGGATGTGTTTGACGAGAAAGGAGTTGACTGTGTTCCGCCACACCGATCGTACGATTGTCCTATATATGCTCTGAAAAAAAACTCGTCTTATAATCGAGCAAATACGGTAATATTAAGAACGCATCTACACAAGAAACTCAGTTCTTTTTGTTATACGGTTACCATCCTCCTGATTTACCCATTTCCATAACCCCAGTAATGGTGCCCGAAGCGGCAAAAAGACTACGGATAATACAAAAAGCTTTACGAATGGCAAAATAAAATCTGACTCAATAACGATATAAGGGTCAGGCAGATAAACATAGACGTAATGGTCCTGATTATCAACCCGGGGATAAAGTATGGCTATCTACCCAAAATATGAAATTAGTCGTACCTTCTCTAAGTTAGGACCCCGGTTTATTGGTCCATATGCCATCACTCACCGTATTAATCCTGTCACTTATCAGCATGTGTTACCACCATCTGTCAAAGTCCATCCGGTATTCCATACCTCACTACTTACACCAGTTATTAGCAATAGACTGGCCACACGTTCTCCCTTACCTCCTCCACCCATTCATTGTTGAAGGACATCCCGAATATATTGTTCAAGACATTTTGGATTCCTGCCTCAGAGGAGGTTGTTTGTATTATTTAATAGATTGGGAGGGTTATGGACCCGCAGACCGTTCCTGGGAACCGTCCTCGGTAGTTCACTCACCTGCTCTGGTTCATCGGTTTCACAGGAATCATCCCGCAAAACCTGGTCCTATCGGTTCCCGGAGGTTACCGTTCGGGAGGGGGTACTGTCATAAATCAAGTACTTACCCTAGCCAGCGTTCCCACACTGAAACGCTGCCTCGTATTTTCTCTGCTCATTCTCTGACACAGCAGCAAGCAGGGCCTCTCCAATTACTCGCCGCAGCCGGAGGCTAGCAGAAGGGAGGGGGTGCTCGCTCATCCGTTGTCATGGAGATGGTCTCTCTCTAGTTGCCGGCAGACTCCAGCTGTACGTAGGACACAATCCATCGTTGCCACAGCAACATGTTCCAAAGCCTGATGTTATTTGGCGCCAAATTAGAACGTATTTAGATGCTTCAGTCCCAATAACCTTTGCTGAAGTATCAGTTGAAGTTGGATTCCTATACTGAAGCATTTTTGACCCTTTGTGTACCAGACCCTATTTTCAGCCTGCCTTTAACCCTTGCTTTATATTTCGACTCTGCCTCTGCTTGTGCCCCATTGTACCTCGCCTGGATTCTCTGGTGTGGATTGGTTTCTGCTACTAGGAACCCTCTCGCTTACAGTTTGCATATTGATCGTGACAGTCCCTGTATCGATTATTGGGCCCTCAACGAGATCACAAGAAAAAAACGATACCCACTGCCCCGGATACCTGAATTGCTGGACCGACTCAGCTCCGCCCACATTTACTCTAAACTGGATCTTTGTGGGGCCTTCAACTTGGTCCGGATCAGAAAGGGAGACGAATGAAGATGGTACAGGCATTTCGAGTACACCATGATGCCATTCGGGCTCTGCAATGCCCCTGCTACGTTCCAGCACTTCCTGAACGACATTTGGATGTGTTCGTGGTGATATATCTAGACGACATCCTGGTCTATTCTGAGACGCTTGAAGAACATCGTCTCCACAGGAAAAAAGTCCTCACTTGGTTGCGTGAACACAGCCTGTATGCAAAGCTTGAGAAATGTACATTTGAGACGACCACAGTATACTTCCTCGGATTCCTCCCAAAGGGCTGCAGATGGATGACAAGAAAATAAGAGCGAGTGGTCCTGTCCTACCAATAAGAAAGAGGTACAGCACTTCCTTGGGTTTGCAAACTTTTACCGTAAGTTCATACTGGACTTCTCCAAGATAGTCCAGCCATTCACCACATTAACCAAGAAGGAAGGTTGGTTTGTGTGGTCACTGTAAGCCCAAAACACCTCGACCTCTTGAAACGCCTCTTCACCACTGCTCCCATTCTTTTTGTAAATATATGTTTATTGTTTTATCAGAACAACAGAACAGGAGATGAGTGGGAAGGGAAGACAAAAGAAAAAAGGGAGGGGGAGAGGGGTCCACAAGTCCACAGAGCACAGGCATAAATAAAGCCCAACGCAGTGGGCCAGCATCGCCGAACACAGGGCACTCACAGCGGCAGAAATAATGCAGGAAATATAACACATTGCATACCACATTGACATACCAAAAGTAAGGCAATATACGCGTACATGGGCAACAGAAATCGTGGCAGTATACATCCGCCCAATAGGCCGAATAGAGGGCCTTAGGGGCCAATCAAAATAGGACAATATGTAGGAAAGCGAGGGGGCGCAGAGATATAACATCCCTGACAAAACAAGGGAAGGACACGGGGAAGGATGGCACACAAAAGGGAGACGAGAAGGTAGACATGAAGGAGAGAGAGAAGAGAGAAAAAGAGAAAAAGAAGAAGCAAAAAAAAAAAAAAAAAAAGGGTTAGGGGGGGAGGGGGTGCTCCCAGAAACCAGCACAACGCCCCACCCCGGAAACGACCCCTCACTCCTGCAACAGGGCTCGAACGTCGGAGCTCCTAACATATTCCAGCCAATAATACCACGTCTTCCGATACCTCTCACTTTGATCATCAGAGGACATGGCCAACTCCTCCAGAGACCTAATATGTTCCACCTTCAGGACCCACTCCCGAAACGAAGGTGGCAGAGGATCCTTCCAGTGAAGCGGGATTAAGGCTTTCGCTGCGTTTAGAAGGTGAGGCACTATCGACTTCCTATAGCTAGAGACCGATTGGTCAGTATGATGCAAAAGGAAAAAGGCTGGCGAAAACGGTACCTGACGGTCCGTGAACCGGGGCAAAAGCGAATGGATCTGACGCCAAAATGGAACAATCCTCGGGCACTCCCACCATAAATGAAAAATTGTCCCCACCGCGGAGCCACACCTCCAACACGGGAAGGCAGCATGGAGAACATCAGGGGACCTATACCAACGGGTCAGGAGCTTATACGAGGTTTCTTGCAACTTAGTACTACGTGAGCTCTTATGGGTAAGGAGAAAAATCTTGTCCCAGTCATTCGGGCTTAGAGAGACTTGCAGTAGCTGCTCCCAGAAGCCTTGAAAGCGTAGCGGGACAGTGAGTTGCGTCCGTAAAAGAAGTTGATATAACAACGAAACACCATGCGGAGGGAGGGAGGAGCCAGTGCATAGGAGCTCGAAATTAGTAAAAGCACGCGTCATAGTATGTTTGCGAGCCGATTTAGTGAAGAAACTCAGCAATTGACAGTAGTGAAATTTATCGAGAGTGGAGGGCAACCTGCCCGGTATAATCGTATCCAATGTCCTCAACCTGCCATCAAGTAAGAAGTCGGAAATAGGAGCCCTATCCGTCAACGTGGTAGACAAAAAAGGGCCAGCAGCCTGTCCCTGCGGGAAGTCAGGATTATTTCTAATGGGCGTCAGGGGTGAGGGATACGTCGTCAGAGAGTGTGATAAATGCAGCGAGTGCAGCGTGAGAAGCGTAGCCTTCACAAATGGGTGGGCGCGGGCAAAAGTTCGGGAATGATGGCGCGGCAACCACAGGAGATGATGCAGGGGCACAGAAATTGCCTGGGCCTCAATGTCAACCCACAACTTGTGTGCAGGACGGTGGGACCACTCCAGGGCCCGCAAGAGGTGGCAAGCCTGAAAGTACAGGCGGGGGTCCGGCAGACCCGCGCCTCCACCCAACTTAGGCCTGCACAAGGTCGCAAACTGGATTCGAGGGCGCCCGCGAGACCATATGAAACGCAAAAACATGGAACGTACCGAAGCGAAAAAGGCCCGGGGGATCTCTATCGGGAGAGACTGGAACAAAAACAAAAGCTTAGGCAGGATAGTCATTTTGAGCGTGTTAATCCTCCCAAACCATGAAATATGTTGAGGGGACCATGCGTCGAGGTCCTTCTGAATAGTAGACAACAAGGGAGGGAAATTATGGCGATAAAGCTCCGACAGGTCTCGCGTAAGCCAGACCCCCAAATACCTCAGCTTCTCCCCACACCATTTGAAGGGGAAGCTCGAACGCAAATGCAGAGCGTCATGCGTAGCCACATTAAGATTCAGGATCTCAGATTTCGAAGTATTAATTTTGAGATTAGCCAAGTCCCCGTAGTCCCTGAACTCACGGAGGATAACCGGGAGCGTGAGCCGCGGCTGCGTGATAACAAATAGTAAGTCATCGGCGTAACCCAGGACCTTGTGCATGACGTTACCAACTAATAGGCCCCGAATATCCCCGTTCTGCCGGACGGACTCCATGAAAGGTTCCAAAGAAAGAATAAACAGTAAGGGGGAGAGCGGACAGCCCTGCCTGGTCCCATTCGTGATAGAGAAGGAGTCAGTTAACACTCCATTAACGCGCACCCGGGCCGAGGGACGGGAATAAAGGGAGGAGACCCAGCGCTGCATATTCGGACCAAAACCCATATGATCCAAGACCGCAAACATAAAGGACCAATCCAACCTGTCAAAGGCTTTTTCAGCATCTGTTGACAGGAGGATGGTTTCAGTCCTGGAGGAGAGCGCGTAATGCATTAAATTCACCGCCCTAAGCGTACTATCTCGGGATTCGCGTCCCGGCGTGAAACCCGTCTGATCAGGATGGACCAGGCACGGGATAAACCGTTGCATACGCGTGGCCAAAATTTTGGAAAACAATTTGAGGTCTGCGTTAAGCAGGGAAATGGGGCGGAAACTACTGCATTGTTCCAAATCCTTGCCCTCTTTGGGGATCAGGGAGATGTTAGCCATCAAGGTGTGCGGATGAATATCCCTCCCCTCCAAGATAGAATTAAAGGAGCACACCATCTGTGGCCCCAGGACATCTAACAGATTCCGGTAATAAAGCAAAGGGAGCCCGTCTGGGCCAGGACACTTCCCAAGCTTGGACGCCTTAACCGCCACCCCCAGTTCAGCTATAGTGATAGGGGCTTCTATACTATCTGCCTGTTCCGCCGACAACTTCCTCCTCAGCGTTCTAGAAAGATAAGCACGTATCGTATCAGACCGGGCAGCCTGATCAGCAGACGAACGGGAACCAGACAGATTGTAGAGATTAGAATAATAGTCCTTAAAGGCGGACATAATCTCATTGGGAAGCCTGCGGTGGGAACCGTCTGCCGAACGTATCTTAGGGACATAACATGGCCGGCAGCGAGCTTTCAGGGCTCTAGCCAAATATTTACCCGGTTTATCCCCGTGTTCATAATAAAGGGCCCTCAGCTTCAGAAAAGAGCGGCGTGCTTTAGAGACCAACAACGAAGAGAGGTCCCTTCGCAAAAGAACCAATTGCTGGAAGGCCTCATCAGTAAGAGAATCTTTATGGGCCTGTTCCAAAGTCGCAATGTCGCGGTAGAGCCTCCCCAGGGCCGACTCAGCAGCTTTCTTGCGCTCAGATCCGACCTTTATTAAATGACCGCGCACCACGCATTTATGAGCCTCCCACACAGTAAGAGGGGATACGTCCGGGGTAGCGTTTTCCGCGAAATAGTCAGTCAGGAGGGAACGCGTGTCAGTCTGTACTGTCGGGTCCGTAAAAAGTGATTCGTTAAGGCGCCACGTCGTCGCCGCAGGTCGGGTCAGCGCTGAGGACAGAGACAAGATCAACGGAGCATGATCCGACCAGGTAATCAGACCATAACGGGCAGACAGCAATTTGGGGAGATGGTAGTACGGCAGAAAGAGATAGTCAAGTCTAGTATAAAGTCTCCTGGCCGTGGAAAAAAAACTGTAGTCCCTATCGCATGGGTGAAGCGCTCTCCAACAATCTACAAGCTGAAGATCATGAAGCAGAGCCTTCATTTTGTGGGAGACATGCGGGGGAGTGCAGGAGTGCCCTTCGGAAGTATCCAATCTGGGTTCAAGAGCCACATTGAAATCGCCGCCCAGGATCAAAAGACCCTCTTGGAAGGAGCGTAATAGACGCAGAATCTTGGAAAGGCAACGGTGTTGCTGCCTATTAGGGAGATACACATTAGCAAAAGTATAAACAGAATCCGCGATAGTGCCCTTGACAAAAAGAAACCGACCATTAGGGTCAGATATATGAGCCTTCTCGAGAAATGGCGTGTGTTTATCAAAAAGAACCGCGACGCCTCTAGATTTAGACCCCTCGTAATTACTGAAAAACCCCATCGGATAATGGGCATTAAGTAAGGTAGGTGCATTGGGCGACCGAAAGTGAGTCTCCTGAAGATAGACAACAGAAGCCCTATGGTATTTCAGATCCCGCAACAAATGCGAGCGTTTTTCTGGAACGTTAAGGCCCTTCACGTTATAGGAGACGACAGTAAGGGCACGACGTACACAAGGGGGGCGCTGCGCATGCACAGGAGCCATAGAGGAGGGCAGTATAAAATAGAGAGAGAATAACGGGAAGAAGAGAGAGAGAAAGGGAAAAGAGAGAAAAGGAAAAAGGAAAAAAAAAAGAAAAAAAAAAAAAAAGAAAAAAAAGGGGGGGGGGGGCGACGAAGGTTACAAGGAGAGGGGAAGGGGAGAAACGGGGGAAAAGAACAGACAACACTTGGAGTGAGTACCGGGCAGGAAACGGGCCACCCCACGGAATGTAGGACAGCGACCGCGACCACCCCAATAGTATGGGACACTCCCGATGCAGGGGGGAAGTACCAACCGCCCAAGAGAGGACCGAAGGAGTCAAAAGGACAATGAGCAGGGGGATCCCGCCGCCACCCATAACCTGCCGAGCGAGAATTAGATCCCGCATAGGGAGATGAAGAAACAAAAACAAAATAACACAACGTGAACAGCACATGACACAGTAGTATTTACTGGCAAGAGATAGGACACAACCCAGGTAACAAGGTAAATGAACATAGAACAGGAGGCGAGGCCTCATGGCGAATCACCTAACCGACCAAACGGATGACCAGAGAATTGCTTCACAGGAGCAGAGAGAGAGGGAGGAGAGGCAGGAAAAGGGGGGACAAAAAAAAACAAAAAACAAAAAAAACAAAAACAAACAAACAAACAAAACAAAAAAAAAACAAACAAACAAAAAAAAAAAAAAAAAAAAAGGGGAGGGGGGTGTGGGGGACAATAATCACTGAATGCACTCTCCACCGTCCCTCTCTCCCCAGGAGGAAAGAGGCAACCACACATGTGGTGTAGAAAACGGGAGCAAAGGCGACCAAAGGTCCCATGAACGTGAAAAAAGAAAAGAAACCCCCCCCAAAACAACCCCCTCCCAACCCCCCAATAAAATGTGTAAATGTAAGTGCGTAAACGTAGGGCCAGCAAGGCAGAACAGGCCAGCGTGGGGCAAAAGAAAATAATAAAAATGTGTGTAGACATGTGACAAAACGTAAGTACGCCGGCAGGGAAGTAAGGCAGTAAGCAAATTATCAGTAAGACGAAAAGCAGCCTCACAACAAGCCGGCCCCACAACCAGCAGAAAATGTATAGCGTAACAGTGGTACCCCGGCCAGAGGGGGATGCGAGAGCAAATGAGGAAGACAAATGTAGTGTTAATAAAAAAAAAACAAAAAAAAAAAAACCCCAACCCCCCAAAACAACCCCCCCACCCCAAAACCACCCGCAACCCCCCCCGGACTGCCCATAACCCATGTGTACAAGAGTGTAAAGTGCAAAAAGCCCGAAGGCGGGCCATGACAACGAACCAAAACGGCAAGAGCCGTGGCATACGTAAGGCGACCACAGCAAGGAAACGGCGCGAAATGCAGCACCACCACGAGGCCCACAGCGGGTCCCAGCGTGGGGAGACCCAGGAATGCAGAAAAACACGTGTACAGAAAAATAAATTAAAATCAAAAAACACATACATTGCAACACGTATCGTGGGATGCCTAAAAAAGTAAAAGAAAAAAAAAGGCAAACATTGTCCCGAAATGTCAATCCGTAGGGCCAAAAAAAAAAGGGGAAAAAACCAAGAAACGGGGCCAAAGTCACTGTCACAAGGGTGCACTCACGGCGCCGGTCACCCGTTACTCCTCGCGCACGAAGGCCCCCGAGGTGGTTCCAGGGCCCGGAGGGGCAGAAGACAGATCTCGTTGTCCCGGAGGGCCTCGGAGTCTGGAAAGCTCGCGGTGACGGCGACGAGGCAAACGCTCCGAGGGACGGCCAGGTAAGTGCAGGTCCGGCAGCCCCCAATCGTCGACATGGAGATCCTCCAGGCCAAGCTCCTCCAAGAACTCGGGAAGCTCATGGTGGTAACGCAGCGTCACAACTCCATTGTTGGTCCGGACATTCAGGCTGAAAGGATAGCCCCAGCTGTAACGGTACCCGCGTCGTTGGAGCTCGCGGTGTCGTGGGGCCGATCGAGCAGTGAATTGAAGAGGGTAGTGAGCACATGAAACACATCTTCCTCCATCTGGGGGCCTACCTCAGGGAGGCCGCGAACCCTGATGTTATGTCGCCGACCTCTGTTATCCAAGTCCTCCAGGCGCCTCCGATAATCCGCCAGATAGAGGGTGTGTTGCGTCGCTATCCTCGCCACCTGGGAAATGTTGGTAGATAAGCGGGAGGTCTCACGTTCCTGGGAGTCGATCCGCTTCTCCAGGCCAAGTAAGTCGGCCTTGAGCGATGCCACCTCCTCCTTCACTGTAAGCTTCAGCTCCGCAATGAGAGTGGCAAAATCAGCCTTCCAGGGGGCCGAGGAAAATAAACGGAGAATCGTCTCCTGACCCGTAGGGTCCACTGGAGTGTCAGCACCACCACTCAGCCTGCTGTCCTCAGTGCCCGCCGTGCTTTCAGGCGACGGTGCGTCAAGGCCTTCAGAGGGCCGCGTGGCGAGGTCGCGCGGCGTCTGGAAATATTCCCGTAACGAGGCAGAGGTCGACTTGGTTTTACCCCGTGGGGTCTCTGCGTCTTCCGGCATCTTTTTATTGCGTCCCATGGCGCGGGATGGCTATAGATTGCTAGGGCAAGTCAGGGCCGCGGCGGAGCTCTCCACTTAAGCGGCCATCATCTCCGACGGTCGGCCACGCCCCCCACTGCTCCCATTCTTGTGTTTCCTGATCCAGCAAAACCATACATCTTAGAAGTAGATGCCTCTGAATCCGCCATCGCGGCCATACTGTCCCAAAGACAAGGTGCTCTGGATATCCTACTCCCGGTTGCCTTCATCTCCAAGAAGCTAACTCCCTCTGAAAGAAACTGAGATGTAAGAGACAGAGAGTTGCTTGACCTGAAATCGGCTCTGGAGGAGTGGAGGCACCACTTGGAGGGTGCTGCTCATCCAATCCTGGTCTATACAGATCACCGGAATTTGGAATACCTACACCAAGCGATTGAAGCCCAGACAGGCTCGTTGGGCATTGCTCTTCAGCCATTTCCGTTTCAAAGTAACTTACCATCCTGGTTTGAAGAATGGCAAAGTAGATGCTCTTTCACGCAAAACAGACTTCAAGAAGTACGCTCCTTCAGAGCCGTCATTTCCTACCAACCTCACAATCAGTATGGGAGAGGCTCCAGTTTTACAGCACACCTGAGAAAGCTCCCACCACTCCACGGCTCACACGCCGCAATGGTCTTCTCTTTTTTCATGGGAAGGTCTTCGTACCACCTCCTGTTCGTCCTGAGATTCTACGGCTCCACCACGTGACTGAGCATGGTGGAACCAAGAAGACCGAATGCTTGTTCTGGTGGCCAGCACTGCGTGAATATGTTACAGCATACATGTCCGCCTGTCAAGTGTGTGCTAGCACTAAATCCTCTCGACAACACCAAGTCGGGCTCTTACACCCTCTTTCAGTCCCCAAACTACTGTCGACTGACTTGGCTATGGACTTCGTTGAGTTGCCTGCTTCACAAGGTTACACCACTATCCTGGTGGTGGTGGACCGTTTCTTCAAGATGGCCCACTTCATACCAGCCAAGGGCTTACCCACTTCAACGGAGACTGCCAACTTGTTCCTAAGAGAAGTATTCCGTTTTCACGGGCTTCCCAACACCATCATGTCCGATCGAGGCTTTCCGTCAAGGACTCCGTATACAGCCCTCCTGTAATCAAATACTTGAACAGTACCTGCGCTGCTGCGTAACGTACCTGCAGGATGACTGGTACCAGTTGCTGCCTACCGCCTAGTATGCATACAACAACCAAACACAGAGGTCCACTGGGTATTCTCCATTTTACTCCAACTACGGTTTCCATCCTTCCTCGTTACCTTATTCTCCTGTATTGGACTCCGGCGGCTCCTTCAGTCGTTTTGTTTCATTGAACACAATCTCATCAGGGCACAAAAAGGGTATAAAACCTACTTACCAGCTTCCTGCTATCAACCAGGAGACAAAGTCTGGATTTCTACCTCTCACTTATGCCTGTCCTGTCCCACCAAGAGACTCGGTTCCCGGTTCCTGGGACCTTTTTCTGTCATTACTATGGTTGGTTCCGCGGCAGTTCGTCTCCAACTGCCTCAGACCTTTCATCTGAGTTTCACGTGTCCTTAGTCAAACCATGGGTTCCACCTACTCATCCCTCCCGGATCCTGTACCTCCTCAACCCATTGAGGTGGCTGGCGAAACGGAATACGAGGTCCAACACATTCTTGACTTCTGGATCCGACGCGGCCGTCTTGAATACCTCATCCACTGGAAGGGGTGGCGGATCGTTCCTCGGAACCAGTGGACAATATACTCGCTCCTGCCAGACACCGTTCCTTCCATCGTCGCCACCCTGATCATCCTCACCTTGGGAACCCCCGGAGGGCTCGCCTGGGGAGGGGTACTGTCAGTACAGTGGGCGGATCTACAGGCGTGACGTAGATCCTTATAAAACACCTGAACACCATCAGATATTCCGAAATGTTCTGTGCACTACAGAGTATCTTCAGTTCTGTGCTCCTGTCCCTATTGTGACCTAGCTACCTTATCTCTACCTTGCCTATTTGATTCTTCCCTGAACTTGACCTCCCTGAACTTGACCTTGGATTACCTACTAACCTTGCTTGTTGATTGCTGCCTGAACTTTGACCTCGGATTACCTACTGACCTTGCTTGTTGATTGCTGCCTGAACTTTGACCTCGGTTTACCTACTGACTTTGATTATTGGATTCCTACCTAGCTCTGACCTGGCTGTGACTTGGTGTTGTTGGACATTGCCAGTCACCCCTGCATATTGGGCTCCTCCTCCTTTCACACCACAGGTACAAAATGGTGCCTGTCAACATCTGAGGATCTCGGTTCCTCTCTCCCCATGTGTCACTAACGGCTGGCCAGGAGGTGAATCCACATTGCAGTAATTCAATATAGAACGCTAGTGAAGGCAAACAAGGCACTATCACAGGCAAGGGATAGCTGTAAACTGAGGGTTTAAATATTCCTCCACTCCTAGATACTCCTACCCACCTAATTAAGGGGGAGGAGGAAAAAAGATAAAGGTCCCTTTAAGACCCGTCATGAATATTCATGACGTCGAGGCACGCATCCCGTCTAGATCTCTCGATCCACACGGGGGCGCGCGTCCAACGGGACTGCCTGAGCGAGCTGCGTCTCAGCTCCCCTTGCTCGAGGACACAGCGGATCCGCCGGCAAGGTCACATGTCACAGTTCAGATATCCTATCCTTGCTTAAAGGAGAAGCGTCTGAGGAGCTCGGCTCCTCACTCCATCCCCTGTGTTCCTCTCCTTGTTCTCTGTGGTGTCCCGTACCATGTATGTCTTGTCTGGTTATGTTTAGAATCCGTGTTTAGCCATGTTGGTTATTCTTTATTCAGCTTCCCTCATCTGAAGCCTGTCATTAACATACCTGACCTAACCAACAGGCTTTATAAAGTACCATATTTGCTCGATTATAAGGCGACCCTGATTATAAAACGACCCCCCAAATCTGAATATTAATTTAGGAAAAAAAGAAAAAGCCTGAATATAAGACGACCCCATAGGAAAAAAGTTTTACCAGTAAATGTTAATTCATCTAAACTATTTTTTTTTAATAAAAGCTATGATTGAGAAAAATATTTTGTTTTTATTTCCTTCTATTTTCCAACCTGCCCCCCAGTTATGCACATCTGCCCCAGAAATGCCTTATACCCCCTATATCCCACTGTGCCCCATGATATGCTTTTTAACCCTCTCCTAATGCCACTGTGCCCCATGATATGCCTTTTAACCCTATATACCACTGTGCCCCATGATATGCCTTTTGACCCCCTATGTGCCACTCTGCCTCCAGAAATGCCTTATACCCCTATATGCCACTCTGGCATTTAGAGGGTTAAAAGGCATATTATGGGGAAGGGTGGCATATAGGGAGGTTTAAGGCATTCAGGAGGCAGAGTGGCGTATAGAGGGTTAAAAAGGCATTTCTGGAGGCAGAGTGGCATTAAGGGGGTTAAAAGGCATTTCACAGAGCACTCTGCCTCCAGAAATGCCTTATGCCCCCCCATTTAACACTCCCCCGCCCCCCCCAAACTTACCAGTGCTTTTGACTTCCCTGTCATCCCACGCACTTACGCTGCAGCCAGAAGGAGGCGTGGCTAGCAGCGGGGGTTGTCTGCGTCCATCGCGCAGACCTTCCCTGACTGTCAGAGGAACCGGTGCCGGAACTCTGATCTCTGACAGCCGGGGAAGGTCTGCGCGATGGACGCAGACAACCCCCGCTGCTAGCCACACCTCCTTCCTTCTGCAGCGGAAGTTGTCTACGCGAATCGCGTAGACATCTACACGCTGCCCCAGCTACACGCTGCCCCAGCTACACACCGGGGACTCAGAAGTACCGGTAAGTGGGGCGGGGGGAGACAGGAGGATCCAGGTTCCCTGCAGCTGCGGGGGATCTGGATCTTAGTCGTCTCATAGTCAGACCTATTTGAGGTCTGATTATAAGACGACCCCGATTATAAGACGAGGGGTATTTTTCAGAGCATTTGCTCTGAAAAAAACCTCGTCTTATAATCGAGCAAATACGGTATATAGTTTATATCAGACTATAACATAGCAGCTCCTATGATTAAAAACATTCTAAACAAACATTGGAATGTAAATTTGGGGATGAAATTTTAGGCCCAATTCTTCCAGAAAAACCTACTGTCATTTTCAAAAAAGCTCCAAACTTAAAGTTGGAACTAGCACCTAGTATTGTAAAAGAGATTCCCCCTAGTAATGGTGTTAGTTGGCTTAGAAACAAGAGCCAAGGGTTTCACATATGCGGATGTTGTAAGGTGTGCCAGAACCAACCCAGGAAAACATTAGCCTTTACATCAAAAACTAGTGGGAAGGGGGGGCGTGGCCAAACGACGGAGGAGAGCGGACACATAGCGGGTTAGCTGTGCTCAAACGGGGTGTTTAAGCGGCTAAACGCAGCTGTGAGAGGCTTTAAAGCTCCACTTTACCTTGCCAACGGAGCGGAGAGGTGATCATGGCATCTCAGAAGCCCAAACGAGGGCAGGACAAGCCAGCGCACTTCTTTTCCCCGCAAGTTGGGAAACGTGGCATGCCGACCCAAGATGGCGGCGCCCACCGCTCTGCATCTCAGTCTTACGACCGTAGCTCAGACAGTGAAGGGGATGAGGTGGGGACCCCTGTAACGATGAGAGGCATGCAACAGCTGCTCAAGAATTCTGTAAATCCTTACATGCTGACCTTACGAATGCTGTTAAAGAGATTAGGAGGGATGTGCAAGAGCTGGGAGAGAGAACTGCTCATGTGGAACAAAAAATTGAAGAATTTTGCACAAGCCATAATGATTAGATTGATAAATATAGTGCCATTGAAGATGACCATACCCAACTCCTCTTAAAAGTGGCAGATTTAGAAGATTGTTCCCGCAGAAATAATATCAGGCTTAGAGGTATTGCTGAATCAATACAACCGTCTGACCTGGAGCCTTATGTGCTCTCTTACTTTAAAGCTCTCCCTCTCACGCATGCAGCTTTGGATTTCACAATCGACCGCTGCCACAAGTTGCCCAAACCCTGTGACCTTCGCCGCCCCTAGAGACTTGCAATTGTCCGGCTGCAGTTTTTTAAAACAAAGGAAGCCATAATGGGGCTGTGAGACAGAAACAAAAAATTCCGGAGGAGTTTCAGCACATCACTTTGTTTGCTGATCTCTCTGCATACACGCTTGCCAGGAGCAGAAGCTTCAAACTGATCTTGGAATCTCTACAGAAGAATTAAATCCCTTACAGGTGGGGTTACCCCACAAAATTATTGGTTACTATCGATGGTGCTATGATTCAAAATCCTTCTGACTGTCACGAGAAGCTGCATGCCTGGGGTGTGCTCCTCCCGCATGACGTGTCCATCCCACCAGCCAAGAAACGCCTGGTCAAGATGCGGCGCGAATGGGCCCCATAGGACACCCACCTTGCCCTTTTTCTTGCCGCCAGACGTTGCTGCACCTCACGGATGACCGTTTACGGGACTTCTGCTGCAACCACTGGTCCCTCTGGTTCACCTGATTGGACTGGGACAGTTCTTCTATTATGCGATTATGAGCTACTTTCTGTACTAAGCGGGTGGGCACAGGGTTTACAAAGCTTTTGTTACCTTTTCACCTTGTACCTCTACCACTGCGTCCATTATATTACTTACACCCTGCTTGCTACTGGGGTTGTAGAACGACGGATGCACTGTTAGTGCTCGTCTCTTATGGGTTGCCACGTTCCGGGGCTGGTGCCCTGTTCTCCGGTGAAGGGGGCTGTATGGAGAACACATAGGTGGCTATCACCTGCTTTAGTTTGGTTGTTCTGGTTTTTCTTGTTTTTTTTTTGTTTTCTATGTTCTGTTCTACACGGTGCCTGCGGTTATGCCCAGCTCACACCTCCTATTCTTATGTTTATACCAGGCATAATTCGCTGTCCATTCCATGTTAATTATTATGGCTCCGGATATTCTTAAGGTTATCTATATGAATGTAAAAGGCCTAAATAGCCATCATAAGCGTCATCTAGTGCTATCTGAGGCCTGCAAGGCCCGCGCCACTGTCGTATGCCTGCAGGAAACTCACTTCTCACATATCCACCCGCCGACCTTTTCTTCTCGACAATATCCTACACACTACTCAGCCATGGCCTCTACTAAAACGAAGGGGTATCGATCATTATCCATAAAGATTGGCCCTTTGAATTGATTAAAAAGGTTTCAGACTCACAAGGGAGATATCTCTTTATTGTGGGACACTTGAATCAATTGGTTGATGCCAGAGGAGGTCCCTGTAGGCAACCAATAGGCTCATTCGCACTGCCCTGTAACCCGTGACGGCGAACCTGCGGATTTCCGCTTCCGTGAACTGCCGTGATGCCGCGAAGATAAGGTAAGTTAGAAGGGGAAGGAACCGGGGAGAGTGGTAGACAAAGACGATCACGAAGATCTTCGTGGTGTGTGTCTTCGTCTTCGCCTACGTTTTACCGCCGCTGTCTTCTCTTCGGCGTGTCTTCGGAACGAACATGAAAACGCACTCTTCGTGTTCGTTTTCATGTTCGCCCGAAGACGAATGCACAAGTCTAGTATATAGTAGACTTGGGCACCAGGGGGCTCTTCTTGTTCGTCTTCGTGCTCGTCTTCGGGGGGAAAAAATCTTCGTATTCCGCGAATATTCGCCTGTTCCTGTCTTCTTTTCGGGCGAATATACGTGGATATTCTTCGTGCTCGTTTCATCTTCGTTTTCTCCCGGCTGCGTAGCAGGGGTTAATACGGGGGTTAAGAACACATCGGCACAGCAGCAGATGCGTTCGCGCCGTGAAGGTACGTGTGTGCGACTCTATTGGTCGCCGGAAGGGAGCTGGTCTGGCATCAACAAATGAATTGCAGAACTGCAGAATGCACTTCATTCGTTGATGGCAGGCGAGCCCCCTGCTGAAACGACCAATAGAGTTGCACACACGTACCTTCATGGTGCTATCCGAGGTGTACACAATACACATTGCCCGAAACTGAGGGCCAAGTTCCTCCGAGCAGTTGTCTTGTCTGAGACCTAGACAAATGCTCCAAGGAACTTGGCCTCCTTTTTATCATACACAGTCACACATCCATAGATCCATTTAATAAAAGAATAGGGATTATTTTACATTTTTAAATCGATTTTGGACCACTTTTAAATACATGCCTAACATTTGCTACCTATTTATAATTGCATACTTTGCAACAACCCAACTTTTACTAGACAGGACTGGAAAAAAGCAGGACTGTCCACGAAAATGTTGGGTGTGTTGGCAGGTATGCGAATGGAAAAATGTTGGACAAGAACTAAAAAATAGCTTAGGGTTAATGTACGGTTATGTTTAAGATTATTAGCAGTGCACTGTTTTGGTTAAAGATGTATTATGTCTAAATAATAATTTAATTTTAATTTTAATGGGTGTTAAAAAAAAAATAGGGGTTTATTTAATTTTATTTTAAAGTTATATTTATTATTATTTACTTTATTATATTTGTTTAATGTTGTAGTGCTACCCTACCCAGCTATACCTACCTACGTGCACTAGCATACCTAGTTTAGCTAAATTTGATGGGACAGGACTGGAAAAAAGCAGGACTGTCCATGAAAATGTTGGGTGTGTTGGCAGGTATGCGAATGGAAAAAATGTGGGACAAGAACTAAAAATAGGTTAGGGTTAATGTACGGTTATGTTTAAGAGTATTAGCAGTGCACTGTTTTGGTTAAAGATGTATTATCTCTAAATAATAATTAAATTTTAATTTTAATGGGTTTATTTAATTTTATTTTAAAGTTATATTTATTATTTACTTTATTATATTTATTTAATGTTGTAGTGCTACCCTACCCAGCTATACCTATGTGCACTAGCATACCTAGTTTAGCTAAATTTGATGGGACAGGAAAAAAGCAGGACTGTCCCTGAAAACGTTGGGTCTGTTGGCAGGTATGTGGATGGAAAAATGTTATAGGGTGAAGTGTGAGTTATTGCGTTAATGCTAGTGAGTGTAGAAATGAAGGCCAGGGCAAATAACAGGAGGAAAGGTCCTTGTAAATTGTACGTGTGTGTGTTATGTGTGTTAAGTCACTGTGTTATATGTGTTATGTGTTATGTTTGGTAGGTTGTGTATCAGACAGAAAAAATGAAATGGAAATGGAAAAGGGAATGAGTGGGCAATTGGTGACCCGCTCACCTGAAATTTGGAAATTTTTTTATGGATTTTGGTAGATATTCATTAGATCCGGTTAGATCAACATTTTTTTTCATTATATCTATCACGCAGGAGGCGGTATTCACAATTCTATTTTGTGTGCGGGGATGGTTATACATCCGAGTTGGCCCCCCCTCAACTGAAATTTGGATTTTTTTAAATGGATTTTGGTAGATATTCGTTAGATCTGGTAAGATCAACTGTTTTTTTTGTTAGATCTATCACGCAGGAGGCGGTATTCACAATCCTATTTTGTGTGTGGGGGATGGGTATACATCCGAGTTGGCCCCCCTCAACTGAAATTTGGATTTTTTTATGGATTTTGGTAGATATTCATTAGATCTGGTAAGATCAACTGTTTTTTTTTATTAGATCTACCACGCAGGAGGCGGTATTCACAATCCTATTTTGTGTGCGGGGGATGGGTATACATACGGGCTGGCCCCCCCTCAACTGAAATTTGGATTTTTTTTAATGGATTTTGGTAGTATTCGTTAGATCCGGTTAGATTAACTGTTTTTTTTGTTAGATCTATCACGCAAGAGGGAGTATTCACCATTACATTTTGTATGTGGGGGATGGGTATACTTACGGCTTGGCCCTCCCAACTGAAATTTAGCATTTTTTTTATGGATTTTGGTAGATATTCGTTAGATCTGGTAAGATCAATAATTTTCTTCATTAGATCTATCACGCAGGAGGCTGTATTCCCAATTCTATTTTGTTGATGGAAAGGTATGTTTATTTGCTGACGACACAAAAATTTGCAACAGGGTTGATGTTCCTGGAGGAAGAAGCCAAATTGCAAACGATCTAGGTAAACTGGTCAGAGCTGTGGCAATTGGCATTTAATGTAGATAAATGCAAAGTAATGCACCTGAGGCATAAAAATCCAAGGGCAGAGTATAGAATATTTGATACTGTCCTAACCTCAACGTGTGAGGAAAGGGATTTAGGGGTAATTATTTCTGAGGATTTAAAAGTAGGCAGACAATGCAGTAGAGCAGCAGGTAATGCTAGCAGAATGCTTGGTTGTATAGCAAGAGGTGTTAGCAGCAGGGGCGTAACTAGACGCCTCAGGGCCCGGGTGCGAGAATCTGTTAAGGGCCCCCCCACCCCCTCACCCCCCCCCAAAAAAACATGATTTTTACCCAACAATTTTTTTTCAACTAATTCAACAAATTCAATTTACATATTGAATCATAATCAAAGAAAAAGGGGCGCATGTACAAAGGGCATAATCCAGGGGTGTCCAAGTTTTTTCTGCAGTGGGCCACTTCATCAGAATTGTATACGTGGGAGGGCCGCACTCATTTTTCACTGTGACAAAAAATATGGCCTTTAATAAAATATGCAGATTAAAATAAAGTAAAATGACACAAAACCTTTACTCTTCCTCTCACTGATTTCTGGGCCTTGAAAGTTTTGCGACTACAAATTCAGGATTCCCTAGATTTATTCTAGGGATGAACTAAAATGAAAATTCTGGACCAAAACATTCAGGGTTCACTTAGCCAAAACCGAAAATGACCCCCACCTTTAAAAATAATAATAAAAACTCACATGTTTAATAAAAGTAGGTAACACGCAATTGGACAAAATTAGCAATATGACTTGGCATGATAGGAGTGTGATTGCTGTTAGCCTAGGCAACCAGTAAATGCTGGTACCTAGGCATGATGGGACTGTGCTCGCTGTGATTGCTGTTAGCAATCACACTCCTATCATGCCAAGTCAGCCAGTACATGCTGGTACAGGGTGGCTGTAAGTGATGTGCAGACCCCATACTGCTGGCAGCATCACTACACAAGGGGGGCAGCTAGCTAGGTTTCAGCATGTACTGGCTGACTTGGCATGATAGGAGTGTGATTGCTAACAGTAGTCACAGTCCCATCATGCCTAGGTTCCAGCACTTACACATCCATCCAGTAAATGCTGGAACCTAGGCATGATGGGACTCTGATTGCTGTTAGCAATCACACTCCTATCATGCCAAGTCAGCCAATACACGCTGGTACAGGATGGCTGTAAGTGATGTGCAGACCCCATACTGCTGGCAGCATCAATACACAAGGGGGGCAGCTAGCCAGGTTTCAGCATGTACTGGCTGACTTGGCATGATAGGAGTGTGATTGCTAACAGCAATCACAGTCCCATCATGCCTAGGTTCCAGCACTTACACATCCATCCAGTAAATGCTGGAACCTAGGCATTATGGGACTGTGATTGCTGTTAGCAATCACACTCCTATCATGCCAAGTCAGCCAGTACATGCTGGTACAGGGTGGCTGTAAGTGCAGACCCCATACTGCTGGCATTATCACTACACAAGGGGGGTAGCTGGCCAGGTTTCAGCATGTACTGGCTGACTTGGCATGATAGGAGTGTGATTGCTAACAGCAATCAGAGTCCCATCATGCCTAGGTTCCAGCATTTACTGGATGGATGTGTAAGTGCTGGAACCTAGGCATGATGGGACTGTGACTACTGTTAGCAATCACACTCCTATCATGCCTAGGTTCCAGCACTTACACATCCATGCTATCACACACACACACACACACACACACACTCATTTATTCATATAATCATTAATTCACAGATTCATTCCCTCAATCACACACACTCATTCAAACACCCTCCCCACCCCCTTACCTGCACTGCAGCTCCTCGATGCCGCTCACAGACTTCAGCAGGGGGCGCGGCCTTCCTCTGCCTTCTCTGCTAAAGCACAGAGGAAGTAGGAAGTCACGTGAACTCCGCTTCCTCCGTGCTGTCCAGAAGACCCTCCCACAAGTAAGTAGCAGGGCTTGAGGTGCGGCTCGTGTAAGATCGGTTGCCCTGGCTGCCGATCTTACGCGGGCCGCACCTCGAGGTCTCGCGGGCCGCATTTGGCCCGCGGGCCGCATGTTGGACGCCCCTGCCTTATTTAAAAAAAAAAAAAAAATACGTAAAAAAAAAAGATTTCGGGCGGCCCCTTGGCTTGGGCCCACCTGCCGCCGGGGCCCGGTCGCAGTCGCGACCCCTGCGACCCCGGTAGATCCGCCACTGGTTAGCAGTAGAAAGAAGGAAGTGCTCATGCCGTTGAGATCACCAGATCACTGGTGAGACCTCACTTGGTTAGATCAACAGTTTTTTCGTTAGATCTATCACGCAGGAGGCAGTATTCACAATCCTATTTTGTGTGCGGGGATGGGTATACATACGGGTTCCCCCCCCCTCAACTGAAATTTGGATTTTTTAATGGATTTAGGTAGATATTCGTTAGATCCGGTTAGAACAACTTTTTTTTTGTTAGATCTATAACACAGGAGGCTGTATTCACAGTCCTATTTTGTGTGCGGGGATGTTTTATTTCCTAAATGCTTTATTTCCTGCCTTTTAGCTTTGTATAGCGTTTCCAGGGCCGGCCTTAGGTGTTCAGGTACCCTGTGCAGACCACCCCCGAATTCCACGGAACAGAGGTAGAGCTCAGCGGGACATAAATTCCAAATTTCAGTTGGAGGGGCAACCCGTATGTATTCCCATCCCTTGCACCCAGAATAGGATTGTGAATACTCCCTCCTGCGTGATAGATCTAACGAAAAAAAACTATTGATCTTACTGGATCTAATGAGTATCTACCAAAATCCATGAAAAAAGTTCCAAATTTAAGTTGAGGGGGGGGCAACCCATATGTATTCCCATCCCCCACACACGAAATAGGATTGTGATTACTGCCTCCTGCGTGATAGATCTAACGAAAAAACTGTTGATCTAACCGGATCTAACGAATATCTACCAAAATCCATTAAAAAAATTCCAAATTTCAGTTGAGGGGGGCCAGCCCCCCCCTCATTAAATATGCAATATCTCAGTAATTAGACTAGATCTAAAAAAAAATTTGCCTGATCAAACCTGATCTAACGCGGAGCTATCATAATCAGTAACATTTTGTTGAAATTTTTGTTGAGGGGGGCTGGCTACGGGTTAGCCCCCCCCTGAAAAAGATTGTTAATATTGCCTATTTTACAGTAGATCTAAGGAAAAAACAGTTGATCAAACCTGATCTAACAAAGTTCTAACAAATGCAATTATCTTTTGTAAAAATTCTTAATATGGGGGGACTAACCCGAGGGAGGTGCAAAGGCACTGTCTGAGGAGTAGGGTAGGTCTTTAAAGGCAGGGCTCAACACAGGTAATTAGGTTCAGCTGTACCTGGTAATTGGGTTCAGAGTGCTCCAGATATACCACATATATGATTAAGCCATGGTTCAGACAGCAAAAAGTGGACCCTGACACATACACGTACACTGCCCTTACACACACATATACACTGCCCATAAACACATATATACCGCATTTGCTCGATTATAAGACGACCCCCCAAAATTTGAATATTAATTTAGAAAAAAAAGAAAGCCTGAATATAAGACTACCCTATATTTACTGGTAAATATTAATTCACGTGTAAAACTATTTTTTCATATTTAATATGATAAAAGGGTTTGTACCGTGTTAGCCATTGAGAAAACAGGAGAAAGGAATAGTTAAAATGATACCATTTATTGGCTAACAGAGTATAATTGCAAGCTTTTGAGACCAAGTTGTTAAGTCCCTTCCTCAGGCATTAATGAAACTAAAACAGAACTTTCAAAATACAAAAGCACAATTCATACATTAACAAAAGCTTAAAATAAACACAGAGGTATTGGGGAATTTGCTCAGCAGTAAATTAGCCAGACTAGCAGAGATCTAATAGACAGATAAGGTTCAGACAGATCATCTTTGGTCAGTTTACTCCCTGGTTAGAGGGGCCATAAAACTATATGACAGATGCCAGATCCACGAAGGTGTCAAATGTTCGCAGGAATAAATTGTTTGTAGTTAATTCGGATTGTGAGAGGATTAATGGTTTGTAATGTTATAATGGGAGATGAATTCTCTGTCTCTATTAAGGCCAGTGAGTAGGGTAGTAAACTGGCAGATAAGTTTGACCTCCCGTATTTTTCTTTCCCTCTGGGTGAGAAACGATCCCATCAGCACTAACAGCTTCACATCCCGAATGTTGTGTCCAGGCTGACAGAAATGTTCTCCAACACGTGTATCTATTTTTTTCTGGTTGATTGTATGTCCGTGGGAATGAAACCGTTTGTGCAAGGCTTGGCCTGTTTCCCCCCACATACAATGAACAACTGGAACCAAACACAGAGGATAAAAAATATTTACAGCAGTACTACGAAAGACTCCAAAAATCGCTCATCAACATAAGGAAGAAGAAATTACAGCGATTAAGACTAATTTCGGGATTTTCAACCTTTTCACTTACACACCAAACAGGGATGTACTATCTGTACTCTCTAAAGGTCTATCATTGTGCCCAACAAGACCTCTGGACAAAATAACCCTGTGCAGTGATATGGAGGAATTCTTCCGAAAACTTAGACTCAAGGAATTCTTTCATGACAAAACGGACAATGAAACCAGTGACACTATGAAAAGATACAACCAATTGACTACAAAGAAATCCACTTGGACTCCGAAACCAGGATATAACCCTACACTTGACCGATATATAGAGAGCTTTAGACACAGAGTCAACTCGGAAATATTAGAGAAACAAACCAAACAAACTGCCAACTTAACTACGAAGGAACAGAAGGCCATTAGATCACTTAAGAACAATCAAGACATTACAATTAAACCAGCAGACAAGGGAGGTGCTGTGGTTATTATGGACACTGAGGATTACATAAAAGAAGCACACAGACAACTCTCTGATGACAGACACTATGTACAACTTCAGGAGGACCCCACAATCACCTGCACCAAAACACTCAAGAAAACCATAAAATAACTGCCAACCAACATCAGGCAACAGGTGGAAGGTTTGGTGCCAACTGACCCCAAAGTGGGCTCCTTCTACATGCTCCCCAAAATACACAAAGAGGGAAACCCCGGAAGACCCATAATTTCAGGGTCTTACAGAAAACATCTCTGGCTGGCACAGTTCCTGATTGCACCATTCTTGCTACCATGGATGTAGAATCCCTCTACACCAACATTCCCCATTGTGACAGTATAGCAGCTTGCCGCAAATACCTAGAACAGGAGAACCTAGGAATGGAACCCATAACACAACTAATACAGTTTATCCTCAACCACAACTACTTCATATTTGGACAGGGCTTTTATCTCCAGAAAATGGGGACCACTATGGGCACACGAATGGCTCCACAATATGCTCAATGTTCATGGCCAAACTAGAGGAGAACTACATCTCCACCTGCCACACCAAACCACTGGTATATCTTCACTACATAGACGATATACTAATCATCTGGACTGGTAGCTAAGAGGAACTCCTCAGATTTCATGAAGACTATAATGCCTTTCATCCTAACATAAACCTGAAACTGAGCTACTCCCGCACTAACATCCAATTCCTAGACACTACCATCTACATTAAGAACAAGTCCATTCAGACTTTACTCTACAGCAAACCAACAGATAGACCAACCTATCTGAAACACAACAGCTTCCATCCCAGACATACCAAAAATCAATCATATACAGTCAAGCCATTAGATATAACCACATCTGTTCGGATCCTATGGACTGGGATAAACACCTCCAGAATCTCAGGAAGGAATTCATCAACCATGAGTACAGTACTCCCAAATACAGAAAGCCATCAAAATCCTCAGAGAAAACCTCCTGAGATACCAGCAGCCACAAAAACGAGATTGAGTACTATTAGTGGTAACCTATAATCCACAAATGGAAGCCCTGCGCAAGATCTCAAAGGAATTACAAGAACTCTTGCACACTGATGAAAGACTTCGGACAATATTTCCACATCCCCCACTGCTTTCATTCAAACAGCCCCCCAATCTCAAACAATGGATAGTGAAGAGCACCCTTCACAGGCAAACAGCAAATGGTACCTCTCCCTGCCAACAAAAGAGATGCGAGAACTGTGCATACATCCTTCCCACAGATGAAGTACAGATACCAGGCTCTCACTTACACCACAAAATCAATGGCTGCTTTAGGTGCAAATCATCTATCAACCAGAAAAAAATAGATACACGTGTTGGAGAACATTTCTGTCAGCCTGGACACAACATTCGGGATGAGAAGCTGTTAATGCTGATGGGATTGTTCCGCACCCAGAGAGAGAGAAAAATATGGGAGGTCAAACTAATCTGCCGTTTTAATACCCTACTCACTGGCCTCAATAGAGACAGAGAATTCATCTCCCATTATAACATTACAAACCATATATATACCCTGTTGCCAATATATTTTATAGTGAAAAAATTGTACCCTATGCAAGCATTTCCTTGAGCCCCGCTCCGCGCTCCCTAGCATGCAATCACTCCCTCCGCTGCCACACCAAAAAAATAAATATTTGCTGTCTGGGCCGGGCATTGATATGTTAATTGTTATGGCTGTGTGTTTCCCAATAAACTGTTCTTCACCTGGACATTAGTCTCGTCTAATGCTTCAGGGGCTCGCTATATCACTCATATCACTTTGCAGGACAATTACAGCACCGTATTTGGCTACGTTTCGGCGGGCTATCGTGCAACTACATATAGAATACAGAGCCGGTTCCTGATCCCTTCCTCGCAGTAATGTCTGGCGCTGGAAGTGGTTAACCCTTGCATTTCTGGGAGGAAGCAAAGAACGGCTGACGGGTGTACCCTGTCAGGGTACAGGGCGTCCCGTCACACACATTAACAATGTCCAAATATTAGCAATGATAGGGAGGATCAGCTTTCACTGCAAATTTAAAAGGCTGAGATTTCCCAGTGGACTGGCCGGTCTGCACAGCGCCTCTGCCAGCCACCTAATGAAATTAAAGCATGCCCAGTGCCTCAGTAACAGTAATAGGTAATAGCTAACAATGCAGAGCTTATGTCAAACATAAGGACGCTTGAGAAATAGTGACCATAATATGAGATTAATTTAGAACAGCAAATTGGTAACTCAACCCAGACACTTTTTTTTAAATTGTTTATAGAAGGGCCAACTTTGACAGGCTAATGGCTTTTATTGATTACATTCACTGGGATGGATTGTTTTCTGGACAGAACACAGAAGACGAGTTAAACTCCTTAAAGAACACATTACAGAATTAGACACATGGAAAAGTACTTACACTGCAATTAAACCCTGTTAAGGTTGAAAGGGCTCCAGGGCCAGATGATATACACCCAAGGGTATTTACAGAGTTAAGCTTAATTCTTGACAGACCACTAGTTTTGATTTTTGGGGATTCTTTCAGTTCAGGTATAGTGCAAATAGACTGGCATAAAGCAGATGTGGTGCCCAGATGTAGGAAGGGATCAGAATCTCAGTAACTACAGGCTTGTGAGCTTCACATCTGTAGTGAGAAAATTATGTGAGGGGTTGCTAAAGGCATATATTCAAGATTACATCTTGCATCAGTATATTATTAAAAGTCACCATGGGTCTTGTGAAAGATAGATGTTGTCAAACCAACCTCATTTTGGTGACAGTAGTCAGTGGAGCCCAGCTTTCTAATCACAATGTGATTAGTAAAGTAAAAAAAAAAAAAAGAAAATAAATACATTTAAAAAAAAATAAAACAAATTGGTAATACCGTATTTGCTCGATTTATAAGACGACCCTGATTATAAGACGACCCCCCAAAATCTGAATATTAATTTATGAAAAAAAGAAAAAGCCTGAATATAAGACGACTATATAGGAAAAAACTTATCAATAAATGTTAATTCATGTAAACTATGTGAACAATTGTTTGTTAATGAAAGCCACGATTGAGAAAAATATTTTATTTTTATTTCCTTTTTTTCAACCTGCCCCCCCAGTTATGCACATCTGCCCCCAGGCTTGCCACTCTGCCCCAGAAATGCCTTATACCCCATATATGCCACTGTGCCCCATGATATGCTTTTTAACCCTCTAAATGCCACTGTGCCCCATGATACGCCTTTTAACCCTCTATATGCCACTGTGCCCCATGATATGCCTTTTGACCCCCTATGTGCCACTCTGCCTCCAGAAATGCTTTATACCCCTATATGCCACTCTGGCATTTAGGGGTTAAAAGGCATATTATGGGGCAGAGTGGCATATAGAGGGTTAAAAGGCATTTCTGGTGGCAGAGTGGCATTAAGGGGGTTAAAAGGCATTTCACAGAGCACTCTGCCTCCAGAAATACCTTATGCCCCCCATTTAACACTCCCTCCCCCTCTCTCCTCCAAATTTACCGGTGCTTCTGAGTCCCCCGGTGCTTAGTCCGGGCAGCTCTACACGCTGCCCGGACTAAGCACCGGGGACTCAGAAGCACCGGTAAGTTGAGGGGGGGCATAGCACTGGAGGAATCCAGGTCCCCTGCATTTGAGTCCCCGGTGCTTAGTCCGGGCAGCGTGTAGAGCTCTACGCAAATCGCATAGAGCTCTACACTCTGCCCGGACTAAGCACCGGGGACTCAGAAGCACCGGTAAGTTGGGAGGGGGGGCATAACACAGGAGGATCCAGGTCCCCTGCATCGCTGGAAAAAACCTCGTCTTATAATCGAGCAAATACGGTATGTGAAAATAATAAAGAAATCCCTTCTTGTCCTGAAAAAGCCAATACATAACTTGTGTGTGTTCATTAAATGAGAGAGAAGAAAATTACAGCTAAACATGAGCACCGCAGAAATGTTAAAACAGCCATTGTCACGAATGACAAAAAATACATTGCATGGAAGGACATAATTGATAATATAATGCCTAATTATTTTGTTATTTATTAGAAAGTGACAGATGTAAATATCAGACATATGCAAATTCAAATTTTTGGTTCATTTTTGACCCATTCATTTTGGGACAATGAATTCCGTTTTCCTGCCCGTTTGTTTCAGACAAAAATCGGGCCCATTTTAATTTCAGGAAGATGCCTTTACTTACTCTCACTGACTGTCTCGCACCCTCTTGGACTCACACCCTCTCACACAAAGTTATCTTAGGAGAAAATGTCGGAGCTTCTGGTGACGTCCTCTCGCCGATCCACCAAGTAGAGGGAGAGGACATCACAGGAAGGTCCGCCATTTTTCCTAGCTTTTTTGCTTTCTTTTTAATGCATTTCATGGGGGTCTGGCCTCCTTTTCTGAGATTTGTACAAGTTGACAAAATCTGCAAAATTCACTTAATTTTGCATTTGTACAAATCCAAATGCACAAGTCTAGTAAATATACTAGGCAAAGTAGATCCTTTATGCAATTTCTTTCTCTAAAACAACATAAACAAAATTTTTATGTATAAACAACATGAAAGACTATTATAAAATAAGTTTCCTTGTCTTTGTAAAGGCTCAGTTGCTGTCAATAAAAGCATTAACTGATTATTAAGGTCTTGAATTAGAACATAAGACATAATTAGTGATGGTGTACAAACATTTTGACGAGGAGTTACAAATATCTAAGCTCATAATAACTAACATATGACCTTTTATTTAGTGCACTCAAAATGTACTCAATTTCGGGAGGTGGTAACATTTTTGTACACAGTAGTCTACTAAGCTGGTTTTATAGTTTTCTCCTTCAAATAAAATATTTATTTTGTTATTCATTAGAAACGACAAGGTTTGAATAATATAATTATATGCCAATATTTTGTTAAAGTGTGATGTACATGGGATAATGGTGTGCTTAACATTACTAAATTTCACAGGCTACCTACCGTTCTGTTTTGAAATGTTTGTTTTTCTATTTACAGGTGAAAAAAACAATTTATTGCCATTTAAGTACACTGGCGGATTTTGCAATAGAAATGTTTGACGTTCTTGATGAAATCAACTATCAGTCTTATAATGACTTTGTCCTGCGAGTAGGTGAGAGAATTTTGTACAACTTTTTCAAATAGAACAAACTTTAAGACAATAAATATGTCCAATACTGTTACACCTTTTTCTTATCTATCAGCAAAACTTACCATTACTTACATTCATGGATCTGGCTAGTAAGACTGACTGCCTCCGCTGACTTGTGCTCCCTTAGCCTGGAAGAACACACTATTTCCCCGCTTTCCAAGTTACTAGCCAAGACTCAGTGTACAGTATAAAATTAAGAAAGCTTTATTGTACATGGGCACGGATATATACCGTATTTGCTCGATTAAAGATTTTTTTTTTCAGAGCAAATGCTCTGTGAGAGTATGAATTAATGTGTGGATGAATTTGTGAGAATGCATTCATGAATACGTGTAAATGATTTTTGTGAATGAGTGAGAATAAATGATTGTGTGAATGAATTATGTGAATGAAAGTGTGAATTAGTGAGTGACTGTAAAATTATTTGTATGTATATGTCAGGTACTTACCATAGCCAGCGTTCCCACGCTGAAACGCTGCCTCGTGCTGCCTCTTCTCATCCCCTGCTCAGCAGCGAGCAGGCTCTCTCCAGCGACACTCCCCCACAGCTGCAGCCATAGGTTAGCAGGAGGGAGGGGGCGCTCACTCACTTGTTGCCATGGAGACGTGTCTCTCTCAAGTTGCCGGTAGACACCAGCTGTACATAGGACGTGCTCCAGCGTTGCCATAGCAACGCGTTTCATACGCTATTGTCATTTTGGCGCCAAATTTGAAAGTATTTAAATGCTTCACTCCCAGTAACCTTTGCTGAAATATCAGTTGAAGTTTGATTCCTATACTGAAGCGTTCTCTGTTTTTTGACCCTTGGTGTATCAGACCCTATTTACGTATTTACCCTTGCCTCGCATCTTGCCTCGTTGGAATGGTTTCTGCTATTAGGAACCCTCTCGCTTAACAGCTCGCTTATTGATCGTGACAGTATACTTCAGCCATTACTATGGTTCCTGCAGGCCTCGAAGCCACACTCTCAGACATAAACCAAAAGATGGAAAAGCTGACCCAAATGATGATGGACATGCAAGCTCAATATGGCAATCTTCATAATGAAGCAGCTGCTCCTATTAACCCTTCTCCACCACCTGCTCCCTCCTTTGCGGCATTAGAGTCAGGATCACACGTTTCATTATCATCCAAATTAATTGGAGACCGTAAGACCTTCCATGGGTTTATAACAAATTGCGAGCTCATGTTTTCTGGTAAACCATAATTCTGACTCCGTGAAGATGGGTGATTCTGTTGATGAAGGGTGAACCGGCAAATTGGGCACATCGTTTATTATCGTCAGATGATCCTGTTATTCATAATTACAACTGCTTTGTCGCTGCTTTGTCCCCTTTATACAATGACCCGCATCACCACTCCTCAGCATGTTTAGCTATCAGAAGCTTATCACAAGGCCGCCGTCCAGTAGAAGAGTACATTACAGAGTTTCGATGAATCGCTACTGATACCAAATGGAACAAATACGCCCTCACCAGGGGCGGGCTGGGCCGGGGGGCAGGGGGGCAAATGCCCCCCAGGCCGCCCTGGATCTACATCAAACGGCCGCACGGCCGCAGCATCCACGGTGGGCCAGCAGAAGTGGCCAGCACACGGAGATGCCATTGCAGCCGATGTGGCTGTGACTCTTAAAGCGGCGGTAAGACACGCTGGCCACTTTAAAATCATTAAGCGGCCAGCGTGCCTGCACAGTGCCGCCCAGTGTCCTGTTCCGTGTGACTCCACCCCCTTGAGCGGCACGTCACATCAATCAATGTGGTGGGCCACTCTGCGTCCCTTACGGGAAGCAGAATGGAGAACCCGCAGGGACGCCAAAATAAAAGGATTCCCTCCCGCCTGCCTCCGAGCCACAGATGGCTCAATCCAGGGGAGCGCTCTCAGAGGCACCAACGCAGAGTCAGCCTCCAGGGACACCCACAGCTTATGGGCCGGACCATAACTCCACTCCAGGGTACGTAATAAATGGCAGGCAGAGTAGTAACTGTGTAAACAGGGAAGACCCAGGCCCCCTGCTCCCTTAGGTCTCTGCAGCAGTGTCAACGCGAGCCTCGGAGACCTCCCAGCCCAGATAAAGGAAAGGAACATAGATCGTAGCGAGGAGAAGAATGCACTAGGTAAAGTTATCGTCAACGCCTGGAGGAAGTACAGCACCCTGGGGAGTATGTTCATTTTAAGAGCGTTAACCCTACCCATCCAGGAGATGAACAGGGAACCCCACGAGCGAAGGTCCTTCCGAATCGAATCGAGGAGGGGAGGGAAGTTAAACCTATACAGGAGGGAAACATCATCCGTCAACCAAATACCTAAATGTTTCATCTTCTGGAAACACCAGCGGAACGGGAAGGAGGGGGCCAACGAATCCACCTCCACCCTAGAAAGGGACACATTCAAAATCTCAGACTTCGAGAGATTGAGTTTCAAGTTAGAAAGACTGCCATACCTATGAAACTCGTCGAGCAACACAGGGAGGGATACACGGGGATTCGTAAGCACGAATAACATATCGTCTGCAAAGGCAATGGTTTTATGATGAAGGCCACCACAAACAACACCTGTAATATCCAGATTAACCCGGATGGCTTCCAGAAAGGGCTCCAAGGAAAGGACAAAGAGCATGGGAGACCCTGCCTGGTACCATTGGAAATGGGAAAGGCGGCCGATAGCGCACCATTAATGCGGATCCTGGCCGACGGGGAAGCATACAAAGCAGATACCCATCCCAGCATATGCGGGCCGAGCCCCAACGCAGCCAGCACTTCCAACATAAACGTCCAATCAAGCCGATCAAACGCCTTTTCGGCGTCAGTGGAGAGCAAGATAGCCTTAGTACCGGAGCGCTTAATCAGATGGATCAGGTTCACCGCCCGAAGGGTCCCGTCTCTACACTCCCTACCAGGCACAAACCCCGATTGGTCAGGATGCACCAAGCCCGGGAGACACCTCCCCAAGCGTAAAGCCAGAATCTTAGAGAAAAGTTTGAGATCGACGTTCAACAGGGAGATAGGTCTATAGTTGCCACATACCTCAGCATCTCTACCCTCCTTAGGAATAACAGAGATCGTAGCCGCCAATGTGTGAGGGTGAAAGCTTGCGCCCTCCAGGATAGAGTTAAACACCTTAATCAACTGAGGCCCGAGAATCCCGAGGAAAGCCCTATAGTAACCCAGAGAGAGACCGTCTGGTCCCGGGCACTTCCCAGGCTTAGTGAGCTTAAGTGCAATAGTCAAGTCCGCCAGAGAAATCGGAGCTTCCAGTTGTGCAGAGTCGGCTGGGGACAAACGGCGCGACAAGTAACGCGACAGGTACCGGCGAATAACTAACCTACGATTCTCAACCTCTCCAGGATTGTCATGCGTGGGAGATCGATTATAGAGGGAGGAGTAAAAAGCCACAAACTCCTCAGCTATAGAAGAAGGGAGATATCTCATAGAACCTGACGGTGAGCGTATTTTGGGTATGTAGGACATCTGACGTTGGCGAGGGAGGGCACGGGCCAGGTATTTCCCTTGCTTATCTCCGTGTTCGTAAAACAGGGCTTTAAGTTTACCATAGTGCCGCTGAGCCTGACTGTGAAGGATAGAGGCTAGATCCGCCCTAAGTTCAAGAAGGCGCCCAAAGTCCCCATCCTGCAGCGTATCTTTATGGACCGTTTCAAGATCCGCTATCTGCCTATAAAGATCACTAAGCTTCTGCGTATAAGCCTTCTTTCTTTCCGCACCCAACTGAACGAATCTACCACGAACCACACATTTATGCGCCTCCCAAATCGTAGGGAGAGGCACATCAGGAGTCACATTAGTGAGAAAGTAGTCACTAAGAGTCGTAGACACCGAGTCCAAAGCGTCCACATTGGACAGCAGGGACTCGTTCAACCTCCACGAAGTCTGAGTGGGTCGTTGCAACGGGGACGCAAGAGTCAATGTCAAAGGGGCGTGGTCAGACCACGTCATCGAGCCATACCTGGCCGCCTTCAAAAGAGATAGGTGATAATGGGTAAGAAAAAGGCAATCTTTACGCGAATACGTAATTCTAAATTCTAATTCATAATCTATATTCTTCTATCTATAATCCATAATATAAGTAATTCTTCTAATATTTATTATATAACATAATATAATAAATTCTAATTCATAATCTATATTCTATCTATAATCCATAATATAAATAATTCTAATCTATTAATAATATTATATAACTTAACCTCACTTTATTTTAGTGAGCTTGAGAGCGTCTGCCTAGAGTTAGACTAGAATACTAAGGAATATAGCTTTAGGCTTAGCATAGTAGTAGGCTAGGCTCTTAGGCCCGTGTAAATTCAAATTAAAATACTGCTAGTTAATATAGTTAATCTTGAGTTAATAATTTAAATAACTTGAGCACTTTGGCAGATTGCACACAACAGCACAGTGCAGTTGTGCATAGTTTTACCTTTTCAGCAATAGCACTGAAGAGAACTTCCTCTAATTTTTTTGTCTTTAATTTTTTTATCCCCTTTTTTTTTTATATTTTTTTTTATATAGTTTTTTTAAACACTATACTACACACACAACACAAAATTTGAAATGGATCCCTAAGGAGGGACAAGCTCCATCTACCACCACCACCAGCAGCACCACCACCAGCACCAGTTCTAAGATGCAGCCTTTGCTAAGCAAAGTAGGCCAAGTTCTCGCTTATCATTTGGGGAAGCATTGCTTGAAGGATCATCAAGTAAAGGAAAGGCACCAAAAGCAGGCAGTAGTAGTGCTGCTAGGCCCACAAGCTCTATGGTTTTTTACGGAAAGCATGTTCAAAGTTAAAGGGTAGCACAACTAGTACTTCTACTAGCCCAGTGAGTAAAAAGAAGTGCCTTTTGCCCCAAGCAGCATCTTCCCCATCCACATGCAAGGTACCAAGCAGAGCCAAATAAGCAGCAAGACTCAGAGGGGTTTTCCCAAACCAAAGCGATCTCATTCCTTCGTAGGGTGGCCGTGGTACTACAACAACAACTAGTACTATCTCCAGAGAGAGTGGAAAAACCCCAACAGCTGCTTCTGAGCCAATAGCAGCAGCAGCTAGTGCTGGCAGCCAGAGACCAAGGTCAATGTCCAAACAGCAGGCCAATAAAGTAACGCAACTTATTGGTCAGTTCATTGCTGTTGGAGGGGCATCCTTCTCCATGATTGAAGGGGAGCCTTTCAAACAATTGATGGCGGCTGTGGCTCCACAATATACAGTTCCGTCACGTTCCACTTTCAGCAGGAACATTGTCCCCTCATGGTCCTATGTTTCAGCAGTGAAAGAGGAGCTTTCCAAGGCTGCTGGTCAGTCTGTTCATTTCACTACAGATTTGTGGAGTGCACCTAGTGGGCAGCATGCCTTTCTTTCTTTGACAGCATACTGGTGGCAGCCCGGTGTGCCCAAGGAAGCTGCTGCAGCAGGCTACCGATCATTCCTTCTCCATGCAGAAGTGATGGATGAAAAGCACACTTCCCAAAATATTCTGCATGCAATGAGGCCTTTGGATGGGAGCAGAGGCAGGCACCAATGTTGAAGTTGGTTTTGTGGTAACTGACGGAGGTGCCAATATGGTGAAAGCGCTGCGAGATGGTCATATTGTTGGTGTGCGCTGTGCAGCCCACATCATCCATCTTGTAGTGAAGGCAGCAATGTCAGAAGGAACTAATGTAGCAGCAGTAGTTCTGTCCCGCTGCAGAAAGATCGCTGGGCACTTTCACCATAGTGTTAAGGCTAGCCAACTTTTGAGGGAAGAGCAAGAGAGGTCAGGTCTTCCCGTACACTGCCTACGACAGGCTGTCAGTACGCGGTGGAACTCCACTTTAGACATGCTGGAGAGGATTTTGGAGCAGCAGAGGGCAATCCATAATCTTGCCTCAGAGCATAATACTGGCATTACATATCCATTGAATAGGGAGGATTGGACAGTGATCGCCCAGCTAGTGGCAGTCCTTAAACCATTCAGGGATGCCACTGAAAATTTAAGATCAAACACTGCCAGTCTGGCCCAGGTAATCCCAGTGTTCTCCCATCTAGGCAGCAAGATGGATGTGTTCCTTGGAAACCGTGAGGCTGTTCAAGGTGGCACTCTACATCCTGACGTAGCAGCCATAGTCAGGAAGCTGAAGGATCTGCTAAAAGTACACCTTCGCAAACGAATGGAAGAGAGTCCCGAAATGATGCTAGCGTCCCTTTGCGATCCAAGAATTAAGGGAAAACTAGCAATGAAATTCAATGTTCTCAGTAGCTACCGGGAGCAATTGGTTAACAAGGTGCATGACTGGCAGCATAAAATGGGAATGCTGTCCGAGGAGGGAGAGGTGCAGGAGGAGGAAGAGATAATGTGGTCTGCTACTCCTAGCAGCAGCATCAGCAGCAGTGCCACAAGCATCACAACACAGCTGAGTGGAGCAGCTGCGTTTTGGGAAGAGGCACTTGGGAGTATAGTTGGACCATCTGACAGAGCTAGCAGCAGAAAGGAGAGTAGTGCTGCTGAAATGGTCAAACTTTACCTCTGTGAAGTTCCTTCTGTTCCTCATGTGTTGCGCAGCAGCTACTATCATGTCCGCCAACCACTGTTCAAAGTGAGCACGTGTTTTCTATGACTGGAAACATACTGAGTCCACAGCGCTCACGCATGGCACCTCATCTGATGGAGCAGATTGCCTTTCTTAAATTCAATCTGCCCAAGTTGGGTTACCCAGCTCTTAGCTTGGAAAGTTAATTTTCTTTCTCTAATGTTCAAGGTAGTTTCTCCCCCTGGTTGCACGTCTTTGTGGTGTGGCAACGTCTGCTACCTCCGCCGGTGTAGCCAATTTACGCTAGGGCCTAGTGTCTGAGTTCTGTAAGTCCGCTCCCAAACGCCTAGGACTGACAGTCTTTGATGCTTTGCCCTGGGGTGAAACAGGTGAGCGGGTCGTCAATTGCCCACTCATTCACCTTTCCCAATGCTGCTGCTGCTGGTGGTGGTGGGGGTGCCAGCATCTTTTGCCAGTTCGCTTCCTGGCTAGTGTCATGCCTCAAATGTCCCTAATGGTAAGGGTAGTTTCTCCCCCTGGCTGCGTCTGTTTGCGGTGTGGGAACGCCTGCTACCTCCGCCGGTGTAGCCAGCTTACGCTAGGGCCTTGTGTCTGAGCTCTGGAAGTCTGCTCCCAAACGCCAAGGACCGACAGTGTTTGGATGCTTTGCTCTGGGGTGAAACAGGTGAGCGGATCACCAATTGCCCACTCATTCGCCTTTCCCAATGCTGCTGCTGCTGGTGGTGGTGCCAGCGTCTCTTCTCTGCCAGTTCGCTTCCTGGCTAGTGGCATGCCTCAAATGTCCCTAATGGTAAGGGTAGTTTCTCCCCCCTGGCTGCATCTGTTTGTGGTGTGGCAACGCCTGCTACCTCCGCCGGTGTAGCCAGCTTACGCTAGGGCCTTGTATCTGAGCTCTGGAAGTCCGCTGCCAAACGTCTAGGACTGACAGTGTTTGGATGCTTTGCTCTGGGGTGAAACAGGTGAGTGGGTCGCCAATTGCCCACTCATTCGCCTTTCCCAATGCTGCTGCTGGTGGTGGTGCCAGCGTCTCTTCTCTGCCAGTTCGCTTCCTGGCTAGTGGCATGCCTCAAATGTCCCTAATGGTAAGGGCAGTTTCTCCCCCCCTGGCTGCGTCTGTTTGCGGTGTGGCAATGCCTGCTACCTCCACCGGAGTAGCCAGCTTACGCTAGGGCCTTGTGTCTGAGCTCTGGAAGTCCGCTGCCAAACGTCTAGGACTGACAGTTGTTTGGATGCTTTGCCCTGGGGTGAAACAGGTGAGTGGGTCGCCAATTGCCCACTAATTCGCCTTTTCCATTTTTAATGCTGCTGGTGGTGGTGCCAGCGTCTCTTCTCTGCCAGTTCGCTTCCTGGCTAGTGTCATGCCTCAAATGTCCCTAATGTTCAAGGTAGTTTCTCCCCCCTGGCTGCCTCTGTTTGCGGTGTGGCAACGCCTGCTACCTCCGCCAGAGTAGCCAGCTTACTCTAGGGCCTAGTGTCTGACATTTGGAAGTCCACTCCCAAATGTCAAGGACTGACAGTCTTTGGATCCTTTGCTCTCGGGTGAAACAGGTGAGTGGGTCGCCAATTGCCCACTTATTCGCCTTTTCCATTTCCATTTCATTTTTTCTGTCTGATACACAACCTACCAAACATAACACATAACACACATAACACACCCGTACAATTCACAAATCACAAGGACCTTTCCTCCTGTTATTTGCCCTGGCCTTCACTTCTACACTCACTAGCATTAACGCTATAACTCACACTTCACCCTATAACATTTTTCCATCCACATACCTGCCAACAGACCCAACTTTTTCAGGGACAGTCCTGCTTTTTTCCTGTCCCATCAAATTTAGCTAAACTAGGTATGCTAGTGCACATAGGTATAGCTGGGTAGGGTAGCACTACAACATTAAATAAATTTAATAAAGTAAATAATAAATATAACTTTAAAATAAAAGTTAAATTATTATTTAGACATAATACATCTCTAACCAAAACAGTGCACTGCTAATAATCTTAAACATAACTCTAAGCTACTTCTTAGGTCTTGTCCAACATTTTTCCATTCACATACCTGCCAACACACCCAACATTTTCGTGGACAGTCCTGCTTTTTTCCAGTCCTGTTCCAGTTGGGTTGTTGCAAAGTATGCCATTATAAATAGGTAGCAAATGTTAGGCATGTATTAAAAGTGGTCCAAAATCGATTTAAAATGTAAAATAATCCCTATTCTTTTATTAAACATCTATGGATGTGTGACTGTGTATGATAAAAAGGAGGCCAAGTTCCTTGGAGCATTTGTCTAGGTCTCAGACAAGACAACTGCTCGGAGGAACTTGGCCCTCAGTTTCTGTCAATGTGTATTGTGTACAGTACACCTCGGTACGTGTGTGCAACTCTATTGGTCGTTTCGGCAGGGGGCTCGCCTGCCATCAACGAATGAAGTGCATTCTGCAGTTCTGCAATTCATTTGTTGATGCCAGACCAGCCCCCTTTCCAGCGACCAATAGAGTTGCACACACGTACCTTTGCGGCGCGAACGCATCTGCTGCTCCTGCTGCTGCTCCGATGTGTTCTTAACCCCGTATTAACCCCTTCTACGCAGCCGGGAGGAAAACGAAGATGAAACGAGCACGAAGAATGTCCACGAAGATTCGCCCGAAAAGAAGACAGGAACGGGCGAATATTCGCGGAATACGAAGATTTGTTTTTCCCCCGAAGACGAGCACGAAGACGAACACGAAGAGCCCCCTGGTGCCCAAGTCTAGTTTGTATGTGATCTATACATGCAAGTGCTGTTTATATGTGTTTGATCTATAGTTCACAGGGAGGACGGAAAGGAGAGGTATGGCTCAGTGAATAAAAGACAAAGGGACTGGGAATGATTGCAGGGAAGAGGACCTCTCAAAGTCATGGTCAGGGTGAGAAGGAGGTGGGACTGCACTGACTACTACAGTCTTCCCCTAATCTGCAGTCAGTGTGGCAATTTTTTTTTTTTGGTGTGGTAGTGGAGGGAGTGATTGCATGCTAGGGAGAGTGGAGCAGGGCCCAAGGATATGCTTTCTGGAGTCCAATTTTTTCAATATTAAAAAAAAAATGTTTTTGTTATAGAAAATTAGCTATTTTTTTCATTGTATTTAATTTATATTATTGTTTCCATTGTTTCCAGTTATATATTACTGTACTTGTTTGCACTTGCACATAAACTATCTTTAATGAAAGCTAGATGTTTGTTACAAGATATTTTTTCCTTTCTTTTTTTTTTGGCACCAGAGGAGTAGTCTGCACAGGGCGCCAGAACACTTAAGGCCAGCTCTGGATACATTTATGGTTGTCTTGCTAGATGATATATTGATCTTTTCATCTACCCTTCAAGAGCTTGTACGCCAGGTTCTTACATGTTGCCATACCCATCGTTTGTTTACCAAATTAGAAAATTGCCAGTTTGAAACAAATCATATAGACTTTTTGGGATTTTGTATTTCGTCCAAAGCCATTGACATGGACACAACCATAGTAAAGGCCATTGAACAATGGCCACAGCCTCACTCACGTAAAGATGTACAACGATTAATTGGATTCGCTAACTTTTATAGGCGTTTCATCCGTAATTTTTCCAAGATCGTCCTTCCTCCTACTCTTACCTCCAAGACTACCAAATTCTTATGGAGTATGGAGGCCGAGGAGGCTTTCACCACTCTTAAACAAAGATTTACCTCTGCTCCTATACTAGTGCATCCTAATTCTGATCTGCCTTTCATTGTGGAATAGACGCCTTTACAGTAGTGGTGGGTGCTATCCTTTCTCAAAGACAAGGACCTAAAAATCTACTTCACCCTATAGCATTTTATTCTCGCAAACTATCACCGTCTGAAAGGAATTACGACATAGGTGATCGAGAATTGCTATCACTAAAGTGTGCACTAGAAGAATGGAGACATCATCTCGAGGGATCACGACATCCGTTTGTTATCTTTACCGATGTTACCTTGCCGGCGGTTCCAGCGTTGCCGCGAGCAGGGGAGCCGAGACGCAGCCCGCGCGTTCAGCCCCCTGCTCATTCTGTTCGCGGGAAGACGCGTTGTGGTCCGTCCAGCCGTTAGACGCGCGCCCCCGTGTGGTGATCTAAGGTTAGACGGGACGCGCGTCTCAGCAGCATGAGAGCCGTTCGCGCATGCGCGAACGGCTATCTCATGAATATTTATGCCGCGTCTTAAAGGGGTACTTATCTCTTTTCCTCCTCCCCCTAATTTAGGGGGTAGGAGGATCCTGAGCTAGAGGACTATTTAAACCTTCAGTCTGCATGTACCCCTTGCCTGTGATAGTGCCTTTATTGCCTTCACTAGCGTTCCAGAATCTTATTTGCCTTTTCGTTGCCTGAACTTTGCTTGAACCTGACCATCCGTTGTTTGCTGCCTGCCCTGACCTCTGCTCGTGACCCCGACTATCCGTTGTCTGCTGCCTGCCCCGACCTCTGCTCGTGACCCCGGCTATCCTTTGTTTGCTGCCTGTCCTGACCTCTGCTTGTGACCCCGACTATCCGATTGCCAGCTCCTAGTACCATCTGGTTATTCCTGTACTGCTCGTCATCACCGCTTGGGGGCGCCTTTCCTTGTACTGCAGCGTGGATCCACAGCCTGAACCACCGTTAGTGACAACCGACCACCGTCATCTGAAATATCTTCAACGAACCAAAAGGCTACGTCCTCGTCAGGCGCGATGGTCTCTTTTTTTTTTTACCCAATTTAATTTTCACATAACTTACAGTAGTAGGCTGATGCTTTATCTCGCCAATATGTCAATGAACCTGATGACCCCAACGCCACACAACCAAATAATTCCACTGAAACATTTTTTGGTCACCAAAAAAGATTTTATAAGCTCCCTGCAGGACTATTTCCAATTCAGAACTCATCGTCCTACGGTCCAACCTTTGGAGAGAAGAAGAGGACTCTTTTATCATCAAAATAGACTAGTAATACCTCCACCTTTTGTGAAAGACACTCTCCGTATCTGCCATGATGCTCCGTTGGCAGGGCACCCAGGAATATCAGGAACACTCAGCTTGCTTCGCCATCGGTTCTGGTGGCCTTAAATGGTGACGAATGTAACAGAATATGTGAACTCATGCCAAGTTTGCGCAAGAAACAAAACTTCACACCAACGCCCTCCGGGATTTTTACAAATTATTCTCACACCTCAATCTCCATGGTCTTCTGTGTCAATGGACTAGAATAGAAGATTTACCCTTATCTAACGGACATAATACTATGATGGTTGTTGTAGACAGACTGACCAAAATGGCGCATTTTATACCACTCAAACAACTTCCTTTGGCAACTGAGACATCTAAAATATTCATAAAATAATTTTTTTCAGTTACATGGAGTCCCTCTTCAAATACTAACTGACTGAGTTCTCAATTTACTTCAAAATTCTGGAAGTCATTTTGTAAAGTATTGAAAATTGAACCGAGGATACCTTATCCCAGAAAGGCTGTATCACTGAGCATGACCACCAGATGTGGTAAAGGGAGCCTAGGGAGTTGTGGCATCGCCAGCACGTGGGGGGAACTTGGGGAAGAAACCTATGAAGGTCAACGGGAACTTTATACCATCGGGTCACAAGTTTAAAGAGAGTTTCCTGCACTCTGCTAGAGACGGTTCCCTTGTGAGCAATCAAAAGCATCCGCTCCCATTCCTCAAGGGAAAGGGAGATCCCGAGGTCCCCCTCCCAAAGACTGAAATAATAGGGCTTAGTGTGGATCGCCGGCGCAATCTGGATTGCATAGAGGGCAGAGAGAAGGTGCGGAGGTACCTTGTCCGCCAGACACAATTTCTCAAACGCAGTAGGGGCACGCGATCCACCAGCAAGCGCGCCGGAGGACATCAGGAAGTGCTTGATCTGGTGGTACAGGAAGACAACCTGAAAAGGGTTGGACGCAAGGCCCGTCAAGTCCTCCAGCGGCCGAAAGACGGAGCCCTGAGTCAGGTGGTACACCCTAAGAACGGAGACAGAGGGAGGGTGGAGGGGCGACACTCTGCCAGCCTCCCCACCCGGCGAGAAGTCCGGATGGCCCGAAATAGGAAACAGAGGGGAGGGAGCCGGCGAGATGCCGCCAAGCCGCACAGCATTCTGGAATACTTTCAAGGTAGGCGTAATTAATGGATGAGCCACCAGAGAGACAGAGCGTTGTGGGTCTGCGATCCAGGGGAGAACCGCAAGGGGACACGAAAGCGCCGCAGCCTCAACCTGAAGCCAGGGCCGACTGGAGCCGACAGTCCACTCGACCACCCGACGCAGATGGGCAGCCCTCCAATATAGTTCCAGGTCGGGAAGACCCAATCCCCCAGACGTCTTGGGCCGCGTCAAATAAGAGAAGGAAAGCCGTGCAGGCTTACCCCTCCATATATAGCGGATGAAGGCACTGTGACATTTTCGAAAATAAGAGCGGGGAAGGAAAATGGGTAACGTTTGAAAAAGATAGAGGAAACGCGGAAGAACATTCATTTTCAGGACACTCACCCTGCCAAACCACGACACATGGGGGAATGCCCATTTAGTCAGGTCGGCATGGAGAGTCGCCAAAAGAGGATCAAAATTCAGGGCCTTAATTTTACGCAGATCCGAAGGAATAAGGACGCCAAGGTATTTTATGAAGTCCCCCTTCCAACGAAAGGGCATCGTAGAGCGAATATGATGGGAGACATCCGGCGGAAGATGGAACCCCATTATCTCGGACTTGGACAGGTTGATTTTGTAATTGGAAAGGCGCTGGAACTGATCAAGCAAGGACAACAGCGCAGGGAGTGAACGATTCGGATCAGATAGCGTCACGAGGACGTCATCCGCAAACAACGAGATCACCTGGGAGTGACCCGCAATGTCAATGCCCGTAATCTCCGGATGGGAGCGCACCGCCTCAGCAAAAGGTTCAACTGCCAGGAGAAACAGGAGAGGAGAAAGCGGACAACCCTGACGCGTACCGTTGGACAGGGTAAATCCCTCGGACTGAATACCATTGACAGCAGCGAGCATGGTCTCTCCAGTGACACGCCCCCGCAGCTGCAGCAGGAGGGAAGGGGCGCTCACTCACTTGTTGCCATGGAGATGCGTCTCTAGTTGCCGGCAGACACCAGCTGTACGTAGGACGCGCTCCAGTGTTGCCATGGGAACACGTTTCATATGCTGATGTCATTTTGGGGCCAAATTTCAATGCTTCACTCCCAGTAACCTTTGCTGAAGTATCAGTTGAAGTTGGATTCCTATACTTTCCTCGTATCTTGACTCTGTCTCTGATCGTCCCCGTTGTACCTCGCCTGGATTTCCTTGTGTGGATTGGTTTCTGCTCGCTTATTGATCGTGACATAGTTACATAGGCTGAAAAAAGACATGCGTCCATCAAGTTCAGCCTTTCCTATATCTGTTGCTGTTGATCCAAAAGAAGGCAAAAAACCCCAGTTTGGCTTTTTCCAATTTTGCACTAACCAGGGAAAAAATTCCTTCTTGGCCTCAAAATGGCAGTCAGATTTCTCCTTGGATCAATAAGCCGTTTCACCATAATTACAGATTATATCCCTGAATATTATGTTTTTCTAAGTATCCATCCAGTTGTAGTTTAAACGTCTGTACAGACTCAGATAAAACGACCTCTGCAGGCAGAGAATTCCACATCCTTATTTTCCTTACTGTAAAAAACCCTTTCTTCTGCCTTAAACTAAATCTCCTTTCTTTCAGTCTAAACGCGTGACCACGTGTCCTATGCATAGTCCTGTTTATGAACAGATTTCCACACATAGTTTATATTGGCCCCCGAATATTTTTATATAATGCTATCATATCCCCTCTGAGGCACCGTTTTTCTAAACTAAACAGATTTAAATTTGTTAACCTTTCTTCATAAGTATAGTGCTCCATTCCTTTTATTAATTTTGTAGCCCCCCTCTGCACCCTTTCTAGTGCTATGATATCCTTCTTTAGAATAGGTGCCCAAAATTGCACAGCATATTCAAGGTGCGGCCTTACCATTGATTTATAAAGAGGCAAAATTATATCTTTATCCCGCAAATTGATGCACCTTTTTATACACGACAGTTTGTTGTCTATAACAATTCCCAAATCCTTCTCATTTGTCGATACCCCTAATTAGGGTGTAGGTTGCTTGTGCGTTCCGTACCCCTAAGTGCATAACTTTACATTTATCTACATTGAATTAATATATACTGAGGAAAAATAGTCATTTAAAGTTTCTGCTTTTTCCTGGTCCTCCTTAACTAGCACTCCCTTCTCTGTTTTTATTGAACCTACATTTTCTTTTTTTGTTTTTTTAGAATTTATGTACTTAAAGAATTTTTTGGGGTTAGTTTTGCACTCTTTGGCAATCACCCTCTCATTTTCTAGTTTAGCCCATCTAGTCACCTCTTTGCATGCTTTATTGGCTTCCTTATATCTTACATAGGATGCCTCTGATTCGTCTGATTTAAATGCTGTAAAAGCCATTTTCTTATTTTTCATTTTCTGCTTACCGTCCCCACTAAGCCACATCGGTTTCAATTTGTTTCTTTTATATTTGTTTCCTAGTGGTACATACTGAGAAGTGTACCTTGCTAATATTTGTTTGAAAATACTCAATTTTTCCTCAGTGTTTTTATCCCTGAAGAGTTTATGCCAGTCAATAAGTTGTAAAGCTGCCCTTATCTAATTGAAATTGGCCTTCTTAAAATTATATGTTTTAGTATTCCCCATGGGCAATTTCTTTTTTGAGATTATTTCAAAAGAGACCATATTGTGATCACTATTACCCAAGTGCTCACCCACTTGAATGTTAGACACAAGATCAAGATTGTTTGTTATCACCAGATCCAGACAAGTATCCTTTCTAGTTGGTGCTTGTACCAGTTGTGACATGAAGGTGTCATTTAACAGGTTTTAAAAACCTCAATTCCCTTGCAGAACACACAAAAGGAAATGGAAACCGTCCCTTACAAAAAATACTGCAGTTTTTCTGAAGTAATACTGCAGTTTTTTGGACATGAAAAAACTTTTTCATGTCCAAAAAACTGCAGTATTACTTCAGAAAAACTGCAGTATTTTTTGTAAGGGACGGTTTCCATTTCCTTTTTTTTGCCCCAAGTTGATATCTACCCATAAAGCTTCCACATTTCCCTTGTCGCATTCAAGATGCTTAATATTTGACTTTAGCTCCTTGTTAACATACAAGCATACTCCTCCTCCCTTCCTGCTTTTTCTATCCCTCCTATATAACATATAACCATTTAAGTTAACTGCCCAGTCATGGGTCTCATCCCACCATGTTTCTGCTATGCCTATTATATCATATTGCTTAGTGTATGCTATTGCCTCTAGTTCTCCCATTTTGTTACTTAGGCTCCTTGCATTAGCAAGCATACATTTAATATTACCCTGAGTCTCTTGAATGTTAAGAGAATTTTTATTAATACATACCTCCTCTGTTCTGATCTTGCCCCTCCCCCCATCGCCACCCCCCTTGTTCTGATCTGAAGCCCCCCTCCTTACTGTGCTATCTCCATTGACAGTATCATATATGTATCATATATGTGTAATTGATTTGTAGAAAGGCAACAATGGCACAAGCATAGTGTTTATGAGACAAAGATGGCACAGGACAGGCCACTTGGGACAAGGTTGACTAATGCTGGGCTGTTTGGGGAAAAAGATGGCAATTCATATGTGTGTAATTTGGGTGCGGGTCAGGTTCTATGTGGGCAGCGTGGGTGCCAGGGCTGGCTTTGGGGTGTACAACCTGTGATTTATGCCTGCAATTTAGGGTTTTATCTATACCTTTAATGCCGAGTTTTTATGTGAACTCCAATTAATCTATACCTGCAAAGCTTGGTTTGTGTGTTATTCTATTGACCCATATCTGCTATGCTATGTTTCCATACATTATTTAGGGTTTGTATGTCTTATTCAGTTAATCAATACCTGCAGTGCTGTTTCAAGTGTTTATTTGAGAGGACCTCAATGTCAAGGTAGGGTCAGAAGAAGGGAAGACTACACTGACTCTCACAGTCTTCCCCTAATCTGCAGTCAGTGTGGCAATTTTTTTGGTGCAGGAGTGGAGGGAGTGATTGCATGCTAGTGAGCGTGGTGCGGGGCTCAAGGAAATGTTTGCGTAGGGTCCAATTTTTTTAATATAAAATGTGTTGACGCAGGGTCTTATATTGATGTATATCGTCAGCAGGGTCTAATATTTATATATATATATCGGTAGCAGGGTCTAATAAAATATATCGGCAACAGGGGCTTAAATTAAAGAATGAAAACTGCCAGTTCAGCTGTTATTTTGAAATCATATTTCAATCACGGTCTTTACTTCAAAGAGTTAAGTACATATTATGTCTAACACATAATATATATATATATATATATATATATATATTGTGACAAAAGCTGTGGTAAAGTGATAGATGGCAGGTATATTAGACCAGCCTTGGTCAATAGTAGCCTGCTTTAACCCCTTAACGTCCATTGCCGGGTCAGGCACGTCATGCAAAACGGTCACTTAACGACCTATGACGTGCCTGACACGTCATCAGACTTAAACAAGCTTAGAAAGTGATCAATGATCACTTTCTAAGCTTAAACGGTGTTGCTGTAATGCCTCGATGTCGAGGCATTCAGCAACACCGAGATCGGCATGATGGGCCATGTCTGGCCCCTCCCCGGGGCGTCAACAGCCGCCATACATTGTATGGCGGCGGACGCCCGTTTTAAAAGCGTTTAGGAGGCGATCAACGATCACCTCCTAAACTTCAATGGTGTCGCTGGAATGCCTCGATCAGGAGGCATCCAGCGACACCAAACACTTACCTCTTGATGGACTGTGACCGCTCCGGAGAGCGGTCACAGCCGCAGCTGCACGCAGTCTTCACCATCCGCAAGATGGCGGCGGCCCGGGAAAAAAAATAATAAAGTTGAAAAAGTTCGCTAGACGGTCTCCTGACCCTCTAGAGAACTCTGGCTCCACTTGCTGGTTGAATACAGGTACTGCATTCAACCATACAAGTCAATGGAGGCCAGCTTTCTAATCACTATGTGATTAGTAAAATATTTTAAAAAAAAAGAAAAAAATAAAAAAAAAAAAAAAGAAAAAAAGAAAAAGCTTAAAAAAAACATGGTAACATTTAAAAATTATTATTAAAAATTATGCTTTAGAGGAACTATCCAGTTCCAGCAAAATGTAAAAAAAAAGTCCAAAAAGAGTAAAATAAATAAAATAAAAAAATAAAGTTTATTATTATGAGCAAGTGCTAAAATTAGCGCTGTATCTTCCCAAAAATCCTGACGTGGAAAAATTTAAATAAAAGCATTTCAAATACCCAAGGGGTGTCTAATTTAAAAAAATGAATGGTTTGATGGGATAAATTGGAGTGGCCGGGCTCAAAGATAGGGCATAGGCACAGACTGACCGAAATGGGGGAAAAAAAAGCGCACTTCCAAAATGTGGCATTTTAACCTCAAACACCAGACAAACCCATACATGTGGGGTATGACAACTCGGGAGATGTTCCTGAACACATATTAGGGTGTTGTTTGATAGTGACGTATACCTGGAGCTATAAATTTATACCCAAAGTACAATTTGTGTGAAAAAAATTAAAAAAAAAATACTACCACAAAGTGTGGCAAAGGCTGGTGGTAGAATCTGATGCATGGAAAGGGTTAAATACTACCATTTTAAGTACCTTGGGGTGTCTAGTTTTCAAAAATATATGGTTTTATGAGGTAAATTGTAGTGGCCAGGCTCAAAGATAGGGCATAGGCACAGACTGACCAAAATAGGGGAAAAAAGCACACTTCCCAAATGTGGCCTTTTAACCCCAAACAGCAGTCAAACCCATGCATGGGTGGTATCACTGTACTCGAGAGATGTTATTGAACACATATTAGGGTGTTGTTTGATAGTGACGTATACCTGGAGCTATAAATGTATACCCAAAGTACAATTTGTGTAAAAAAAAATACCAAAAAAATACTAACACAAAGTGTGGCAAAGGCTGGTGGTAGAATCTCATGCATGGAAAGGGTTAAAATACTAGCATTTGAAATACCTTGGGGTGTCTAGTTTTCAAAAATATATGATTTGATGGGGTAAATTGCATTGGCCGGCTTCAAAGATACCCGAAATGGCACATGGGGGGAAGAATTACCAGATTTGGAAACAATGGTTTTGAAATAGCAAAACGCTACCTGTACTTAATGCTCCATAACGTGCAGAAAAAAGCAAAAAAACATAAAAACATTGGGTATTTCTAAACTCAGGACAAATAGTAGAATATATTTAGTAGGGTTTTTCATTAGCTTTTTTGGATGAGTAAAAGATTTTTGGGGTAAAAGTCAGAAAATGTGTTTTTTTTTACATTTTTCATCATATTTTATTATTTTTTTTATGGGAAATTAGATAATATGATTAAAACAATGGTATCTGAAGAAAGCCCTTCTTGTCCTGAAAAAAACAACATATAATTTGTGTGGGTTCACTAAATGAGTGAAGAGAAAATTACATCTAAACACGAACAGCGCAAAAGTATTAAAACAGCCTCGGTCCCAATGGTACAAAAGGTAAAACACAGCCTGGTCCTTAAGGGGTTAAAATATGTCCCAGGGAAAGATGTTTGTTTACAAACTGCACTACTGGCAGTTTGCAAAACATGGTAAGGGTCCCTGGGGCGGAGCATCTGGAAGAGCAGGGTGGGCCAGTGCTCCAACAGCACTAATTGCTGTTTTGAGCCAGTCCAGAGCCTGCATTCTGGACAGGAGCTCCACAGGTGTGGACTAAGTAGCAGCTCACCTATGGCTGATTAATTAGCAGGCAGAAGGTAAAAGGGATTGAGCCTGATTCAGAGGGGAAAAGCCACTGTTATGCCAGCTAGGAGAGCTGATGAACTGAGGGGTGGTTTCTCTCTGCAAAGCCGTATTGATGGTAACTTGTGACCTGTTTTGTCCTAAGCAAGTGCTAAAGCAAAGACTGTCATTCTACTTATAACTGCTGCTGTTTATTCCTCTAAAATAAACATTGAAGCTGAGCTGGATGTGTCCTGGACTTCATTTACCCTAGAACTATGGTTACAGCCAAGATCCTTGACAAAAATCCCAAGGTAAAGGGAGGCCTGTCACAATATATATATATACACATACGCACACACCTGTGTGTGTAATCTCATGCGCTTCATAGTGTGTCCCTGAATGGCAGAAATAAAATGTGGAAAAAAAAATAAGCCTATAAGCCTTTCAAATGCCGCCTCTAACAAGATGGCGGCACCCAGTCAAAATTCCAGGGTTTCTCCAGACCCTCTTACAGATACTGCAGCCAACTATGCTGGTCACACTAATCAAACACTCTGCCAAACACTCTGCCAAACACTCCAATATGTGTTTAGCAACATCTCCTGAGTTGTTTAGCTGGTAAAAGGCCACATTTGGGACATGCGCAATGCATTCATGTTTTCAACTTGGAATCTTGCATGTGATCATTCTACTCCCATTTCCTATTTGGGACATCTTTGAAGATGGCCAGTTCAGTTTATCCTAGGGTATTTCAAGTGCTAGTATTTTAATGCTTTTTATGCAAACATCCACCAGCCTTTTTCAATGTTTGTAGTAGGTACAAACTTAGGCAAAGGACCTAACTTAGGCAAAGGACCTCCAAGGTAATGTTCTCTGGAATATTACCAGTACCACCAGTACCACGTGCTACTTCAGGGAGACAGCGGGAGCTTAGGGAGATCAATGCGTGGCTAAGAGCATGGTGTAAGAAAGAGGGATTTGGGTTTTTGGAGAACTGGGCAGACTTTGCAGTCGGCTACAGACTCTACAGCAGGGATGGACTGCACCTCAATGAGGAGGGGGCTGCAGTGCTAGGGGAGAGGTTGGCTAGGGGAATTGAGGATCTTTTAAACTAGGTTCTTGGGCGGAGGATAAATATAGAAATGAAATGCTAGCTAGAGTAGACTCAGAAGGGGGTCTAGCTATGGGAAAAGGGGGTGAGAGCACTGGTGGGGTTAGCACAGACAATTTGGTGTTGCATAGTACAAAACCTGCTGTCAAGAATTATTTGTCAACTGTTACACCAGAAATGGGTAGTAACCTTAAATGTCTTTTAGCAAATGCGAGAAGCTTGGCAAACAAAATGGGTGAGCTGGAAATATTGGTAAGTAATGAACAATATGACTTGATCGGTATCACGGAAACGTGGTGGGATGATACATATGACTGGTCAGTAAACTTACAAGGATATTCACTTTTTAGAAGGGACAGAGTAAATAGAAAAGGGGGAGGGATTTGTTTATATGCAAACCCTTAAGCCCAGTATTAAGGAAGATGTGCATGATGACAGTAGTAAATGTGGGTAGAGATTAACCTAGATAGTAAGAAGAGGCACACACTACTTGTGGGTGTATGCTACAAGCCACCCAACATTAGCAATGAGGGGGAAGATCAACTTCTATTTCAAATTGAAAAGGCTGCATATAGAAATGAAGTTTTGATCATGGGAGATTTTAATTACCCAGATATAGATTGGAATAGTGGAACTTGTTCCACTAAGGGCAGCAAGTTTCTGAACCTGCTTAATGACCAATTTATGTCACAATTAGTAGAGACCCCAACCAGAATGGATGCCTGTCTAGATCTGGTAATAACTAACAATGAGGAACTTATCTCAAACATTAAAGTAAGAGAACACTTGGGAAATAGTGACCATAACATAGTTTCATTTGAAATTAATTCCAAAAAGCAAATGGGTGACTGCTCTACCAAAACTCTTAATTTCAGAAGGGCAAACTTTGACAGGCTAAGGTCCACCATGGAATGTATAGACTGGGATGGATTGTTCTCTGGGTTAAACACAGAGGACAAATGGAATACCTTTAAGCACATATTGCAAAGTTACACATCCCAATATCTACCTATGGGAAACAAATACAAAAGAAACAAATCAAAACCAATGTGGCTTACCTGGAAAGTAAAACGGGAAATAAGGAATAAACAATTGGCATTTAAGCATTATAAAAGCGAGGGGTCGGTAGTATCATTTATGGCATACAAAGATGCCAACAAAGCCTGCAAAAAGGAGATTAAAATGTCTAAACTAGAAAATGAGAAATTTATTGCCAAGGAAAGTAAAACCAATCCCAAGAAATTTGTGAATGGAAGTATGTGAATGGAAAAAAGTTAAAGGTAGAGAATGTTGGTCCGTTATTATCTGAAACTGGAAATTTGGTTAGTGAGGACAGAGAGAAAGCCGACATCTTAAATGCTTTTTTTTCTTCTGTGTATACCAACGAAGAACCAATGACGGAGCCCCTGCTGGCTAATTTTAAGGAACCGTTGCAACAAACATGGGATTGGCTGACACAAGAAAAAGTGCTCAAGCAATTAAATACTGTTAAGGTAGACAAGGCCCCTGGACCGGATGGTATACACCCAAGGGTACTGAAGGAACTAAGCCTAATTCTGGCCCAGCCACTATTGCTAATCTTTAGGGATTCTTTCAGCTCAGGCATAGTTCCATTAGATTGGCGCAAGGCAGATGTTGTGCCCATATTTAAAAAGGGATCAAAATCTCAACCAGGCAATTACAGGTCAGTAAGCTGGGAGCGGCAATCCGTAGGTTTGACGTCAGGTGTTAAAGGCATTTAACTCTTGGAGCGGGGAGACAGGCCAAGTTCCCCGTTAGACTTACTCGTACGGCCCTTTAACTCCTGACGGCGGAACTTTGCCTGGGGAGACCAAGAGTTAAAGGTCCGTACAAGCGACTCTATTGGTACAGACCTTTAACTCTTGAAGCGGTGTCTCCCCCAGCCAAGTTGCGTCACCAAGATTTTAAGTCCGTACGAGCAACTCTTTTGGTTGCCAGCAGGGGACTCGTCTGCCATCAACTAATGAAGTGCAGGCGACCAATAGAGTTGCTCATACGGACCTTTAAAATCCTGCCGCCAAAGCTTCTGCTTAGTGCATACCGCAATAAATTAAACCCTTCAACAAAAAAACGGCAAAAAACTAAGAAATAAAAAATGAACACGAAGAATGTACACGAATATTCACCCGAACACAGGAACGGGCAAATGTTTGTGGAATACAAAGTTTTTTCCGGGGCGTGGCCGACCGTTGGAGAAGATGGCTGCTTGAGACCTGAGCTCCGTTGGTCCCCCGGTAATATCAGCTCTTACTAGCTATCAATAGCAACCATGGTGCGTAATAGACGGCAGTCCTCCGCCCCGACAGTGCCTGGGGAGGGTGCCGGGTCGTCGGTGGCATCCCTTAGGGAGTACTTTCGTACCCCAGCGGCACTGGCCTCGCAGGCACCTGAAGACCACGAGGCAGCGTCGCCCTCGAGTTCCCGCGATTCCGGGGACAGGCGCGAAGATGCAGTGTCCGGGGTGCCGGGTGTACCTACCTGCTCCGCGGATGTTCGCCAGCTTTTCTCCTCTGCTCCGTGGCGGGAGGACTTTAGCACGCTGCTTTCGGAGCTTAAACAGACCGTGACCGATGCGGTGGCGAGCCTTCGGGCAGATCTGGATGGTGTGGACCGTCGCCTCACGCTCCGGGAGACTGAATCGGCTCAGCAGGCCCAGAGGACATCTGCCCTGGAGCTATCCTCCGCTCATCACGAT